>WOXC01004252.1:0-719112 GCA_011680675.1 Gymnobelideus leadbeateri | reverse complement strand
CTGGATGTCAAATTTTCTATTCAACTCTGGTTTTTTCCTCAAGAATGCTTGAAAGTCCTCTATTCCACTGAATGACCATATTTTCCCCTGAAACAAAATACTCAGTTTTGCTGGGTAGGTGACCCTTGGGTTCATTCCCAGCTCTTTTGCCTTCTGGAATATCATATTCCATGCCCTTCGATCCCTCAGTGTAGAAGCTGCCAGGTCCTGGGCTATTCTGATTGTGTTTCCACAATATTGAAATTGTTTCTTCCTGGCTGCTTGTAGTATTTTCTCCTTGATCTGGGGATTCTGGAACCTGGCTATAATATTCCTGGGAGTTTTCTTTTGGGGATCTTTTTCAGGAGGTGATCAGTGGATTCTTTCAACCTCTATTTTGCCCTCTGGATCTAAAACATCAGGGCAATTTTCCTTGAGAATTTCTTGAAGGGTGATTTCTAGGTTCTTTCCTTGATCATGGCTTTCAGGTAGTCCAATAATTTTTAAATTGTCTCTCCTGGATCTATTTTCCAGGTCAGTGGTTTTTCCCATGAGATATTTCACATTGCCTTCTAATCTTTCATTTGTTTGGATCTACTTAACAGCATCTTGATTTCTCATAAAGTCATTAGCTTCCATTTGCTCCAGTCTAACTCTGAAGGAATGAATCTCCTGAGTGAACTTTTGAGATTCTTTTTCCATCTGGCAAATTCGACTTTTTAAGGCATTCTTCTCCTCATTGCCCTTTTGGGCCTCCTTTGCCATTTGAGTTAGTCTATTTTTTAAGGTGTTGTTTTCCTCAGTCAGGCTGTTGACCCTCATTTCATACTTTTCCTGCATCCTTCTCATTTCTCTTTCTAATTTTTCCTCCACTTCTCTTATTTGATTTTTAAAGTCCTTCTTAAGGTCCTCTATGGCCTGCAACATCATGTTTTCCCCTGGGGCTTTTGGAGCAGGACTTCTGACCTCACAGTCCTTTTCCCGCTCTATGCCCCCAAAATAGGAGTCTAGGGTTGCATTTTTCTGTTTCCTTTGCCTTGGCATGTTGCCACTTAATTGCTTGACTTTTGGGCTTGTTGCCACACTATGGCTTTAAGGCCAGATAGAGGAATTTTCGTCCCGAATGTGTGGGGGGCAACTTCCGTTTCTGGCAAGCTGTAAACCCACCCACAACTTCCACCCTAGATCACAATCCAGATCCAGGGAGGTTAAAGCAAGAGCGATTACCCCCCAAGACTGATCGCTGGATCTCCCCACGATTTGTAGGCTGGGAGCCGGAAATGCCTCTGAAAACTACAAAGTGGCGTGTCTCCTCAGCAGCTTCTAGCCCCCAGGGGAGGGAGCTGACGCATTCCCCAAATACAGGTCCCAAAGTCCATAGGACACTAACCTCTTACTTTGTCCTAGGCAAGTCTATGTTGATAATTCTGGCGTCTCCACAGTTCCTGGTGTTCTGGGGTTCCTCCAGCGGGCTGCTGGCCCTGCCGCCCTGGGGCTAAAACCTCGGCTCACGTGGACCTGGGCTCGGCTCGGCTCCTGCGCTCTGCGCCCTGCCGGCTCCCAGACCGCTGCGCTGGTCCTTCCTGCAGGGTGCTGGGCTGTCCTCAGCGGGAGGTTAGCTTCTCTGTGTCGTTCTGTGGGTGCTGGGACTCCAGAAGATTTTCAGAGTCCTTTTTTACATAGTTTGTGGAGAATCTGGGGGCAGAGAGGCTTGGACGAGCTGTTTCTACTCCGTCATCTTGGCTCCGCCCCCGTCAATTCTGATTTTTAAGGAGTTATTTTCTTTAGTACATTTTTTGTAATTCTTTTACCAACCTGTTAATTATTTTTTAAAATAATTTTCTCACGTAGCTATAATTTCTTTTCCCAATTTCTTCAATTTCTCTTATTTGATTTTTAGTATCTTTTCCCCCCTTAAGCTCTTTCCGGAATTCTTGTTGGGCTTGTTTCAAATCTCTATCTTTCTTTGAGACTTTGTTTGTACATGATTTCAAGTCACTATCTTCTCCTGGAGTTGTGTATTGTGCTTCCCCATCTCCATAGTAGCATTTTATGGTCGGGTTCTTTTTTGGTTTGCTCATTTTTCCAGCATAATTATTGGCTTTGAATTTGGTCTAAGTGTTGGGTTCTGCTCACCTCTAGGAATGGGGAGGGGGGTGACTGCCTTGAACTTATATCTTTTACGACCTTCCATTGCTTTCACAACTCAGTCTGGGGTCCTGTAAATTTTCGATCCTTCCAAAGTAGTGTAATCAAGGGGGAAGTCTATTCACTGTCCTCCTCATTTAAGCTCTGCCATTTCCTTACCCAGTTTGGATCTGTTGGCTTATTTGTCATTGAGATTCTCCAGAGTACTACTGGACTCAGGCATGGTTAACCTATAGAGACATTCTGCAGTATCAGAGCAACTGAATTGCTGACTCCTCTTTGGTTTTCATCTCCTTCCCTAAATTATTCCACTAGGCTTACATATGAGAGTAAAGATTAGAACTGAGTCCTAACTTTGTTCTTGAGCTCAGAACCACAGTTATTTTTCTGGAACTTGTTCCTTATTCTTTTCATGGGTCAGGCCCTTTTTCCCTGGAATTGTGACTTGATTGGTACTAGGTAACAGTCAACAAAGCTACCAGATGTCATCTGTTCCTGCTCCCAGGCCTAATAAGGGTCCCCTAGCTTTTCTTTCTGTTCAGTTGTTCCATACTGTCACTATCCTTGGGTGCTGGGTACTCCCCACTGCTTCTTCTGCCACCACAATTTTATAACTCATTCATTTAAAAAATCTCTTGTAATCATCTACAAGAATGGTATGTTATATGTATAAGCATTGTCTTATGCTTGATTCTTCAATATTAAAATATGTATGTCATTTAAACATTTCTATATATATATATTAAACTTATTTTTGTTTTTCTTACTCCTGTCACCATATAATAACTCACTGATTGTGTTTTATCTTTCTATCCCCTATGAATAGTACCACACATTGTACATATTAAGTGCTTATTACATGTTTTATGATTAGTCATTTTAAAATTTACTTAACTAAAATCATTGCTCTATGAAGTATACCTAATAAGGGATATTATATACATATTTGCCTGAAATCTTATACCTCTAATCAAAAGGACTTTTACAGAAATTGATGCGTTGGGCAAAAACTCCCAACTCATATACACTAGGATGTATAACATAAAGTAATTACAATGTAAAATTAAAAATACTACTTGAGAGACCCTAAATATCATGAGACAAAACCAAGAAAGGAACTATTACTGAAACCCCTAGTCTCAGATTTTCATATACTAATTCACAACATATTTCTAGCCAGCAAGATGAACTAGAGATCCCAGTGCAAGAAGGGAAATTTGAATTCATAAATATCACTGAAATTTGATGAGATGATACCCCTAACTCTAGAAATGTATTTTATTGAGGAGGAGGAGGAAAGGAGAAAGAAGAGAGAAGAGGAGAGAAGAGAAGGAAATAGAAGAGAGTTTTTTTTTTTAAATGTACATAAGGTATTAAATCTTCATCATGGAACAGGATTCAGTAGTCATGCTTTTGACAGAGAATCAGGGAAGAGGATGTGATAAGTTGGAGGAAGTACATATGTAGCTGTAATCTTTTTTTTTTTACCAGCAAAGTATCTTCTATGCAATTAATTTACCATAGCAATGATACAATTGATCGGTACTTAAATATGCATTACATTAATCTGGATTTTTATAACTAGAAATATGTATAACTCCTTTATGTTTGTTATTTGTTGCATCATGTTTAATCTCTCTATCCCAGCTAAATTCATCTTCCATTTGAAGGGGGCTAAATTTTTTGAAAAGTCAGTAATACTGTGTTGCAAAAGACTGAACAGAAGCAGTTATATCTAGAGTTCTACTGAAAGGATTGGGAGGAGAGAAAAGAGGGTAGTATAACACATCAAGAAGATAGGTTAATCAAGGAAATCTAGGAACATTGTTGAGGAGAAGAGATCATGATTGAAAACACGTAGGTCGAGGTCAGCAGAAAGAGAAGCAATATTATATATATCAAACACTCAGATGACCTGGACAGAAAGAGGAAATTAATGATAAAATCTAGAAAACAACTTGCATTCCTATCCCAGAAGTATGATGGAATAGTGGTGGAGTTTCTAAATTATTTAGACAATTGACTATATGAATAATTGAGATATCAAGATCTCTCACCAAAACAGAATGGCTAATTTCTTGGTATGATTTAATGACAATTTCATCCTTCACAAGATAGAGGAACCCACAGGGGAACTTCTCTTCTGAATCTGTCACCAACAGAAGGTGGTTGTTGAAGTGGAAATGATGAGAAGTTTTATGAGTTAAGAACAAACCCAAAACCAGAAAAAGGGTTTTACAATGAATTTTATTAAGTTGTTGGCAGAAGAGAAAGCCCAAAAAAGTGAGGCCACCTCACGTCTTTGTAAAATTTACATTACATAGAGTTCAAAAAAAGGGCACAAGGATATAACCATTGCACACAGGCAGTTTGCAGAGCACAAATACCCAGCTGCTGTGTGAAGGCAATTTCCAGATAGAGCATTTGGATCACTTGAGATGTATATCAGCAGGTAAGACTAAACATCTGGTCTGAAACACAAGCTTTGGGTGGGGTTTAAACATAAGAATTGGGTGAGGTCCAAGTATTCCAATTAAGATTATCACAGTAAAAAATTGTAACAATGTAAAGTTATAAAAAGTTATGACAATTAATATTTTCCCCTACTTTGGGAAGAAGTAAGCAGTTTGTCCTAGCAGAGAGAAAGGCCAAACATAGATTCAAATGCAAACACATTTGGGAGAGACTATTTCAAAAGATTCAGAGACATCCAGGGTCTGGTACAGAGTAGGATAGAATACTTATGGACTTGATGACAGCCTAAATTTCTACAGAGGAAATTAATACAAGGAAGATTGGAAGTAGTCAAGAATAAAATTTTGAAGAAATAAACAGAAATATTTCCACTGAGGAATAAAAAAGAAATGATGTCCAGAGAACAGAGACAGAGATATACAAATAATTTGCTAATCAATTTAATTTAAAGCAACTCAGAAGATGGAATCATCAGAAAATGGATGAAGACTACAATAGATGACGGTCATGTGATAATAGTGCCAAGCATGGTCATTCCCACAATGAGATGAAGCCTGTTGGGAAAACTCATAACAAAAAGGGCTTTCAAACTATATTAGGGAAAATAGTAGAAAAGATGTCAAAGAAAGGATAGGACCACTGCTTTGGGTGAATGGAACAATGATAAGTGATAATGAAGAAAAGCCATTACTACTCATTTCAATTTCAGTTGTTTTCTATCCCAAGGAAAATAATCTTTGAACTAGAAACATCAAAACAACTAAAAAAAGAAGTTTATGCCCAAGACAGGTAAGCATAGTAAGAGAACATCTAACTGCTCTTGATAAGTTTAAGTGAGTTATCCTCAATGCATGATTCTCAAGTACTGAAAGAACTGGAAGATGCATTTAGTGAGTCCTTGTAGATCATAGAGAGCCAAAAAAGTACTGAAGGACAGAAGAAGGTCAAATGCCTTCCAGATTTTCAAAAGAAGGCATGGGTGGGGTGGATAACAGAATCTACAAACTACAGTCTAATGATAGTGACTTTGGTGCCTGGTAAAATTCTCTACCAATATTTCCATTTGAAAAATAACAGCTATACACATAAGTGTATTTGTGAGTACACACACACACACACACACAGTTTTTCCAGATACATACACATACATATGTATAAATACATATATGCATGTATATATATATTTATTTATAAATACTTTAAGATATATTTTAGAGTCCCAAAGCATCCTTTTCTTGGTGTTTCATTTGTTCTCAGTGTGGCTCTTTGCTCCTAATGTAGACACTGCTATCAGCCACTATAGTTCTAATGATACTGATACTGATGTTTATGGGAACTCCATATCTTCAAACTATTTCAGTATTCACAAGGTCATTATCTGGTCAGTTGAGGAAGAAGAAGAGGATAATCCATTCTCAGGCAATGCCTTCTAATACCACTTGACTGGTCTGTTACCAAAATACAAAACTATGGCAGATAAAATTACCTTGCTGTGTTATACTTTGCCCTAAAGGTATGTCCGATTCTTTCAGCAATTTACAAGACATTATTTCTTTGCTGTCACTTACCTTCATCTAATGATCAAGGCATTTCAATCTTCCCAAATTGATTAAGGACTTACTTACAATTAGTCTGTTTCTTTGATTGATTCAATCCAGCTGTCTAGACCTTCTGTGATTAATTGGGTTGGATAAAACATCAACCTTTACACTAAGATTTTCTTGGAATATTACCATTCATCTTCATGACCATAAGAGATAAGCCTCAGTCTTCCGTTCTTCTGCTAAAAACCAACTGATGGGGCTCCACCTGGGAGACACAATCAGCAAGATCTCTTTCACATCATCATTAAAGAAAATGTATCACCATCTGCTTTGCTGCTGTATCCTAAGGACCACTGGGCTTTTCCATCTGTCTTACAACGAAAACTTTCTATGTGTTTTGTCTTCTCCCATTAAAATGTGAGTTCAGCTTCTTGAAAGCAGGGACTATGTCTACATTTTTATTTGTATTCCTACTGCTTAACACAATATTTAATAAATGCTTTTTTAATCCATTCATTCATTTAACATTCTCAAGATATTTCAGGCTTTTTAGTCCCCAAGTTTCTCCCTTCCTGCTTGATAATTTCCCTGCCTCACTAGTAGATTCCTACCTCCTACAACCAAGCCATGTGTTTCAGAGCTACTGTTGGTTTAAGACAGAGGTTCCTAGACTTATTTGGCCTACTGCCCCCTTTTCCAAAAAAAAAAAACTTCTCAGCACCCCCCTGGAAATCTATTTTCTTTTGACCTTTGATAGTTTTTGTTAAATAGCATCATTTCAGAAAGATATATAATATTTTTAAATGATGCATCTTAAAATTTTTTAAATTATTGTAATTTTTTTCCTGCTTTGAAATTTTGATGATGTAATGTTGCATCAGGTAATGGTGTAGTGTCATATTATAAACAAGTCATTACATGCACATATTCCTGATGATGCATGCTGGGCTTCCTGACAATACAGCACATACTTGCTTGACAATACTTGCTTCTTAAGAATTGTTGGTGGACTTGTCCTCTGATTGGTTATAACTTGCACATTGTGTGTTTATTTGGAAAATAATATAATCACTACAGCTTTAGGTCTGTTATACAACAGAGAAAACATGTACAAATGGTTTTCAAATTTTTTCTTTTCTTCTTTCCTTATGCTTCTACTGCCCCCTCATTTTTATTCAGTGCCCCCCAAATGTACCTGAGGCTACTACCACCCCCCTGCAGCATTCTAGCACCCTCCCCAGAGGGTGATATCACCCACTTTGAGAACCAATGTAAGGGAAAGTTCTTTTTCTATATTATGTCTCTTTATACTTCATTGATAAACATCTCAGGCATACTCCTAGGTCTCTTTCCTTCTGTTCCATCCCTTTGAATTGTGCAAAGGAAATCTTCTGCTCAAAGATGAAAAGTCCTATATTCTTGGGAATATTTATTGATACCATTTTCATATTATATTCTTTTCTGTGCATCCCTCTCTATTCTTCTATCCATTGAACCATGTTTATAACAAGGATTTTTTTTAAGCTCATAAATACTAACAAATAAATAAACCATGGGTGACAATATATATAATATTGTATACTGTAGCAGCAAGCACCCCAGCATCCCCAGGATGGCTGCCAACACAGGTTCTTAGATATGCTTTTCTAAAGGAAAGCAACTCAAAATGGTTTAACCATCTTGCTTTAATCAATCAAACATGTCATTTACCTAGTTCAGGGGAAAAAGTCATTATCTTGAACTTCAGAGTATACAGAGATTACACGCAGAAATTATAGGAAGACAGAGAATCAAACACATCAAGCAGACAGGCCTCCAACTGTCCAACCATTACATCCATCCATACCTAGTCACAGTTACCAGAGATGGAAGAATCAACATCTGGGTTTTCAAAGCCGGGGGGCTCTCAATGGCTGCCCAGAGTCTTGTCTGGTCAAATCACACAATACTTCTCAAAGTGAGCCCCCAAAAAAAACCTCACATCAGGGATTATATAACCTTCCCCTGGCTCAGAGAATGTAACAACCCTCTTGATCCACTGCCCAATCACAAAGTATCTCCTGAAAAACAAGCCTCCTGCCACAGGTTCCAGGTGCACTTAAGCCTACAAAGGGCCTAGGGGCAGGAAAGATCTTAAATTTGCATTCCTATTACATATAATCATAGTATCCTACTGATTAAAAGAAGGGAAGTAGATAATTTTTTTTTCTCAATTCTTCTATATTTATACTGTAAATAAATTAAATACATTTTATAATTGCATATAATTATAATTACATAAAATAATTTTTTTCTTTTTTTTCATGGGAGGACAGTTTCTCTCTACAGTGTTGTAGTCATTATGTATATTACTTTCCATAGTTTACTAATTTCACTTGGCATCAGTTCATACATACAAATCTTCCTGTGCTTCTCGGAATTCTTCATATCTTTGCTTCTCACAACTCAGGTGTCTACCACAGTTTATTTAACTATTCCCCATTAGAGAATTTTCTTTTTTGTTTTTCGAATGCTTTATTAACTTCTGGTTTACATCATTCATTTCCACCAGATGTTGTGTTACAATTTTTCCCCATATTTCCCATACCCATGACCCCAGAATAGCAATCCCACAGGATATCCCCTTCATTCAATCTGCTCTCTCCCAACTCTTCTCCCATACCCGCTTCAACTTTTCCAGTAAGGCAAGGTGAATCCCCGTGCCCCAATGCCTGCACACCTTATCTCCCAACTATATGTAAAATAGTATTAGTAATAGTGTTTATATATTTTTAAAACATTTGATTTTAAAACTTTGAATTCCAGATTCACTCCCTTCCTCCCTTGTCACCCACCCTTACTGGGAAGATAAGCAATTCAGTATATGTTGTATATGTGTAGCTATGCAAAACATTACCATAGTAGATATAATATAAAAGACTGACAATATTTCCCTCCCTCCTATCCCACCTCCCACTTTGTCCACTCTCCACTTTGATCCTGTCCCTTTTCAAAAGTGGGTGGTTGCAACTTCCCTCCCCCCCAGCCTGCCCTTCCTTCCATCATCTCTGCCCCACCCCCACTCTCCTGTAGGGTGAGATATCCCATTTAGTATGTATGTCATTCTCTCCCTGATCCAAATTCAATGAGAATGAGGTTTTGCCTTTTTGCCTTCCTGTTCTTCCTCTCCCCTGCAACCACTTTCCCTTGCCTCGTCTACATGAGATGGTTTACCCCATTCTGTCTCTCCCCATCACCTCTTGTTATGTTCCTCTCTCACCTCTCAATTTCACCCCTTAAATATCATTCCTTCCCATTAAATTTGACCTGTGCCCTCTATCTATGTATATCTGTAAACAGATATACACACATTCACATATGTATTCATATTCCCATATACCCTTCTTCAGCTATTTTCATACTGAGAAAGGTTTCATCAGTTACAGTTATCATTTTTTCCATGTAGGAATGTAAATAGTTCAGCTTTGATAAGTTCCTTATGTTTTATTTTCCCTGTTTACTTTCTCAAGCATCTCTTGCTTCTTGTGTCTGAATGTCAAATTTTCTATTCAACTCTGGTTTTTTCCTCAAGAATGCTTGAAAGTCCTCTATTCCACTGAATGACCATAATTTCCCCTGAAACATGATACTCAGTTTTGCTGAGTAGGTGATTCTTGGTTTTAATACCAGGTCCTTTACCCTCTGGAACATCATATTCCATGCCCTTTGATCCCTCAGTGTAGAAGGTGCAAGATCCTGTGTTATCCTGATTGTGTTCCTACAATATTGAAATTGTTTCTTCCTGGCTGCTTGTAATATTCTCTCCTTGATCTGGGAATTCTGGAACCTGCCTACAATATTCCTAGGAGTTTTCTTTTTGGGGTGTTTTTCAGGAGGTGATTGGAGGACTCTTTCAACCTCTATTTTGCCCTCTGGTTCTAAAACATCAGGGCAATTTTCCTTGAGTCTTTCTTTCTTTTTTTTCCAAATGCTTTATTAACTTCTGGTTTACATCATTCATTTCCATCAGATTTTGAGTTACAATTTTTTCCCCATTTTTCCCCTACCCACCACCCCAGAATAACAGTCATACAAGATATCCCCTCATCCAATCTGCTCTCTCCCATCTCTTCTCCCACAGCCCCCCCTTTGACTTTTCCAATAGGGTGAGGTGAATCCCGGAGCCCCATTGCCTGCACATCTTATCTCCCAATTATATGCAAAATAGTATTAATCATAGTATTTACATATTTTTTAAAAATTGATTTTAAAAGGAAGATAAGCAATTCAATATATGCTGTACATGTGTAGCTATGCAAAATATTACCCTAGTAGATATATTGTAAAAGACTGACTATATTTCCCTCCTTCCCATCCCACCTCCCACCTGGTCCACTCCCCACCTTGATCCTGTCCCTTTTCAAAAGTGGGTGCTTCCAACTTCCCTCCCCCCCAGCCCACCCTCCCCTTCACCATCTTACCCCCTCCCCCTCCCCCCCATGCTCCTGTAGGGTGGGACACCCTATGTATTATGCATGTCATTCTCTCCCTGGTCCAAATTCAATGAGAATAAGGTTTTGACTTTTTGCCTTCCTGTTCCTCCCCTCCCCTGCAACCACCTTCCCCTTCCTCCTCTACATGAGACAGTTCACCCCACTGTCTCTCCCCATTCCCCCTCACCACATTACTCTCTCACCTCTTAACCTCACCTTTTAAGTATCATCCCTTCCTATTAAATTTGACCTGTGCCCTCTATCTATGTATACCTGAAAACATATATACACACATTCACATATGTATTCATATGCCCATATACCCTTCTTCAACTATTTTCATGCTGAGAAAAGTTTCATCAGTTACAGTTATTGTTTTTCCCTGTAGGAATGTAAATAGTTCAACTTTGATAAGTTCATAGTGATTTCTTTTCCCTGTTTACCTTCTCAAGCATCTCTTGCTTCTTGTGTCTGAATGTCAAATTTTCTATTCAACTCTGGTTTTTGCCTCAAGAATGCTTGAAAGTCCTCTATTCCACTGAATGACCATATTTTCCCCTGAAACAAGATACTCAGTTTTGCTGGGTAGGTGACCCTTGGCTTCAATCCCAGCTCTTTTGCCCTCTGGAATATCATATTCCATGCTCTTTGATCCCTCATTGTAGAAGCTGCCAGGTCCTGGGCTATTCTGATTGTGTTTCCACAATATTGAAATTGTTTCTTCATGGCTGCTTGTAGTATTTTCTCCTTGATCTGGGGATTCTGGAACCTGGCTATAATATTCCTGGGAGTTTTCTTTTTGGGATCTTTTTTCAGGAGGTGATCTGTGGATTTTTTCAACCTCTATTTTGCCCTCTGGATCTAAAACATCAGGGCAGTTTTCCTTGAGAATTTCTTGAAGGGTGATTTCTAGGTTCTTTTCTTTGATCATGGCTTTCAGGTAGTCCAATAATTTTTAAATTGTCTCTCCTGGATCTATTTTCCAGGTCAGTGGTTTTTCCCATGAGATATTTCACATTGCCTTCTATTCTTTCAATTGCTTGGATCTGTTTAATAGCATCTTGATTTCTCATAAAGTCACTAGCTTCCATTTGCTCCAGTCTAACTCTGAAGGAATGAATCTCCTCAGTGAGCTTTTGAGATTATTTTTCCATCTGACAAATTTGGCTTTTTAAGGTATTTTTCTCCTCATTGCCTTTCTGAGCTTCTTTTGCCATTTTAGTTAGTTTATTTTTTAAGGTATTATTTTCCTTAGTCAGGCTGTTGACTCTCATTTCATACTTTTCTTGCATTTTCTCATTTCTCTTCCCAATTTTCCCCCACTTCTCTTATCTGATTCTTAAGGTCCTCTATGGCCTGTAACCCGCTCTTATTTTCGTTTGGGGCTTTTGGTGCAGGATTTCTGACCTCACAGTCCTCCTCCTGTTCCATGCTTTGATCCTCTTTGCCCCCAAAATAGGAGTTTAATATTGCATTTTGCTGTTTATTTTGTTTCCTTTGCCTAGGCATGTTGCCATTCAATTACCTGACTTTTGGGCTTGTTGCCACAGTAGGATTTTGCCACCCACCAGGGGAACTTCTGTCCCAAATATTGGGGTTTTCTCAACTTCCAGAGGTTTTAGCTGGGTGGCATCTGTGAAGTCTCCACACACTTTGGCAAGCTGGTCACATACTCCAAGACCTCCACCCCAGACCACAATCCAGATCCAAGAAGGGAAAAGCAAGAGCGATTACCCCCCAGACTGATTGCGGAATCCCCTTACAGTTCGTAGGCCAAGAGCTGAAGCTGCTACGTAGCAATGCGGCCCAAGCTGTGCCCACTCCTCAGCAACTTCTTGCCCCCAGAGGAAGAAGCTGACTTATTCTCCCAACCAGTCCCAAAGTCCATAGGGCACTGACCACTCACTTTGTCCTAAGCATCTATGTGTTGATAATTCTGGAAATGCCACAGCTGCTGGTGCTCTGGGATCCCTCTAGCTGGCTGCTGGTCCTGCCGCCCTGGGGCTAAAACCTCAGATGCACAGCTCACACAGGCTTAGGCTTGGCTCCCAGAGTGCCGCACTGGCCGATCCCTGCTGGGCTGCTGGGCTGTCCTCAGGGGGAGGTTAGTTTCTCTGCGTCATTTTGTGAGTTCTGGAGCTCCAGAGGTCGTTCAGAGTTCCCCTTTTACATAATTTTGAAGGGGTGTGGGCTGGAGATTCAAGGAAGTTCTGTTTCTACTCCGCCATCTTGACTCCACCCACCCACCCCATTTGAGAATTTTCTACTTTGTTTCCAGTCATTTGGTACTACAAAAAGTGCTATGAGGATTTTGTGTTGTTTCTTTGAAATCTTGTCTCTGTGTGTGAGTGTAAGTGTAAATACACATATAAACACATACTGTGTGTTTATAACTAATATGAAATCTCAGAATCAAGGCATATGAAACTTTTACTCACATTTTTAGCATAATCCTAAATTGATTTCAAAATGGTTAGCCTAATTTCCAGCTCTACCATCAGTATATTATAGAGTCTATCTCCAAATAACCTCTTTATTATTGACCATTTTTATCTCTTTTCTTCATTGTCAAATTTTTGGTTGTGAGATAAAATCTCAGAGTTATTTTAATTTCAGTTTTATTATTAGTGACTTGGAATAATATCTCATATGGTTTTAGAACTGGTACTTCTTTTAGTAACTGTTCATATCCTTTGACTATCCATTAAGAAATAAATCTTGGTGTTAATTTATGCTAATTCTCCATTTATATTTTTAACAGAGATAACAGATTAAAAAAAATTACCTAAACTTCTCAAAACACAAATTTTCTTCCATTTCCTTCTCAGCAGTGACCACTTTTAACGTACAATGAGACCATAATAATATTCCATAGTCACTGACATCAGTGGGCTTTTTACTTGAGTAAGGACTATACAAAAGCCCTGAGGGCTTGATTCTAATCTCAGACATGTGGATCTACGGCTCTCTTCATAAATTGAACAACTGGTGGCTACATATATAAATGTAGAAATATACTTGTATACTTGGATTCTTTTTACCTAATCATCTTGGGAAACAGACCTAGTTGCATTGCTGAGTCAAAGGGTATAGAAACTTTTTAGGCATATGTAAAGTCAATCATGAACAGCTCTCCTGAGGACTTATGCTGTGAATAACTTTAAGGATCTAATTGCATAGGATAGTGAACTATTTATTCAGCAATAAATTAACACATAACATTCAAGAAACTAAAACATAACATACACAATAACATAGCATAACAACTTATTACTAAGGTGTCCACATAGTCTTAAACATCCACTCCTAGGTCACAGTAAGTCACAATCTCCTCAGTCAATAGAGAGTGTCCAAGTAAAGTCTTCTTTCATCTTGACTAGAGGCTGGCTTCCAATCATCCTTAAGGGGTAGCAGAATGTACAAACACTATCTACCCATAGGTCACAGTAAGTTACACTATCATCAGTCAATACAGAGTATCCAAATAAAGTCCTCTTTCAACTTAACTTGAGGCTGACTGCCAAACCCCATGACTCTTCTTCCACAGGCTGACTGCTCCCAGCTCTTTCCTCGACTCACCCAACTCTTGCCTGGACTGACACATAGGCAGTTCTCTGCTCCTGTTCTATATCTCAGCTCATGGAGAATGTTCCACTCTAAGCCCTTTACAGTTTCTGTTTCTAGAAAGACAAAGCTTAACAGAACTACAATAATATTTATACACATTACCAGCACTATTATCTCAATTCACTTTCTGTCTGAGAAATCAACACAAATCAACAGAGTGCTTCTGTCTGACAAAGTACACAAATCAACAGAAAGAATTCTTCTATCTGACAAAGTAACATCAACACAAAACAACAAACAGAACAACAGAGGGATGAAATCACAAACATTCTCTCTCTTAGCTTTACTCTGCTCCGTCCTGTTCCAACATTCCTGTTCCATCCTTCCTTTTCCATTCTTTGGTAAGCTCCTCCCACCATAGGCTCCATATGATTCTGTTAGGTCTATTAAGGGCAAGAAGGTCTTCAAATTCCCTTAGGCCCATTAAGGACAACATAGTGTATACTGTTTCCAACAAAGACTCTTGATACAATCAAAGATAAGGCTCAAAGGCACTTGAATAGCTAAAACAACAAAGGTACTATTTTGCTTGTCATTACAGTATAATTCCAGATTGCTCTCCAAAATGCTTAGATTAGTTCACAATTGCACCAACAGTGAATTAGTATCCCGTTTTTTCCACATTCTCTCCAACATGTGTGTCACTTTCACCTGAAATCATTTTAGCCAATCTGATAGGTATAAAATGATATCTCATGTTTTAATTTGTATCTCTCCAGCCAATAATGATATGGAGCAATTTTTATATGACTTTAAATTGTTTTGATTTCTTCATCATAAAACTGCCTGTTCATATCTTTGACCATTTATCAGTTGGGGAATGACTCATATTCTTATAGATTTGACAAAGTTCTTTATATATTTTATGTACTTGAGATCTTTGTCTGAGAATCTGTCTATAAAAATATTTTCCCCAATTTTCTGTTTTCCTTCTAATCTTGGCTATATTTGTTCTATTTGTACAAAAACATTTTAACTTAATATAATCAAAATAATCCACTTCATACCTCACACTGCTCTCTATCTCTTGTTTATTTATAAGTCATACCCCAAATATCTTGAATATCAGTTTATCACAATTGATATAAATGTATGTTACCAACTGAAAGTTTTCCTTCTTATCAAATATTCTATAATTTCATTTGTGTAAAAGCTTTCAGTGTCATATAACATTATTTTATACTTTGTGATTTCCACTATTCCTTGTTTTGTTAAGAACACTTCCCCAAAGAATTAATCCTACCCAGTCCTTCTATGAAACAAATATGGACCTCATAATTAAACAAGGAAGAGATAAAGCTGGAAATGGAGACTATAAACCAATATTTCTAATGAATATCTATCTATACAAAACTATTGAACTTCATACTATCAAAGATGGTATAGAAACATATTAATAAGGTTATATATTGTGTCCAAGTTGGATTTATATTAGGAATACAGGGTTAGTTCAATAATAGGAAAACTTTAAACATAATTGACCATATACATGAAAAGCAATGAAAATCATATGATTATATCCCTAGACGCAAAGAGTTTCGTCATTTTTATTATATTAATGTGTTCTAATCATGAGCAATGAATGTTCCCACTAAGGTTTATCAATTTTCATTTATCTAAATGGTGCTTTATAATTGCATTTCTTTGTAATTTTTTTCTCTTGTGTTTTTGTTATTACTAACATTACATCAGATGACTGGGGAAAGAAACCATCCTGGATGTATTCTTGTTATTGTTCATTTTTTCAAGTTTACAAGATTTCCTCATTGAAAATATTAGTTTGATCTTTTATATACATATATACACAAACACATACATGTGTGTGTCTTTGTGTGTGTGTGTGTGTGTGTGTGTGTATGTGTGAATGCTTAGCACAGTACCTGGAATATAGTCAGCATTTAATGTTTATTGTATTGCATTGTGTATATTTGTGTGGAGGATATGAAGGAGGATATGTGGAGGATATGGCCAGACAGAGAGTAAAGTTACATACCACACTTTTTATAATGGTCCTTCTATGGCTATGATTTACAATGTTTTAGCATAAAGGAATGTAGTGTTTTATCAGGGTTTTGGGGCAACTATTGACATAATCATTTGCTCTATAGTGTTTTGTTTTAAATTGGATCAATTGTATTAACCGATTTCCTAATGTTGAATCATCTTTGCATCCCTGGTAAAAATCCAATTTTGTCAGTAAATAATTTTAGAAAATATATTATTACAGCCTTTTTTTCTGAAACTATTTAAATGTGCATCAATGTTCATTAGTGACATTGACATAGTTCTTTTATGTTGGAACTTTTTTCCTCATTCAAGTATTGGGACTATATTTGGCTCAAAAAACTTATTTAGTGTGGCTTCTCAAATTTTAAGAAAAATTTGTTTAGCTTAGATTTTAGTGACTTAAAATAGAATTTACCTGTAAATTCATCCAGACCAGGCTGTCTTTCCTTGGGTAGGTCCTTTATTACTTGTTAAGTTTCATTTTTATGTGAATGAGTTTCTTAAGATCTTTATTGTTCTATTGATTTGGGTTTTTTTATATTTTCATAGATAATCTTCAATTTCTTTGAAATTCTCAGTTTTAGAGGCAGATGAAGGTGTGTTATATAGTCTGTGAATTATGATAATAATGTCTTTCCCCTCTGTATTGTTATTTAACTTTGTTCTTTTTTTAAAATGTTGGTCACTTATTCTTCCTTTCTTGTTTATTAACTAAAGATTGATTTTGTTAGTCTTTTCAAAGAACCAGCTTTCAGTTTTGTTTGTCTGTTCTCATGTACTTTTAATTTTATCTATTTTGCCTATTTTTTTTGAGATTTTTTCTTTTGTTTGTACTTGGAGTAGATTTTCTTTCTTTTTATTTAACTGAATATTCAATTATTCCCTTAGAAAGATAGTAATTCCCTTATAAGGGGGAAGGAAATTTAGTCAACAGTTTCAACTCTTTTTTCCCCCATTCTTCTGATTCTTTAAATTCTTAAAACTTAGGCTCCTTAAGAAGTATTTATCCCTTTATGCTTTTTTTTGTGCTACAATTCAATATAGTTTTTTTTAAATAGCCTATAAAGCTAATGGAACTGATTTTGTTTCTTAGTTTTCCTTGATAGGTGAACTTATTTCTTTTTTGTTTGATTCTGTTTATAACAAAAATGTTTGTAAGTCAATAGACTGCAAGCCTCTGGGTTTTGCCATTTTGTTTTGGTCTGGGTTTGGTTTTATGTTTTGTTTTTTGTTTCTTTTTTTTTTTTTTTTTTTTAGGAATGTCTCAAAAACATTTGTCTGAATGAAAGTCAGTCTTTTTTAAGGTGATGGTTACAGTCAGCTTAGTGGGGTTATTCAGGATTACAGTGTGAGGTGTTTTGCTTTTTGGAACATACTGTGCCCTTCTTTCTTAGAATTTCTTGTAAATGTAGAATAATCTTCTGTTATTCATATTGCCTTTACTTTATATTCAAAGATTTTTTTCTCTAGGCTGCTTCCCAAATTTATTGTTTGTTATTTGACATTGCTAAATTTAACTGCAACACAAATTGGAGTTTGAACCTAATATTTATATAGTGGTTTTTGTAGTTTTAAAAAAATTTTATAGTCTTGTTTATTATGTTGATCTGTGAATCAGCAGATTAAGTTGGGTAGCGATTTCTCATCTGTATTCAAAAATTCAGAACAATTTTATTTTATTCTATCCTAGAGTATGTTAGCTTTTTGTTTTGTCATCTTCTTCTGTGATCTATGATCCTTAAGTTACCTGTGCACATCACATTTCTAAGGTCAGTGGTTATCATTTACATAAAATTCATGTGTTATTTTAATACAATTTCTTTCTCTTCTGATAAATATTCTCCCACTTCATTATTTTCCTGTTCTAAGTCTCCCGCTCAGAACCTATGCTTTTAAAACAAATTCTCTATCATATATTCACTTTTTCTTACTCTGCTATTTGTATTTTTTTCCATATCTGGACAGTTCTGATGTCCAATCTACTTTTCTCACTGATAATTTCTTCTATTTTATTTCCCTTCTGAGTCTTACTAGAGTTTATTGCCATTGTTCTATGATCTGAGAGGTATCTTCAGCATTCTTTTTCATTTAATCATTTTGGTTCATTTTTTCCTTCATAGCATAATACTTATTCATGGTGCTATAGACTCTCTTTAAGGTTCTACTTGATTTTTCTTTAGTCTTTATGATCGTGACTGCTAACTTATCAGAGTAACTGAGCCAATGAAGATCCAGTGCTGGTGACACACTTAGGGGAACCATAATTTGATGAACCCACTTCCAGAAATGTGCATTGGAGATGTCTGTTCTTCATTTCACAGAATGTCAGGAAGAAAGTGCACAAAATAATCCATGGTTGATGCCTTTCACATGCTAGCAATATTTACCTCATATTGGCCAGTCCCTTATTACATCTGTTTGTAAACTGGTTTGTGTGTTGTTATTGTGTCTGTCTCTCTCTGTCTATCTCTGTCTCTCTCTGTCTCTGTCTCTCTCTGTGTGTCTCTCTCTCTGTCTCTCTCTCTCTCCTATCTCTCTCTGTGTGTGTGTCTCTCTCTCTGTCTCTCTCTGTCTCTCTCTGTGTGTCTCTCCCTCCTTCCTTCCCTCCCTCTCTCTATCAAACTTCTCACACAGCACAAGTGGCAGCAGACTGATTCTGCCCAGACACATGAAAAGTAAGAGATATTAGAAGAGGGAGGGCTTGCAGAAGACATGGGAAGCACAGAATACAGTGTCAAGTATAGACTAAAAGGCAAAGAGCATCAAACACCTGAGAAAAAGGGGACTGGCAAACCACTTCCTCTTCTAAGACTTTACTTAAGCATGGATCTTGCCTCCCTTACTCTCACATCAAGAAACTTGGGGATGATGACAACAAGCACTCCCTGAGTCATAGGTTTATGTAGCAGTGGAGAAACCAAAAAGGGAGGGAGGAGGGAGGGAGGGAGGGGGAGAGAGAGAGAGAGAGAGAGAGAGAGAGAGAGAGAGAGAGAGAGAGAGAGAGAGAGAGAGAGAGAGAAGAGAGAGAGAGAGAGAGAGAGAAGAGGGAGGGAAGGAGAGAGCGAAGGAGGGAGGGAGGGAGAGAGAGACATACAGAAAAAGAGAGAGACAGAGAGAGAGAGAGAGAGAGAGAGAGAGAGAGAGAGAGAGAGGCAGACAGAGACAGAGACAGACAGACAGAGACACAGAGAGAGACAGAGAGAGAGAGAGACAGAGAGGGGAATTAGGAAGTTAGCTATCAGGAAACATAATAAACCAAGAAGAAATGCTATATTTGAAGGGGTTTCACATGTGAATTTTAGAGGGTGCCCCTACCACCCTTCTTGCTTCACCAGTGAGCAACATAAAGCAACAGGAAATAAAAAGGGAACATAGCAGTCATTCTAGCTAATGAGGAATGTACAAGAAAGACCAACTAATGCTGACCCTGTCATTACCTTTATCAGCCTAAACAGTATGAATTTGCCATTCATAGGTGCAATGAAGAGGACATTCTCGAATCAGCCTTGTCAGAGAAAGATGCTTACATTATAAGTAAAACCTAGGAACTGATAAAGGATGAGGGAGCAGCAGATTTATATCTGCCATTTTAGGCTTATTCCAAGACATACTCCCACTGAGTGGAATAGAAGATAAAATCAGCTGCACTATTAAAATTGTCTGTCTCTTCTTTCTCTCTTTTGCCCTCCTTTCCCATCCTCTCTTCTCTCCTTTTCTCTCTCCTCTCTTTTTGGTTTATAGCCTGAAGGCTAATCTACATAGCTTTTGGTGAGAGTGGCAGCCCCCCTCACAGCCAGGCTTCACACTAGGAAAAAAAAAAACAGCTTTCTCTCTTATGGGGAGAGAAGTCTGTCAGCATTTAGAATCTTAGCCCCAGGGATTAAACTCCTTTGGAACACAGATGAGCCTACCAGATAATTAGAGCCAGCAGGCATTTAGTGTGTGTTTGAATCAACATTCTCCAGCTAGCAGGATCAAAGTCCTTGTCCAGAATTTCTTATCTGATTTAGGGTTAGACATTCCCCTTTAACTCCAGTGGATTCCTCATTTTCAACCAGAGCTCTCCCTCAAACCATTTCTGAGAATTGCATTAAAAGAAACCACAAATGACTGTGTATTTGAGTCATTACAGATTCTCTCAGCCCCTTGAATCCTATGGTTCTTCTACAGAGAAAGGAGCAGTTAGGGAAAGGAGGGAAGGTAATAATCAGTTATTAGTAAGCACCTACTATGTGCAAGACACTGCTAAATCCTTTATTGATATTACCTCCCTTAATCCTTACAACTCTGTGAAGTAGATGCTATTATTTCCATTTTAAGTGATTTGTCCAGGGTCCCACAATTAGCAGTGTCTGAGGTCAAATTTGAATTTGGATCTTCATGACTTGGCCAAATTCTCTATCCATTGTACCACCTAGTTGAATTGTAAAACAAGAAAAAATAAGACTAGGTGAACCTTTTATGAGGCTATGCCTTTTGACCACAAATTATTTCTTTTAAATTCCCATTTTGTTGATGTACCCCCCAATAAAGCTCCCAAACTTTTGAGTTACTCTATGAAGATCTCTGATCATGTCAGTAAACTGTTCAGAAACTTCCAGTGGCTCCCATCATCTATTGAATACTCCAGCTTTCTTAATCAGCATTCAATTCCATCCTAAGTATAGCTCCATCTTACTTTCCCAGACTTATCTCATGTAACTCTTTCATATACCCAATACTCAAGCCATACTTGAGTGTGCAACATTCCTTAAATTCACCTTGTTTTACTTCTTTTATGCCCTTGTTCATACTATTGCCTCCACCTGAAATGCCCTCCAGTCACCTCTCAGCCATTTGATATCCTACACATCTCACATCAAATGCCATCTCTTTCATGAAACCCTCCCTGATTTTCTCATTTATAACTAATTCCTCCTTCCTGTGAAGTCTCATATCACTTTGTTCCTCTCAATACCTTCACACTTTGTGGGTTTGTTTGTTTGTTGTTGTTGTTTGCTTTTTGGAGGGCAGTTGGGGTTAAGTGACTTGCCCAAGGTCACACAGTTAGTTTTGTGTTAAGTGTCTGAGACTGAATTTTGAACTCAGGTCCTCCTGATTCCAGGGTCAGTGCTCTATTCATTGCACCACCTAACTGCCCCATGTGTGAGTTTTTTTTTTTTTAATTTCTTATTTCCTTCTACTAGATTTAAATTCTTGAGAGCAGGGATGATGTCTTAATCATCTTGATATGCTGTACAGCACCTAGTATATAGTGGGTATTCAACAAATGTTTGATGAATTGAATATTTAACTTCATTATAGTTATGACAACAATGCTAGTTATTAACTACAAACTCACAAGTGTGTATGGGTGACAGGTGTCTAGAATGCCCTGCCCTCCCATTGTATTATGTTAATTACCTACACTGTGTTTTGGCACCATTAGAGCAGCTCTAAAGTATGAATGGCTATCTTTATTTTTTTTTCATTGCTCAAATTAAGCTTCATTTCTTTTTTTGTTCTTACCTTAGTTTCTATAGACTCTTCTGCATGTTTTCATGGCCAGCTGCCAGTATCCTGGAAAGTTTTTTTTTTTTAATACACTGAATAACTCAGTAAGAAAACTGACCCCAAAGTTTGTCACTGTCTCACATTATAAGAAAAAGTTTAGATTGAAAGGAAGACTGCTATTTACTTCTCATGGGACTCCCTCACATTTAAGATTTTCATGGGTTCTCTTTCTAGGGAAATTCTCCTTTCCAAAGATCAGAAGCAGTTTTTCCTATCCTCTGTCCCAGTTAGAGTAGAAGTTAATCCATATTTACCAACATGATCACACTACAAATGCAGAAAGCTCTGCTTCTATACATTTACTGCTGACAACAATGCTGGAGTCCTCCCAGTTAGGATGACTCTCTTAATCTACATGGACAATTTTTAGTCCCTCTGGCTCCTCGGGTTGTGTTTTTTTTTTTTTAATCATTTTTCCACTTCAATTTTTGTCCTAATTCTGTTCTTGGATCATCTGAACAAACCTCTCCCCTCAACCAAATTCTCCACTCTGGCCAAATCATAAAGGCCACAGGAAAAAAAATGGTGAAAGGTCACCTTCACAATGGGTTTTCCAGGATTATTTAGATGTAATGAATAAAATTGCAAATTCTATTGAGGCTTTTAGAACTAATGAAAATTATCAATGTGTTACACAGCTGCATTTCAGTTTTGTTTGTCTGAGCCTGGAACAGAATAGATTTTATAAAAATAGAACTTAAATGTGACCACAGAGCGTGCATGCTAATCAGTTCATTTTAAGATATTGTTTTGCAATACTTTTAAGATACACACATGCTGGGAAAAATTACTTGTCATAGGAACAATGTAGAGCAATTTCTTACTAAAGTTGCTAATGGAACTACATTTTCTACATGAAGCATCGAACATTATCCATTCCTTCTTTTAGGTAAGTGTTAAAAAAAAAAACAGAAGGGGGGCAGGTTTATTCCAAGATTTTTTTAAAATATGAAATGTACAATCTATTTGTAGGAAAGAGTCCATTAATCTAGGGAGGTTTAGATAAAGGTAATCAAAACACACTGGTGATCACATGCTGAGCTGGGTCATCTTTCATATACTTTCTCTGCTCGAAGAAATGTAGAGGGGCTTTTTCAGCACCACAGAGATGGAAAGCACCAGGAAGGGGCAGAGTGCTGAGTGGTCCCCCACTGAAGGTATTCTCTATCCTCTACTGATTTCTTCTAAGTAGGCAATCCCATCTGAATAGTTCTGATATCCAGATTGCATTCACTCTTCTCATACTGCGCATACCTCGGCTGGAAAGCATTTGTTTCACTTGTTTGAAGGTAGAAATCTCAGTGGTGAGTTTTGATGTGGGATGAAGCGCCAAGCCCAGGCCTTCCCCTTAAAGGTGAAATGCAAAGCTTTTCACCAAAAAAAATAAAATAAAATAAAATAAAAAGAGAACTTCCCCAATCATTAACTGGAACTTATGTGAAGATGTTAAACTACAAATGTGTCTAAGAACTGAACAGAGCCTCTGAAAAGTTGGCACACCTTCACTTGCCTGCTAGGCCTTGTTAAGAAAATCTAAGGTTTCCTGGGAGTATCCAGTTCTTAGTAGCAGATTGAGGGGAAAAATTACAGTAAACTTTCAATAACGTTAGCTAGGAAAACATTAGGATCTTGTCACCTCACAGACACATGTGAGAAAATGTAGGACTGAGAAGCTGTCATCCAGGAAACTTAGATAGTTTAGTGGATAGAGAACTAGACTTGGAGTCAGGAAAAAAATGATTTAATTCCTGTCTCAGACACTTGCTTGCTGTGTAATCCTGTTAAATCATGTGACCTTTCTTGCCTCAGTTTCCTCAACTGTAAAATGAGGGAGTTGGATGTCATAGCTTCTAAAGTCCCAAAAGGTTCTAATCCCATAAATCAGGGATCACTGACCTTATTATACAGAATTGTCACCACCTAGTCCTTTGGTCTTCTCTATGTCAAACACTTTGATATGCTTGCAGTACAACACTTTCTCAAGAACAAACACAAGCCAGGAGGTCACAAACACAGACACACAAGAAGACCCACTTTGAACTCATACTGGTTTTTCACAAAAGGATCCTATTTGGCTCTTTGCTCCCCTTCCCAGTGAATACCACTGTGTAATGGAAGGAAAATGGGACAATTTGGCTTAGCTATTCTGGTTCTACATGCTTTTATTTTTGCCTATAGGCAATATCATAATAAATGAGGCTGTGGGCCTCTGGGATATTGGCAGAAGCTACTCCCTTCTTGTCCTTGCAGATGAGCTGCCTTGCCTTTTTCCTAATAATAATGGTAACTAACATTTATATAGTTCTTACTATATTCCAGACTTCATGATTATCTCATTTGATCCTCAGAACAACCCTGAATGGTGGGTAATATTGTTATCGTCATTTTACAGATGAGGAAACAGAGACAGAGGTTAAGTGACTTGTCCATAGTCATAGAAGTAGTAATTATCAGAGGCTAGATTTGAACTCAGGTCTTCCTGACTTCCTAGGTCAGAACTCTATCTATTGAGCCATTTACCTGCCCCTTATGATAACAAAAATGACAAGGAAAATTAAAATCCACAGATTATCCAGAATCCCTTTTAACCACTTTGTTTCTCTTTCTGTACCTTCAAACTTAATGGGACAAACACATAGGACATTTGAATTTTGATTCATTATTTTCTCTCTCAATGAAAACGATAAATTCTTATGGATAACCTGCAACAGAGAAGCTACTGTATTTTTGTCTGTGCTTTAGTAATAGTCCTACAAAACAGTGACAGTCAGGGTAGCAGAACAAAAAAGACAAAGGATGTGGTTAATACACCCCCTAGAAAAGAAACTCCTAAATGATTAACGTTAGTAGGGGCAGGAAAGATTTAATATAATATGGGTCCCAGAATAGTGTCAAAATAGCATTTGCATTCCTTCCCACTGTCTGCTTTATGGTGAGTTTAAGTGAAATGTATATTTCCCACTAGGATACACTCATCTGAATTTCTCCTTAATGACAGACTAACCTATTCATTCCACAAGGCTACAAAAGCCCTGGAACTCATACCTCATCAGTACCTTCTAGCCCCTTGCCCTTTCCTCTGATTGGATCTTGGGAGCGACTCCCAGAATCTCCATTTAAGAAACGTGCCCAGATCAACTATCTTTTCATTTCCTACCCAGGTACACACCTCAGGACTTCTCCATCATCCTTTCCTCCCCTACTTTTCCTCCCTACCCCTGAACTTTTCAGCTTCCTTTTCCATGTTATCTTCCTCTGTTTGATTATAAGCTCCTTGAGGGCAAGAATTGTACTTCTTTCTCATATTTGTATTACCAGCACTTATCACAATGCCTGGAACATAGTAGGAGACTAATAAGTGTTTAAAGACTGACTAATTTCTTTTTTTTTTTTTTTTTAAGCAATTGGGGTTAAGTAACTTGCTCAAGGTTACACGGCTAGTCATTGTTTATGCGTGGGTGCTCATTTTCTGAGGCCAGATCTGATCTCGGGTCATCCCAACTCCGAGGCCGGGGCTCTTACTCTGCACCACCTAGCTGCCCCTTTAGGGCAATTGGGGTTAAGTAACTTGCCCAAGGTTACACGGCTAGGTTTTTGTTTGTGCGGATTAAGTGTCGGAGGCCGGCTCCGAACTCAGGTCCTTCTGACTCCAGGGCCGGCGCTCTATTCACTGCGCCACCTAGCCGCCCCTGACTAATTTCTATTAAGTATTTGAGGTGGTGGGTTTTATTTTCAGTGGTTTCTTAACCCTTCTACTTGCAAAAGTGATCTCATTCTATTCTACTTTTTCCAGAAGATTGTTTCTTCTATCATCTTCACTCTCCTACTTGTCTTCAGTATTGTTGTATTGACTGGTTCTTGGCTCTCTACAAATATGAGCACTTCCTCAAAAAGCCCTCACGTGATCTCATCCATCCTCACTATTTTCACATTTATATCCTTCCTTTTGTGGCTAAACTCCTTGAGTAGGCTATCTACAATGAACATCTTTAATTCATTTCTCCTCTCTCAACTCTATAATCTGGGTTCTAAACTCTCTTCAATTTACCAATGATCTTTCAATTGCCAAATCTAATGATCTTTTCTCCTTCTTCTTTACTGAACTCTATCCTGGTTATTCTTCTACGAATCTGACAGATCTTTCTCACTCTCCTTGCTCTGCTGGCCCTTTTTCTCATCTCCTCCCTCTATACTATTTTATTTGGTGATTTCATCATCTCATATAGAAACAATTGTCATCTCTATGCTGATTCCCAAATCAGCTTATCCATTTTTGCCATCTAACTGCCCTAATCTCTCTTTTCACTTCCATTCTCCTATCTTCAACTGCCTACTGGATATTTCTAACATATTAAACTCAGCATGTCCAAAGTTGAATTTATTATCTTTCCCCACCCCCAGTCCTTCCCTCTTCCTAACTCTCTGCTAATGAGGGTACCAGCACCCATCCTCCTATTCATTCAGGCTCACAACTTAGTTGTCATCCTCAGCTCCTCACTCTGACCTAGCCACCCCCATAGTCAATCTGTTGTCAAGAATTTTTCATTTATCTTTGAAACATCTTTCATGTATGTTCCCTTCTCTTCTTAGATACTGCCACCACACTGATTCAGATGCTTGTCACCTAGCATGTGAACTATGGCCATAGGCTACTGGTTGGTCTCTCTGCCCCAAGTCTCTCCCCCATTGCAGTCTCCATTCAGCTGTCAAAGTGTTATTCCTAAAGTGCATGTCTATTTAACACACACACACACACACACACACACACAGAGACAGGATCCTGTGATACAGGCTTCCTTTCCTTCTTTGCTCAAAATGACATATGCTAATGATGGCCATTTTCAGTGACTACCACACATTCCTAGAATTTGCTACCTTCTCAACTCCAACTCCTGGCTTCCCTGACTTCCTTTCTTTTCCCTTTCTTTGTATCCTTACTTTTTAGGGAAGTGCTTGAACATAGTAGGTACTTAATAAATGTTTGTTGCCTGAATAACTGGACCTAATAGGAAGAAGTATCTCTAGGCTATGAGATCGTCCAAAAGCTCCTATTTATAGATAGCATTATGCTAATTACTGCAGTTTTCTAAATGAGATTTATAATCATTCATGGGAGTTTAATCTAATAGCTCACGTGAGAAAAACCAAGGTGGTATAGCACCATAGAAAGAAAATAGGATTTGGGGTCAGAGAGCATGAGTTTGATTTCTACCTCTAATGCTTAATCTTTTTTTGTCCTTATTAATTTGTTTGTTTACTTTTAGTTTACAAGATTCAGCTCCACAGTCCCTTGAGTTTCAAATTTTCTCCCCCTTCCTTTTCTCCTCCCTCCCCCATGGTGGCATGCAATCAAGTATAGGATCTGCAAATACTTTCACATTAGACATTAGTCAGGTTATAAAGAAGGATTGTAACAGATGGAATGAACAATGGGAAAGAGAAAACAAAACCAAACAAGAAAAAGAGAGAGAGCAGATAGTTTGCTTCAATCTGCATTCAAACTCTGTTCTTTCTAGCTCTTTCTCTGAATGTAGACATCTCTTTCCATCATGAATCTATTGGAGATTTTTTATAACCTTGCATTGCTGAAAAGAGCCCAGTCTATCAAAGTTGGTTATCACACATACATAGTGTATGTAATTGTGTACAAATTTCTCCTGGTAATGCTCTTCTCACTCAGCATCAGTTTGTATATGCCTCTCCAGGTAAATGTGAAGTCTATCCACTCCTCATTTCTTATACCACAACAGTATTCCATAACATTCATATGCCACAACTTATCCAGCCATTCCCCAATTGATGGACATCCTCTTAATTTCCAATTCTTTGCCACCACAAAAAAGAGCTGCTATAAGTATTTTTGTACATATGGGTCTTCCTCCCATTTCTATGATCTCTTTGGGAAACAACCCTAGAAGTGGTATTGCTGGGTCAAAGGATATGCAATTATTTATAGCCTTATGGGCATAGTTCCAGATTGCTCTCCAGAATGGTTGCATCAGTTCATGATTCCACCAACAATGCATTAGTGCTCCAATTTTCCTCTCCACATCCTCTCCAGCATTTGTCATTTTACTATTTTGTCATCTTAACCAATCTGACTGGTGAGATGTGGTACCTCAGAGTTGTTTTGATTTGCATTTCTCTAATCAATACTGATTTAGAGCATTTTTTCATATGCTTATAAATATCTTTAATTTCTTCCTCTGAAAACTTCCTGTTCATATCCTTTGACCATTTATCAATTGGGGAATGACTTGTATTCTTATAGATTTGACTCAGTTCTCTGTATATTTTAGAAATGAGGCCTGTGTCAGAGATCCTGGTTGTAAAAATTCTTACCCAATTTTCCACTTCCCTCTTAATCTTGGTTACATTGGCTTTGTTTGTACAGAAACTTTTCAATTTAATGTAGTCAAAATTATCCATTTCACATTTTATAATACTCTTTAATTCTTGTTTGGTCATAAAGTCTCCCCTTCTCCATAAATCTGACAGGTAAACTACTCCTTGCTTTCCTAGATTGCTTACAGTATCAGCCTTTATACCGAGATTGTGCACCCATTTAGACCTGATTTTGGTATATAGTGGTAGATAATGGTCTATTCCCGGTTTCTGCCATACAATATTCCAGTTTTCCCAGAATTGCTTAATCTTTGTATGACTTTAGGGAAGACTCAACCTCTCTGGGCCTCAATTAGTTCACATATAAAATGAAGAACTTAGACTAATTGACTGCTGAGGGATCCTCTGGATATAAATTTATGCTCTATGACAGCATTTTGTCCATACTATGAAATTTAATTTAATGGATAGTCTGTTGAGTTGATCAATCAGTTTTGAATCAGGCACTGAAGATGACAGTGCACTGGGACCAGAATTTAATAAGAGGAAAAAAGTGGTATGGAGTGTACTTGGGAAATTATGAAGTGCTCTCAAAACCCTAGTCTCCTCCTTAAAACAAAAATTCCTCTTTTTAACACCAATATTCTTCAGGGTCAAATACACAAATGTGAAAGGCAGTGTGGTATAATAGATTGAAGACTGACCTTGCAATCAGGATGTTCAAGTCCTTCAACTAACTCATTCTAACTATGTGCAAATGCCTTTGGATAACTCCAGAATGCATACGCATGCGCGTTTGCACACACACACATAGACACACACATAAACACACACACGCGAATGCACGCACACATGTGCACACATACACACACGATACATATGTGCACATGTCAAAAAATCACTCAGTAGTCCTGTGAGTTATGGTTTTGTAGAAGTAATATCTGTTTCCATCCTGTAATAGATTTTTTCCCTATAAGTTAGTGAAATCATTGTTGAGACTTCATTGGTCTAGTTCATGTTGTTATTGTTATTCAGTCTTTTGCACTCACATTCAACTTTTCATAACCCCATTTTGGGTTTCCTTGGTAAAAATGCTGGAGTAGTTTGCCATTTCCTTCTCCAGATGAGGAAAGTGAGGGGAACAAGGTTAAGTGGTTTGTCCAGGATCACATAGTTAGGGAGTGTCTAAGGCCAGATGAGGAAGATGAGAATTCCTGACCCCAGGCTTGGCACTATATGCACTGCACCACCTAGCTGCCCTAAGGCAGTGCTGTCCAACTATAATAGAAATGGGGGCCGCTAATCTATATGTAAGTATCCCTGTGGGCAGCATATTAGCATAGTTTTAAAATGTAATATCATGGGGCGGAGCCAAGATGGCGGAATAGAAACAGCTCATCCAAGCCACTCTGCCCCCAGATTCCCCCCAAACTATGTAAAAGGGGACTCTGAACAACTTCTGGAGCCCCAGCACCCACAGAACAACACAGAGAAGCTAACCTCCCGCTGAGAACAGCCCAGCAGCCCTGCAGGAAGGACCAGCGCAGTGGTCTGGGACCTGGCAGCGCACAGCGCCCAGAGCACAGGAGCGGAGCCAAGCCCAGGTCCTCGTGAGCCGAGGTTTTAGCCCCAGGGCAGCAGGGCCAGCAGCCGGCTGGAGGAACCCCAGAACACCAGGAGCTGTGGCGACTCCAGAATTATCAACATAGACATGCCTAGGACAAAGTAAGAGGTTAGTGTCCTATGGACTTTGGGACCTGTATTTGGGGAATGCGTCAGCTCCCTCCCCTGGGGGCTAGAAGCCACTGAGGAGACACGCCATTTTGTAGTTTTCAGAGGCAGCTCCAGCTCCCAGCCTGCATGCTAACTGTAGGGAGATCCAGCGATCAGTCTTGGGGGGTAATCGCTCTTGCTTTAACCTCCCTGGATCTGGATTGTGATCTAGGGTGGAAGTTGTGGGTGGGTTTACAGCTTGCCAGAAACGGAAGTTGCCCCCCACATGTTCGGGACAAAAATTCCTCTATCTGGCCTTAAAGCCATAGTGTGGCAACAAGCCCAAAAGTCAAGCAATTAAGTGGCAACATGCCAAGGCAAAGGAAACAGAAAAATGCAACCCTAGACTCCTATTTTGGGGGCATAGAGCGGGAAAAGGACTGTGAGGTCAGAAGTCCTGCTCCAAAAGCCCCAGGGGAAAACATGAGCGGGTTGCAGGCCATAGAGGACCTTAAGAAGGACTTTAAAAATCAAATAAGAGAAGTGGAGGAAAAATTGGAAAGAGAAATGAGAAGGATGCAGGAAAAGTATGAAATGAGGGTCAACAGCCTGACTGAGGAAAACAACACCTTAAAAAATAGACTAACTCAAATGGCAAAGGAGGCCCAAAAGGGCAATGAGGAGAAGAATGCCTTAAAAAGTCAAATTTGCCAGATGGAAAAAGAATCTCAAAAGTTCACTGAGGAGATTCATTCCTTCAGAGTTAGACTGGAGCAAATGGAAGCTAATGACTTTATGAGAAATCAAGATGCTGTTAAACAGATCCAAACAAATGAAAGATTAGAAGGCAATGTGAAATATCTCATGGGAAAAACCACTGACCTGGAAAATAGATCCAGGAGAGACAATTTAAAAATGATTGGACTACCTGAAAGCCATGATCAAAGAAAGAACCTAGAAATCACCCTTCAAGAAATTCTCAAGGAAAATTGCCCTGATGTTTTAGATCCAGAGGGCAAAATAGAGGTTGAAAGAATCCACAGATCACCTCCTGAAAAAGATCCCAAAAAGAAAACTCCCAGGAATATTATAGCCAGGTTCCAGAATCCCCAGATCAAGGAGAAAATACTACAAGCAGCCAGGAAGAAACAATTTCAATATTGTGGAAACACAATCAGAATAGCCCAGGACCTGGCAGCTTCTACACTGAGGGATCGAAGGGCATGGAATATGATGTTCCAGAGGGCAAAAGAACTGGGAATGAACCCAAGGGTCACCTACCCAGCAAAACTGAGTATTTTGTTTCAGGGGAAAATATGGTCATTCAGTGGAATAGAGGACTTTCAAGCATTCTTGAGGAAAAAACCAGAATTGAATAGAAAATTTGACATCCAGACACAAGAAGGAAGAGATGCCTGAGAAGGTAATCAGGGAAAAGAAATCAACAGGAACTTATCAAAGTTGAACTATTTACATTCCTATATGGAAAAGCAATAACTGTGACTGATGATATCTTTCTCACTATGAAAATAATGGAAGAAGGGGGTGTGGTCATATGAATACATATGTGAATGTGTGTGTATATGGTTACAGTTATATATGGATAGAGGGCATAGGTTGAATTTGTTGGGAAGGGAGAATACTCAAGGGATGAAATTATGAGGTGAGAGAGGAAAGTGGCAAGAGGAGATGGGGAGAGACAGGGTAGGGTAAACTATCCCAAGTAGAAGAAGCAAGGGGAAGTGGTTGCAAGGGAGGGGGAGAATAGGAAGGCTAAAAAGGCAAAACCACATTCACATTGAATTTGGTTCAGGGAGAGAATGACATACATACTAAATGGGATATCTCAAACTGCAGTAGGATAGGGGGAAGGGGGATGAGAGGAGGGATGATAGATGGGAGGGCATCCTTGGGGGGAGGGGAGGTTGGAAGTACCCACTATAGAAGAGGGACAGGATCATGTAGGGAATGGACCAGGTGGGGGGTGGGATGAGTTGGAGGGAATTATAAGCAGCCTTGTACAATATATCTACTATGATAATGTTTTGCATAGCCAGACATGTACAACATGTACTGAATTACTTATCTCCCAAGAGGGAATGGGTGACAAGAGAGGAAGGAAATGGATCTGAAATTAGAGGTCTTAACATTAAATGTTTCAAATATATATATAAATACTAATATTAATACTCTTTTGCTTGTGATAGGGAGATAAGATGTGCAGGCATTGGGACACAAAGATTCACCTTCCTCTAATGGAAAAGTAGAAGGGGGTATGGGAGAAGGTATGGGAGAGAGCAGATTAGAGGAAGTGATATCTTGTGGGACTGCTATTCTGGGAGGTTGGGTAGGGGAATAATGGGGGAAAATGATTGCAACTCAAAATCTGGCGGAAATGAATGATGTAAAACAGAAGTTAATAAAGCATTTGTTTAAAAAAATGTAATATCATGTATGTTTTGTTGTAATTTTTGTTGTTGTTAAATTTTCCCAGTTACACTTTAATCTGGTTCAGATTGCATTCAGGAATGTTATAGTCAACATCCTAGGGTTTGATACCTCTGGTATGAGATACTAAAATATTTTTTAAATATTTTAGCTGCAAAATGTGATTTATTTTTCTTTATTTTTTAATTTATGGCATAAAACAACCATTTCTATAACATAATGTAATAAAAAGATGATTTACTATGCACAACTTGCTATTTTTTCAAACATACAACAAAGCTATCATGTAAATTTTTTTTTCCCTTCCTTCTGCTTCCCACCCTAGAGATGGCTACCATTAGACACAAACAGGCATATAAATAAATGTTGAATACATCTTTAAAAGGTTTAAACTGCATTAAGGCTTTTGGGATACCCTTGTAATAGCAAGCAAAAAAGTAGTTGACACCTTATTTCAGCTATTTAATTATTTAGCCCTTTGTTTCCGTTCAAGTTTCTTTTGAGCCTTTCCCATGATTATATCAAGTCTTTGTTGAGAAACAGAACTTGTGAACCCTAGAACTTGTGAACTCCTGTTGCTGATGCAACAGGGAGGTGAGGAACTAATGACCATATATAAGGAGAAACTCAAGCTTGGAGAGAGCAGAACTGAGAACAGACCTTGTCTGGCAGAACTGAGAAGAACTGAGAAGAGAACTGAGAAGAAATGAGAAGAGAACTCTTGTGGTGGCAGAGTTGAGAAGGAGAAAACTTGTGATATCCCAGCACTCTATGTTTGTCTATTCTGTCTGTGTTGATTTTTGTTAGTGATACTTTGTACAGAGGCCCTGGGACCTTACCAGAAAGCCCTGTAAAGCTGGTTGTCTGTTTACAGAAGTCCTGGAGGGGGTATTGGAGGTCCTGGGACTTTACTGATGATTTCTGTTGAATTCTTGGACCTTGTTTGTACATCTGTGTTGATTTCTATGCTGATAACTTGTGTTGACTTCTCAGACCTTGTGGGTCTCTGTTGATTTCACAGACAGATAGTGAATTGGTGATGGTGCTGGCAATGTACAAGAATATTATTGTGGCTCTGTCACATTTCCCAGAAACAGGAAATGTGAAGGACTTGAAGTGGACTGGACACTGTGAACTTCAGTGTGGAATGGGAACTGGATGAGTAACTGGATGAGGAACGGAACAAGGAACTGGACAAGGAGCTGAGAGCTGCCTGCCTTTGAATACAGGTGACAGTTGGATAGATTCAGGCAGGAGTTTGGACCATGGAAGAGGAACCATAGAAGCTGAAAGCCAGCCCCGAGTCAAGATGAAAATATTTCTCCTTGGGTATTTAACTCTGACTGAGAAGATCATGATTTACAGTGACTTAGGGGTGGAGAACTTTGACCTTTATACTTTGTGAGTTAAGAACTTACTGAATATCTTTTGTTTAAAACTATGTGGCCACTTTGATGAAAACTATGCTTCCACTTTAGTGATAACTTGTTATGTCATAATATTGTGAATGCTGTACTTCGATTTCTGTCAATGTTTTATCTTAGTTTATTACTGAATAAATAGAGAGTTCACTATACTATATATTCAGAACTTTGAAACTGTTCATAGCAGCCATCCTCTGGAAAGCTGCTTATGCTTTGCTTTCCAACCCTTTATTTCCCTTTCTTTGTTTGCTCTGAGTTTCTTGATTGATCCTACTCCCAAAGTTGAACCATCAGAAAAGCTTTAATCAGGTGTGGTCAACATCTTTTGGTATTAATCAGGCTTGGATAAAAATAATAGCATGGGTGCAGTGGGGCAAGGTTAATGTGGGAAATGAATGGACTGGACTTTGAGTGAATACGATATTTGCCTTCTATAACCTACCATTCCATGTTCCCCTAGCACACCAGCCAGGACTTCTACCTCCCATGGTAGGAGAAAAGGATCATGGGTACCATATCTTTACTCCCTTGGAAGCCTCTGTTGCAGGAATATTTCCTTCTTCCACAGTGGTTGGGTAGATTTTTAGAGACTATTTTTACATCTTCTATGTTATTAGTAAGTGAGGGAACTCCCATCAATTTTCCTCCTTGTTCCTTGGATGGAAGTCACTTATTAGGATAACCCCTAGGTACTACACTGGTGATAATCTGGTCTATCAGTTCCGGATTACAGAAAACAAAGGATTACAATAAGCCTGCCTTAATTGCCCTCTCTATTCAAGCCTATGTGCTGCCCCTAATAATAGGTAACATTTATATATTACCTATGTGTCAGGCACTCCCTGATAGGCTTGATGAGCCCCTTGATGGAGCTTGAACACTTGTGCCAGACCCAGTGTTGTTGTAAATATTGTCACTGTCCAACCTGAGGCTATTCTTGCTCCCCAGTCTAGGACTGAGCCCTGCCTCCAAGGTGAGAAATATGTGTCTCCAGAGTGCTGTTTTCTCATGCATGCTCAGGGAAAGAAATACAAAATTCCATTCCATCTCAGGCTTGTTTAGGACAGTATATGTTTTCTAGCTGCCATGTTCAAGTAGCTGCCATTACTTCTAGGACAGGGATGTTGCCTTGGCCTGCTATGGCTGAGCTGTTTACCTAGTCATCACTAGAAGTCCCAGCAAGAAAAAGGACTGCAGTTCACACTTCAAGACTCAGAGTGGAAACTGTTTCCTCAACCCCTCATCCTCACCAGATCAGCTGGGGATGCATACATGTGCTCATATCCAAATTCTAGAAAACTCGCTGGTATCTGGGGGATACTCAAGTGGTTTCCTTTAATTTACCTCCCCCAGTACTTTACGCTAAATTGTCTCAACAAAATCTACAGGAAGCCAGGAGACAATGGCTTCCTGAATGTTATGTGAAAAGTCCCAAGCAGCCTGTTCAACAACATTCTTAAATAATCCCAAAATTCAGAGAGGATTCAGGCTTACCACAGACCGAGGGCCTGATGATCAATATCAAGCCGTCCAACACAAAGTTACATAAATTCAGCAAATGACAGTTTACAACATTGATCATTTTTAAGGTTTAGTTCTTAAAGACCCATAGGGCATTCACATATGTCTCTACTTGCTTAATGTCTACTTCCCTGTGTCACTGGGGAAGGAAATAATGGCAAGGAAATGGAATGACAGTGAAATACAGCAACACTCCATGTCCTGAGACATAAAAGGTATGGCAGTAAACCCTGAAACACTGAGTCAAATGAGCACTGATTAGGTTAGCACTTTGGCCAATGTGATAAAAGTGCTCTGTAGATAGATGTGTATGAGAGAGAGAGAGAGAAAAAGAGAAGGAAAGAGAGAGAGAGAGTGTGAGTGGGGGGGGGGGGGAAGAGGGAGAGCACATTTGTTGAGGACTTACTAAGTTCCATGTTGAGCCCTGAGACAGAAGTATAAGCAAAAAGGCATTCGCTTCCTGAATCATAAAAATAGACATAGCAACATAGGATTATAGGCTGGCACTATTTGAAAATACCATGATAACCAGCTTGAAAGACAGCATTGTGAATAGTGTTCCTCTGTGTTCTGGTAAACACAAGGAGGCAAGACACATTAAAAAAATATAGAAAATACCAGTATCCCACCTTCTAGAACCATTTAAGTGCACATGGCAACAACCAGTAAACAATATAAAGCAAAAAGACATGTGAAATGGACTGAAAATATTAATTATTTTTGTTATGCACCATTAGTGTATCATCATGAATAGAAAATAGTGCTTACCAGTTTTGGGCAAGAATTTCATACTGCTGTTGTTGATGATGATGATGTTGTTGTTGTCATCTCCAAGTTACAAAATAACACATTGAAAATCAATTCAGGGCAATTAAAAACAAATTTCTGAAGTAAGAGCATAAATTTAATTACTTAAACCTGCATGGGGAAAGCTGAAAAACCTAAAAGCATAGAAAAATCTAAATTTAATCAAAATTCTAGAAGTAAAAATTACTGAAGAATAAATGATTTTTAAAAATTCCAATATTCCCAAATATTTTTAAATGGAGATGGGTATACTTAGATTGGAACCTTAAAAATACCTTTATTATTTTGACAGCATAAATACAATTAGTAAACAAATTAACTAAATTTTAAAAAAATTGCTATCTATCATAATCATCATGGACAAGTATATTCTATAATATTTGACAATAATGTAAAAACATTTCAATACCTGCACAAAATATTATATTCTGAGGTTGTTGCAATGATAAGGTCCAAAAGGAGGAATAACAGAATTTTCTAGAAATATCCTGAGGACAAGTATCAAACATGACTGGCAAAAATGGCTTGCAAAGTATTTAAGTCAAAGACATTGGAAGTTTACTTTAATATCTAGCCATGATATTTACTAGAAAACTAGAAAGCCCATTGATCAAGTAAAATCAACATAAAAGAAACATGAAAATGAAATGTAGAAAATAAAAAAAATCTTAATACCTTTAATCAGCATTTGAAAGTGAAAAACCAAAAAAATCAAAGTAACAGGAATCAAAGCAGCCTAAAGAATAAAATAAAAATTTCAATATCATTCAAAAGCTATGCTGTAAAGGTTTGAAGAAGACAAGGAAAAGTCTGGTGGTCTATATGGTCCAAGAGGTGTTACACAAAAAAGTACAAATTATATGAAATGTAAAACAGAAAACTTGTATATGATTCATATAATGAAAGACAGAAGGATTATTTCAAGGGAGATTACTAAAACTTGAGCTTCTCTGCAAAACTGGAAAGGAGCAAGCTCAAAGGATATTCATGATTATTGACTCAGGCACTTCACATTGGTGAATAAATATTTAGCAAAGCACTTCACCAAATCCCCGTCTGATGGAAGCAAGCCTGATCCCATCTTTCTTAACAGAAGGCATCACATATCCACTACCATATGATGAGAACACCAATGACACCTCCCAAAATTGGCCAGTTACATGTCACATTCTGTATGCCCAGCATTCACATAGTTTATAGTAATAAAAAAATCCGTAAACATTTATAAAAAAGAATACAATTGAAGAGCAAAAAAGTCCTAGGAGTATGAACAGCAACTTATAGATCCAGTGATCACTGAGCAAGCTACCCAAAAGTTCTATAGCATCTACACCACCTTTATGGATCCAACCAAACTTCAACTTAGTTCTGTTTTTATGGCTCAATCATATACTTCAAATACATAAAAAATTCAAGCATAGCAAGAATGCTTAAGAATTTGCTACTCACATGGAAACTTGTTTATTACCAACACAATAGTGTCAAGAACAATAGACATAAATATAGCACCTTTCAGAGAAATATTTTAAGCCCGATCTTGTTCTTCCTAGCACTAAATCTGTTTTTTCATAATTCTGGCATAGACCCAAAAATGACTTTTAAGTCAAAGAGAGTCTTACCAAAAACATCAAATAATGTTAATTGATGTACACAGGCAAGAAAAGTGTTTCACCCCTTTATCACTTCTTTGAGTAACAGAATCAGTCCATTAAAAAGGTTAAAACAATTCCAACACAACTCTACTGAATCAATCAGCCAAAAGCATAAATGTGGTCCACAAAAGTTGTAATCAAATCGGAAGAAGTAAAATGCTTAGAGCCAATGGACATATGAAGATGAAATCTGCTTTTCTCTAATTTCTGCTTGGTGCTCAATAAACTCTACTGATTCCTTTTACTTCCTAGATCAAGTACAGCCTCATCTGTTTGGCATTTAAAGCTCTTCACAGCCTAATTACAACTAGCCCTTCTAGCTTTGTTACATATTACTCCCCTTCACATGGTCTAGCCAAACTGGTCTTTGTGCTATTCCTCATATACAGCTTTATCTCCCCCCTCCATTCCTTTGTACACAGGCTGTCTACCCTGCTTGGGGCATACTCCCAATTTACCTTTGGCCCTTAGAATACCGAGATTTCTTCAAAGTTCTGCTCAAGTTCCATCTTCTTCATGAGGCCTTTCCTAATTCCTACAGCTACTAGTGCTTTTTCTCCCAAATTATGTTGTGTTAATTTTATTAAAATTTATATATATATGTGTGTGTGTGTGTATGCACATATATGCTTGTGTGTGATATAATCTGCATATATATATAATTACTTTATAGATATGTATTTATGTACCTATTGTCTCCTCTAATAATGGAGGAAAAAACCTTGAAAACAGAAAGTACTTTCTTTTTGTCCTTTTTGAGAACACCTAGAACAGTTTCTAGATTATAAACTTGCAAGCATTTAATAAATGATAATTGATTTACTACTCTTAATCTGGCCCTTTAGGACCAAAAACAACAGCAAACTAGTCCCTATTCCTTATAAATGCTCTCCAAACACTTGAAGATCATCATCATATTCCCTACTATCAAAGTCTTTTCTAGGTTAAACACCTCTGATTTGTTAAGTTTCTACTCCTATGCTCTGGTATTCTGGTTGTTCACTCTTCTAGTTGTCTTTCTTTGGACCTCTTCCAGTTTCTCGATGCATTTAATGTCCATGAGGAGGAAATAGAGGTGAACTCTGAAAAGGAATGAATTAGGAGCAACCTACTTTCCATTCTTGTGACCTAATTTGTTTTTCTTCTCTTTTGCTGTGGCCAAAGACCTTTTTGAGGCTAATGAAAGTTGCTGCCTCCTTGAAACTTTCAGTACAAACTTCTGTTAGTATCCAAAGAATATTAAACATTTCTCAAGTAAAACACATCTGTTAAGTACATTCATATCCATTAGTATAATTTCTAAGGATGTGAGCATAAAAGTGACAGTCATTGCAGATTGTTACTTATTATCAATATATCTGTTTCCACATTTCTATTATGTGTCCATAACAGCTATAAATCTCAATATTTCGAATGCCTCTTTTCTTGGACACTTTTCTGACATATTAGTTCTTAGCAGGGGAAAAAATGAGTCAGTAATACTAGACATGAATTCCACTGTCTCTTCACAGCTCACTAGGTACAGTAATAGATAATGGCATAATTACTTTCTGAGTTAAAAAAAATCCTGTTGGAATGCCTGCAGGTACATGTACATTTATTTGGTTTGGATCTTATTTTTCCAGCATAATCAGTTTATTATGTTTGGTATGACTGGTCCCAGTGAAAGCAAGCATCCAGGGAAAATTATCTTTTGATGTATACTCATAAATTTGATATTAAGAAAGGTTATTTTTATATGCCTAAAGCAATGTCCTCCTACTACCATAAAAATGGGAACGTTCTTTGGGGTAGGTATCCTATCTCATCTCCCAAGGACTAAAAAACTTGATTTTGGAAGACTGGCTCTTCCAAGCACATCTACTTGTCCCTTCTAGATATGTACTATTATGACCTTTCATATAACCTTTTCAGCAAAACAGAAATCATGATTAAAAGATTTTGATGGTGATTAAAATTGTGATGATAATAGCAATTTACTTGTCTGTAGTACTTTTAAACTTTCAAACAAATTTCGTCTTCACTGCTTCATTTGACCTCACCATTCTTATAATTCACACTCCATGGATGAAAGCTGGAGTATTGAGTGACTGAAGGACCTGAGATCACCCTTCTAGGTAGACAAAAACTAGGGACTAAACCAGGGCTTCTTTCTCTAGTCCTTTGTGCTTTTTTTTTTTTTTTTTAAAGCAATTGGGGTTAAGTAACTTGCTCAAGGTTACACGGCTAGTCATTTGATTTATGCGTGGGTGCTCATTTTCTGAGGCCGGATCTGATCTCGGGTCATCCAAACTCCGAGGCCGGCGCTCTTACTCACTGCGCCACCTAGCCGCCCCTTTAGGGCAATTGGGGTTAAGTAACTTGCCCAAGGTTACACGGCTAGGTTTTTGTTTGTGCGGATTAAGTGTCGGAGGCCAGCTCCGAACTCAGGTCCTTCTGATTCCAGGGCTGGCGCTCTATTCACTACGCCACCTAGCCGCCCCTCCTTTGTGCTTTCTACTGAACCAGGGATTGGTAGCCTGGAATCCACAGGGTCTATGGATTTTGATATCTCTGTTTCAATACAATTAATTCCCATTATAATTCTATATGCTTTATTTTATGCATTAAAAAAATTCTCAAAAGGGTTTCACCAGATTGCCAAAGTGGTCTATGACACACAAAAATTAAGAACTCCTGCACAAGAGTATTCCTCAGAAGAAAGAGTTCTTTTATAGCAATAGTATTAGAGATTTGGTGTTTTGAATACATGTTTGGAATGGAAGGTTGAATTTTCTGTTGTTTGGTTTGGTTTTAAATAGAGATCATATTATAATGTCACCTGTGTTTTATCATGAAATTACTCTAATAGTTTCAACTAAACAGCAAACTTGATTATGGCCCATATTAGCCCGGGTGAGAGTCTGGAGCAATGCCAGCCTTTCTAGCTAGAAAGCCAATGTGAAATGAGAGTAGCTTGGTGCTGACAGATTTAACAGAAGGTGCCACATACAAATTACAGTTTGTTCAAAAATGAGCTGCCAGATTATTAATTTGAAGAAAATGCTCACAACCCAACTTCCCCCCTTCTAGATCCCTGGCTGAGCTTTCCAGTTTGTTGACGCTGATCTTCCCTGCACTCCACAGCTCCACAGTACAACACTGGAGATTACAATTTCTTGCCAGCAGAGCTACTGAAGGCTGAGTTGGCCAGGGCCAGCCTTTGCTCTTTTGAAGCTTCAAGTGGGTCTTTCCTATTTAAGACACCACTAGTTAGTTCCGTGTCCTTAGGCACTTAACCTATCTTACCGAGGCTTCATTTTTCTCATATGTAAAATGAGTTTGGATCAGATTAATGTTTCTCAAATACCTCTCTGCAGACAGATACAGATTGGGGGGCAAAGCATTTATGGTCCACATTGGTCCACAAAATTTTTTACATCCAATGGTCCTTTCTAAAAGCTATAAATTTAGTATAGCATGGTCTTGGCACTGCAAAGGACTCTTTGAGGAATTAACCCCTCTCATGCTAAGAAAAGATTACAAAAGACAGTGTAGTTATGTGGTGCATTGGATAAAGTTTTGAGCCTAGACTCAAGAAGACTTCAGTTCAGATGTTCATCAGATTATTAGTATCTGGGTGGGCCCAAGCAAATAAGTTTTCTTAACTGCAAAATGGGGATAGTAATAGCTCCTACCTCTCAGGATTATTTGGGAATAAATGAGATATCATTTGAAAAGAACTTAGCACAGTACCTGGCACACAGTGGATATTTAATAAACATTCACTCCCTCAGCCCCCAGTCTCTCCCAAAACTTTTTTTAGTATAGGAAAAGCCAATTCTTTAGTCAAGACTTCCTTTGCAGAATTGAGTCAGTATTGTGTACCAAAAAATGGAAAGATTAATAGATAAGACAGATAGATAGACAGATAGACAGACAGACAAATAGACGGACAGACAGAGAGATGGATGGATGGACATTGCTTCTTGTTCTGGCTGCATCGTGGTGAAGTCACTTCCATATGCCTCTTTCTCCCTGATTCTGAGCTCCTGAGCTACCAAGAGCTTCCTCACTAAAGCTTTGGAAGTACCCTTTGTAGGGAATTAAGCCAATTTTGTACTGATTGGGCTTGGCAACACTGGACTAAATTATCTCTAAGGTCCCTTTCAATTCTAAAATTCTATGATTCATTGTTAGCAAGAAACTAGATACTTGTTCTTTGAGGAACAGTTTCCATTGTGTGTAGAGACCCAATAATTAACTAGTTTCCAATGCTGATAGATTCTTTCACCACTTGTCCAACATACAAACCTAAAATGAGTCTTTTCCCATGCATTTTTATGGATGATAATTTGTTCCATCTAACACTCCTTCCATTTCACGGTAGCTATAACACGCACTTGTAACAACAGTGATCTGGGTTATCTGAACATCTTTCCCTTAATAACCTGGCTGAAAGAATTTAGAGTGAGACCGGGAACATGATTTCCAAGTTCTATTCACACAAAGTTGACTTAGACAAGCTGTTAACTCTTGGGCAATAGTTCATTTTTAAAATGGGAATGGCAAAGGGTGTCTATGTGAGTGTTAACAGACCCATACAGAATAAGACATCTAAGATCATTTAAGGTCCTATATACTGTAAGCCGTATCTATAACCTTTCTCCCTGAGATGTAAAGCATTTATACCAGAGACATTCTGTGTGAATGTTTCATAATAATAAACAAATAACTAATCTCTATGATTAGCAATAAGTAATGACTAATGTTTAGACTTCCTTGTTTCTGTCAAAAAATCCATTTCATCTGGCACAGAAATGGCCCGGATTATTTGATATGCATTAGAGATGAAAAAGACCTTGTGCGGTAGATATGTAAGTCCATGACCCTACCAGCACAGGAATAGCAATTAGGGAGACTAGCAGCTCACTTCAGATGGCAAAAAAGAAGTTTCAGTGCCATCATAACAAAATAGTTTCACATTTTCCCTTCAAGTTATTCTTAATTCCATATTTAGATACTGACCTCTTTTTTCCATTATATTTTCAGTTTAGTGAAGAGTAATAACAATATGGGAAATATGAAAGCATTTTGGTGCTGGTCCATTGCCAAACTTGTTGATATTTGTTCATCTTTGAGTTTTTTTTCATTCCAACACACCATGTTATTTACAAAAAAATAGAGTAGAGAATTTCTGGTCCTGTCCCTACAATCACATACTAGGCATTTTTTAAATGTTTATTGATTGATTATTTATTAGAGGAAAGTAGGAAGGCACAATGGAAGAATTCAAGATAACACTACTTAAGTATTTTAGAAATGTTTGGTATCTTTTAGAGGAAAATGACTGCAAGTGACTGAAGTTAACATTGAAAGTTTCATTTTGTCTTTCTTTTTGCAAATTTCAGATCTGATGAGTAAGGAGAAGGATCAGTCAACTTCTGCCACTCCGACTCACTCCTTTCTTTGAGGTATCACAGATCACAGCCCTGCCCTAGTCAAGATAATGTAAGCAAGGCACAGGGGTGAGTTAGAAACTGGGGAGAAATAGAAGAATGAATGCTAACTCAAACTCCATACTAGTTGGCTCAGTTTAAACCTTTTCTGATTTTCCTTTGTCCTCATTCATTTCAGTGAGCCATTTTCTTCTAGCAGTAGAATTGGATCTATGGATTTATAGGTGAATGAAAGACATATGTGTGTGTGTGTATGACTGTGTATACCTCTTACTATGGCACATACCATATTAAGCCCAGAAAATGCATATTTTAAAAAGTGAGATGGTCCCTGACCTCAATTAGCTTACATTACAATAAGGAGAATAAGACATAGGGATGAAAGTAGCCAAGGAAACATATTTTGTTCTGGGAGTTATGGGACTGGTGAATTGATCTATCCCAAAGCAAAAGATGAAAAATAGAGTCAAGGTGAAAAGAGCAGGCATGCCAGGACCAGGCTGATGGCAAGATTGTATGGGTGAATGGTTCAATGAGACGTATGAAATATGGTCTGTGGTCTTGGGGTTCCCAAATAAAATGGGTCAAGATTGAGATGGTTCAGTACCAGGAATTCCAAAGTTAAGTGGATTAACTTTCCCAGGGATGGGGGCATGAATGCTGGAGGTCTGATTAAAGAGTATTGATCCTGATAAGGAAGTGGCAAGATGGTGTATGGGTCAGTTGGATGATGTTAAAGAAATTGTGAGCTGCTGCCTATGTGGTACAATTTAAGAAATGGCAAAAGATATCCCTCAAGAGTATCTCCTTTCCTTGCATGCCACAGTGCCTCACATTCTTTGATCTAAGATATTGAAGCCCTTGTTAAAATGTAAATACATTATTTGGTAGAGGCAATGCATGAAACCATTATCACCCATGACTACCTAAGCATGAATTCCTTTATTAGATAAATTCTTATCAACTAGAAAAACCACATAGGTATCAGAAAGACATAGAAGAGATGAATTTTGATAAGGGAAAAGGATCAGAAAAGGATGATTAAAAGAGTCTTAGTACCTGAAAGCTGTTCCAAGAATGGTGGGATGTTGGGGTAGCACACATAGGGTTAACATAAGGTCATTCAATGGCTAGTGGTAGGGAAGAGTGAGGAAGATGGATGCAACTAAGGGAATTTTAAAAAAAAGCACAGATTGGTCTCAGAATTTTGCCTACTTCACAATTTTCTCGTGTGTGTGTGTGTGTGTGTGTGTGTGTGTGTGTGTGTGAGAGAGAGAGAGAGAGAGAGAGAGAGAGAGAGAGAGTGAGTCACCTTGGCATCTTTGTTCTACTGATATTCTCAGAAGAAACAAATAAATGGTCTGTTTTAAATTACTGCCCAATTTGTAGATCACAGAATTAGAGAATATTAGAATTCCATGGACTTTATGGCTCATATATTCAATCTTCACTTTTTATATATGAATAAAAGAATGATTATATTAATCAATTAAAAAGTAAAGTGGCATTTCTTAAGTACTTACTATTTACTAAGCCCTATGTTAAGCATTAGAGATAAGATTTTTAAATGAATTACTGCCCTCAGAGAGCTTAATTCCTAAAAGGGGTAGGAAAATAAGAGAAAAATAGTCAATGAGGGATGCTTTGGTAAGGGAAGTTATAGGGAAAATGAGTGAAACCATAGGGGAGTTGCTTACCAGTCAGTCATTAGCATCTATTAAGTACCTACTATATGCTGAACAGTTTTAAGTGCTGGGACTCTAAAGGCAAATGAAAAAAAAAACTTGCCCTAAATGTGTTCACAGTCTAATGGAAGAGACAACACACAAATATATGTGTGCATGTATGTATACATACACACATGAATGTATGCAAAATATATAATGCACATATATATGTATGCATATGCATGCATATGTGCAGGATTAAATGGAAATAATCAACAAAGAGAAGGTACTAGAAAAAAAGATAATTAGAAAAAGCTTCTTATAAAAAGTAAAATTTTAGCTGAGACTTGAAGGAAGCCATGGAAGCCAGTTGGTAGAGATGAGGGGAATAAGTGTACCAGTATTGGAAGGCAACCAGTGAAAGTGCCCCGAGTTAGGAGAAGTATCTTGTTTGAGGAACAGCAAAGGAGGCCAGGGCCATTAGATCACAGAGTATGTGGTAGGGGGAGGATGGTAAAAGATGTAAGACTACCAGAAAGGTGAGAGGAAAGGCAGTTTTTAAGTGGTTTTGAATACCATGGAGAGGATTTTATATTTGATTCTGGAGATAATAAGGAGCCACTAGAGTTTATTAAATATGGGTAGAAGAGAAGGGTGATATGATCAGACCCACATTTTAGGAAGACTACTTTGGCAGACAAGTAGAGGATGAACTGAAGTGGGGAGAGATGTGTCTCTGTGAAAGGGAGGGAAAACCAGCAGGGAAAACCAACCATCAGGCTACTACAATAGTCTAGACATGAAATGATAAGGGCTTGTACCAAGATGATGGCAGAGGAGGAAAGGGGTTATAAATGAGAGATATTACAAAGGTAAAATTTATACAACTTGCCAAAAGACTGGATATGAAGGCTGAGAGAAAGTGAAAAGTCAAATATGATACCTCGGTTGTAAATCTGGGTATCTAGAAGGTTGGTGGTTTTCTAAAACAATATGGGGAAGGTAAGAAGAGGGGAGATTTTGGAAGAAAAGATAATGGCTTCAGTTTTGGACATGGTAAGTTTAAAATATCTATTATACCTACAGTTTGAAATCTCCACTAGGCTGTTGGAGATGTAACTCAATCATCAGAAAGTTTTTATGCTTGATAAATAGACTCAAGAATAATCCACATTAAAATTATAATTGAATCATGGGAGCCAATGAGCTCACCAAGTGAAATAGTATAGGAGAAGAGAAGAGGACCCAGGATGGGGTTCAAGAGGACAGGAAAATGGAGGCCAAGAGAAGTTAAGAAATTTCCAAGTTTACACATATAAAGGGGTAGAAATAGACTGGAACCATGGGTCCACTGGAACCTATGGTACATATATCTTTTCACTATACCATATTGCTTTTATGTGAGCTAAAAAAAGTTTGTTCAGAACTTTTTGTGATGACTATTAACAAATTACAAGTTCATCTGCTTTAAAAAAAATCTATTATCTTATATAACCTTTTGACAGGTCTAGTGGCAGGGAATTTTCTTTAAAAAAAAACCTTATCTACTTTTATGACAACATTCATTTAGTGTCTGTTATATACATAATATCTACTATGTCCTGTTGGAGATAGATAATTATAAGACATTGGCTCTGATGACTAGGCACTTACAGTGTACTTGAGGAGACAAAACATACACACATCAAAAGCTAAATAGTACACGAATAAAATAACACTATAAGATGACAGAGCTATCACTAGGAATTGGTACAAAAGTCCTAGTTGCTCTATACAAGTTATGGCTTTGCAGTATATCATATAAGTTTGTATTAAAAAAAGCCCTGGGCCTATAATGAGACATGTGATAATCCTATACATTTGTGTTGTACCCTCACCTGATGACATCTGGGGAAAAATGCTTATTTCTGGGCATTGGATTTCAGAAAGGAAATTGGTTAGCTGGAGAAGATTCATAGGAGCTGACCATGAATGGAAAGAGCTACAAAAGCATGTTGCATGAGGATCAGGTGAAGAAAATGGCTTACCCTAGGGAATAAAAGAATTGAGAGGGCTGTGATAAACATCTTCAAATATTTCAGGGATTGTCATGTGAAAGAGTAGCTAAATTTGTTCTTCTTGGTCCCAGAGGGCAAAACAGAGAGAAATGGATGGAAGTTAGAGAAAACCAAATTTAGACATGACATAAGGGATGGGCTGGGTGGTACTTCCTAACGATTAGATCTATACAAAAATAGAGTGGACTTCCCTGTAGGTAGTGGATCCCTCCTCACTAAAAGCCTTTAGACAAAAACTGCATGAACACTTTGAGGAGTTGGGGTGGAGGGTGGATATTACAGAAATTATTCTTCTTCAAGTGGAGGTTGAATGGAATAGATGGCTTCTGAGTTCCTGTCCAATGCTGAAATTCTGTGATAAAACATATCTTGAACATTTCCATTGGACTTTCATTAGAAATTCCAAAAAAATTAAAAGATGTGACTCTGTAAACCATGGAGATTGTTCATTACAGCAATTTTACTGCTTAGAAGTACTGAACTGATGGCTTTATAAACAAAAACTGAAAAACAGCTCACAATAGCAGTTGGTCCTGAATGCCATGGGTATCCCAAGCTGCATTCCAATTCCCACTAATCTTTATGATGTGTTGAAATTCAGCAGTTGGTTGAAATTTTTCCAGGAAAATCTGTTCCTCTTAATCAAGATTGAAGTGTTTATAGATTTTAAGAACATGGAAAATAGAATTGTTTTAGGTATAAACTATGTCCATATATACAAATATGTATTATATGTATGTTGCATTTCTAAACTTAGTAATAGCTTTGGTGCTGTGGAAAACATATATTGTAAAATTTCTAATAAATTGAAGTGGTTATGCAGAAAGATTTTTCTTCCTAATTTTAAGGAGGAGTTTTTCAACATTATTGTGAATCATAATTATGTCATTATATGTTATAAATATATTACATGTATTTACACTACATAATTAGACCTAATTCTAATTATGTAGATTCATGGTAATCAGTTAAAATTTGCTTTAAAAAACCAAGATAATTCCTCCAACAGATGCTACCTTAATAGAATATTAAGTTTGTGAAAACCTCCTGAAACTAAGAAAAATTAATAAGTAATGATTAAGCCTATAATAAGCAAACTGAAGAAGATGCTATGTCACCACTTCCCTACAGGATCATTATGTTAAAAGCATTACTCCTAGGTATACCCCCCAAATTGTCATAAATTAATATTGATTTTTTGAGATCTCTACATTTGACAAAGAAAACATTTCAAAGTGAAGACACACAAAATCCTAGAGATTTGTTTTGGATACAAATAGCATAAATACCCAATTTTCATGGTTGTTCAGAGGGAAAAAAAAGCCTTTTAAATAAAATTGTTCTAGTAACAAAGAGGTAAATACAAACACTATTTCCCCCTGGAACCTCGCACTCTCAGTGTTAAATCTAGCATCATTGCTGTAAATTGCTAGTTGTAGTGTTTGATTGACGTGTTTACCCAGATAATGTAACAGTTTTTGTGAAAGAAATCTACTTAGTGTCTAGATGACATGAAGCATGTTTCTTGGGGAAGGAAAAGCCCCAAAGTGTTCTTTTTAAATGGGAGCCTTTTTTTCTCCACATCTTTCAAGCTGATAACGAATCATCTAATTTGTTTTACTCCCTTATTTACTCAACATTCCACTGTTTAGTTGCAATGTATATCTCAATATGTTTTTACAAATCCACCCCTCCTCCCCAACCTGACCATGGCCCTATCCATGAATTCCTTTTAGAGAAGTTTTGCTTCCTTCAGGGTTGAAAATTTCAAGCAATGGAAAGGGAGACAGGAGCTGTGGGTTTGAACTTGGTACCCAGCCCACTCATTTTGGTGAGGGGCCTCTTGAGTCATCATTCACTGGATCTCACATCACCCCTGCCAAGCTAGAACTCCACTGTGAACAACCTGGAATCTCAGAAGCCCACTTAAGTTAAATAGTTGAATTGTCTGTAAACTGGTTTGACTAAGCCCATTAAAGACTATAAATAGTTAAATAGTAGAGTTGTATATAAACTGGTTTGACTGGTTATTTCCTCTGAGTTTGCTAATTATTTTGATACCTAGGTAGCTAATGCTTCCTCTAAGAAAATGTGATATATGTCAAATGAACATAGGTGGACTGAGAATCAGGAGTCCTGGTTTGACATTCTCCCATGACCCTGCTACTGCATATGTATGTGACCTTGGGCAGATCATTTCCCTTCTCTAGATAACACTTTCTTTATATGTACAATGCAGAATTTGCTCTAGCTGATCCCTGTGATTCCTTCCAACTCTGAATTCCTATAATTCTAAATCAAGGCAATAAAACACAATAAAGGTGAAGATGGGTTATGTTGCCATCATCAATACTGTTCAATATTTACTGCATATTCCCTATTCATTCATTCATTCACCAAGAATTTTGTAGAGCCATAGAATGGTAATGCAGGGGGGCAAGCTCTTAGAAAACATCTAGGCCCACAAACACAGAATAGAGATTATCTAGTCCCACTCCTCACCCTTGTTTTGTTTTATAAATGAAGAAACTAATGTCTCCCATACCCCATCCATTACCCTCCCCAACCCCCCACCAAAAAAAATAAATCTACCTCAAGGCAACAAAGCTAGGTAGCAGAGGTGGAGCTGAGGAACAGTATGCAGGTTTTGGAAGCAGGAATATGTTTTCAAAATTTAACCTTGTAATCATAGACAAAATCACTTAAGCATCTGTGATTCCCAGTTTCCTCACCAGTAAAATTAGGCTAATTATACCTGTAGTTCCTCCCTCCCGAGCTTGTTGTGTGTTTCAAATGATTTTGTTTCATAGTGCAAATTGTGTGTTTCAAATGATTTTAAAGTATCTTTAAAGTACTTTACAAATGTTAAAACATTACACATAAACTTCATCTATTATTATTATTCTTTGCTTTAACTATATTCCTAGATTTCAAAATAATACATATACATATGTATATGTGTAAATATGTGAGTATATTTTCTTCCAATCTCTCTTCTAGTCAATTTGAGAGTCCAGAGATTGTGATCTAGTCAAATAGGCAAGAAGGACTTTATCTATATTCAAAAGGGACTTTATATAGTACTTCTCTGCAGCTCTCAACCAAAGAAAAATATGACTATACTCCAAAATGGAAGAATTGAAGTGTTTTTAGCCAATTTGATGACTTCTCTAATTGTATAAAACAAAAACTAAATTCCCTAAGCAGATATCTAGTGGATATCACAGCATTGCAGACTCCTATTCAAAAATCCTAACAGTGTGTTTCTGCTCTTTTATCTATTAGTAAGCTATTTTGAAACAACCAATTGTTTGTAGTTTGTCATGGTCCTAAAAGACTATACAAGGAAAGAAGAATGAACTGGGAAGGATGGCTAGATAACTTCCTCTGTGATGTGAGATAGAAATTGCCATCTTAATAACATGAAGCTGACTTGTCTTCTCATTTCACTACTCTTTTTCTCTTCCTCTAGTCATATTTTTATTCAGAAGTTACCCTGTATATTATCCTAGCATGACAGAGGCAGAATAGCATAGAACCTCAGCTGAAAAAGAAAAACATTTACTAAGTGCATACTATACACCAGGAACTGTGCTAAGCACTAGGGCATATGAAAAATAGCAAGACAGTCCCTATCCTCAAGGAGCTTGCAATTTAATAGAGAAAAGTGTTGACTCTGGGTTAAAAAGATCTTGTCTCTACCATAAACTGACTCTATGACCATGTGAAAGCCACTTAACTTCTCATTGCCTTTTTGAGATTGTCAGTTGCAGAGTAGGCATCACTCAGCATTGGGCAAAGGAGTAGGAAATTCCATAAGTTCTCTATATAATTGAAATCACAGGCCATGTCTCCCAAATACTCCTTTGTCTATGAAATTCATTTTGAAAAATTTAAGCTAATAAACTAGATTCATAGCATTTGATAGGGCATCAACCTTATTTTTGAAGGAGTACCCTGCTAGGTATTCTTGGGGCAGCTAAGTGACCCAGTTCACAAAACAGTACTGAATCTAGAGTCAGGAAGACCTGAGTTCAAATTTAGCTTCAGACACTTAACTAGATGTGACTCTAGGCAAGTCACTTAACTTCTTTCTACCTCAGTTTCATCCTCTGCAAAATGAGGAGAATAATATTACCTGCCTTTCAAAGATGTTGTGAGGATCCAGTGAGATATTTATAAAGTACTTAGCACAGTGCCTGGCACATAGGAAATATCACATAAATATTGGCCATCATCATCATCGTCATCATCATCATCATCATCATCATCATCATCATCATCCTAGGCTCCACAACCATCAAGCTGCCCATCTATGCTGCCTCTGCATTTTCTCTAGTGAAATAAGAATTTCCTGCAGAAGACCTTAAAATGTATCATCTGCCTTGTCATTATTAAGAGGGTAGAAGTCTAACTACTCCAATTTTCCCCTCTTTAGATATTCTCTTCCTTTAAGCTATGAAACTATCTAGTTTCAGGACAGAAGATATAGTAGGGAGGATCTTCAGTTAACTGCAGTCTTTATAGTAGTGCTTGATTTATAAGGGAAACCACTTAAATACCCATCAAGAAAGGGCAGTTATGCTCATATTTGAAATCTGCCTTTAAGTTCAATGTCACCATTTTGATGAATGAGACATTCCCACAAGACAAACAGTCTGCAGGATACCATGGGGACTGCCGAGAGACTGCGATTCAGGCTCTGTATTGTGCTTCATGTTCATCATCAGTGAATGGCCAAAGTGTGAGCTCTTCAGTGTTTCACACTATATTGAATCTCACACTGAGAAACAGCTCTTGTAATACAAGATATATTTCAAGGGTTCTCCATTTTTTTAGTGTTAAATTTATTCGAGCAAGATTTTGTTCCCTACAAAAACTCTGTTCAGTCTGTCAAACAAGTCACTTGCTCATTTGAGCATTTTTAGCCCTCAGTATATAGGGAAAAGACTTTATTAGCTGGGTGGAAGTAAAAGCATTTATTCCCCTACACTCTGCCTCCATAATCCATCCCTCCCTACCCTAATGCCTACCCCCAGTCCTCCTACAATAACAAAATAACTCACTGGGGTAAAGTTGTTGCAGCAAGTTTTTCTGATAAAACCCCATTACTCAAATATATAAGGGACTGAGTCAACTTTATAAAAATAAGAGCTATTCCCCAGTTGATAAATGGTCAAAAGATATAAACAGGCAATTTTCAGAAGAAGAAATCAAAGCAATAAATTGTCATGAGAAAAAATGCTTTAAATCACTACTGATTAAAGCAAATTAAAAGAACTCTGTGATACCACCTTACCTCTATCAGATTGGCTAACAGGACACAAAGGAAAACAACAAATACTAATAGGTGTGTGGGAAAATGTGGACACTAATTCACAGTTGGTGAAACTGAGAACTACTCTAACCATTCTGGAGAACAATTTGGAATGATACCCAAAGGTCTATAAAACTGTTCATTTGCTTTGACCTAGCAATAACACTACTAGGTCTGTATGCCAAAGACATCAAAGAAAAGGGGAAAAATACTTAGCCCTTTTTGTGGTGGCAAAGAATGGGAAATTGAAAGGATACCCATTAATTGAGGAATAGTGGAGCAAATTGTGGTATATGATTGTGAAGGAATACTATGAGGTAGCTAGGTGGCACACTAGACAGAGTACTAGACCTGGAGTCAGAAAGACTAATCTTCCTGAGTTCAAATCTGGTCTTGGACACTCACTAGCTGTGTGACCCTTGGCAGGTCACTTAACCTCATTTTACTCAATTTCTTCATCTGTAAAACGAGCAGGAGAAGCAAATGGCAAACAACTCCAGTACGTTTTCCAAGAAAGCCCCAAATGGGGTCAAGAAGAGTCAGACATGACTAAAATGACTGAACAACAACAATAAGAAATGATAACCAGGATGGTTTCAGAAGAACCTGGGAAGAATTCTATAACTTATGCAAAGTAAAGTAAGCAGAACCAGGAGAACACTTACATAGTAACAATATTGTATATTGATCAATTATGGATGACTTAACTACTCTGATGATCAAGACAGTGATGCAATACATTCCCAAAGGACCATAATGAAAGATGCTTTCCACCTCCAGAGACAGCTGATAAACTCTAAATACAGAGTAAAGCATGTTTTTTTTTTCATTTTATTTATTTTTATCGGGGTTTTTTTGTGTTTTCTTTTGTAACATGTCTAATGAGGAAACATGTATTGCATGGTTTCATGTATATAACCAATATCAAAATGTTTGCCTTCTCAAAGTGGGGGAGGTGAGGAGGGAAGGAGAATTTGGAACTCAAATTTTTCTAAAGTGAGTATTAAAATTTTTCACATGTAATTGGTAAACATTTAACAAAGTAAATAAAAATAATTTTAAATTTTTTTAAAAAATCAAAATCCCCCCTTTAAACTAGGGACAGTCTATGGTTTTTAAGACTAAGAGAATCTGGTGACATACTTGCTGAGAAAATTTCATATTAACTCAAATATATAAGCCTTAATAAGCCAATTTCCCATTCAGTTTAATCTATTTTCAGCAGATCAAAATAATTAAAAATGCTAACAGTTATGGTAATTTTCAATACACGGAGAGAGAAGCAATTTAGATAGCACCTTCCCGACGAATCTATATTTGTATAAATGCTGATCAAGAATATTTGTTCAATTTTATACAAATCAAACATGAATAATTTCTCCCATATTACTACTACCATTGTTATGTTTCCACTCTATCTAGTTATCCATTTGCTGCTGGCATTCTGCTTTAGGAAGATTTGATTAAAATCAATAAGTTATTGGGAAGAGTGCAATTAGCAGTCTTTCACCTATAATAGCATTGTCTGTTAAGCCTCCTTGGTGTTAATCACAATATTTTAGCATGACTCTCCTATCCAGACATGCAATTTAATGAAATGCAAGGCTTTAAAAGCATCCTTAAATTGGGGCACTGAAAATATTCTCCTGTGTTTTTCACTGTTTTGATAGAAATACTCAACTTTTACAATATCCAAAAATACATTGATATTTTCCTAAATTTATAATCTTGGAAATTCAATTAAAATATTATTAAGCACATACTGTGTGCCAGACTTTGTACTAGGCCCTCAGGAATCAAATACAGAAACAGATCTATATTGACCTCAAGAAACTTCCATTCTACTACAATTGTGAGAAAAGAAGTAATGTATATGTTGGTAAAAGAATAAAGATATGCACAAAATAATTTGGAGTCAGGAGACAGTACTAACAGTTGGGAAATTCAGGAAAGATCTCATTTAGAAAGTGACATGAGTGGAATCTTAAAAGAATATAAGGATTCCAAGAGAAGAAGTGAGGAAAAAGTATGTTCCAGGTATAGGCAACAGCCAGTGAAACAGCATGGAGGTTGGAGATGGGATATCATGTTCAGGGTCAAGTAGAACAATTTGCCTGGAATATAGATACCTGAGGGGGAATAATATAAAATTAGCCTGGAGCTGGAGGCAGAGTATGAAGGCCTTTAAATTTCTCTATACTAAAATATTTGCATACCAATTTGTATTATATAAACTTTAAAGGGATTCAATAGTAGCATATAACATACTGCCATATAGATAAGCATAGATAATTTCTAACTAGAAGAGAATTTAGGGATAATCAATCTCATTTCTTCTTTTTTTCTGGTATGGAAACTGAGGCCCAGAGAGACTAATTGACTTACCCAAGGTAGTTAATTGACAGAATCAAAATTCAAACCCACATTATCTGATTCCAAATACGTCTTTTTCTCCACACCATTCTGTAATATACATATATGCAGAGATATAGGGCATTGTATACATGCATATTTACATACATATACACACTTACATAGGATGGATTTTTTTAATTTAATAAGCCCTTACTATATATGTTAGGCCGTATCAGAGAGAGAGAGAGAGAGAGAGAGAGAGAGAGAGAGAGGTGGATAGATAGATTAGATAGAAAGAAGAAAGAAAGAAAGAAAGATATTTTAGGAAGGGGCTGTCCCTACACTGAAGAAGCTTACATTTAGATAGTGTTGAGTTGGTTGTTTGATTGTGGTTGATTATTGTCCTTCATTCTCTAAGAGGACCAAAATGACATCACTATGCTAGAGTAACATTACAGTGACAGTGATTAATCAGACCAGTATAAGCTCAGAATGTTCTACTACAGGTCAGGTACAAATAGTTCATATGAAAGTTTGCAGTGGATTGTCTAAATTTGTACATCTCTCATTTCTTTTGAGCTATTTCAATTTTGCTTTGCTCATTGAACATAGCACCTTCTCTGATATGGGCACAGCATGCTGAGTGGTCCTGTGTCAGTATTTCCTATGTCACATAATCAATTCCAAAGTTCCTAAGAGAGACCTTGAAAGTGTTCTTGTATCGCTTCTTCTGACCACCATGTGAACATTTTCCCTGTGTGAGTTCTCTATAACATAGTCTTTTGGGCAAGCATACCTTTTGCTTTCAAACAATGTGGCCAGCCCATCAGAGTTGTGCTCTATAGAATCCGAATTCTGTAGAATCTGAATTCTTGGCACTCAGTTTTAGTTCAAGTAAGGACCTCAGTGTCTGGTAATTTATCCTGTCAGGTGATCTTCAGACTCTTCTTAAGACAGTTCAAATGGAAGTGATTCAGTTTCCTGATATGGCACTGGTACACTGTCCAGGTTTCATAGGCATACAACAGTGAGGTCAGCACAACTCTGAATATCTGTATTTTGGTAGTCGGTCTAATACCTCTTCTCTTTTCTTTGGAGCCTCCCAAACACTAAGCTAGCTCTGACAATGTATGTATCAACCTCAAAGTACACTACCAAGGTAAGTGAACTTATCTACAGTATTCACAACTTCTCCATTTCATGTAACTGATGGTTCCACATGTGGCTGGAGTGGTATCTGATGGAACACCTGTGTTTTCTTGGTGTGGTTAGGCCAAAATTAGCACAAGCAGTAGAATATCGATCCACACTTTGTTGCATCTCAGCTTCAGAGGATACACTGAGTGCAATACATACAAAGGAGGGGTGACCAGGAAATAATGTTGTTTTTTTCCCATGGGGAGGTAGAAAGGATTGGAGATACGAAGGCAGTGACAGAAAGATAGTAAGCGTGCTTAGGTGGTTGACTGTGTGGAAAATGAATCTGAAGAATACTGAAGTGGGAAGGGTCACAATGAAGCATTCTGTAGCAGATAGAGAGCCAAGCCTTGGAAACAGGAAGGCCTAGATTCAAGTACAATCTCTAACAACTACTGGTCATATGACCTGGCACAAAAATCACTTAACTTTTCAATTCCTCAGGCAATTGATTAAGAGTATAATTATACTTCAGTTAAGGTGCCAATCTGAAGAGGTAGGGGAAGACTCTCACCCAGAATTCCCTACACTGATGGAATCATGAGACTAGTCTATACATACACTTACATACATATATTCTATAAAATATTTAAATATGTATATGTGAATGCATATATCAGTCTTTTTGAACCAGGATAGTGATTTTATCAGTGTAGTACAACCCTGGTGAATAACTTCCTTTATTGATGAAGATTGGGCCCTCTGCAATTTATAGCATTATTTGCCTGGAGTTAAAAAAAAATTAAGTGACTTACCCAGGGATACACAGACAGTATTTATGAGAGATTGGATTGTGAACTCATCTCTCCAAACCCAGGACTTCTAGCTCCTGTAACTCCATGCAACCTTTCATATATCTACATGTGTTTATTTAGCTATTCTCAGGTGAACCAAGAGCTAGTTCCTTGTGACAAGAATTAAGAATTCATTCATTAGAACAAGAAGGACTTTATAGTAGGATAGTCATATCTCTCTTCTTAAAATACTATAGTGGCTCCCTACTATCTATCAAGTCAAGTTCAGACAACTTAGTTCTGCATTCAAGGCCCTCTACAATATGGTTTCTTTTGTTTCTTTTATAACCTCATCTCCTTCAGTTCCTCTCTAAGTATTCCATCTTCCACCACAACTCACCTCTCCTGCCATTGTCCTCTCTGAACTTTCCACCGTGTCTTTGCTCACACAGGCAAAATTTAATTTTAAAAGGATAAATTTAATGTCTTATACTTTGGCTCTGAAAATCAATTTCATATACAAGATGGGAGAAACATAGTGGACAACAAGCATTTCATCTACCAAATATCTGAGGGTATTAGCACTTACCACAATGCCTGGTACATAGTAGGCACTTAATAAATGTTTCTTGATTAATTGATTTTAGTGTATTTTAAGCTTATTATGTTTCAAACTATTTTTTGGCTGCCAAAAAAGCTAATATTAACTTAGGCTGCATTAACAAAGAACTAACATCTAGGATGAGGGTGATTAGAATTTTGTTGTACACACCATGTCCTGCTTCCTTCATAAAAAAGAATATTTTCTTTAGGTCTGGGCACAATATTATTAATGACACTGAAAAGCTAGAGAACATCTGGAGGAAGACCTGGTGGTAAAGGGCCTGGAGACTAATTGAAGGAACTGGGGATATTTAGCCTGGCAAAGAGAAAGCTTAAGGTAAATATTATAGCTATGTCAAATAGAGCTATCAGGTGGAAGAAAGATTTGATTCTTCTCAGGCCCAGAGGGCAGAACTGGCAAAGATGAGTAGGAGGTGCAAAGAGGAAGATTTAAAGCCTTAATGTAAATAAAACCTTCTAAAATGGCTATTTAGAGATGACTTGCTAATCTGTTTTAGTGAAGTGGCTTTCCATACAGGAAAGTCCCTACACTGACTAAATCATGTTTGAACCAAAAATGAGAATTAAAAATTAGTAGGAAAAGGGGGATGTTTGATACGGATTAAATGTGTTGTCCTACATTGAACATATTTCCTAAGCGATTGCATTACTCTCCACTTTTGCCTATGTAGATACTGCCAAAAATAAACTGAAAGGACCAAAGACACTCAACACTCCTCTTATTTATTTTCATAATTCTGTGTCAGCTAAGAAGATTTGAGCTGGTTAAAATCTTTTTATGCATCTAATAAGTTTAAATGACTATTTTAAAATAATAATGGATGTCTGATTAGGCTCAACAGAAAATTTGGGGAATTAATTTTTCAGTCTCTAACTTCTGAAGTCCTTGCTGCAAAATCTCTGCAGCATTTCCATATTTTCATTTTAATAAATGTTACTTAGTTGTCAACATCACCTGCAGGATACCACATAGATTGTTTGTAATGAAAATAATGCAATTCATTTCACCTTCTTAAGAATCCAAAATTAATAACTTTTTCAAAAACATATATTTTTATGGAAATTTCCTAGCATGTGATAAAATAATAAGTCTTTCAGTAGATGGTTTACTGTTAATTTACATTTTTGAGACACATTATAGGGGAAATGGCTTAATGACACTGGCTGAGCTTTAAAGGAAAGCAAGAGAAAGAAAATGGCAAGGGATTCAACCTCCCAAGAAAAAGATTCCTTTAGATAGATTGCTACAGATGCACACTGGCCCTTTCCCTCCAATACCCCCACCCCTACTCTATATAGTAATGCCTATCCAGGAGTTGACTAGCATTCTTGGTCTGGATACCAAACTACTTATCCTTCTCCTGCTATGTCAGGGAGGGGTAAGTGGTAGCTAGGAGTAGACAAAGGTCACTGTGTTTTAAAATAACCCTCCTCTACATCTGAATTAGAGATAACATTTAATTTCATCCAACAAACATTTTTAAATTATCTATCTTCTCTATGTTAAGAATTCACATGCTTTCCATCTTTCTTAGAGTAAGATTGGGGTGTGGGGTAAGGAAAGCCAAAAAAGCTTAATTCCATTCTTTAATTATTATAAATTGCTTTAATTAGTCAATAAAATTTGGCTTCCTTCTAGCAGTGACTTCCACACTGAAGGGATAGGACTTTTCACTTTGTGGGAAGAGGTCAAAAGTAATCCCTTTTCATTAAGAGAATTTAAGTGGAGGAGCAAATATAGGGGTATGCTACTAAACAATATGCCATGTGTTGCCTATGGCATGCATGCTAGAGGTTCCCAATGTTTTGCTCTGTATAATCATGGCAGAATCAAATGCAGTCAATAAATTATTCAGTTAGATTTCTCTTGGCTTGTTAGTGTAAAGCAGGGGTTCTTACCCTGAGATCTATGGACTTTAAAAAATTGATAATTATAATTCATTGTATTGGCTAGGAGCAGCTAGGTGGCCCAGTGAAGAGAGCACCAGCCCTGGAGTCAGGAGGACCAGAGTTTAAATCCAACATCAGACACTTAGCGCTTCCTGTGTGACCTTGGGCAAGTCACTTAACTCCAATTGCCTTGCCTTCCCCCATCTAAAGAAGACAAACAAAAAGATGTATTGGCAAGATGGTGGAATGCATAGAGCACTGGACCTGGAATCATAAGGACCTGAGTTCAAATCTGTCTTCAGACTCTTATTTACTAGGTCTATGACCTTGGACAAGTCATTTAACCTCTGTCTGTCTCAGTTTCCTCATATGTAACATCAGGAATTAGCTGTCCAATTGCTTTTGACTGTGGATCACATTAACACATACAACCCAGGGTTGTTGTGAGGATTAAATGACACAAGAATTGTAAAATACTTGGTACAGTACCTGTCACACGGTAAGCACTATATCAGCATTAGCTATTATTATTACTTTATAAACCAATGCAGTTTATTTTGTGCATTTAAAAACCTTATATTGAGAAGGGCCTCCTAGGCTTCACTTGCCAAAGTCTAATGGTACAAAAAGGTTTAATTAAGAACCCCTGCTATAGAAGTAGAGAGACATTTACCAGAGAAACTTTATTTTAATGTGTTGATGAGATACAGTTAAAATGATATGGCTATACCATCACCAGTGAAGATCATAACCGATCAATCCTGGGCAATTTTTGTCCTTATTTTTCATAAAAGATGCATTTAGTACAATGGAGGGATTTATCTACTATATTTAATGTTTAAAAGATACTAACGTAACACTCTGGCTGTCTATTATCCCTCACTCAGCTTATGACTGGATTGCACACCCCCACACACACCTTTTCTAGTCATATTTGTCCTTGCTAATATATTTTCTACAACTCTGTACATAAAAATCATCGCTGATAGATAACCTACTGCAACTTATATACACTATACATCTTTCCATTGACCTTTAGTTGGCTTGAAATTCTGATTTTTCTGAGATTATTGTGTTCCATGGTTATCAGCCATGTAGCATCACCATGGGACTATTATTGTTAAAAAGAAGGCATTTGTAACAGGGTACAGCCTAGGATCTTTAAAAGCCCTATACAGCTTCCTATATACAATCCAGCTCTTTCTATTCTTCATATTTAATTTTGCCCTCTCTCATTGGTCACCTGCAGTTCCAGTCAAAAATATATCTATTGACTTACTAACTCAGTGGGCTGACCTGTTATAAACTGGACAAAATGCATTCCATAACTATTTTCTTTTCCTTTTATGAATTGCTAGTCCAATTGCTTTTGACTGTGGATCACATTGAGAAGGCCCTATAATGTCCTGGAGATTTATATAATCAGTATAATGTGATCCATGGACACAAAACATCATTTCATGGGACACATGCTTATCCTGCTTTTCATTGTTCATGATGATCAAAAGCAAATGGCCTTTTGGAAAGATAACTACACCAGTAGCTGTTCAAGAAGGTGAAATAGTAAGGTTACCCTGTGAGTGTTGTTGTTTAGTCATTTCGGTCATGTCTGATTCTTCATGACTCCATCTGAGATTTTTCTTGACAAAGATATGGGAGTAATTTGCCATTAGCTTCTCCAGCTCATTTTACAGATGAGGAAACTGAAGTAAACAGTTAAATGAGTTACCAAGGGTCACACAGCTAGTAAGTGTCTAAGGTCAGATTTGAACTCTGGTCCTCTGGATGAAAGGACTAACACTGTACTACCTAGCTGCCTAATAACCTAACAAAAAGAATAACAAAACAAGTCAGCATGTTACTGGGGGACAGCTGGAAATCAGAGGACTGAACTTGGCAGTCAGAGATCTAAGTTTTAACCCACTTTTGACACTTGCTGGCTGTGTGGCCAAGAAAAAGTTATACAATTGTATGACAAAAGTCATATAATATGTAGCCAAGAACAAGTCATACGATTATATTATAGCTTTAGCACTAGCAATATGTAACCTTTTTAGTTTTAGTTTTCCTGTCTTGGCAATGAGGGCAGTAATTGTTACACTGTGTCATAGGGCAGTCATACAGAACGGTTTTTGTCTGTCTACAAATTTTAAAGAGCTATATACTAATGTAAACTATTTCCCCCCACATCTGGAGGCTAAAGAATAGGACCTAAAGAAACAATCCTCTCTTACAAAGCCAAAAGTCACCTCAGGCATGCCTGTCAAGATCCAAAAAAACCAGTGAGTTGGACATGAGGCCAGAAAGAAAACCAAATACATCATTCATATTTTGGATACTTTCTGCGTGTGTCCCATCTCCTGCTATCTTGGGACATGGCTACAGGTTTTATATCACATGTGAGCTCTCTAGTATCCAAATAGGAGTCAGACCTCCTGCCTGAAAACCCCACCATTGCCATTGCCAGAACACCTGCACCACCGCCACCACCTTCCATCATCACAGGTCCCTGATAAAGTTCCCAACCAACTGGTAATTCCCCAGAACTATATATAGCAAATTAGTACCTCTTGTTCCTATAATCACTGTGACTCATAATTGCAGTTTCTCAAAATGAAAAGCCCTTTTCTCTACTACCTACCTACCATCATCCTTCTTCAACCCTAAGCTTCTCTAGTCCTTTTTTATTTTCCTTTTGTATTCTCATTCTTTATGTCCTGTGGAATCTGGATTCCAAGTCAAGTCAAGTAATCAAGTATTTATTGAGCACCTACTATATGCCAGGCACTGTGCTAATTTTTGAAAATACAAAGAAAGGCAAAAATAGTTCTTACCCTTAATGATCTTGAAGTGTTATGGGAAGAGAGTGAAGTATACAAAATACAGACTAGACTAGCCAGCTTGAATTTGATTCCTGTAAAAATGTTAGAATATATTATTAAAGGGATGCTTAGTGAATAGCTAGAAAAAAAGCAATAAGAACCATCTTCACTTCAACAAGAAGAGGTGCCAGAAGATTGACTTATTATATGTCTTGACAAGTGATTAGACTGACTGACCAGGGAATGCTGTAGATATATAGTAGCTTACTCAGATGTTAGCAAAGCATTTGACAAAATCTCTCATATTATCCTTTTGGACAAAATGGAAAGATATGGATGAGCAATACAGTGAATCAGATTCAAAATTTGCTGAATGACTGGACTGTAGCCCATTGAGTAGTTATTAATGAACCAATGTCTGTATGCAAGAAAGCTTCTAGATGAAAGCCTCTAGGGATCTGTCCTTGGTTCTATGCTATTTAATATTTTTATCAATGATGGATAAAGGCATAAGTGGCAATTTGCAAATCTCACAGTATGAGAGAAAGTTAACACAATAGATGACCATATGGACCCAGAAAGATCTTAATGGGCTAGAATGTTGGACTAAACATAATTAAAATGTACTTAACAAGGCTAAATGTAAAGCCTGTATTCAAAACAATATCCACCTAAAACTTCCTTCACTCTAGATATATTTTCCTCCTTCCTACCCAACCCCCCTCTCCCCACTTTTAATCTCATGGAAACTTGTTATTGTGCAAAAGATAGCATATCCCTGGCTAGCATGTCCATTGTTCCTTCTAAATGTCTTCCAACACCCTAGGCCAGGCAGAGGAATTTGAATACTTGCTGCTTTCCATTGCTAGTCCGTTGTTTCTTTTTTTTAATTGTTCATGTGTTACATACGTGCAAACAAAATTATTTCGGTTTGTTTTTTTTGTTGTTGTTGCTTTTTTTTCCCCAGAGTAAATACTAGGAATTGTTGTCAAACCCTGGGAAGACTAAGTCCTAGATAAAGTAAATACAGACAGATTAGTGTTAACTTTATGAATGGGAAGTCACCCCTATATTTTGCTGCCTAAGCATCCTGTATGCAATTATGAGCCAAAAGGAAGAAAAATACGATCAACATTTGCTGAGATGATCTTTGGGATCTGATTCTGGAAGGCATCAAAATAGCACCCCACCCCTCTTCTTCCTAGTCACTATAGCTTTATACTTTTGGAGGGGGCAGAATTCACCTAACAATATCTTCATCAGGCTGTAAAGTAGGTCTTGTCTCTCCTGTCAATTACCATGTTGAAAATCCATCTGATAGCAAGAGCTTCCATAGCCTAAACTATGTGAACTATGTGCATTAAAAAAAAAAGTTTCATTGATGTCTTTTCTTTTTTAAACTACAGTCATTTCCTGATCAGTCCAAGCCTTCTTCCCCAACCCTCACCTCCAAACCTTCCCTTATAGAAAGAAAGACAGTAAGTAAAACTGACCAACACAATTGCTATGTCTGACACATGCAACACTGTAAGCCAATATTCTCTCTACTGAGAAGAGGGAGATGTGCTTTATCATGTTCTACCAGGGGCCAATATTGTGCATTTAATTATTGTTCTTCCTTGTCCACAGTCAGATTCCTTCAGGGACCATAGGTTTACAAATGAATGCTGACTTTCTTGTCTGGAAAAGTGGCACAAGAGTGACATTGCCACCAGTGAGCAGCATTACCTCTTAGAGGAGAAAGGAATACCACTATCATTGATGAATGAACCTTGCTATTTGCAATATTCAGTGAAAAGTGGAAAGCTCTTACTGACAGGGCAGACAACTAGGAGTTAAGTACAAAATTCTTTTCCTCCTCTGCTACTGACTTGTAAAAAATATATAGGGGACCTAGCCAACTAACCCCTCATTTCACCAAATCTTTTACAGACTTCCATATACCCTTTGAGTCTGCAAAACATACTCGTTTTCCAAAGATCATACTCCTAACAACAACTTATTGCTTGCCATATTCTGAGACAATATTTCCAGACTAGCTAGGGAGTGTATCAACCTCCACCAGCCTCTACACTGGTGTCCTTATTTAGGAGGCTGGAATTTAGAGACAGAAAACCCAAATTCCAGTTTCTCTTTTGCCTCTTCCTACCTGTGTGACCTTGGGCAAGTCACTTAACTTTTCTGAGCCTCAATTTCCTCATTCATAAAATATAGGGAATGGAACAGAAGACCTCAAAGGTTCCTTATCCTCCTGTAATTTTATAAATCTCTCAACAATGCAGTTAACAGAGAAGGGCAATATTACTTGAGGCTAAAAATAGTTCTTCATTTATGGAGCAAGAAATCATAAAATATTAGAGTTTGAAGAGATCTTGGATGTTATATAATCCAACTCCCTCTTTTTGCACTATAATATTAAAGAACTTATCTAAGGTTACACAGCTAGTTAACAACAGAGTTAGGATCAGAACCCTGCCCATTTCCCAGATTCCCAGTTCAATATTATCTCCACTGATTCTAATTGATTTATTGCTATACGTCTGTGAAAGGATGGGCCAATAAGTGCCACGAATGTCATCAGAGAACTGAGAGGACTTGGAAACTTAATTCATCTTCTGAAAGCAGAATTCAGAAAAATATAGACACCAAAACCTGATCCAAATTCCAAGACCTTTTTCATTGAAACGTCCAAAGTTGTCCATAACAAATTTGTTAAAATTACTCTATCCTAGTTTCTAGACTATTAAAGGATCTTAGCATGATTTTTATTACTACTAATGCTAATACTAATACTTTTATTAATAATAATCATGAAGGTGTTTATAGAACATTGTAATGTTTACAAAATACATTTTCTCCATTATTTCATTTGATCTTCACAGCACTTTGTGGGACAGTTATATGAGTAAAACTGCCACTTCAGTAGGAAATTTGGTTTAACAGAGACTTAGTAAAAAAAAAATATATGTATATATGTATATATATATATACACACACACACACACATACATACATAGATATATTTATATATACACACATACACACACACACACACATATTTAGTATTTAGTAAGTCAGGGCAGCTGATTTCATTGTTGTCTGGAACTCCTGGCTGACAACTCCATCTACCACTGCAGATGGTCAACTCATCTGTAAATTTTAGTCTGAGTTGCATGAGTCATGGAGAGTTGTGTGGCTTCCCTGTGGCCACAGCCAATATATATTATAGGTCGAGGCTAAACAGAAGCCTTCTTGATTCTTAGGCTAGTGCTCTATACATTATATCATACTGCCCCTCCTAGAGAACACAAAGGGTTGTTAAAGTTGAGAATCCGAGAAAAAGCAGGAATCTGTCTAGCAAAGACTGGAAACTGATTTTAATCACTAATTCTCACACACATGCAGGTTACTAAAACTGATAAAGCTACAGGCCCGGGTTCTTGTCCTGATCCCGAGGGGATGATATCATTAGTTGGAAACTGTGTTGATAAATTTCTGGGAAAGGAAATTATCTAATTTTTATAATTTGGTTCCCCTATAGCATCCATAGAGGAGCAGAGAGCACTTCAAAAGTAGTAAATGGGCCCAGAATTTATATTAAGTAAAGCCCCAGAAGAAACTCACCAAGGGGAAAAAGAGGCCAGCATGATGAAATGTTACTGGGTGAGAAGGTTCTTGGACTCTGAGAGAATTTCCAAGGTGGATCTACTTCTGAGGCATGATGTCCAGAAAGAAGCAGAACAAGGAGGAAAACAACCAGTAGTGATTTAGTCAAGTATATTCTCTAAGTGTTTGGGGTTATTAGGTAATGATGATTAGCTTAGAAATTGCACATTGGATGTCAACCAGAAGAGATAAAATTCAAATAAACAATGATGAGGCGTGTCAGATAAAAAAAGAGATTCCCTAGTACTAATAGTATGGTTCTCTTGTCTCTCCATTCTCACTCTTTGAAATGGTGGCCTCAGCCAAGATAGATACTTCTTTTGAATCACAAGCTCTAGGCTCAGCTCAAACACTGCATTTTCGAGGCAAATCCTCCTCATTATCTCACCTGACCCTAGACAAACATAAATGGCTCCTCAGAGCCACCATTGCAATCAAAAAGTTGATATTAGCAGCTTTGAAATCTAAAACAATGCTTAATACAAAGCAGTAGGTTAACGAGCACTTATAAGCAGCCAAATTAGAATGCTCTATGTTCAATCACAGAGATGCCGAGGATAGCTGAAATATGCAACTTCTTACTAGAATTCCATTTGCACAAGGAAAAAAATAGAATCTGGGTGTGGAAATTCTCTCCTTAACTCTGCAACTTCAGATTTCAGGATCAGAGGTAAACTAGTCATGGTCATAGATGACCTAAATCAGTGCCTCCTTCATGGTCCATCTCCCCAAGCCTTTTCAGATCCTTTATATTTACTAAATCCATCCTCCCCTCTCTCCCTTTATTTCCCATAAACTAGATTTTTAAAAATGTTTCTAGTCTTTTTTTAGAATTTGATCAAATGAACCATTGTTTAGCATGCCCAGGAAAGAGAGAAGTTTTTCAGGGAGATGGAGTTTTAGTTTTTTAGTTTGTACACATTGGCCATAGGTACTTGATAATAGGAAAGGAATTCCCATGTTTTATTTTTCACCACTCACAAAATATGCAAATAGTAACTAGAAAATAGCAAGTAAAGTGTAATTAGCAACATAATAGATGTACAAATTAGTTGTTTAAGAGTTCCAAGAAGGAACAGTGATCTCTCCTCTAGATAAATAAGAAAGACTTCATGTAGGAGGTGGCTGAGTGAGAAATAACAGGAACTAATAAGGTAAGGACTCCAGATGTAGGTAATGAAGTGGACAAAATCATGAAAGCAAGAAATCATGTGGCATGTTCAGAGAATATCAAATCATCCAGTTTTGCTAGAGCTTAGAGAACAATAGATTAGATCAGATTAGAAAGACATTAATTCATATTGTGGAGGCCTAGAATGCCAAGGAAAATAGTTTGATCTCTATTAGGCCATGAGAAGGCATTAAGAGTTTTTTGATTAATAAAGTGATATGGTCACAATTATTCATTATTAATTACTATGAAGTACCTAATATCCATCTAGAATGTATGAGACTGGTTCATTTAACAGTATTCTCCAAAGATAGTCAAGGGAACAAACTATATGAAAGAGTAAGAGAAAAAAATATATTCCTTTAAAGCCAAAAAGCTAGTCACCTCACCTTACAGATATGACCTCTGTGGCATAATATAAAAAGGAGGTCAAATTTATGGCATAGCAAAAGATTGGTAATAAAATCCACGCATTGCAAAAATACGGAGGACTAAAATATTACAATACTCTTCATTAAGTATAGCAGCAAGCACCCCACCATCCCCAGGTGGCTGCCAACACAGGTTCTTAGATCTGCTTTTCTAAAGGAAAGCAACTCAAAATGGGTTAACAAGCTTACTTTAATCAGTCAAACATATATCATTTGCCTAGTTCAGGGGGAAAAGGTCAGCACCCCAAACTTCAGAGTATACAGACAGAATTTACAAGACAGATAAACAGATCAAGCAGACAGGCTTCCAAACTGCCCAACCATTACATCAATACCAAATCACAGTTACCAGAGAGGGAAGCATCAACATTTGGGTTTTCAAAGCCGGGGGCTCTCAATAACTGCCCAGAGTCTCATCTGGTCAAATCACACAACATTTCTCAAAGTGAGCCCAAAGCAAAGCCTCACATCAGGGATTATATAGCCTTCTCCTGGGTCAGAGAATGTAACCACCCTCTTGACCCACTGCGCAATCACAGAGCATCAAGGTGTAGGCATTCCTGAAAACCAAGCCTCCTGCCACAGGCTCCATGTGACCACATTCAGCCTATTAGGGAGGCAGAGTATATTTTCAAATCAAGGAAGGTTTTTCAGAGTCTCTTAAGCCTATCAAAGGGTTTAGGGGCAGGGAAGATTTTAAATTTGCATTTCCATCACACTGAGTAGGTCAAGAAGGCATTCAGGAATTCGTACTACCTATTAATAACTAAGTATAGAAGAGCTGAAGCAACGGACAAAATAGAACTTAATTGACTCCCTCCTTCTCTGAGCTTTGTAATACTTTCCTCTACCCATCACCTCAGAAATCCCATACCAAAGCTTGAAAGTTCTTTTCATATCCTTTATTGCTTCAGATTGTACCTTATCCTTTAGATTTCCCTCATCTTACCCCTATCAAACCCTGCCCACAGCTAGTTTAAAAAAAAAAAAAAACCTAACATCAAGGTGTTAGTAACTGATGATGATGAAAATTGTTATCCCTCCTGGGTATTGGTTTATTTTGACAGAGAATGAAGCCTCAAATGGAAGGAATAAAAATGTTAAATGTTTGCATTTCAGGCAATTAAGATTAGGTGGGAGGAGGGTATACAGGAACAAGTACTAACACAGAGAATTAATACTTTTTTTTTTATAATTTATTAGTTTAGTTTCAATTAACAAGATTCAATTCCATAGTTCCTTGATTTTCAAATTTCCTTTACTTCCCTCCCCCCTCCCCCCATGACAGCATATAGTCCAGTATAGAGTCTGCAAATACATTCATATTAGACATTATTCCAATTACAAAGGTGTATTGTACTAGGTGGGATGAAAGATGGTAAAGAAGAAATATAACCAAACAATGAAAAGAAAAAGATCATTTAGTTTGCTTCCATCAGGATTCAGGCTCAGTTCTTTCTAGTTATATCTCTGGATGGCGCATTTCTCTCTTTCTTGAGTCTTTCGGGATTGACTTATATCACTGCATTCTGAAAAGAGTCCAGTCTGTCATAGTTGGTCATCACAGATATGGTATGTCTGTGATTGTATACAAATTTCTTCTGATTCTACTCTTCTCACTCAGCATCAGTTTGTATAAGTCTCTCCAGGTAATTATGATATCCATCACCTCCTCGTTTCTTATAGCACAATAATATTACATTACATTCATATACCACAACTTGTTTAACCATTCCCCAATTGATGGGCACCCCTTTAGTTTCCAATTCTTTACAACCACAAAGAGGGCTGCTATAAATATTTTTGTACATCAGAGAATTAATTCTTAAATTTTCATTGTAAGCATTTATATCTCAGGAATTGCAACAAATAAGAGGTTGATGCTTTGTTTTATTGATATGTAGACTTAAGAAAGTGATATAGAAAGTATTAATAATTCAGATCAAACATAAAATGTATCATATGTACCTGGGGGGGTGAGGAGAGCTGGTTATTAAATATTTACCAGAGCACCCCTTGAAGAAGGCCTTTGCAGCTCTGGTCAAATAACAGTGGCATGAGTGATTGCTTCCTCAAGTCTATCCTGTCCATATCTCAGGGTAAAATAGGAAGAGTACTTACTTTAGAGTCAAAAGACTTGGGTTCAAATCCTGGCTCTATCGCCTGTCATTCAATCAATAAACATTTATTAATTCAGGCGCTGTGCTAAGCACAGGTTCTACAAAAAGAGGCAATAGACAGTCGATATCCTCAAGGAGCTCATAATCTAACGGGGAAGATGCCAATTAAACAGATATACACAAAAAGCTGTACATAGGATAAGTAGGAATGAATTGACAGAATGAAGGCATTTAAAATTAAGAGGGCTTGGGAAAGGTTTGCTCTAGAAGATGGAATTTTAGTAGAAATTTAAAGGAAGCCAGGGAAACCAGTTATCAGAGAAGAAAAAGTAGATCATTCCAAGCATGGGAGACAGTCAGAAAGAATGCCCTGAATCAAAAGAAGGTGTATCTTCTTCACAGAACAACAAGTACAGTGTTTTCTGGATTGAAGAGTTCATATTATAAGGTAAAAGAAGACTGGAAAGGGCTAGGTTTTGAAGGGGTTTGATCACTAGGAAGAAGATTTTGTACTTGATTCTAAAGGCCATGGGGAGACACTGGAGCTTATTAAGTAGGAGAGAGGGGAAAGAAAACATGGTCAGACCTTTTTTTTTTTTTTTTTTTTGCTTTTTTGGAGCAGGGGAAGGCAGGGCAATTGGGGTTAAATGACTTGCCAAAGGCCAAATGGCTAGTTAAGTAAGTATCTGAGGCCAAATTTGAACTCAGGTCCTCCTGACTCCAGGGCTAGTGCTTTATTCACTGTACCACCTAGCCACCCCAGACCTGAACTGTAAGAAAATCACTTTAATGGTTACACAGAAGTTGGATTAAAGTGGGAAGAGACAGGAGGCAGGGAGAACCCACCAACAGGTTATTGCAATAAACAAAATGTGAAGTGATGAGGTCCTACAGTAGAGTGGTGACAGTGTCAGAGGAGAAAAGGCAGCATATCTAAGAGATGCTGAAAAGGTGAAATCAACAGGTGTTGGCATCAGGTTGAATATATGGAGTTAAGAGAATGAGGAGTTCAAAATGACACCTAGGGACTGGGAGGGTAGTGTTACTCTCTACAGTAAAAGAGAAGGTAGGAGATGTGGCGGGTTTATGGGGAAAGATAATGTGTTTCATTTTGAGGTTAATAAGAGAATAAGAAGAGAGAAAGAGGAGGCCACCTATTATAGATGGCCTTTTCAAGTTTAACCACAAAGGGAAGAAGAGATATAAAATGATAACTGGGATGGGGGGTTCAAGTGAAGGCTTTTTCAGAATAGGAGAGACACAAGCATGTTTATAGACAGTAAAGAGGGAGCCAATAGGGAATGAGCCAATAGAGAGCAAGAGATTGAAATAGGTAATAGCTTGGAGATGACAGAGGGAACAATCTGATGGAAAGCATAAGAAGATATGGAATCACCTGAGAAAGTAGAAGGGTTAACCTTGGTAAATAGTAAAGCCATCTTATCATGTAAAATGTGTGAAAAGAGGAGATAGTGATTCATACAAGAAGGAATATGATTGATATGAGATGAGGAAGATGGGAGAAGAGGAAGCTCATGGTGAATGACCTCAACTATCTCCTTAAATGTGAAGCAAAGTTCTCAGCTGAGAAGATGGGGAGGGCGCATGAGGGGCTTAAGAAGGGATAAATACGTTTGGAAGAGCCACTGTAGAAAGTAGTATAATGAGTCAATAAGTCAAGTATAGAAGGATTGCCTAGTTGAAATCAGGGTCCAGTTAAAGTTGTACAATATAAATTTTTGGTGGACCTATTCAGAACAATTGCATGATTTTCTGCACCTTCATCCAGCACTATGTGTGTGGGAGGAAAGGTGGCAAATGGTGGGAGTGATCCAAGGATGAATCTTGGCAAGGTATAATCAGTGAAATGGTAAAGGGGTTAAGGATTCAAGGGAAGAGAACAGTGAAGTCTAATTGGTTCATTGAGGGGTAAAGATGAGGAGAAGAAAAGAGAGTGTGACTTATACAGGAGAGATGACCTAGGGAAGAACTGAAGGATTGAGGAAATGGGGGTCACAGTGAAAATAAAAGAGTAAGGTTTTGAAATGCAAGGTAGATGGAAAGGTGAAAAAAAGAGATCTGCAGGTTTCAGAAATCTTAGATGTGAAGGTGATACATTTGGGAGTTCAAGGTATGACAAGATCAAGGTATGACCATAGATTGAGGACCTGAGTGTGCCTCTGGTGTGATTGGGGAAAGTAGCTCAACCTCTGAGCATCAGTGTACTTTTTTATAAAATGAGAGAGTTAGACTAGATGACCTCTCAAGTCCCTTCTAGTTCTAAAGCTATAATCCTATAATCCTTAAACCCACCTGGGCCTGGATTTAGTTTCATTTATACAAGGTATTCTTAATCCTTGAAAGAGACCTCTGTGATGTGGATCACATAGAATGGGAATGGAGTATAATTCTTTCGGGTCTAGCATTTAATGGCTATCAATTATACAGTGCATTAGGGTTTTCAAAGCACTTTACAAATATCTCATTTGATCTTCACAACAATGCCGATAGATAGGTGCTATTATTATAACCATTTTAGAGGTGAAGAAAATGAGGCAGAAAAAGGTTATGTCACTTGCCCAGGGTCTAATACAGCTAATAAGTATCTGAGATAGGATTTGAACTCAAGTTTCTTCACTCCATTACATTGCACTGTACCACCTAGCTGCTTCTATAAGCCCACACCATACATGCCTGAGACTTTCCTGGGTTTTGATTATCTATTCCCAGTCTAGTGGTATGAATTGCACAAGAATATGGAGTTAGCAGGAACTGATTCATTGAGAGGCTTTGTGAGTAAGAACAAAAATGAACCCACCAAATCTTTCTGTCCCAGCTGACTTTGTAGCACTAAGTCACTGAGCACCCCAACAGACAATGTTAATTGATAGATAATTAATGGAATTTCCCTGTTAGTTTCCGTTCCAAATTTTATTCACACGCTTATATCCAACAGCAAAAGAGGGCAGATATTATCCCTGGTGATATATTTATTTCTTCTTTTTTTTTTTTTTTGTCTTTTGGAGGGCAATTGGGGTCAAGCAACCTGCCCAAGGTCACACAGCTAGGTCCCTGTTTATGTGTCTGAGGCTGGATCTGAACTCAGGTTCCTCTGACTCCAGGGCCGACACTCCACTCACTGCGCCACCCAGCCACCCTCCTGATGATGTATTTCAATGGCATTGGAATCACTTATTTGAATCAACCTCCAGGAATGCTGGACACAGAGAATAACTATCTGTATCCATTAGTACCACCCTTCATCAGTTGAGGAATTCTTTTTTTTCCTATTAGGCAGGTTTGTATTGTGATTGAAATTTTGCCTCTTTGTTGTGATCTCCCTAGCTAATTGTGATTTTATTTTTTTTAAAGGCTCACTCTAAGTTAATGCTTAATTTTGCCTCCAATTTACTACTTACCTCATATTTTCTATATAGGTCAAAGTTTTGTTTTGTTTCTACTCTGGATATTTCATTTCAGAGTAGCTGAGAGATGTTCTATTTGCAATGTTCAGGGATATTGAGATGGTATTTGGTTTTTAAAAGGAGGTGTGGTAGAATGTATTTGTTAGATTGAATAAAAATTCATTAGTAAATAAAACTGAAGTCCTTTTTTTTCCTCACAAAAGAAGTGATTTTTAAAACACGACACCCCAGGTTACCATAGCAATACATGACATCTACAGATTACAGACAGGGCCATATCCCACTCTCCAGAAAACACTTCATTAGAGGAAAGATGCATGACATGTCTTCAGGGTAGAATGTGGCAATAAAAGTGGATCATCTCTTAACAAAACACTTCCAATTTTTTTATGACTGAAAATAATGGAAGATAATTTGGAGCAATTTCTATCTTAAGTATACATGATGCTTCCCTAACATTATTTCATGTTTGTTCCCCCAAATTTTTCTAAATAAATAAATAAGAGGAGCTTTGTAGAGCTTAATCAACTTATTGACAATGTCTTAAATGAAGTAATATTTTAAATACTGGAAAGGGAAATGAGGAACAAAATGAAAACAATAGAGCATAGGAGGAAGAATTCCATCTGGAGGAGACACATTCATTCAGCAGAGTTTGAGCAAGACTTACTCTGAAAACAAGCAAAAACTCCTATATGTGTATCCCATATGGATTCTGAGCCAGTTGTTCACCAAAAGAAAAATGTCAGATGCCTGTGTGAGACTGCAAAATGGCATGGCTCCTAACGAGAGTTTTTAGCCAGTTTTGTTTTGTGACTCAGTGTTGTCCAGGAAGCAGAGAAATGCTTGAAGATGTTGATGTGGTAATTTCAATGGAATGATTTTTTGCATTTCATTTGAATTTTGTTATCATCTAGTCAACAATCACAGGGAGCCAGTTCAGCACAGGAAAAAGGGTCTTGGAGTCAGAGGACCCTGGTTCAAATGTCAGTTCTGCCAGTTACTATCTTGTGACATCAGGCAAGTCTTTGGGATTTAGTTTCCTAATCTTGGAAAAAGTGACTTCTGATGTCTCTTCCAGCTTTCCCCTTCCAATTTTCAATCTGCATGTGATCTCTGTGAGGGACAGCTTTTGATTTTATTTAGTTCACTTAAATTCTGTTAACATTTAGTGAAGCTAACAAGGTAACATGAAATATTTTATGGCATCATGGGGAAGGAAGTATGGAACCTTTCTCAGGGAAATTACATTGTACCTTTGTTAAGGTAACATTAATAAACACAGCTAATATGTAGAAAATGGGTGGAATCCAGTAGACCTAGACATGTAGACATATTTGTGGTACTATGGAAAGAGCACAGAGAGCATGGACTGAAACCTCATCTTTGAAGGTTGCTACACATATGACCTCGAGCAAGTCACACAACTTCTGTGTGTTTTAGTTTCCTTGCCTATAAAATGAAGAACTTGTACCATATGTTCTCTGAGGTCCTTTCCAGTGATATATTTATGATCCTATGACCGTCTGGTCCTAACTGCACATAAGAGAGACCACTAATAACTTATGGGCATATAGACTAAGGTGCAACGCTGATGCTTCATTATGTGCAGAACCATAGAGAATAAAGTCAGGCAGCTCTAACCAAGCTGCAAAGTCTTCAGGTATAGAGGATGGATCAAATGTCAACCACTTGAAAACCAGCCTGACTGAGTTCAAAGAAATTTGTCATCTCTCATGCATCAGGAACTCTTGAATACTATCAACTAATTCACCAGGGACTTGTAAACTGCATTAGATAAAGGAATGTCCACAGTGATGTAACTGTGGACCTTGATAGGATCTGAAGATAATCAGATAAAGACTGGGGAATGTAGTCAATCATCTAGATAATCTTTATCTAAATATTACCAAAAGCATAATATGTGGGATATTGACTCGATTTTACAAAAATGGCTGTCTCCGAAAAGAATGCAACAGACAAAGAGCAAGTCAGAGTATAGGGAGAACTGGGCACAGTAAAATCAGCAGAAGTTTTTTGTTCTTTTCTCTGCCAATCTGTCCTGTTCCATTCCATTCCAGTCTATTTTAACTCAGTTCTATTCCAATCTAGTCTCTTCATGTGTGTACTCAACAAACATTTATCAAAAACCTACTATTTGCATGTCACTGAAATAGATGGTGAAATTCAATAGTTCACGGTACCTAAATCAAAAAGCAGTTGGTGGCACAGTGGATAGAATGTGAAGTCTGGAGTCAGGATGACCTGAGTTCAAATCCAGCCTCAGTCACTTACTAGTTGTGCAACCCTAGACAAGGCACTTAACCTCTATTTGCCCCAGTTTCCTCAACTCTAAAGTGAAGATAGCAGCACTTACCTCACAGTGTTTTTGAGTAAATCAAATGAGATAACATTTGTAAAGACACTTAGTACAGTGCATGCCACCTAGTAAGTACTATATAAATGTTTATTCCCTTCCTTTCCCTACCTCTGCAGAAATAACTCTAGTAAAAGAAATAAATTATAAACAAATAAATTAAATGAAAACTAGGGGGAATAAATTGATAAAAGAGTTAAAAACTATGAGAATATGAAAGTTCAGAAGTAGGAAAGATACATTTGGTTGAGGAGACAAAGAAAAAATTAGTGGTGAGATTGGAGCTGGGACTTTAAGGTTTGCAAGGATTTTAAGAGAAGAGAGAAGGAAAAAGTCGATGCAACCCTACATATGATAATGTTGCTAGTGAAGTCATCTTAAAAGTAGAAGAGTACATATTTTGGGCTACAGCAAGTATTCTAATTTGCCTAGAACTTAGGGTGAATTTTTATTGGGTAGGCAGTAAGACATTACTGAAAGATTTGGAGTGTCAGAACAATTTGATCAGTCATAATTTAGTAAGGCAATTCTGGAAGCATAATATATACTATATATTATACTGTATATATACAATATATACTATATATACTCTAGTGCAATTTGTTCCAATAAGAAACAAGAGGGGGTTAGAAGGCTGTTCTAAGAGTATGGGACAGAGGTAGTGAGAATCCAAATTAAGGTGGTGGCAGTAAGAATGGAAAATAAAAGATATTTACTCCATTCCAAGGAACTAATGACATTTTTTTTTAAACCCATTGAACTTAATCACTGAATCATGATATTTGAGGATCCACCTAGCTCAACTTTATTTTCCAGGTAAAGAAACTGAAGCATAAAGATTTTATGTGTTACTTAAACACTCCAATGATATCAAAGACCCAGAAGTGTGGGTATCTTTACTTGTCATCTTGCATAACACTTATCTTTCTCCTTCCAAAAATGCTTCACAAAGGGCTCACTAACATTTTGGGGGAGGGGCTTTCCTCTAGATCTCTTGACATTGTGTTGACAGTAGTGGACCATACAGGTTAATACAGGTCATGTGTTCCGATTAATTGTCTAGCCCACTATATATATATATATATATATATATATATATATATGTATATATATACATATATATTTATATATATATGGTTTCTTAACTTCTGGTTTACATCATTCATTTCCACCAGATTATGAATTACATTTTCCCCACATTTTGTCCCTACCCACCACCCCATAATAGCAGTCCCACTAGATATCCCCTCATCCAATCTGCTCTCTCCCATATCTTCTCCCACACCCCCTTCGACTTTGCCATTAGGGCAAGGTGAGTCTCTGAGCCCCACTGCCTGGACATCTTATGAAACATTTAATTTTAAAACTTTGATTTTCAGACCCATTCCCTTCCTCCCTTGTCACCCACTCCCTCTGAGAAGATAAGTAATTCAGTGTGTGTTGTACATCTATAGCTATGCAAAACATTACCATAGTAGATATATTGTAAAAGACTGCTTATATTTCCCTCCCACCTCCCACCTGGTCCATTCCCTACTTTGATCCTGTCCCTCTTTGATAGTGGGTACTTCCAACCTCCCCTCCCCCCAGAATGCCCTCCCCTCCATCATCCCCCCTCTCATCCCCCTTTCCCCTACTCAGGAGAGTGAGTGAGGGTAAGATATTCCATTTAGTATGTATGTGATTTTCTCCTTGAGCCAACTTCAATGAGAATATGCTTTTGCCTTTTTGCTTTCCTGGTCTTCCCCTCCCCTGCAACTACTTTCCCTTGCCTCTTCTACATGAGATAGTTTACCCTACCCTATCTCTCTCCATCTCCTCTTGCCACTTTCCTCTCTCACCTCTTGACTTCACCCCTTAAGAATTATCCCTTCCTTGGGGCGGCTAGGTGGCGCAGCGAGCAGAGCACCGGCCCCAGAGCCAGAAGGACCCGAGCTCGGATCCGGCCCCAGACACCCAACACACAAACAAAAATTCTTGCGCAACCCCGGGCAAGTCACCCAACCCCAATTGCCCTCCAAAAAAAAAAAAAGAATCATCCCTTCCCATCAAATTCAACCTGTGCCCTCTATCCATGTATACCTGTGAACATATGCCATGTACCCTTCTTCAATTATTTTCATAATGAGAAAGGTTTCATCAAACACAGTTATTGTTTTTCCATGTAGGAATGTAAATAGTCCAACTTTGATAAGTTCCTTTTGATTTCTTTTCCTTGATTACCTTCTCAAGCATCTCTTGCTTCTTGCATCTGAATGTCAAATTTTCTATTCAACTCTGGTTTTTTCATCAAGAATGCTTGAAAGTCCTCTATTCCACTGAATGACCATATTTTCCCCTGAAACAAGATACTCAGTTTTGCTGGGTAGGTGACCCTTGGCTTCAATCCCAGCTCTTTTGCCCTCTGGAATATCATATTCCATGCTCTTTGATCCCTCAGTGTAGAAGCTGCCAGGTCCTGGGCTATTCTGATTGTGTTTCCACAATATTGAAATTGTTTCTTCCTGGCTGCTTGTAGTATTTTCTCCTTGATCTGGGGATTCTGGAACCTGGCTATAATATTCCTGGGAGTTTTCTTTTTGGGATCTTTTTCAGGAGGTGATCTGTGGATTCTTTCAACCTCTATTTTGCCCTCTGGGTCTAAAACATCAGGGCAATTTTCCTTGAGAATTTCTTGAAGGGTGATTTCTAGGTTCTTTCTTTGATCATGGCTTTCAGGTAGTCCAATAATTTTTAAATTGTCTCTCCTGGATCTATTTTCCAGGTCAGTGGTTTTTCCCATGAGATACTTCACATTGCCTTCTATTCTTTCATTTGTTTGGATCTGTTTAATAGTATCTTGATTTCTCATAAAGTCACTAGCTTCCATTTGCTCCAGTCTAACTCTGAAGAAATGAATCTCCTCAGTGAACTTTTGATATTCTTTTTCCATCTGGCAAATTCGACTTTTTAAGGCATTCTTCTCCTCATTGCCTTTCTGAGCCTCTTTTGCCATTTGAGTTAGTCTATTTTTAAGGTGTTATTTCCCTCAGTCAGGCTGTTGACTGTCATTTCATACTTTTCTTGCATCTTTTTCATTTCTCTTCCCAAATTTTCCCCCACTTTTCTTATCTGCTTCTTAAGGTCCTCTATGGCCTGTAGTCAGCTTGTATTTTCATTTGGGGCTTTTGGTGCAGGAGTTCTGACCTCACAGTCCTCCTCCATGCTTTGAGCCTCTTTGCCCCTAAAATAAGAGTCCAATGTTGAACTTTTCTGTTTATTTTGTTTCATTTTCCTAGGCATATTGCCACTTAATTACTTTATTTTGGGGCTTGTTGCCACAGTAGAACTCTGCCACCAGACAGGGGAGCTTCCGCCCAAACGTGGGGTCTTCACAACTTCCGCCAGTTGGGTAGCCTTTGTAAAGCCTCCACCTACTCTGGCAAGTTGGATACCCACCCCAAACATCCCCCCCAGACCACAATCCAGATCCAGGCAGTTTAAAGCAAGAGCGATTAACCCCCAGACTGATTGCTGGATCTCCCTACAGTTCGCAGACCAGGAGCTAGAGCCACTACTGATGCTGCAAAATGGCTTCTGTGCAGCTGTTTCTTCAGCAGCTTTTCGCCCCCAGGGGAGGAAGCCACAAGTTCCCCAAATACTGGTCCCAAAGTCCATAGGGCACTAACTTCTCACTTTGTCCTAGGCATATCTGTGCTGATAATTCTGGAATCACCACAATTGCTGGTGTTCTGGGGGCCCTCCAGCCAGCTGAAGGCCCGGCCACCCTGGGGCTAAAACCTTGGACCTGGGCTCTGCTCTGTGCACTGTGGGTTCCCAGCGTGCTGTGCTGCCTGCTCTTAGAGCGCTGCGCTGGCCACTCCCTGCAGGGCTGCTGGGCTGTCCTCAGCAGGAGGTTAGCTTCTCTGTGCCATTCTGTGGGTGCTGTGGCTCCAGAAGTTGTTCGGAGTCCCCTTTCACATTGTTTGAAATTTGTGTGGGGCAGAGCACATTGGAAATGCTGTTTCTACTCTGCCATCTTGGCTCCGCCCCACCTATTATATATTTTGGTCTAGACTCTCTATGATAGACATTCATCATCCACTTGTTCCTCTAAGAGGATGGTTAGATGAAACACTTTAGAATGATTATAGATCTCTGTAATATCCTGTGGCTTTATGAAATCAGCAAATATACAGAAGTGAGACAAACTAGAGGACTCTAACATCTATATTGGGGAACTTTTTTTACTTAGATCCTATGTTAGACACCTTCCAAAATGATGAGATATAACTGGAAAATATGTTTCTGTTATATGCTTTGGTTGATATTAATATCAGTAGATGATCAAGCAAATTATGGAGTACTTATCCAAAACCAACCAGCTAGCTAGATCTCCTTGTTTCCTGGATCCTAGTCTCATGCTCTCTCCTTTATATCACATTGCCTCTTTAGTTGCATTGGGAACATTTGTTCTTTTATTTAGCTGTAATCTATATAATAAATGTGGAGAGATGGAGAAAGACACAATAAAGCCAACATTACAATGCTCTTGGTACAATTGTCTCATGTAGACATTTGTGACTTGCAAAATTCAGCATCTCTTTGGGGAAAGGGCTATATAACATGGCCATAGTGAATAGAAATCACTATACAAAACAGGAAAACTCCATGTATGTGACCCATTCCTTCAAATATATCTATAAACAGGGGTGGCTAGGTGGTGCAGTGAATAGAGCACTGGCCCTGGAGTCAGAAGGACCTGAGTTCAAATCTGGCCTCAGACACTTAACACAGAAACTAGCCATGTGACCTTGGGTGAGTCACTTAACCCCAATTGCCCTCCAAAAAACAACAACAAAAAATATATCTGTTAATTAGGTTAATAAGTACCCCCCAGCTCTCTGAGACTTAGGTTAATAAAAAGATTCAGCTTAAGAAAGATATAAGATCACCTAACATGATGTAGTAGAAAGAGCATTGGATTCAGAAGACCTGAGTTGGATTTCAGTCTCTCCTACTTCCTAGCTCTGCCACTTAACCTCTCTGAGACTTATTTTCTCAACTGTAGAATAGATATAATAATATTTGAATTCTCTCTTTCATAAGGTAGTTCTTGGAAAAAAAAGTATTTTGTAAACTGAAAAACACTATTCAAGTATGTTGTTATTATTGGTAGAAAAAGTCTACAGATTAGGGGTCTAGAAACTTAAGATTTTATCTGATCTCTGCTGCTAACTAGCTATGACTTCACATAAGTCAGCTAACTTCTGAGCCTGTTTCCTCATCAATAAAATAAAAGAGTTGGATTACTTGATCTCTAAAGTCTCTTTCATCTCCCCAATTCTATGATTCTAGAAGATCTGTGCTGATTATATAGGTCAGGTTAACCTCAGCCTTGAAGAACTAGTGGTTTGTTTTTCATGAGTGGGGTTTCAGGACCATGGAAAGTTCTTAGTCTCTGATGCTTATTCTGTTCATCAGATAGGAATACTACAAATATTTATTTTTGGTTTATTTATGTTATCCCCTCACCAACTCTGCCCTCTTCAGCCCTAAAGATACATATTTTGTTAAGTGACAGACATTGAATTTCCTGTTCTTCTCAACAATAAATGAAAATTCAAATTCAATTCTCTTATGTTATCCTTTACACATGGGATGGCCTTTATTTGAATTCCAAATTAACCTCTCTCTGACAAACAAACTTTTAAAAATAAAATAAAAACCCACATACCTTTCAGTTTCTCCCTCCTTCCTGTGATTTCAATTATTTACAAGAGAAATACTTAATCATGTAATAGATAATTAAGGAATACATTATTTATATCAAATAAATTAATCCTACATCATTTCCACATCCCTTCTCAATTACTTTGGATCCCTAGCTCCAGCAGAGTCTCACATCACAGCTATAGTATTTTCAGGACTGAGACCCTATATCGTTCTCATTGCCTGTGGCCTGCTTTGTTGCCATTATCTCTATTTCTATACCCTGTTTTCTTATCCTACCATAGTATGACCTCATTAAAAGTGGGGAGGAAGTAAATTACCTTCCTATCAACTTTCATGCACAGGAATACTTTTCTATATTTTACTTATTTTGATTGATTCATCTTCCAATAAAGTCCCATTCCATGCTTCATTATGACATACGAATGCCCATGATTCTTCAGTGATTCCTTTGCTGAGTCTTTTTATCCATGTCACACTAAAGTATATTCCAAGGCACTGTCCTGCATCCTCTTTTATCTCCTTTCTAGATATTCTCACTTGGTGATCTTAGTAACTCCTCTGGGTTCAATTACCATATCCGTGCAGATGATACCCAGACCTGTAGATCTAATACAAATCTCTTTACTGAGGCCCACAACTGCATCAACAACCAGCTCATTTCAAAATGGTTGTCAGTAGACTTCCAGAATTTATTATCACCTCCCTTCAAAGCAACCACTTATTCTAATTTCCCTTTAACTATCAATGGCCCATTCTTCTCATCAACCAGGTTCACAACTTTAATGTCTTCCTTACCTCCTTACTTTTCACTCAATCCCATATATCCAATCAGTTCTTAGGTACTGACATTCCTTTCTATACATCTCTCAAACATATTTTTTTCCACTCAAGGGATCATCACCCCAATTCAGGCTCTCATCACCTCTTTCTGAGAATGTTTTAATAACTTCCTAATTGGTCTCCATGTCTCAAGTCTCTTCTCACTCCAATCCCTCCTCCACCCACCTGTCAAATCACATTTCTTTTAAGCACAGGTATGACCACTTCTCCCCTTCCTCCAATCAATGAACTCTAATTTTCTCATATAATTGTCTAGGATAAAATATGAACTCCTTTTGGCACAAGTTCTTCACAATCTGGTCCCTTCCCTCCTTTCAAGTCTTCTTACATATTACCGTTACATATGGTCTATCTACTGTTCCTCATATGCTATTGCTAGATCTCCCCTTTCCATGCCTTTATACTGTCTTACCTTCCTAGAATATTTTCCCTCTTCATCTCCACCTCTTAACATCCCTGGCTTGCTTCAAGACTCAACTCATATGATACCAGACTTATTTCCTTATTGTGCTCCAGCCCTCAGCCCCAGCCCTTAATTGCTAAAGCCTTCTCCTAAGGTTATACTTCAGATATTCTGTATGTCCCCATTTATGTACCTGATATCTTTACCTAATAGTATATAATCTCCTTAAGCACAGGTACTTTTCTGTCTTACTTTTTCTTTGTATCCTAAGCACTTAGCAAAATTACTGACATGCAGTAAGTGCTTAATGAATGTTTGTTGATTTATTGATGCTCATTGACACCAAGTTCTGAATGTCCTAACCACACTGGAAATATTTCTGAAATGGCCTTAATGACAACCATTGGCAGGGAAGGAGGTGAGGAGGGTTATCAAACTACCTAAGTTCAGAAAGACTAATCACTAGAACATTGAGTATCTAGCTGAGGAGATGTTTTAGACACTGAAACTGAGGGAACTCTCCTAGTCTAGAAACTGGTAACACCCTCTATGGAGATAAAAAGAAGTTTTTATATGTATTAATGTGTAAAGTGGCTGCACAGTTGAAACCACCAATAAAACTATATTTTTTAGCATAGTTAATACAACATTTATTAAATGACTTCTGTATGCAGAGTTCTGTACTAGTTACTGGGAATATACAAAACAGGTAAGACACAGTTGCCACTTCCATAGAGTTTAATGGGGGATTGTGATAGGTGCAAAATTCATTATAATACAGGAACACTCAGTAAGTTTATTAACAAAATGCAGCATGTGGAGCATATACAACGACTTTCTATAGTATTTGGTAGTAACATAAAAGCATGAATTGTTTTTAGAACAGAAATCATATTCTTTTTTAAAATTTTTTCTTTTTTTCTTTTTAAAATTTATATATTTATTTATTTTTAGTTTTCAACATTCATTTCCAAAAGATTTTGTGTTACAATTTTTTCTCCCCATCTTTCCCCTACCCCCACCCCAAACAGCAAGCCTACTGAATACCTATTCCCCCATCACCCCCTAACTTGCTAGTAGGGCAAGATGGGTTTCTATACCCCAGTACTTGTATAACTTATTTCCCAGTTGCATGGAAAAAAACAAATTTTTAAACATTTGTTTTTAAAACTTTGAGTTCCATATTTTTTTCCCTTCTTTCCTCCTCACCCACCCCCATTGGGAAGACAGGCAATTCAATATAGGTTGTACATGTGTAGTTACCCAAATCATTTCCATAGTAGTTATATTGTGAAAGACTAAACTATATTTCCCTCACTCCTATCCTGCCCCCCACTTATTCTATTTTCTCCTTTGATCCTATCCCTTTTCAAAAATGTTTGCTTCTAACTTCCCTCTCCCTCAATCTGCCCTCCCTTCTATCATTCCCTCTCTTATCCCCTATGCCCCTATTTTCCTGTAGGGTAAGATACCCAATTGAATGTGTTATTTCCTCCTTAAGCCAAATTCAGTGAGAATCAGGTTGCCCCATTCCCTTTCACCTTCCTGCTCTTCCCCTCCATTGTAACACTTTTCTTTTGCCTCTTTTATATGAGATAATTTGCCCTAATATATCTCTCCCTTTTTCCTTCTCCCAATAAATTCCTCTCTCACCTCTTAATTTTATTTTTTAGATATGATCCATTCATATTCAACTCATCCTGTGCTCTGTCTATGTATATATGAACATACATATGCCCACACTCACATCCATATTTATATGTACATACACCCTCCTATAAATACATATATGTATGTATACATGTATATTCCCTTCAACTATCCTTATACTGACAAAAGTCTTATGAGTTACAATTATCAATTTTTCATGTAAGAATATAAATAGTTCAACTTTAATAAGTTCCTTATGATTTCTTTTTCAAGTTTACCTTCTCATGCTTCTCTTGCTTCTTGTATTTGAAAGTCAAATTTTCTGTTCAACTCTGATATTTTCATGAAGAATACTTGAAAATAGGCCAAGATGGCGGAGTAGAAACAGCATTTCCAATGTGCTCTGCCCCACACAAATTTCAAACAATGTGAAAGGGGACTCCGAACAACTTCTGGAGCCCCAGGACCCACAGAACGACACAGAGAAGCTGACCTCCCGCTGAGGACAGCCCAGCAGCCCTGCAGGAAGGACCAACGCAATGGTCTGGGAACTGGCAGCACGCAGCGCGCAGAGCATGGGGAGCCGAGCTGAGCGGAGCCCAGGTCCACATGAGCCGAGGTTTTAGCCCCAGGGCTGCAGGGCCAGCAGCCAGCTGGAGAGATCCCAGAACAGCAGCAGCTGTGGCAACTCTAGAATTATCAACATAGACATGCCTAGGACAAAGTAAGAGGTTAGTGTCCTATGGTCTTTGGGACCAGTATTTGGGGAATGCATCGGCTTCCTCCCCTGGGGGCTAGAAGCCGCTGAGGAGACACACCATTTGTAGTTTTCAGAGGCAGCTCCAGCTCCTGGCGTGTGAACTGTAGGGAGATCCAGCAATCAGTCTTGGGGGGTAATTGCTCTTGCTTTAACCTCCCTGGTTCTGGATTGTGATCTAGGGTGGAAGTCGTGGGTGGGTTTACAGCTTGCCAGAAACGGAAGCTGCCCCCCACACGTTCAGGACAAAAATTCCTCTATCTGGCCTTAAAGCCATAGTGTGGCAACAAGCCCAAAAGTCAAGTAATTAAGTGGCAACATGCCAAGGCAAAGGAAACAGAAAAATGCAACCCTAGACTCCTATTTTGGGGGCATAGAGCAGGAAAAGGACTGTGAGGTCAGAAGTCCTGCTCCAAAAGCCCCAGGGGAAAACATGAGCGGGTTGCAGGCCATAGAGGACCTTAAGAAGGACTTTAAAAATCAAATAAGAGAAGTGGAGGAAAAATTGGAAAGAGAAATGAGAAGGATGCAGGAAAAGTATGCAATGAGGGTCAACAGCCTGACTGAGGAAAACAACACCTTAAAAAATAGACTAACTCAAATGGCCCCAAAAGGGCAATGAGGAGAAGAATGCCTTAAAAAGTCAAATTTGCCAGATGGAAAAAGAATCTCAAAAGCTCACTGAGGAGATTCATTGGTTCAGAGTTAGAGAGACAATCTAAAAATTATTGATCATGAAAGCCATGATCAAAGAAAGAACCTAGAAATCACCCTTCAAGAAATTCTCAAGGAAAATTGCCCTGATGTTTTAGATCCAGAGGGCAAAATAGAGGTTGAAAGAATCCACCAATCACCTCCTGAAAAAGATCCCAAAAAGAAAACTCCCAGGAATATAATAGCCAGGTTCCAGAATCCCCAGATCAAGGAGAAAATACTACAAGCAGCCAGGAAGAAACAATTTCAATATTGTGGAAACACAATCAGAATAGCCCAGGACCTGGCAGCTTCTACCCTGAGGGATCGAAGGGCATGGAATATGATATTCCAGAGGGCAAAAGAACTGGGAATGAACCCAAGGGTCACCTACCCAGCAAAACTGAGTATTTTGTTTCAGGGGAAAATATGGTCATTCAGTGGAATAGAGGACTTTCAAGCATTCTTGAGGAAAAAAACAGAATTAAATAGAAAATTTGACATCTAGACACAAGAAGCAAGAGATGCCTGAGAAGGTAATCAGGGAAAAGAAATCAAAAGGAACTTATCAAAGTTGAACTATTTACATTCCTATATGGAAAAGCAATAACTGTGACTGATGATATCTTTCTCACTATGAAAATAATGGAAGAAGGGTGTGTGGTCATATGAATACATATGTGAATGTGTGTGTATATGGTTACAGTTATATATGGATAGAGGGCATAGGTTGAATTTGTTGGCAAGGGAGAATACTCAAGGGATGAAATTATGAGGTGAGAGAGGAAAGTGGCAAGAGGAGATGGGGAGAGACAGGGTAGGGTAAACTATCTCATGTAGAAGAAGCAAGGGGAAGTGGTTGCAAGGGAGGGGGAGAATAGGAAGGCAAAAAAGGCAAAACCACATTCTCATTGAATTTGGTTCAGGGAGAGAATGACATACATACTAAATGGGATATCTCAACCTGCAGTAGAATAGGGGGAAGGGGGATGAGAGGAGGGATGATGGATGGGAGGGCATCCTTGGGGGGAGGGGAGGTTGGAAGTACCCACTATAGAAGAGGGACAGGATCATGTAGGGAATGGACCAGGTGGGGGGTGGGATGAGTGGGAGGGAATTATAAGCAGCCTTGTACAATATATCTACTATGGTAATGTTTAGCATAGCTAGACATGTACAACATATATTGAATTACTTATCTCCCCAGAGGGAATGGGTGACAAAGGAGGAAGGAAATGGATCTGAAATTCGAGGTCTTAACATTAAATGTTTCAAATATATATAAATACTATTATTAATACTCTTTTGCTTATAATTGGGACATAAGATGTGCAGGCATTGGGACACAAAGATTCACCTTCCTCTAATGGAAAAGTCAAAGGGGGTATGGGAGAAGGTATGGGAAAGAGCAGATTGGAGGAAGCTATATCTTGTGGGACTGCTATTCTGGGAGGTTAGGTAGGGGAATAACGGGGGGAAAATGATTGTAACTCAAAATCTGGCAGAAATGAATGATGTAAAACAGAAGTTAATAAAGCATTTGTTTAAATACACACACACACACACACACACACACACACAAACTAGCCATGTGACTTTGGGCAAGTCACTTAACCCCAATTACCCTCCAAAAAGCAAAAAAAAAGAAAGTCTTACCTATTACAGCTAATCTTTAATAAACTTTGTTTTACTTTGACTAAAAAAAAAAAGAATACTTGAAAATCCTCTATTTCATTGAATGACCGTATTTTCCCTGTAGCATTATACTCAGTTTTACTGGATAGGTGATTCTTGGTTTTAGTCTTAAGTCCTTTGACCTCCAGAATATCATATTCCAAGCCTTTTGATCCCTTAATGTAGAAGCTGTTAGGTCTTATGTTATCCTGATTGTGTTTCCACAATATTCAAATTGTTTCTTCCTGACTTCTTACAGTATTTTCTCCTTGACCTGGGAACTCTGAAATTTGGCTATATTCTTTCTAGGAGTTTTCTTTTGGGGATTTTTTTAAAGAGGTGATCAGTGAAATCTTTCCATTTCTATTTTGCCCTTTGCTTCTAGAATATCAGGAATTTTGCTTGATAATTTCTTGAAAGATGGTGTCTAGGTTCTTCTTTTGATCATGACTTTCAGGTAGTCCAGTAATTTTAAAATGATCTTTCCTGCATCTATTTTCCAGGTCAGTGGTTTTTCCAAAGATATATTTCACATTGTCTTCTGTTTTTTTTACTTCTTTGGATCTATTTTATAGCATCTTGATTTCTCATAAATTCATTACCTTCCAGTTGCTCCAATCTAATTTTGAAGGAGTTATTCTCTTCAATGAGTTTGTGAAATTCTTTTTCCATCTGGCAAATTCAGCTTTTTAAGGCATTCTTCTCCTCATTGGCTTTTTGGGCCTCTTTTGCCATTTGAGTTTCTCTATTTTTTAAGGTTTCATTTTCTTCAGTGTATGTTGGGGTCTCCTTTAGTAGGCTGTTGAATCACTTTCCATGATTTTCTTGAATTGCTCTCAATTCTCTTCCCAGCTTTTCCTCCACTTCTCTTACTTGATTTTCAAAATCCTTCTTGCGCTTCTCCATGGCCTATAACCAATTCATATTTTTCCTGGAGGCTTTTGATGCAGGAGTTCTGACTTTGTTGTCTTCTTCCCACTCCATGCCTTGATTCTTTTTTGTCCCCAAATAAGGACTCTGTGGTTTGTTTGTGCTTCTGTTGCTTGTTCATATTGCCAGCCAATTATTTGGCTTTTGAGCAATTTGCCACAGTAGAACTCTGCTTCCTGAATGGAGAGAGCTTCACCCCAAATTGCTGGGGTTTTCAAAGCTGCTGGAGCTATTAGTTGTGTACCCTCTCTACAGATACCACAAGCTCTGGCTCACTGGTCACACACCCTAGGACCACTAACCAAGACCACAGTCCAGATCCAAGCAGGTTAAAGCAAGGCAGATTACCCTCTGAACGGTTGCTTGATCCCCTTACAATCTGCAGGCCAGGAGCTCCTGAAGCAGCCAGACTGTGGCCCCTGGAGCCACTGTGCCTCCACTGCTTCTCACCCCAGGGGCAGAGGCTGGACCACACTCTTTAGTCCCCCTGACCCTGTTCAAACAGAATTCCACTCTGACCTTTACCTTTGTCATTGGAGTTTATAGGTTCAGGAGTCTGGAAACTGCCACAGCTACTGATGATACACTTTCCTGAAGTCTGCTCAGAATGCCCCTGATCAGGGCCACCCTGGGGCTAAAACTGCATGGCTCATGTGAGCCTGTACTCAGCTCCTAGCTTGGTGTGATAGACCCTTCCTGTCCACCTTCCAGGCTTCCTTCAGTGGGAGATTTGTTTCTGTCTGTCACTTTGTGGGTTCTATAGCTCTCAAGTTTGTTTAAAGTCATTTTTTACATGTTTTGGAAGTGATTGGAGCAGGGGCCCATGCCAAGTTTGTGCTTCCACTACACCATTTTGGCTCTGTCCCAGAATCATAGATTCTAAATTAAAATCATAACTTTATTAGAAAGTATAACTTTTTCAAGTTTTAAATGAAAAGACTGAGACTTAGATATAAATTTACCCAAAGTCACATAAAAAATAAATAACAGAGCTGAGATTCAAACTTAGCTCCTGTGATTATAAATCTCTTCATGCTATACAGCATTGCCTCCCCAAGGGGAAAAACTCTTTTTTTTTTGTTTTTGTTTTATAAAAACACTGGTCCATGGAGGTTCAATGACTTACCTAAGGTCACATGGCTAGTCAGAGGGGCAACAGTGGTCACTGGCCTCCCAGTACAATGATTTTGTGAGTATATAATATTTCATCTCGTACAGACTTCCATGGATAAAATATACTGAATGACTATCTTGACTTCAGCAAATGTAGACAATAGCAAATTCCAAGTAATCCCTTAATGTGGTCTCTCTGTACTATAAGTACCTTTTGTGCCTATTCTAAAATCTTGGTCATGTCATTTATTGTGCCAATGGTGATCTCAGCCTTAATGTTATATATTTTTTTTGTAAAGACATGATCAAGAATCACCCAAGTAAAAATTTCCTAAAATATTTGTGTGGTTTTAGACCTAAAGGATTTGTCAAAATATATTAGCTAATACCATAAATCTCACCTAGACAAAATAATTATTTTATATCATATAGATAGATACTTCCCTAGTATACCTAATGAGGTATGTTCAGTTTCCAAGAGAGAGTTGGATTTTTTTTGGGGGGGAGGTTCTGGGGCAAGGTGAGGAAAGGGGTGGTTATGGGCTTAGAAGAAGTATTATTATCTATAACTATAGATTCTGGCTCAGCAGTTTCCCAATTTCTGGGCAGCATTTGTATGGAGAGTGTTGAAGGTTTCAGGAATTATATAAAGAATGATAGGACTTTAATTCATGGGGGAAGGGAAAAGGGAAGAAATTTTGTACCCATATTCATGAACTGGATATTTGTTATATTAAATCCATGATGATGATTGAACATGTGCTGCACTGCATGATGAAGACAGTATATTCTCCCTAGAGATGCCAAATCTGATTGACAGGCCAGGTGACCATGAGGTCAAGGTGGCAGGTGATATCAGCCATCTGTTATCTTGGCAAGTGTTTGACTGGAGGGCATTGATGCAATTGTAATTTCCCACTTGATCAGAGGAGGGCTAAAAAGACACTGTGACCATTTGGAGCAGGAAAAGAAACTTGCTTTACAAGTCTCCCAAAGTTCTTTCTTCTTGTAACTGGACTTTACTTAACTTTCCTCTTTGCTCTTCATCTCCTCATCAAGTCACAGTGAAGTCAGCTAATTTGGTAAAGCTGCTTTGGAAGGGGGGAAAATCAATTCTCCATCAGCAGGATTATTATAAACAGTTTTAAATCACATGGGAAGGTCTTGATCATTATAAACCTTTCCGATGTAAAAGAGCCAACGCTTCAGTTTTTCTGGAAAGCAATAAAATCTCAATATCTTTTGTGGCTCTCATTTTTCATTTCCCCATCTTGCTCTGGAGTTTTTGTGCTGAAAAGAAGCTTTTGATTAAGACCTAAGATATTTATTCACCTATTGTTCATCCCTCTCTTTTGAAGTGAACTTAAGGCCTTGTCCAAGAGCTTGCACAATGAGCTGCTGTGACCAATACCACTCCCCATTTACTCTATTAACAAAACATTCCCAACAGTCAATTACACACACACACACACACACACACACACACACACACACACACACACACACACACACACACCTTGCAAACAGTAATCTATTACCTCCAACAACGTGAAGGAATATTGTTGGGGAAGACCATCTTGACCAACATGAAAAAGGACTTTGACGATGTAAATTCATGCCATCTTTTTGTTAATTCTATGAGTTCAGGCACTATTTTTTTCAAGACAGAAACAAAAAGGTGTTTGTATACTGGTTTTGTTTTTAAGAGAATAAGCTCAAGCTAAACAGGAGGCTTTTTTTCAAGTCTTCCTGCTAAAGTTTCCCTTTCTATTGAGCACTTCAAGTATCAGCATCTGTGGACTGTGAGAGGGTCAGTAAAGAAAACTTTTAACTTTTGGAAGAAGCCCAGTTCTCCTAGACACTACTCAGATAAGCCTCAATCTCACTTCCCTGGAGATCATCGCCATTGTCCCTGAGAACCTGACTGAAGACAAAGTAAAGTGGAGATCTTGATATCTTCAGTGTCCAGAAAAGCAAATCAGGTCACAACTGAAAGACAGTCTTAAAGCAGATGGTGGCACTAGATTGTTTTCTGACTTAGAAGGATGAAGGACATAGTAGAGCCTAGTTGTATCTGGAATTTGAGATTCTAGCTATTTTCTCCCTAATGCCAACATTATTCAATCATCCTATTTCCACTGATAAAATAAGTCTGAACTTACACTGCTTTCCACGTGTTCCCCTAAAAACATTCAATCTGTTACTTAAGGAAATCACCTTAACTGCTTTTTTTTTTCTTCTTGTAGAAATAGACTTAAAAGACAGTAACAGTGGTAATGGTCATTTGTCTTCTTTGTCCATTCCAGAGCACTAAGTGGCAAGGAAGGAACCTTTCTCAGGAAAAGCCTAAGGACTCTATGTGAAGAGATAAGAGGTTTTATAATTGGCCCAATGATGTTTAAGGTTTTAATTTGTGACCACTCTGCTCTAGAAAAAGAACTCTTGTTATGGAGGAGGAAAAATGACTGAGGCAACATGACTGACACAAAACAAAAGAGGTCCACTGAAAGGAGAGACTAAAAATGCAAAGGAATGAATGAATGAATGAATGAATGAATGAATGAATGAATGAATGAGTGGTATTTGGAAATTAGACTTTCTGGTTTTAGGAAGTCAAATAAGAAACTTTATAAGCAGTCTGACTCTACTTTCAGCTCTAATCTAAGAAATTGTCTTCTTTAAGACAATTTCTGAGTTTATCACATTCATCATTTCTTATAATCATTTAAGATACTGTTACATTCATAAACCACAATTTAGTCATTCTCCAATGATGGCCACCTACCATTTCCAGTTCTTTGCTACTGCCAAAAGTATTTCTATAAATATTTAATTACATATGAAATTTTTTTTTCTGTATTTGACCCTCCTTAAAGAATATGCCAAGTGGTTGAGGTCTCTACAATTCAGGGAATGGACATTTTAGTCATTTTTTAATATTTCCAAATTGCTTTCCATAATGATCATCCCATTTCACAGTTCTAGCAATGGTATATTGGTGTGCCTGTCTCCCTGAAGGCCTTCTAACATCCAGAGATGGGTTTGGTTTCTTTTAGTTAGTTGAAAAATAAATGCTTAATCTTTTTTTGAATTTTGAAAATTTGGTGAAGCCTATGGACCACTTCTCTGAATAAGGTATTTAGATGCATAGAATAAAATACTTAGGATTATAAAGAAACCCAATAATATTGAAATACAGTTATCAAAATATAAAAAAAATTCACAGACACCCTGAATTCTCTCCATGGATTCCTTGGGGACCTGTGGATCTTGATTTAGAACCCCTTCTGTAAGTGAATTTTTTTATTTACATTGTCATATTCATTATGTATACTGTTCTTTGGGTTCTACTTATTTTATCCTACATGCATATCTTCCCATGTATCTCTGAATTCCTCATATTTTTAGTCATTCTATAATAAGTATACACTTTGTTCCCAGGTCAGCTTCCTATTACAAATAATTATTTTGCAAACTAGGTGCTAATTATACCATGTGGTCAATCTAGATTGGCAGGTGTTGGAAGGGGGTGGGGGGAATGTCTTCCATCCACCTGTTTCTCTCTTGTGCCATCATCATCCCTGCCCACCTTCAGGCTTGAGTCCAGGAATCCATCTTTCCTTATTTTCATTGATTGTAGGTAAGGTACTGTCACAGGTAGGAGGTAGCAAAAAGTCTAAACCTTTTGCTGAGACTCAAAGGTAGTAGAACTGGGAGATTATCTAATGACCTGACCTTAAAAGAATAGATAAATCCCTGGGACACCTCATGAAAAGCAGAAGAGAGCATATCAAGAGACATATGTCACATGAGGTCTCTCTAGTAGTGTAACACTCCAATACCTGTTTTCTTCTTTCACTCTTGGGGAGGCCTGGCAGGAAAGGGGACAGTATACTCAGAACAAAAGGGCATAGGGGCTTATTCTACCAGGTATGTCTAAAGCTGATAATATATTCATTCTTTCCTTGTCCTGTTCCTGTATGGTGAGGCATCAGGCTATCCATCACTGACCTCAGCCACAGTAATAGATAGCCTAGTCCCTATTGAATCTTCATGCTTGGAAATAGAGGAGTTCTATGCTCTTTCCCACCACCTTTACAACCACCACCCTCAGTGTGTCCAGCCCATACAGAGTGAGATTTAAATATTGGAGGTTACTTACTATTCCATGGATTCAGCTCTCAACTTCCACCATCCATAATTACTCTGTTCTGGTCACAAGTTAGAAGCTTCTTGACTTTGAGAGCTGCACTGGCCTTAGGGAAAAGGAGATATTCTGACTTCCCCAAAACTGAGTGGAGCCTGGAGAATTGACAGTTTTACTTTTACCACGTTTACCCTCTGAGGGATGTTTTTGCTTCATTTGAGTGCATTTTATGAATGCTTGTGTCTTTATATTGTCACTTCCAGGAAAAGATTCCTCTATTGAATCCTCCCTTGTAAGAAGAAAAAAAATATGCAAAATCACTTGATACAGTAATTCCATCAGAAAATGTGTATAACATTCTGATCCTTCATCTTCCATGAAAGAGGAGTTGTGTTTCATTATTTATTCTCTAGGACCCTAATTGTTTTTTAATTATTCAGAAATTAACTTCCTTGTAATTATCTTTTCATTCATATTGCTATAGTCATTGGGCACATTTTTTTTGTTTTCTTGTTTTACTCTGGATCAGGTCATGCAGATTTTTCCATGTTTCTATGAATCTTTCATATTTTTTCTATAGTATTCCATTACATTCATATACAATACTTTTAGAGTCATCCTTCAGTTTATTATGAAATACTCTGTTTCCAGTTATTTTCCACCACTGAAAATACATTACAAATATCTGAGAACATATTAGATCTGTTATTTCTGTCTTTGACCTCCTTGAACTTTGTTAAACAAGCAAGCACAGTATTTAAATGCCTACCATGCACCAAGAATTGCGATAGACATTAAAGATACAAAGAATGAAACAATTCCTACTCTCAGAAAATTTAAATTATGAATTGTTGTTATTCAGTCATCCTTTTAGTCACATCCAACTCTTTGAGACCCATGTGGGGTTTTCTTTTTTTTTTTCTTTTTTCATTTTTTTGCTTTTTGGAGGGCAATTGGGGTTACGTAACTTGCCCAAGGTCACACAGCTAGGTTTTTTTGTTTGTTTTTTGTGTGTGTGTTGTGTCTGAGGCCAGATCTGAACTCAGGTCCTTCTGACTCCAGGGCTGAAGCTCTACTCACTGCACCACCTAACCACCCCCATGTGGGGTTTTCTTGGCAAAGATACTAGAGTGAAATGGAGACATTTCTTTCTCCATCTGATTTTATAGATGAGAAACTGAGGCAAACAGGGTTAAGTGACTTGCCCAGGGTCACATAGTCTGAGGCCAAATTTTAAATGGGGAAGATGAGTCTTCCTGATTCCAAATCCAATGCCCTATCCACTGCCCCACAATATGATATGGGAATGTATATGTTTTTACATTTTTATTTATATATTTATCTTTATATTTATTCTGTATATATTTACATTATGATTGGCAGATGTATATACATATATACAAGATAAATATAAAGATACATACTAGGCAGAGTGAAAGGACAATAGCAATTGGTGCAGGATACAATGAATCAGAAGAAGCTTCATGCATTAGGTCTTTGCACTCCAATATATCATGTACACTAAGAAAGGGAAAATCATACATGCATTTGGACACATGTCCCAGGCAAACACATTTTAGAGTTTTGCATATAAGTGAGCCAATGAAATGTGACTCAGAAAAGTCCATTCATTGGCTTCATATATGGCCTTCACCAATTCATCTAGTTAGCTATGTGTCTGATTCTATTGTAATGCCTCCAGAAAAAAATCCATTTAACTCATATTTGATATGATATATAATAAGTTTTTATGTAAGACAGTATTAGATAACATAGTATGCTTACATAGAGACATATAGATAGTGAATTTAATATCCTGACCATTTCGAGAGGGAGTTTAGTGAGTGAAAAGAAGGCTAGTTTTGGAACTAGAAGAACTGGCTTCCAATCCTAGCTAAAATACCTTTGTGACCTTGAAAAAGTCACTTTGCCCTCTTGGAGCCTCAGTTTTCTTTTTTGTAAAATAAAGTATTTAGAACAGATGATTTCTGAGGTAATTTCCAGCTACAAATCTATAATCCTTAGTCTATAATACTGAAAGAATTGTCAAATGTAATGACTGATCCACTGTCAACAATCTTTGAAGGATGATGGAGAATAGAGTGGTGTCACGGGATGAGAGAAAGGGAAAGGTTTTATCATTTTTCAAAAAGTAAAAGAAAAAAGTCTAAAACCTGCCAGATAGTGAGCTTGACTTTGATTTCTGGAAAAATTCTAGAGTTTATTATTATTAAAGGCATAGGAATTGACCATCTAGAAAAATAAAGTGTAGTTATAAAAGTTCAACATGGCATCATTAAGAGCAGGACATACCAGCTTTATTTCATTCATTTTTTTTTTTGCCAGGGATACTAGACTAAATCAGATATATAGACAAAGATATTATTTACCTAGACTTTAGCTAAACACTTGACAATGTTTATCATGCGATTTTACTTTTGCATTTTGGGATTCTCAGCAATGAGAGTTCACTGCAACTAGGTTCCCCTTAACTCTGCACAATTCTTTCTACCCATCTCCATCCCATACTACCTTCTTACACTTTCCACCTCTTATCTCTCTGGCATACCAGTTCCTGACCTTTCAGTTAAGATCAGCTAGAGTTTATTCCCCATCCCACACCTTGCTTTTTAGATTCACTCAGGGAAAAATAATTAAACCAACACTATAAAGGACATATCTATTAATTACCCTATGATTTCACTCCTGATCTGTCACTTCCTGGACCAAAACAGCCTTCATTGACTATCATGCCCTTATTTTTCTTCCTCTGTTGAATGGTAAACTCCTTGAAGTTAAGGCTTGTCTTTGTTTTTTGTATCTTCGTTCCCTAATACATAGGGACACGTGCTGAGTACTTATTAAATGCTTTTTCCTTCAGTTAGTCATGTAGGCTAAGCAATAGTACAATTAAATGGAGTAAGAACTAGATAAATGACCACACTCAAAGAGTAGTCAGTAATATTTCTATTTCAACTTGGAAGAAGGTCCCTAGCAGAGTGCAGAGACTTGTCTTTGACCCCTTGTCCTCCCACTTATATCAGTGACATGCATAAAGCCATAGATTGGATATTTATCAAATTTACAGATAAAATATAATAATGAAAAAGAGCAAACAATGGATAGAAGAATGGAGGTCCAAAATCTCTTGACAAATGAGATCATCAGTTTTAATCTAGTGAAATAAAACTTAATAGGGATAAATATAAGGTGCTCTTGGTTTGAAAAATTAGCTTCATAAGTACAAAATAGAGGAAGTATTGTCAGCAGTTTGTCTGAAAAAGATCAGATTTTGCATTCAGTGGCCTTTCAGGATGCTTCCAGTACAAACCCTATGTTCCTACATAATCTAGGGCTTTTAGAGGACTACAGTGCTCACATGGATTAGCAGGGTGCTTTGATAGCCCAAAAGTTAATGTAACCTTGAACTTCATAGCCCCTTCAAGCCATCCCATTCCTAAGCTAAACACCCCTAGTTCTTCAGCTGTAGTTTGGAATCCCTTCACTTCATTGGATCATAGATCTGTAGCTGTAAGGGATTGTATAGCCATGGCCCATATAGCCCAATCCCCTTCCTTATACAAATGAGGAACCTGAGGGTGAAATATCACTTAATGACATATAGGAACAGAGATAGAGACTAGAGCTATGATTTCACTGGCATGGTCAAGTCCAAGTCTAAGAAACTCTCTATACCAGTGTAGGTCAACACCTTTTTTCTGCAACTTAAAGTCCAAGAGGGTTGCCTAGAGGACTAAAGTGATCACACAGCCAGTATATGTAAGAAGTGTGACTTGAACCAAGATCTCCCTGGCCTTGAAGGCCTCTCTAACCATTATTTGGCTCCACCTCTTGTAATGTAACTCCAGAATACAGGCACCCAGATGCTCACTGAAAAAATATCACAGGAAAACGCTATCAAATTGAGTAGCTACATTTGCATTACTTATTAAAATACACAAAAGAAAGGGACAGAGACTAATGATACAATTTTTTTTGGCCTTTCTTAGACTTTACACGAGAAAAGTTACCTTGAAATTTAGGATGTTAAAATATGTCTTCATGTCATATAACTGAAGAATAGCATGTTTTGATTCATAAGAGAAAGTATAATATTTGCTTGTGATAATAGGCAGTGGAGAAGCACACATGCCACATTCACATCCTAGCAATGTCAAGAGAACCTTAGAAAGGTTTAGTGATTTGTCCAAGGTTCACACGGGGTGTAAGCATCAGAGTCAAGGCTGAATCCAGGTCTTCTGACTCCATTCTAACATACTGCCTCTAATTTCATTGTCACCCTTGTTTGAACATATTACAGTTTGTTTCCCTCAAAATGAGATCCTATGATCTGAAAACAATATTGCAGATGGCATCTGGGTGCCTGTATTCTGGAACAAGATGACATGAGGATGAATCGTATAATGGACAGAGAGCTCTCTTCAAAGCCAGGAAATCTTGGATTCAAATCCTTCCTTTGGCAAATATTGGTCATGTGACCCTGGCCAAGTCATTCAGCCTCCCAGTGCTATAATTTTGATATACAGGCAGGGGTATGTTGGAACCAGTGCTAACTGGCTTTCAATTTCTTTCTTTTTTTGACTTTTTTTTTGCCTTTTGGAGGGCAATAGGGGTTAAGTCATTTGCCCAAGGTCACACAGCTAGTAAGTGTGTCAAGTGTCTGAGGCTGGATTTGAGCTCAGGTCCTCCTGACTCCAGCGCTGGTGCTCTATTCACTGTGCCACCTAGCCACCCCATGCAAGCATTTCTTTCTCAGAAATTGGCAAATCCTACAAATCAAGGTTTGATTTATTGCTTTGTTGATTATCTAGACTTTAAAAAGTGGGGGAGAAAATGTTAGTAATGCAAATTAAATTAAAAGTATGTTGTACATACATTTTCCCCCAAAGAACTAGTTACTAAATATTTATCAGCACATCACTGCCTATAGGGTACATTGAATATGGAGTAGAGTAAGTTGATTATCTCCTTTGATGTAGTCAGTACTCTTTTTTTTTTTTTAAGCAGTTGGGGTTAAGTAACTTGCTCAAGGTTACACGGCTAGTCATGATTTATGTGGGGGTGCTCATTTTCTGAGGTCAGTTTCGATCCTGGGTCATTCCAACTCTGAGGCCGGCGCTCTTACTCACTGCACCACCTAGCCGCCCCAAGTCAGTATACTCTTAATGTTCCAATGGAACTCTGATTGCACTGATGTTAATTACCATTCCAATAAAGCAGATAACCACCCATGCATGCCTTCCAAACTAATGTGATTCTCATCCATGTTCTCCCATAACTTGACCACAAGAGGTCCACTCAATATGCTGAGTACCTTCTTCATATTCTCTTGACATTGCCTGGATACCAGTGGAACATGTGTATTTGTCCATTGATTGTCTATTATTACAGCCTCAAATTTGCCTTTGCTTTTGTGGCAGTCATATCACATTGCTCTTCAGTTATATGACATGATGACACACTTTAACATCTTGCATGTACAGGTAACTTTCCTTGTGTGAAGTCTTAGAGAAAGAAGAAAATGTATTGTTAGCCTACATCCCTTTCTTCTGTGTATTTTAATAAGAAATAGTATTGTAGGAAGCCAATTCGATGTCATATTTTTCTATGATACTTTCTCAGTGAGCATCAGGGTGCCTATATTCTGGAGCTTTATGACATGAAGGGATTTTTTCACATCAGAGTCACAGAAACAAGCTTCCTGGCACCGAGCACAAAGGATATCAATAAACATTACATCTCCTCGTTTTCTTCTTTGTTGCTTAATAAAGAAAAGGTGGGACTGTGATTGTTTGCCTGTCAAACCAGCAACATTTCAGAAACATTTTTTTTTCTTCTTGGAGGCCTTTGCCCACAGCATTTCCTTTTCCTAGTCCTTTGCTGAGACCACTGAGGATGGGCTGTGAGCCTCACTGGGGAGTATAATAAGGAAATATCCCATTGCAAAGCACAATCTTCAGTGTGGCTTTCTTTCATATGGGCACCATGGATTCTTCATTATTGATCTGGCTGCTAGGGGCTTGTTTGAATGTCTGTTGCTATTGTTGACACCTCTGTATGTCACCCGAGTGACTTTGCCAGCCCCCTTTCTTTCCCCAGCCATCAGTATCAGTGGGAGTGACTGGGAGAGGTACCAGGTAGAATACAGTCGGCTGGTGTTAACATACCAGCACTATAGCCTATGTTGCTAGGGAGCTGCCCTGTGAAAGATCCTTGATCTATTTTTAAATTTTCACTCTGGTTTCCTCTCTGAAAAGAAATGAAGAATAATGCTGCTTGGCTTTCTCTCTCAAGAAACAAAGTAACCAACAAGGCTAAGACCTGTTGTGAAGTTAAAAAGCATTTGCTAATTAAGCTTCTGAATGTTATGGTATTTGTGCCCATCTAGTTTCTGCTTAATTAATTTTCCACCTCGGATCAGGCAGCCTCGCAGAAAGAGGAATCTTGAGCATAAGCAAAGAAATGAAGGTGATGTTTGCTGGCAGGTTTAAAATAAATAAATAAACCCATTATAAACCTTTTAAACTGATGTCTTCTCAAGTGCCTTGTAATCACCCATTGTACCACCCTCCCTCAGCACCCTCCCCCATCACAGAGAAGAGATGAGAAATTTGGAAGGCTATTGAACAGAGTTTTCACAGCTGATCTACAGAAAACTATTTAGCACAGGTGTTTCTGTAACTGTGAAATACTGAGAAAAGGAAGTCTTCAGTGACACTCAGACTCACTGTCGTGTGTGGGATGTCGTCTTTTGGAGCTTGTAAAATATCTCTACATAAATAAAAGGAGGGGAAAAAAACTATGCAAAACCAAATTAGCTTTTCACAAAGCTCCAGAATTTGTTCCTTGTATGGAAGACTTTTCTTTTTTGGCCACTGGTAACAAGCAGTTTTCTTGATATATTTTTTTTCCAAGTTAAAATGAATCCAATTTCAAATGTTGTTACTGAATTTGAAACTGATGTGTTAAGTTATATATGCATGCAGGTGTGAAGAAATCTGGTGAAATAACAAGTGTGCTAGCCTCCATGTGTCATGGCATTTTTATGGGCATTTAGAAAAGTTTGGGTTTTACATTTCCGCACACTCTTTACTCCCCATTGTGAATGCCGGCACAACTGAACAAGGGCTGAGAGTAATTGTTCGATGACTCTGGTTGATTAAAGCAGGATGTCATTTTTCCTTTTCTTGATCCAGACCTGTAATTTTTTTGATGTGGGGAATTTTCCATGTGGGAACTCCCTCGCCCTAAGTAGGTTTCAGCTACCCAATCCTCTTGGGTCTTTCTGACTCCAAATAAACCCACTGTGGCCCATACTGCTTTTCCTGCCCTTCTTTACTCCATAATAATATCTAGGGATAATTCACTTTCTCAAGAATAAAACGTGAGTTCCAGAAGGTTCTGTGGCCTGTCTGTTTTAATTCAACTCATTTGAACAAACATTCAATAAATTGCCCTACTATTGGAAGGACATTCTGGTAGATGCTAGAGATAGAGAGACAAAAAGAAGAAGGAGGAAGAAGAGGAAGAAGAAGAGGAAGAGGAGGAGGAGAAGTCATATCCCTTACACTTAAAGGAGCTTACATTTTACTGAGTAAAAAACTTGTAGTGTAGCAGGAAGAATGCTGAAAATTATTAAATCAGGAGAGAGATGTATTTGAATCCCAGTCCCAACATTAGTTGTGGAAACTTGAACAAGTCATTTAATAATGTCAGCTATAAGGTTTGCACAAAGCTTTACAGATATCATTTCAACATCCCTAGAAGGCAGATGCCATTATTATTCCTATTTTATGAAACTGAGGCAGAAAGAAGTTAAATGGCTTGCCTCAGATCACACAAATAGTAGAGACTGGAGCAAGATCTGAACTCAGGTCTTTTTATCTTGAAGCCCCATATTCTATATGTTGTGACACACAGCTACGTCTCTAGGCATCTATTCCCTATCTCTAAAATGAGGATAACAATACTTGTAATACTTTAGGATCCTGAGATCATAGATCTAATGGTAGAAGGGTGCTCAGAGGCTATCTAGAACAAGCCTTTTATTTTACAGATGAGGATATTCAAGTTGAGTGGTTATTGTGAGGCAAGTACTCTATAAAACCTCAAGGCACTATAAAATTTTGTTTTTATTTGAGCCAAGTCCACTGACATTCTATTCATATTCCTATTGTTTTTGTCCCAGTTATGATCATTTGTTAGAATCTGGCTCATTACTGTATAACCTAAGTCCCAAATCCCACTGGTATGGCCACTGCCAATGGGTTCCATTGATCTCTCCCAACGAGAGTAGAGTTCCATACCAGTTGGCTTTGGGTTTGTAGCCTTTCTTACTATTCATTTATCTGTCTCTTCATCAAACCCTCCCCACTACCCCAAAACCCTCACTTGAACTCTCACTATCTCTATTTCCTTCATGTCCCTTCCCCTTCACATGACCTCCACTCACACTATGTCACATTTGGCTTGCTTTTGCAGCCTTTACTGCTAAAGGAACTAATTCCAATTTTTAATTAACAAAGTTGACTTACATGTATCTGACTCATTTCTTTTAAGAACTTATAATCAATCTAACTAGACTAGGGAAAAAATTCATATTGATGATACAATATGACCTTGGAATATGCAAACTGGAAGGGTCAGTAGCAATCATTTGATCCTATTCTCTTCTTTTTGTAATTTCACAGATTTAAAGTTTGAAAGGCGCTCAAGCTTTAAGATTAAAAGGGAACACATTCTGAATTTAGAGTCAGATGATCTGGATTTGAATCTTGGCCCCACTGTTTAGAATATGTATTACTTATACCAAGACATTTAAGTTCTCTGAGTTTCAATTCCCATATCTGTGAAGTGTGAGTATCAGACTAGATAACTTCTGGTTTTTGTTTCAGCTCTAAATTTATGGTCCTATGATTTAACTCTAGAAAAATTAGATAGTCCAAACTCATTGTTTTACAGATAAGGAAACTGAGACCAAGCAAGTTAAGCAACTTACCCAAGATCACAGCTAGGTCCAGCAGACATAGAACTAGAATCCAGATCTCCTGGTTCCTAGAATGGTAAAATTTCCACTAAACAGTGACACAATAAATTTGAAATACATTAAGATCCAAGGTTGACCCATCCACTTCAAATCTGTGCCTGCAAATACTCTTCTAAGACAAGTTCTCATTTACTAAGCTTGCAAAATTGTGTTGAACTTTCTCTAGTGGAACTTTTCTCTTTCTCTAAGGGCCTACACTTGCTCAGATCTTCTTTTGCCTTAAAACAGCTCAGAGGCACAATCTGGATTCACAACTTTAGAAAGTACCATCCTTACTTGAGTCCCTCAGTCAGCTTTCCCTGAAGGAAGATGAGATAGAGTAGGTGTGTTCATGGAGATTTGGGTCTGGTGAATAGGACAGCAACAACACCTGGGATAAGCTTTTGTTGAGACAAGAATTGAAACACTATGGTGTAATGAATTACACTATAAAGAATTTTATTTCATTACTGTTTCACTTAGCCAAAATTCTCATCTGTATTCTTCCATGCATTTAGGAAATATTTTGTCATGATGTTTAGAGGCAGAGGGAAGGATGGAGGGAAAAAGAGAGGGAAGAGGGAGTGTGGGAAGCACAGGCAAGATGATTAGCTTTGCTGCCTGGAGGACTGGAGAAGGGGGAGAGATGACAGAGGAGGGAGGGAGATAGAGAGAACAGTACATAGTAGATAGAATACTACACTTGGAGCCAGAAAAATCTGAATTCAAATCCTGCACTGAACCTTTCTAAACCTCCCGTGATTCTCTACAACTCTAAATCATAACTGAGTTGCAGTGGAAAGAATTCCCACACCAAGAAATAACAGATCCTTGTATATTGACTCTTAGGACAAGGAACTATAATTAAATAAAAGCTATCAAATCTAAAATTTTAGGAATCTTTTTTAAAGCCACTTCGCTCCCAAAGCAAACAGAATTAAGGAGTAATTGTCCAAATCCTGTTTCATAATTAACATTAAGGTTTGTTTTTGTTTTCCCTGATATAAAGCTAGGTCATTACTATAATGAAGCTGTGGGAGATGTTATACTTAGGTTTTCTTGTCTTTGGAGAGAGAGAAAAAAAGAATTGTCCCTAAATCTGTTCTAATATATAGAATTTATGTGAACTTTGCCTCACATTTTATGTAGTACTAATGCATAGCTCCATAATTTATCTCTAGTCCATCATTTCAGCTATTGAATCTCTAAGCAAAATAGGAACCATATTATTCCATCTGATTGTCAGAATCATCTCACGATAATTTGGATCTTTTTTTTTCCTTTTCCTTGTACCATCATATATGGTCTTTATAAATTCTCTACCTCCCTCCATTCCATTGTTATCCAAGGGATAAGGCTGACCAGGCAATAGACTCAAAATTAACTTCATGTTTTCCTTACTTACAGATCCACTTTTGGCTCATAGAAGGAGAGCCCTTATCAGAGCAGGATTGACTGCCTGGAGAGGACTGACTCTCTTTGCATAGCCAATGCAGAAATTCCTGCTAAAACACCCAGGGGGTCTTTTCATTCTCCCCCAAATATCCAGGTATTCCCTTATGAATACTAATCATAAATCAGTTAGAGGGCATTACATTATAAAACTGCAGAAAGAACCATTCCAAAGGGACACTTCAGGATATTAGGAAAGGGAATGTGGTTTTTACTTTGTACTGACAGTGCATTGATATATGCCATGTTTTATTACATAAAGAATAGTTTCATTTTTACATGTGTCTGTCTACACACTTTTTTTTTAAAGGTATCAGAGTTGTTTTAGAGTGTCAGGATTAGAAGTTAGATTTCTAGAAGGAAAACATTTAGCAGAGGTAGCTAATCTGTATTTTGGAGAAGTAGTTAATCTGTATTTTTGAATTTCAGGAAGGAGTACAATGGCTTTATCTTCTGAGATCTTAGTTGTCAGTGTGAAGATACAAGTTTGTAATACCTAGAGGAAGCACATTCTTTTACAGTTTACTTCGAAAGATCCTTTAAAAAGGCACAGGTCTCAAATAGCAAAAGGACTTAATTAAAATTCAGCCTTACCACACTGGAGCATTAGGGGCCCCTGGCTCTTTTCAGATTCAGTCCATGGTGTAACAGAAAGAACTCTGGATTTGGAAGCAAGACCTAGCTGCTCTGCCACTTAGGAACTGTGTGACCTTGCCACTTCCCCTCTCTGACCTTCAGGTTTCTCATCTATAAAATGAGCAGGGTAATAAGTCAGTAGTAATCTATCTGATCTGTAAAATTGGGCTAGAGGATCTCTGATATCCAGCTGTAAAGCATACAATTCATATACTCAACCAGTGTCTACTTCTTCCTACCTGTAAAAGTAATTTGGTCAGTCATAGATGTCAAGTTTTTAACCTATTGACCCAAAACTTAGTGTTATATTAAGTTTTAGATTTAAATTATGGTATGGTAAATGCAAACATGAAACCATCTACGAAAACTATATTTTCTCACAATCAAAACACAGAGGATCATAAGAAATGAGATATACTAGGACAAATGTCACAGAATTTTGAAATATATTTGTTCCACACAGGGGCACAGCCAAGACCATGATTATTTTGTACATATTTCCTATGTGTGACTGATTCATTTAGTTCTATTAATGTTACTTGGTCTTCAACTGAGTATAGATATAAACACTGATAGAACTAACTGCTGGATATCAGGGTGTTTTACAAAAGACAGTCCCCCCCCTTCTCTTTTCTTCTTTTGTCAGAAGTCTTTTTTTTTTAGTGAGCTAAGAATAAAAGGGATTATTTCTGAAAATATTTGTGGCCATATTTGTACAAGCAGAAGCAAACTTTAATTAAGAAGAATTTTTAAAGACTTTGGTTTAAGTCTTAATACCCATAGGGTTAGAATGGATTGTAAACTTATCAGATGCATTCTCTTATCACTAATCAGCTAGGCTATGAGAGGGCAAAGGTGTGCAATGAATTCTCATACTATCCTCTCTCTCATCTCTTTCCATACTGTATCCATCTCTCACTTTCAGGAGTATTAAAATTTTATCATAAACATTTAAAGGGAGGGAGAACCTCATTGACTTTTCTGAAAGCAATTTGTTAATTAACATCAAAGGAATGAAATTTGACTTGCACAGCCTAGTGAGTGGCATTCTTCCATAGTCCTGGTTGCTATGGTGATGAAGGAAACTCGTTTGTTCTGGGTCACTCCTAAATTTGCGCATGAAAGCATAAGAGATTATTCCTGTCTAATCAAGTTATATGGAAAAGTTTAAGGGGAGGTGCAGTGTTTTACAGTCATCAGCCCTCTACAGAGGAAAACACAAAAGCTGAAAAAGGGGATTATGTCTCCCTTAAAAAAAAAGCAGAGAAGCTCAAACTGACCTAAAAGCCTCTTTCAGAATGTCTTGATTCTTTTTTTTTCCTGCTGCTCCTTATATGAGGAATGTGGAATCACGTTTCTAAAAGAGAATTAGAGTACATGTATTGAAAAACTCTACAACCAGAGTTTGCATAATGAATAAGGAGTATGGTGTGCATTCATTAAACAATTTTGCCTTTGAACCTCAATTCAGCAGTGTGTCAAATGCCTCACTAGTTTCCCCCTTGCCATGAAACCAAGAAAATATCTGCTATTATTTTGTAATTCTTCATGTTCCAGGGCTGACATCTTCAATGGAAATATTTCTGAATGCTCAAACTCTACTGATACAAAGAGTACCAGAAATGTATCCAATAGCATTTGCATTATCGACACACACTCATTCATTCCTTTCTCCAGCAAACCTTTATTGAGTGGTTACTACCTGCATGACCTCCAGCTCAGTACTTTGGAAAATAGACAAGTAGAAGGATGTGGTCCTGACCCTTGAGGAATTTGCAGTCTTTCTGAGAAGGAAAAGAAAAATCCATTCCAAGATTCGATTCAACAAGTGTTTGCTAAACACCTACTATGTGCTTGCCACTGGGAATTCAAAAAATAAAAATAAAACAAAACAAAACATTCCTAGTGCTCAGGAAATGCATATTCTACTGGGTGAGGGAGGGTAAGAGAAATGTGCACATATAAGTAAATTTTAAAATATATACAAAATAAATGTAGAGAAATTTGGAGGACAAGGAATATTAACTTGAACTGGGAGAGTGGGGTCATATATAAAATACCTGAATTATAAGTAGAGCTACCCCTCCAGAGCAAAGACAAACTATATAACCAAATCCCAACAGCACAGAGTTAGTTGTGAAAGTCTTCCTTAACAGAGTGGAATGGAAGTAACCTAAGGAAATTCAGCTCTCTTTCAACAATTAATTTCAACATGCCTTGCATACATTTTCATTCATCTTAACTGTTTATTGATGAGGTGCAGGCTCTGGGACACCCCCCCCTCCAACTCTGATTAAATCATCCCATTTGATGAGGCATTTGCATGAGGCCATAAGCCTTACATTGTCGTTGGGCCCAGACCTCTGTTATTAGTCTAGTTCTCCATTTTCTACCTACTTCCTACCCTTGAGCCTATCAAAATATCAACTCACCCTTGAACTGACCTAGCCCACCATTGTCTGTAGCCTCCAGCACTTCCCACCCTTAATCACTTATTGACCTCATCTGAATTCTCCTGAAGACTCTCCCCAGACTCTTCCTCTAGACCACCCCTAGATTCCTCCCACCACTTTCTGAATATGATACCATCTTCCTTCCATGTGTATGAGTGCCATAGAATGACCTAGCACAGACTTACTCTCTGTCTAAAACAAGTGAACTTTTAGTAAACTTTATTTTTCTTTGGCTGAGAAGACTTGAGTCGAATTCATTTGGCAGGACCTGGAGTGTTGGTATTTTGGGGTCTCCAGAGCAACCTTAACCCTCTTTATGGGTAACCTCTTCATTTTTATGGTTCCCTGACCAGGAATCAAACCTGGGCCACAGTGGTAAAAACACCTGAATAATAAGCAGAGCTACCCATCCAGAGCAAAAACAAACTATATAACCAAATTCCAACAGCACAGAGTAGAGTTAGTTGTGGAAGTCTTCCTTAATAGAGTGGAATGGAAGTAACCTAAGGAGCAACTTCGGCTCACTTTTTAACAATTAATTTCAACATGTTATGCATACATTTTCATTCATCTTAACTGTTTATAAGATATTCCAGCAGCAAAATGACATGGTTGTCATGGAAGCAATCAGGAATCAAGAATCAAAACTCGAGAGATTGTGTGCAGTTGACCATGGCTCATTTTAGAAATACAAAGGAATTTATGATTTTTTTCATTATAATCAATCACTATGAAAGAAATGTATCATTTTAAAAATTCATCTAACCACACCAATACTAATTCAGTCCAAAGAAAAGCAAGTAACTCTTTGCGGGGAAGGAGAAAGGATTTTTGCTTTGAATGGCCCATTCCGTATATCTACATTGATTAAGATTGTTGTGGAGAAAGGATTGAAGAGACTTGGAAAAGAGTCTGTTTCTTGTGTGTAATTTTAAAGGAGATAGTTGTGCTATAGTCAGGACAGAAAAAGAGGCGTGGAGTCTTGGAAGAAAGATTGTCCTCCATCTTCATAAAGGGCAAGGGGTGTGGGGGAGGAAATCAATTGCTTGCAATAGGTGGGATTTAGGCTGCCCATTAGAATGGATTTCCGGCCAGAAGAAAGTTGCCCCGCCTTGAAACAGGTTGCTTCATTTACATAAAAATGCCTTTCTTTGGGGAGTCAAAGAAAAGCCTGGACACCAGTTATTTAAAGGGATGGATCAGATGACCCCTAGAAGTCTCTTCCCAATCAAGAATCTGATTCAGTAGCTTACTGAATCACTTCCATGTGGAACAACCTTTAGGAGTCATTCCTTGTGACAGTTTAGTTTAGAAAACCAACAAAACGGATGAACTTAGATTTGCTTTTGTACTTCAGGCTCTCACTGATGGAAGAAAAGAAAATCATTCAATTGCTTTAAAATTGATTCTCTTTTTACTGACTGGAATGCTTGGAATGGATGATGCTTATGTTAATGCATTGGTACTTATTGGATAAAACAGTGTAAATGTCAGGGAGGATTACCAAGGTATCTTATTTGCATTTGCATTTCCTCATCCGGGATTGTAAAATCCAGCCACGGATAGAGGAAGGGATATGGCAGAGATTCCAACTAATCTGTAAAGAAATGAATTGAAGCTGTAGGAAAACAGGAGATGAGTGGGAAGCGGTCCAGGTAAAACTGTGAAGAAAGGCTAAGGTGGGGACGGAAGAGTTGCTGAGAGCAAAGGGGGGCACTGAGATATTAAAACATCATAGAGGCAGTTGGGCATAGTGGGATAGACGAATGACTTGGGAGTCAGAAAGATGTGTGTTCAGGTTCTGCCACTCACACAGGCTGCTGATTCTGAGCTACTGGGCCAGAGGCTTAACCTCTCTATGCCTCAGGCAACTCTCTAAGACTATACACTTCAGAGAAAGCACAAATTAATTAGCATCCCTTCTGGAGGCTCCTTACTGAAAGTCCTTACACTAACAAAATCCCAAAGCAAGCAGCAGTAGTGTGGGCTAGAAGTAGGAAAGTGCCTTGCAGTCAGTTGACCTGGACTTAAGTGTCAGAACTTTCACTTACCAAGTGGATGAAACCCTGGGTTAGCCAATTAACCCCCCTAAACCCCACCTCATCCTCAAAGTGTAGATAGTAATGTTTATAGTTACCTACCTAATTGCTGTAGCCACTAACATCATATAATAGTTTACAAATCATTGTCTATTTATCAACTCTGTGAATACAACCCCAGGACGGGAGGTAATACACATATTATTAGGGCCATTTTACAGGTGAGAAAATTAAGAGCCAGACTGTTTAAGAGAATTCAAGTCAAGTAAGTAGCAAGGTAGTAAGTAATAGGTCCAATGATCTTTTCACTATACCAGGATGTCTCTCAGGGTTTGGGGTTTTTTGTATGTGTGTATAATTCAAACTTAGTAATGGTATATAAATGAGCTACTAAATGTTCCATTATTGCTATTTTAAGTTACAGTACTAGAATTACGAGCAGAAGACTTCCTACCAATACCATTTGAAAGAAATTTTCCCTTCCCTTCTTTCTCCTCTCCATTCCCGACCCCAGCCCCCAAAAAAGCATTTTCTCCAAATGACCAGAACATGAACTAGATAGGACTTTACAAATGACTTGGTCCAATATCCTTCTTTTGCAAGTAAGAAAACTGAGAAACAGAGAGGAAAGACATTGGGTAAAGCTTGGGACTTAGAATCAGGAGACCTGGGTTCAAATCTTTCCTCAAGGCAACTGGCATTTAAGTACTTACTATGTGCCAGGCCATGTGCTAAGTACTGAGGATATCTCCCCACATCCAAAAAGGCATATGACCCCAGGCAAGTTACTTAAACTCTCTCAGCCTCAGTTTTTCTATCTGTTAAATGAGGGATTATAAAAACCAATTATACAGAGTTATTGTGAGAATCACATGAAATATTCCTAAAAACTTTGCAAGGCTTAAAATATACATTTAACTATTTTTATTGTTGCCCAAGGTAACACCAATAGTAAATAACAAAGTTTAAATTACAATTCAATAAAATTTCATTAAAAGACTATTATATCCAAGGTACTGAGGAGAAAGAGAGAGAAATAAACAGAGACAGGGAGGGGTATGAAGGAAAGATGGAAGGAAGGGAAGTCCCTGCCTTCTAGGAGTTTACATTCTACTGGGTATGGGGGGAGTGGGGAGGGAGTAATAAGACAAGTACCCATATAGGATAATTCGTGTAGACTTGGGATAGCTAAGAATTGAATCCAAGTTCTCAAACTCCAACTCTAAGTATCTTAACCCAATACAATCTGTTTTTTTGGTATCATTCTGACTGAAATTCCAACTACAAATTCAATCTTTGGGGTCTGGATAGCTTTATGGACTTTCAGAGGCCCCTATTAAAATGGAAATTGCCCTGGGACTGATAATACCCTAAGCCATTTTCAACTCACACCCGAGGGGGAGTGTTTGTCAGAATGGTTTCTAGTCACCATAACTGACGAATCAGGCCTCTTAGAAGTGGAATACAACTGGGCACGTGGTGGAGGAGAAAAGAGGGAGAGAAAATATTGAAAGGAGAGGTGGGAAAGAGCCAAAGTCAAATGCTTCCTGGTTTCCTATTTCTGACTAGGACTGGCCCTGATAAGTAGGATGAAAGGGAAATGAATGACTATTCCTTGGAGCTCATGGAGGAAGAGGAAGGTGAGAAAGAATCCAGGTAAGAGCCCTTAGGAAGAGTGAATAAATTAGAATGAATAAAATAAGCATCAAATGAACAAGAAAATTAAAATTGGAACAGAAGTAGGTGGCAGGAAGTTTTAAAACCGCCCACTTAGATGAGGTAGGCTGAAAACAGAGCTGTATTTCTACCTCATGTTTGTTTCTTAGAGACAGAAAACACCTCAGTGCTTTTTAAACTGTGAGATGCATTGGGGAATGGGGAGCTCTTTGTTGTTGGCAATGCTGCTGTTCACATTTTTGTTCAGCCACAAGGTTGTTGCTCTTGTCATTGATAATGGCCTTATCACATGCTTTTAGTACTACTACTTTTGATTTCTGCAATGCACTGTACTTTTGAAATGCATCTGGAAGTTCCCATTGATGCAGACTATGGCCATGCACCTGCCTGAGTAGGTTGATTTCCTCCACCCCCTCCCATCCATTCTGTAAAAATGCTGCCAAATTAATTCCTGATGCCTAGCTCTAAGCATGTCCCATCCTTGCTCAAAAACCATCAGTGCCTCCCTGTTGACTACTGAACTTTGTAGTCTGATATTCAATTCGAGGTCCCTCATAATCTAACTCAAACCTACTACAATACCCCCTACCTCCTATCTTCATTTCCACGGGGTTCAAGGTGGAGATGGAACTAGAAGAGGCCAGAGATTATCTAGTGAGTCCATCTCTCACTTTATGGATGAGGTTAACACAGAGGTTACATGGCTTGTCAGAAGCTATGTAGCTACTTAGCCAAACAGGTAGGCAAATTTCAGTATGGCTTCAAAACAAATTAAGTACTTAGATAATGAATAACAGAATTTGAGAATCAGGAGCTTTTATCCAGGAAGAGCTTTCTGGGGGAGATCCATTTTGAGGTAGTGTTTTTTGGGGGGGAATGAAAAACTGGGATCGATGAGAGAATGATGGATGCCTTCTAGGTGAGAAGAATGGAAAGTGTTATGGTACAGAGATGTAAGTGAACAAGTTGTTCTGGAGGAAAGGAGATAAAAGGAGAGAAAGAGCCATTTCCCTGGGCTCCTATGGCCCTTCTGCAGACTACAGTACTCGTTATCCTGTCCTGGATGCCATTCATTGTGCACTGTTTGACATATAAAGTCCTATCATCAGCATTAGAAAACATTTATTAGAGCACCTATTTGCACAGAGCTGTGCTAAGTGCAGTGGGTTTCCTGAGAAAGAACCTCCCTCTCTCTGCCCTCTAACACCAATCAAAAGCAGCTGGAATATTTTCAGCAAAGCTTTTCAAATTTGGGCCTCTACAGTCAAGGCATAGGTTGCTCTCCATGGAGAACCTCCAAGGGCCAAACCAGGCTGCTGGGGGAATAACAGTCTAATTAACTTCAAGCACAATAAAAAACACTTATGCTCATTTGAGAATCATAATCTTGGATAGTTTTAGAGGGACTTAAAATTTGTTTAAGGACTTGAAGCATATACTCCCTTCTAATTCTCAAAAGTTGGTAAATGTTCCAGGTTTCATGAGTCCCGTTTTACAGATGAGGAAACTGAGGCCCGGAGAGGTTAAGTGACTTGCCCATAGTCACACAGCTAATAAGTATCAAAGGGAAGATTTAAACTCAGTTCACAGTCATGCTGATTTCAAGACCTGTCTTCTCTCAAATATACTACAGTGTTTATGATAGTTTGGCTAAGGTAAAGAGCTGTACAAACGTTTTAGCTTTCACCTTATTTTTAATTATTTCTATATAAGCAGACTGGTCATGATTTCTTCTATAGTATTTTTCCCCTCTCTTACAACACAGTGATGATCAAATGTTTATTCTATTAAATTAGAATCTATTTATTAACCATCTCCTACGTACAAAGAACTGTGCTGGGTACTAGGAAAATATAGACAAAAAAGAGACAATCAATAGAACTACAGGCTCTAGGTGAATATGACATGTAGTCATATAAGTACAACATAAGATAGAATGCAATTTGGGTCAATGACGTCTGGATAATGTGCTCTAGGGAAATGAGAGGAAGAAAAAAATCCTTTCAGCTGGAAGTATCAGGTAAGGCTTCAAAGAGGAATTGGTATTTAAAATAAGCTTTGAAGGAATTGATGAATGGACATCTCTGGTAGAGATGAGGAAGGGAGATAGCCTCAGTAGAAGTAAAGAGATGGGAGATGACTGGGGAAGATAGAGGAATAGCTTATATTCCAGTTTGGCTGGACCATAGAGTAAAAAGGAGTGGAATATAATAAAGCTAAAAATGAATTTGCATTTTTTCTTGGAGGCAACAGAGAACTGCTACAACTTCTTGAGCAGGAAAATGACCTGGGCAGACCAACATATGATGAAGTTTATTCAAGTAGGCAAGAAAAAGATGGAGTAAAGAAGAGAGAGGCTGGAGGCAGGGAAAGCAGTTAAGAGATTTTGCAATAGTTTGAGTAAAAAAGTGATATTGGAGTGGTGACAGTGTGAATGAAGAGGAGGGGACAAGTGTGAGAGGTTTTAAGTAGATGGAATCAGTAGGACTGGACGAGTAATGATACAGGAGTGGAGGAAGATGGGGAAGCAGAGACAAAGAAAACCCTAAAGAGGGATGGGTTTAAGGGAAAGATGATAAATTGTTTTGAACCATATTGGATATGACAGTTGAAAAATAGTGGGGAGTCAAGGATAAGGATGGAAAAAAGACTATTGGATTTGGCAGCTAAGAGCTCATTTATAACTTTGGAGAGAGCAATTTCGTTCTGCTGGGTATCAGAGGATACAATACAGCATCGAACATCGTCTCTGGCTTCATAGAACTTACTGTCTAAATGAGAGGACAGGACTCACACATAGAATAGTAACTACTAATATAAGTTGGCTTTCTATGAGTTATAAGAACAATATCAGAATCAGTGAAAGTACAGATCACTATGTGTAGCCAAGTAAATGAAGCCAGATTATAGAATCAAAGATAAAGCAAGAATCATAATCCAAGTGTGCTTACTCCCAGGCTACAACTTTCAAAAGCTTGCAGCTAGACTCAAAAGGAGTTCAGGAGGGAAGAATCAGAAACTGTCCCTACTTTTTCAGACAGTCAATGGATAATTATTGAAGATTCAATTAAGGTTATTCACTTTTATAGTATTTAAGGGGAAGACAGTATGCTCCCACCATCACCACTTTAAAAGATGCATGGTGTTGGGACTGGAGCTTTCTATCCCATTTGTTCTAAAGGAGCCTATCACTGCCATCTCCAAATCCTCAGAATATAATTCTACCAAAGATATCTCCACCCTGGCAATGGAATCTACATCATTGTATTGTCCCTAATCATAACATAGTGGGTTTCAGATTTTTACTCTAATTAATGTCATCTTTAAGGGCATGCAGTGATGAATATATGTAAATATCTCATGAATTTGTCCACGCTTTCAGTTCTGAACTTTGGCTTCCAGGAGTCAGCACAGACTAATTGAATAACAGAAAACTCATAAATTAGCTACTGTAAAGAAAGAAGCTGAAAGCACTCTGTACACCACAAGGCTGGGTCAAGTTACAAGACTCTCTTCAGAATAAAATGTGAAACAATTTCTTAGTACCTTCTGAGATGTATCAACAGAATATCTTATTATTAACAAAGAACACAGAAGAATTTTATAACCCTAAGAATTCAACCTGAAGTGTAACTCTGAATGCAGAGGCTCATGAGCTCTTGGTAAGTGATTGACGGGAGGGACACATGAGGGCAGTGAGGAAATGGGGTTAAGGTCCTTGGGCTTCTTAGTCCAACTCTGTTCTTTCTCCACTTGTGTATACTTAAGCAGTCTTCCACCTATTAGCTAAAACAGATGACTCTCCCCTCTTGGCCAGGACCTCAAAAGTTCACACCTGGAATACTATAATAACCTCCTAGATGGTCTCCTTGCCTTTAGTCTAGCTTCATCATTCCACCTTCAAGCTGTTTTACATACTGCTGTCAGACTGAGCTTCCTAAAAACACATTTTGCAATGTATAATTCCCTTGACTGTCTGAATGGCACATGTTTAATAAATGCTTGTTGACTGACTGACTCAAAATCCCCAAATGGCTCCTTATATCTATAGCATCACTTTTCTCTGTATTCCTGCCTAACATTCAAGGCCTTCCCTAATCTGGTCTCAGAACAGCGTGTCTAGACTGATTGCTTGTCTTCAACACCACTGTCCACTTCATTTAGGCCAATTTCCCCACTTTTCCCCACAAACAATGTGTTCATAATCTTGTCAGTGCTTATATTCATGCCTCTAGTCCTACTTAAAATACCCTTCAAATTCCTCCCTCTGACTCTCCAAATTAGCCTTGTCTCTCAAGACCCACTTCTTCCATGGAGTTTTCTATCTTTGTTGCAAACTGAGATTTTTTTCTGAATTTCTATTATACTTCATTAGTATCTTAAAACATAGCACTTAACTACTCTCAAACTATTTCATATATATTCATTTTGACAGAACAATAAACCTCTAAACTCCATGAAGACAGAGACCACATAATATACTTGTCAGCTCTGCACAATACCCAGTAAATGAAGCATAGATGTTCCAAAAATTCTTGGTTTTTGGTATCACTTAGGAAACGTGAGCCTCCCAGAAAAACTACCCTAATTTCAAGGTACTCTGTGGATCAGCACCCATTCAGAATCCATGCTCATGAACCCCCACGAACATGTTGACTTTTATCAGGCAACCAGAAGACACGGTCATTCAAAGTAATGGCATTTAATCAAAGAGTATAACCACATTAAACGAAGATTCCCTCATGTACACATGAGGTATACTCTTCTTCATTTTAACAAATGCTTTATTAACTTCTGGTTTACATCATTCATTTCAGCCAGATTTTGAGTTACAATTTTTCCCCATTTTCCCCCTACTCACCACCCCAGAATAGCAGCCCCACAAGATATCCCCTCATCCATCTGTTCTCTCCCATATCTTCTCTCATACCCTCTTTGACTTTGCCATTAGGGCAAGGTGAATCTCTGGGCCCTAATGCCTGCACATCTTATCTCCCAATTACATCCCAAAAATAGTATTAATAATAGTATTTATATACATTTGAAACATTTAATTTTAAAACTTCGAATTTCAGATCCATTCCCTTCCTCCCTTGTCACCCACTCCCTCTGGGAAGATAAGCAATTCAGTATGTGTTGTACATGTATAGCTATGCAAAACATTACCATAGTAGATATATTGTAAAAGACTGCTTATATTTCCCTCCCACCCGTCTCACCTCCCACCTGGTCCATTCTTTACTTTGATCCTGTCCCTCTTTGATAGTGGGTACTTCCAACCTCCCCTCCCCTCAGAATGCCCTCCCCTCCATCATCCCCCCACTCATCCCCCTTCCCCCTAGTCTCCTGCAGGGTGAGATATCCCATTTAGTATGTATGTGATTCTCTCCCTGAGCCAAATTCAATGAGAATATGGTTTTGCCTTTTTGCCTTCCTGTTCTTCCCCTCCCCTGCAACTATTTCCCCTTGCCTCTTCTACATGAGATAGTTTACCCTAGCCTGTCTCTCCCCATCTCCTCTTGCCACTTTCCTCTCTCACCTCTTAACTTCACCCCTTAAGTATCATTCCTTCCCACCAAATTCAACCTGTGCCCTCTATCCATGTATACCTGTAAACATATATACACACATTCACATATGTATTCATATGCCCATATACCCTTCTTCAATTATTTTCATAATGAGGAAGGTTTCATCAGTCACAGTTTTTACATGTAGGAATATAAATATTTCAACTTTGATAAGTTCCTTTTGATTTCTTTTCCCTGATTACCTTCTCAAGCATCTCTTGCTTCTTGTGTCTGAATGTCAAATTTCCTATCCAACTCTGGTTTTTTACTGAAGAATGCTTGAAAGTCCTCTATTCCACTGAATGACTATATTTTCCCCTGAAACAAGATACTCCGTTTTGCTGGGTAGGTGATTCTTGATTTTAATCCCAGCTCTTTTGACCTCTGGAATATCATATTCCATGCCCTTTGATCCCTCAGTGTAGAAGCTGCCAGGTCCTGTGCTATTCTGATTGGGTTTCCACAATATTGAAATTGTTTCTTCCTAGCTGCTTGGAGTATTTTCTCCTTGATCTGGGAATTCTGGAACCTGGCTATAATATTCCTAGGATCTTTTTGGGATCCTTTTCAGGAGGTGATCATTGGATTCTTTCAACCTCTATATCTCCCTCTGGGTCTAAAACATCGGGCAATTTTCTTTGAGAATTTCTTGAAGGATGATTTCTAGGTTCTTTCTTTGATCATGGCTTTCAGGTAGTCTAATAATTTTTTAAATTATCTCTCCTGGATCTATTTTCCAGGTCAGTGTTTTTTCCCAAGAGATATTTCACATTGCCTTCTAATCTTTCATTTGTTTGGATCTGTTTAACAGCATCTTGATTTCTCATAAAGTCACTAGCTTCCATTTGCTTCAGTCTAACTCTGAAGGAATGAATCTCCTCAGTGAGCTTTTGAGATTCTTTCTCCATCTGGCAAATTTGGATTTTTAAGGCCTTCTTCTCCTCATTGCCCTTTTGGGCCCCCTTTGCCATTTGAGTTAGTCTATTTTTAAGGTGTTATTTTCCTCAGTCAGGCTGTTGACTCTCATTTCATACTTTTCCTGCATTCTTCTCATTTCTCTTCCCAATTTTTCCTCCACTTCTCTTATTTGGTTTTCAAAATCCTTCTTAAGGTCCTCTATGGCCTGTAACCTGCTCCTATTTTCATTTGGGGCTTTTGGTGTGGGACTTCTGACCTCACAGACCTCCTCCTGTTCCATGCTTTGATCCTCTTTGCCCCCCAAATAGGAGTCTAATGTTGCATTTTTCTGTTTATTTTGTTTCCTTTGCCTAGGCATGTTGCCACTTAATTACTTGATTTTGGGGCTTGTTGCCACAGTAGGACTCTGCCACCAGACAGGGGAGCTTCTGTCCCAAATGTTGGGGTCTTCACAACTTCCAGTGGTATTAGTTGGGTGGCCGCTGTAAAGCCTCCACCTGCTCTGGCAAGCTGGGTACCCACCCCAGACTTCCCCCCAAGACCACAATCCAGATCCAAGCTGGTTAAAGCCAGAGCAATTAACCCCCAGACTGATTGCTGGATCTCCCTATAGTTTGCAGACCAGGATCTGAAGCTTCCACTGAAGCTGCAAAATGGCTTCTGTTCTGTGGCTCATCAGCCACTTCTCTCCCCCAGGGGAGGAAGCCAATGCATTCCCCAAATACTGGTCCCAAAGTTCATAGGGCACTAACCTCTCATTTTGTCCTAATCATATCTGTGTTGATAATTCTGGAATCGCCACAGCTGCTGGTATTCTGGGGTCCCTCCAGCCAGCTGCTGGCCCGGCTGCCCTGGGTCTAAAACTGGCTCATGAGGGCCTGGGCTCAGCTCCCAGATCGTTGTGCTGTGCTGAGCTGGCTGCTCCCTGCAGGGCTGCTGAGCTGTTCTCAGCAGGAGGTTAGCTTCTCTGTGTCATTCTGTGGGTGCTGGAGCTCCAGAAGTTGTTCAGACTCCACCTTTTACATTGTTTGGAAGTGGTGTGGGGGGAAGCATCTCGAAAGTGCTGTTTCTACTCTGCCATCTTGGCTCTGCCCCCGGTATACTCTTCTTCAGATTGCTTCAAGTTACCTCTGCCAATGGGAGAGTACACGTATTCAGAGAAAATGTGTGATCAAGGATTATGCATGGAGAATACACTTGTAGAGAAGAGTTGTGACAATAGGGAACTCATATGGCCAGGGTTTATACATGGAGAGGTACATGTGGCCAGGATTCTGGCTTGACCTCATTACCTTGTATATTGTAGAGCTAGTGATAGACTCTGGTAGTGTCATAGGATGATAGGATTTTGGAGTCTGTCAGCTGGGAGGGAACTCATACTCTGTCTAGTCCAACACTTTCAGTAGATGAGGAAACTGAGATCCCCAGAAGTAAAGAAAGGTTAAATCAGAGATAGGATTTAGCAAATCATCTCATTCCTTTTTCTTGGGCATTGTGTCTACCCTACTGGATGCATCTTATCTACAAGGCTTCACCATATTTTCTCTGTCACTTCACTAGTGACAGATGTCTTATGGTCAGGACTTGGGGGGGAGGGAGGGGAAGAGAAAGACAAAGGAAAAGGAGAGGAGAAAGAGAGAGAGAGAGAGAGCATATATTTAACATTTTGCTATATGCCAGATACTGAGCTAAGTACCAAGAATACAAAAACAAACAAGCAGAACAGTCCTTACCCTCAAGGAGCTTACATTTTAATGGGGGAAGACCACACATGTAAGGGAGCTGGAAAAGGTGAGGTAGAGAATGGATACCCAAAAAGGGACAATATGACAGGTTAGAACAGAGGTTCCCAAACTTATTTGGCCTATTGCCCCCTTTAAAAAATACTCAGCACCCCACCCCCAGAAATCTACTTTCTTTAACCCTTTAGTTGGTTTAAAAAATTGCATCATTTCAGAAGTATATTTTTAAATGACACATCTTGAATTTAATCATTAATTGTAAATCTGTATTTTTTTCCTGTATTGAAATTTTGATCACACAATATTGCATCATGTAACCATATTATTACATACACATATTCCTGCTGATGCATGCTGGACTTCCTGATGATAAGCAGCATAATTGTCTGCCAACTCTTACTTGTTAAGTCCTGTTAGTGGACTTAACCACTGTTTGGTTATAGCTTGGATTTTTTTGTTTATTTGGAAAATAATGTAATCACTATGACTTTAAATCTGTTACACAACATGTATGAATGGTTTTCAAAATTCTCTTCTCTTTTTTCCTTATTGCCTCCTTTTTTTGTTTTCAATGCCCCCCAGTTACACCAAAGGCTACAACCACCACCCTAGATCATTCCAGCACTCCCTGATGGGCAGAATCATCCACTTTTGGAACCTGTGGTTTAGAGAGATGTGAAGTGTAGCTAGGACCCTTCCTAAAATGGTGGTCCTATAAAGGGTGTCATCTGTAAGGAGACAAAGGTCCCTCTCTGGTGGATTTCAGCTATTTGAATTCTTCAAGGCTATCTGTTGCTATTTACTTATGTGCAGTTTTTAGACATTGCCTCCTTGAAAATGGTAGGTTGACATTCTCTGAGAGCATCTCTAAGGCCTAAGAGGCACCATATCCACATAGCAACCTATAAAAGCTAGCAGAAATCCCCAAGCTGTTGACTGTCTTTCTCTTGGTGCCAACCTGGAGTCCTTAGTTTCAGATGACTACCTGACAGGGTTAAGATAAAAAAAAAAATTCCTTTTAACTTCTGTTAAAGCCCTAATTCTGAGTCTGCCACACTGAGCTCCATTCTGGGGACTCTGCCCCACCCCCCCAAAAAAAGACACAGAATTTTTGTGTAGTCTGGTTTCAGTCATTCCCAAGATATTCCCTGATTATCATGAAAATGAAGCTAGGGGCAAGAACAAAAGCTAAGCAGCCTGAACCCTTGCTTCTCATATCTACCTTTATTATGCTTATCTGCCACACAAAATCTCAGGTCTTTTTTGCTGCATTTGGGATAGCACACACCTCACTGGTTTTCTACACATGGAGATTAATGGATAAGAATCAATATAGTTTCCATTTCTCCATGAAGCTTTTTCTGATCTCCACCCTCCCCATCTTGTAGGGTCTCCGTCTACCCCAAAATGATCTTGATTCAATTTCATATGTGCTATATATGTATATATTCTCTCCCCTTGATAGATTATAAACTTCTCAGAAACAGGGAAGAACTGCTTCCCTTTTGTTTGCATATGCCTGAGATCTGGCCCAGTGCATGACACAGCCTAAGTAAATGAGTGTTGATTAGAAGAAATGATATGTTTGGATTTAATTGTATATATCCTGGAGATTTTTTCATGAAATTTCTCTAATTCATCCTCTTTTCATACCTCTAGGCACAAATAGTACATAAGTTTTAGGTATCTTTAAAGTAATTGGTTTGCTTTTACTATCACAAGTATTATTGCATGGTAAGATGACCAAAGAGCCCATGAAATGTTTCCTATGGCATGGGATGAAACTGACAAGATGAATTTTATTTTGCAATGAACACACATTTATTCGCACCCCTACTGAAAAAAAGAAAGAAAGAAAGAAAGAAAGAGAGAAAGAAAGGAAGGAAGGGGAGTGAGCGGCGTCCGCGGGAGGAGCAGCTGAGACAGTGACAGTGACCGCAGCGGAAGCGACCTCAGGAGCCACCATGTCTGAAGACATCAAGACCAAGATCCGAAACTACCGTACTGCACCCTTCAACAGCCGCTTTCCCAACCAGAACCAGACCCGCAACTGCTGGCAGAATTACCTGGATTTTCACCGTTGTGAGAAGGCCATGAATGAGAAAGGTGGCGATGTGTCTGTCTGCCAGTGGTACAAACGTGTCTACAAGTCCCTCTGTCCCCTGTCCTGGGTGAATACTTGGGATGATCGCAGAGCAGAAGAAACCTTCCCTGGGAAGATCTGAGCTGCTTCCTCCTCCCTTCTCCCCACCCTGATGCCTGGGGCTGGATCCCTCCTTCCTTCAGGGGGCAGAATGTGATCTGTGACTACCCTGGCTTTGGGGGACCTGAATCATGTTAAAATAAACCGTGTTGGAATCGAAAAAAAAAAAAAAAAAAGGAAGGAAGGAAGGAAGGAAGGAAGGAAGGAAGGAAGGAAGGAAGGAAGGAAGGAAGGAAGGAAGAAAGAAAAAGGAACCCTTGTAATAACTGTGCATGATCAAGCAAAACAAATTACCACATCAACTTGTACACAGATATGTCACATTCTGCATATTTAGTTTATCACCTCTCTATCAGCCCATTTTATCATTGGTCCTCTGGATTCATGGTCATTATGTTAATCAGAGTTCTTCCATCTTTCAAAATTGTTTGTTTTCATGATGCTATGGTTATTGTATAAATTTCTCCTCTGTTTCTGCTGTCTGCCATTATGTACTTAGATGAAATGCTTAGGTACCCTCTCTTTGATGGATCATCAGCTCAATAAGGTCTTTCTTGGGTTTTTTTGGTGTCAATTCATTTTTAGAATTTAGATAGATAGATAATAGAATTCCATTGCATTCATAGCCCATATTTTCTGTTGCCTTTCCACAATGGATGAGTACCCCTTTAATTTGATCTCTATGGGATGGGAACTCTTCCAGTACATGGACCTGTTTCACTTCTTATCTTTGTCACCCTCACATTTAAAACAATGCATGATGCTTACTAAATGGTAATTGAATGAACTTCTCCGTTTACCTCTCTGAAGATAGTCTTTGAGCTATTCTTCCATTTAGCTTCACCTTATGTTTTCTGGTTTCGTTTACAGTAAGAATAGGAATATATTCTTCTAGTAGTGTTTCAGCTTATTGATTATTGAACAAAGATCTCATATTCATTTAGTATGCCAAGTTAATGTTTGTAGATATTCCTTTTTTTTAAAGTGTGATTCTTAGTTCCCTCTGCTTCATTCTACTCCTTCACCAGTGCTGTGGAAGTAAAAGATAATTATATAGGACTGAGGGTGATTTTGTACCCTAGCCATCTTCACACCATGGGCTTGCCCCTAGTCACCACTTTTAACCCAGCAGCATAGCTGCTCCCATAAGTCACTGGGCTAATGATAACTGAGATAGGGAGATATCACCTCTTCTAGACTGCCCCTCACCCAGACTCACATGCTACTGTTACTTGGCCATCACCAGGCTGTGTATATTTTTATCAGTTTTATGAATCAGCTTGGCCAAAAATTTCATTTCTTCATGGCTAATCTTTTAGTGATATGTCTCACTGAACTTAGCATTTAGTCAAAGCTTTTCCCATCTTGGTAGAACTCTTCAGAACTTGTACTTTACTTGCAGAACTTTTGACAGCCCAGATTCATGTCAATGTCATGAAGTGACATTAGAGTGAGACTTCTATGGAAGGGCACAGCTGATACTAGCAAAATACATTCCAGGGGAAACTTGACAAATTACCTCATTTTTATTTAGTATTCCTTGTTTTTGTTTTTTCTTCTATAAAGGCGAAGGTACTTTCCTGGTACCTGCCAGGATGTCATGAGTTTATCATCCACTTTTGCTGTTATCTTTTAAAGATAAACACCTTTTAATCTGTTCCCAAACAAAACAAGGTCATTTCTTTTAGTTCTGTTGTGTAGCATGTACCTTGTTACCATTGTACCCCAGGCACCAGCTTGACATAGAAAGTAGTTATGTTATGAGATGGCAGCTGCAGTTATTGCAATGCTATGGTTTTAGGACAAACTCAAAACTGTCAGTTCTTAGACCAGCAGGATTTAGAATTTAATACCAGAAAAAAAAATATTTAGCCTTGAGGAGAAGAGAACCAGATGCCATGTCCTTTGCCAAGCAGCAGAGGCACCATTACCCATTGAAAGGAGGGCACTGGCTCCCTAAGACAGTATCCACGATATTGGAAAATAAATTCAGACAAATGGCACCCTTGCCTCATCAGCATTATAAATCTTGCATATATATGTATATTCCTTCATGGAGGCATCATGGTACAGTAGATAGAGCATTAGACTTTAAATCAGAAAGAATAGTGTTTGAATCTAGCTGAGTTACTTAACTAGGTGTGTGACTGAGGGCAAGTCACAACCTCTTCTAGTCTTAGTTTCCACATATGTACTAATAGCACCTAGTTCATAGGGTTTTCCTGATCTTGAGGGATTTTCACCATAATAAAGGAAAGACCAAGAAACTTGCTATTAAGAATTTAAAGTGGAGCGGCTAGGTGGTACAGTGAATAGATCACTGGCCCTGGAGTTCAAATGTGGCCTCAGACACTTAACACTTACTAGCTGTGTGACTTTGGGCAAGTCACTTAACCCCAATTGCCCTTCCCTGCCCTCCTACCTCCAAAGAACAACAACAAAAAAATAATTTCTCTTCATTTTGCAGTTTCATGGTAACTTATTAATGCACATAAAGTGTTTTTCAACCTTTAAGCACTACATATTCAGTAGCTATTATTATGATTCAGATACATGTGTATTTTTAATAATGTTTTGAGAAAAAAAGTCAGTTTGTTTAAATGGCCACTCCTCAGATTATATATTTAAATAGAGACTTTGTACTGACACTTTCAAATATTCTCCAATGAATCTGTGATCTCATCATTTTGGTTACTTGGTCTAAAGATGCAAATTATCACCCACCCATACCTCCCTGATTCTTGTTCACACCCTCCAATTAAGTTTGCCCATAGGAGTCCACCTAGCTTTATCCCACCTTCCTCACTTTCTCTTGAAATCTCCAGAATACCAGTGTAGCCCAAGGGGTATTTATCCAACCCTTATTCAACCACATGACCAACCCATCTTTATAAATCATGTAATCCTTTAAAGATGTCTTTAGTTAATTTATCATCTATAATCCCTATTCACAATGTGTCACAACCTATTCGCACCTGTGACATTTATCTCTATATGATAATCATTTCCAATAACTTGGAGACTGAAGTATTTCTTCTCACATACATACTATGATAGCAGAAAAGTACTGATATAAAAAAAATGGGACTTTGTTTAGAGTCAAAAGAAAAATTTTGCAATTTGCAGAACTGCTTCCAGTCTACATTGGTAGAGGGTATTTCCTCAATTGAAATTCCCCAAACCAACAAAATAGGTTTAGTCCAGAGGTTCTTAACCTTTTTGTGTCATGAATCTCTCAGTGTGTTAATAAATGTTTAACAGTCAGTTCTCAGGGGTGGGGAGATGTATATACAACCTACTTTTAAATTTAATCTGCACTATTAACATTTACTACATCCCTTTCTTAAGTCTAGTCACTTAACAAAAAGATGAATCAACTGTTAATTTGTAGCATTTGCCAATTTCGAAAGTATAAAATGATTGCACTGAAGATTTAAGAGTCAGGTCTTAGGAAGTGATTTAAGGGACACCATCACATCCTTTCCTAGAATCCTTGAGCAGTCAAACTCTGCAGACCCCTTTCTCAGAATAATGGATTTTGTTCAATGCATAAAATATATAGACTTCTAAATGAAATTAGTTTTGTTAAAATAAAATTAGCAAAATGCTTTTAAAATTAGTTCATAAACTTGAGAACTTGTCATCACTATGGTCCACTTTCTCTTAAAAAAATACACATACACATATACAAACATATATAGATATATACCTAGTTACACACCATTCTATACACATATAAATGTGTGTATATGTATATATGTGTATATGCATATATATTAACATACATACATATATACACATACATACATGTACACACATATACAGTATAACAGAAATTTGAAAATCCCTTTTTGTATTGGCAAGGAAGCAGGTACTTAGCACTTTGTAACTAATCAAACCTCTGTGAAAGAAACAGAAGGTATGAACCCCTGTTCCTGACATAACAGGAAGGGGTTGGCTGAAACAGGAAGTAGCTAATGCTTTGCATATAAGAAAAGCTCCAGAGAGGCACAGTCAGAATTTTTTGGCACTGGCAAATGGTGACAGAGCAGCTACAGAAGAGATATTTGAGAACTGAGCCAGAATTTCCTGAGAACTTCTGTTGGTGGACCTTCTTCTGAACAGGAGCCCAGGAGAAGACTGAGGAAGCAGAAAACTGAGGAAGCATAACCTGGGTGCAGGGAGTTTGTCTGTTTGTGGCTTGATTGAGCCTTGAATTCCCAGGATCAGAAATTGTGAAGGATTTGAGATGGACTGGACCCTGTGTACTTCAGTGTGGAGTAGGACCTACCCAGAGAGCTGGACAAAGAACTGGGAACTGTCTACCATTGAACCCAGGTGACAGTCTGCTGAATCCAGGTAGAATCTGGGACCATGGAAGGGGATCCAGGGAATCTGAGAACAGGCCCCAAGTCAAGATGAAAAGAATTCTCAGTGGGTACTGAGTAATGATGAAATTGTAGTTTACTAGTGACCTAGGGGTAGAGTATTAATAATACTTAGTAATTGATTGATAAGTGACTGATTGAGTTAACTTAGTTTCCCCATGAGTGGAAGACTTTGACTATTTATACTTTGAGATGATTGTTCTTTGTTCTAAATATTGTGACCACTTCGATGAAAACTATGTGGCCATTTTAATGATAAGCTGTTGTGAATACTATATTGTGGTCTTCTGTGATAAGTTGTAATATTGTGAATGCTGTACCTTGATTTTCTGTGGATGTTTTTCTTTGATTTGTTATGGAATAGAGTGTTCACTATCCTGTGTAATCAGCACCTTAACAGCTCTTCACAGTAGCAGTCCTCTGGAAAGCTGCTCATGCATGGCATTACATACACATATAGATATATAGATATATACTAATGAATGAGTTCTGTAGGCTGCCTTTCTAATCCCAGTACATAGTCTGGACAGCAGGAATTTTTCATCCACATGGTCAAATTTATTTTTGTTGTTACAGTTAATGGTGGTGTAAATAGACCCTGGATGAGTCATTGTAACATAATTGTCAGTTTTAGGCAATCATTCAATAAGTTGTTATTGAAAGCCTACTAGGTACTTATTAATTTTAAAGCAAAGACAGTCCCTGATCTTGAGGGATTTGCATCATAATAAGGGAGGAAAAACCAAAGAAACATGCTATTAAGAATTTAAAGGGAGATTTGGATGCTTTTCCTTTATTTAGAGGCTTCATGATAGCTTTATTATAACTTCAAGTGGCTAATCAAAGAAATATGATAATGCTCAGTGAGGTAGTGGTAGAAAAAATTATCGACAAGTCCAACTTTATACATTTTATGCCCCCTGCCCCCATGCAAGTTGGAAATGTACAAAACAGACTTTAAAAGAGGCTCCATCTGCTTTTTAGGACCAAGTTTTTAACATGTTTTGTGGCCCTTAATTACAGAGAAAGATCCAGTCCCTGGGCTATTCAGCAAATATTGTATAATGTCTGGTATAATCCAATAATCAAGAGTGATTATGGAGAAAATCAAGCTGTAATAGCCGTCAAATCATTCTGTATCATCAGGAAGTGAGACCTGGAATGTGGTAGTCATTAGTCCTGTCCTGAAAAATTTGTTGAATCTTTCTTGTGCTAATTTAAATATATAAATTTTTTATCATTGATTTGGGAAAACTCCACATGAAAACACTTAAAATGGAAAAAAGAATTATACTTTAATTAGAAACATTTGGCTGCCACAAGCTCTATCAGCAAAAGAATAAGGAGCATTTATCCATATGAGTCCTATTAATGTTAATGATTGTTGCGTGGATAAACCAGCAACAGCTTGTTTATTATATGCATGGGTCAAGGTTTGGGTTTTTTTTAAACATTACTATGATGAGAAAGTATAAGATGGATTTCTTAATGGCCACATTTCCCCTCATATGATGAGGCATGGAATTGAGTCTTCTTATCTACAGGTCTCAATCCAGGAGAATAAAACTTCTCAGTCTTGGAGTTTTCTCAGTCTTAAGATTTTACCACCATGCAATAAACAGCATCATAATCTTTTAGTAATAATTCTTCCAACAGTAGGCTTCTGTAGTATTTCCAGAATGACCCATCACTTTTAATACCTAAAATATAGGTATATGTCATCATCATGAAAATGTGTGCTCCCCAGGAGCTGAAACAGCTACTATTTTAAGAAATATGGGCACCTTTGAAAAATAATTTCCCATCTCACCCCCTTCAGATAGTTTAAAATTTCAATAAAATGCATTAGTCCATTACTTTTGGTTTTCAAAAGTTCTCCACATTTTATATCCACTCCTTTTTCACATAGTTTTATCTGTTTGTGGACTTCTTATTTTGTTTTGTTTTGGGTTTTTTGTTGTTGTTTTTTTGTACAAATTTGTGATTTGATTGGCATTTAACTCATGGCACCAAAAGGTTCAGTGATTTGACCATCATTAAACAGTTATTATTTGTTAATGTCAGGACTTGAACCTAGGTATTTCCAGCTGCGACTCTGGATCTCTACTTCAGGGGAGTGTCACTCATTTTTTATCATTATCATTTTGCTTTTGAAAAACAAACCAGAGCTTTTGCAGAGCAACTAAACAGAAAAGATATGGACAACCTGCCAGAGTTTATCTTTCAGCTTTTCTCTGGGTTAAACAGCCCAGCATATGTTCTTCCCACAGTCATTTAGAGTGAGTTGCATAGGATGCACAGGGCATTCTATGAAGAGCTGATGATGAGTTCTCCACTCCCTAAAGAAACTTTCCATTTGATTTACCAAGTTGAACCTCCAAGAACATGCACTCATCCCCACCAGTGTTTTCCAAGCTTATGGTAAGCTTAGGGATAATATTTTTTTTTTTTTTTTAGTTTTTGGTGGGCAATTGGGGTTAAGTAACTTGCCCAAGGCCACACAGCTAGGTTTTTATTTGTGTATGCGTTAAGTGTCTGAGGCCGGATCCGAACTCAGGTCCTTCTGACTCCAGGGCCGGCGCTCTACTCACTGCGCCACCTAGCCGCCCCGGGATAATATTTTTTAATAAATAAATAGAGGATTCCATATAGAAAAGCATCCACTCAAATTCTTTGGCTTAAGGAAAATACTAGTTTACTTAAATCCCCCTGTTTTGAGGTCATAGTACCTCCACTAACCTTTTCATTTCTTAATGATTACTTCATGTGCTTGTATTCTTTTGCAGTGACCTTCCTGCCAGTTCTGCTTGGACAACTCTGCTTTTAGCCCAGTTTGTACAGTCAATCCCACTTGAGTCATGACAGTTGGCTTTCCTGCATATATTTCCAAAGATAAGAGTCTTATGGGTTTGACACTGTTGGAGAAAAAGAACTAAGATCTGCAGATGGAGCACTATAGCAAAATGAAGGAAAACTTTATCTCCTCAAAAACAATATAAGTCAGGAATTCATAGCCATGAAACCCATACTGTTTTAATTTCTTCTGTGAAGAAGATGTGTATTAATAGGGAGGACTGGAAAAAGCCAGAAATTTAAAATTTAGCAGTGTTTTCTCTGAATTACCACATACAATGATCTAGAATTGTAAACATTTTTAAAGTGGGAAATAATTTCAGAACTCATATAGATCAACCTGCCCACTTTGAAAATGAAGAAAATGGAACTCAGTGTGTCACAGATGATAAGCAGCAGAAAACAAACTTGAGGCCAGATTTTTCAGCACAAGATCTGCTTGCCATTATCTAATCAAACATCCTACCATCATCCAACTTGTTTTTCTGTGATCTTGCAGTTTTTAGGTTTCTTCCATGCCCTGATTTTTCTGAAAAAGTAAAAGATAGAAATCTTAAAGGTAAAGGGATCTGAGTAGTGCTAAAGTCTAATCTGTAGCAAAAAGACTTGACATAGGATAGAAGTAAAGGTGATTGAACATCAGTCAATTGAGTTCAATTCTATAATCATTATTCAGCACTTTCTATGTACCAGGGAGAGATGCCCCATATCATAGTAGATAGAAAACTGGCCTCAAAGATAGGAAGACCTGGTTTCTAGTCCCTTTTCTAAGACATTTTGACTGTATGATCCTGAGTGAGACATTTAACTTCTCATTGTTATATGAAAGTGTCTGAAACTCCAAGTGGCAGAGAAGATGCTGATCTGCAATTGAAAAGGGGAGTTTCCTCTCCTAGGAGTTGCCTATCAATGAAATTCCTAGTTCAGTCTCTATCCTTATCCCTGCATCCCAGACACTGTTAATCGCCAGGGAGACAAAGACCAAAACAAGTATCTTCCCCAAAGAACTCATATTCTGATAATATCACCATCAATGATATGGAGATAGATAGATAGATAGATAGATAGATAGATAGATAGATAGATAGATAGATATAGATATAGATATAGATATAGATATGGATATAGAGAGAGAGAAGAAGGGAGGGAAGGAGGGAGAGAAAGAGCACTTTCAGATTTACAAAACACTTTTGTTTTATCATTTAATCCTACCCCCCAATACAGTAAGGTAAACTGAGTGCTGTCGTTATTCCTATTTTACAGATGAAAAAACTGAGACTAAGAGACTTGTCTAGGACCCCACACCTAGAAAGTAATAAAGAAGATTTGAACTCAAGTCTTCTTGACTCCAGGTCTACCTTATTCTCTGTCCTAACTATGCCAACTAGGTGCCACATACAATCATAGAATCAAAGTATTTACACCTAGAAGAGATCTTAGACCTCCTTTAGTCCAAAGCCTTCATTTCACAGATGGGGCAATTGGAGCTCAAAGAAGTGAAATAATATCTCTTTAGTAAATATTGATTGATTTCTTAATTGATTGATGGTTTTAAAAAAAGCAAAGTATAGAAGCAGCATTCAAGAGTCAGGTATATGCTGGCCCAGTATTTCTGAAGGACTGGCAAAAGAAGTGTTTTGGCTTTTTTTATGCAAATGGATGTTGTCAGGAAAGACCCTGGTTTCAGGTGAAGCAAAGAATTATAGGATTTTATTAAAAGGTAAAGGATGTAGTGAAATTTTCTCACAGTAAAACTAATGCTTCATAGAACAAAGATTATTACAAGGTTAGATAAGGATAGAAGTGGACCTGGTGGTACAGTGCTTGGGGAAGGTAGTTAGTAAGACCATAAATCCTGCCTCACATATTTACTAGCTATAAGACCCTGAGGATGTCATGCAACACCATTTTACTTTGGTTTCCTCAACTGCCAAATGAGGAAATTGTAATTAATAGCCTTTAAGGTTTCTTTCACCTCAAAATCTATGACCCTATTTTCCTGTGATATGAAAATGGATCAGAGTACAAAAAGAAGGGGAAGAAGAACATGTGAACATGTGCCCAGGGTGATCTCTGTGGCTAATGTGAATGAAGGATCAACTTAGTTCTAAAAAGACATGTAGAGAAGATGGAAGTAAGGGTAGGTGATAGAAGATGAATACAAAATTATAGCATGGTCCTATAAGAATAGTGTCAGGAACAATAAAGCTCAGAATGAGGTGAAGCTGGTGAGGTAAGATAAGGATAACCAAAAGGATTTTTTTTTAATTCTATTTTCTCTGTCAGAGAGGATGTTCTTTGGGCTGCAAAGGACAGAACAAAAATGGCTAATAGGGAGTTGAAATACAAGATAAGTAGGAAAATAGTAAGAGAGCACTGAGCTGTCTTTAATGAAATCAAGTTCCCGGTCCCCAAAGAACTACATCTCAGGGTATTGAAAGAACTATTGGATGTGATTGATGAGCCTTTGTCAGTGATCTCTGAAAGATCCTAAGGTGGGAGACACGCCACAACACTAGAGAAGGGCAAATGTTCCATTTCAAAAGAAGGAAGAAGTGTTAGTTCCAATAATAAGGATACAGATTTACAACTGGAAAGGACCTTAAAGACCATGTGATTCAACTCTCACATTCTACAGATTAAGAACCAGTGACTTACCTGGAATCACACAGTTAGACCAATATTCACATCCGGGTCCCCTGACTCTCAGTTTGCACCAGCTAGAGTCTGCCAAATACAGGCCAATGATCTTGACTTTCATTTTTATCATAATTCTAAAATGTATTATTAATGGAATGGTCAGCAAACTACTACTAAAGGAAATAGTAATAATGAAGACACAGAGTAGCTAGCTTGATCCAAAAGAAATGACACACTAAACTTGTTTCAGTTTTTAGCAGGGATTAGACAGGTGGATCAAAGAAATGTAGGTTTAGTTTACTTAGATTTAAACTAAGCAAAGCTTCTAAAGCTATTCTTATAAAAAGATAGATACATATGATATGAATAATAGTATAGTTAGGTGGATTTCATAGGATCCTACATTTAGACTAGAAGAAATTTCATAGGCCACCTACTCTAGCATTCTCATCATATTTAGAAAATATTTTTTAACTCATATGCATTTATTTTCTCTCCCACCTATCCTTCCTAATTATTTTTTTTTCTTTTTGGAGGGTAATTGGGGTTGTGACTTGCCCAAGGTCACACAGCTAGTTTTTGTGTTAAGTGTCTGAGGCCAGATTTGAACTCAGGTCCTCCTGACTCCAGGGCCATTGCACTATTCACTGTGCTACCTAGCTGCCCCAAATTTTTTCTTTTCTTTTCTTTTTTTGTTTTAAATTTTTCTTTTTGCTTTTTGGAGGAGGGAAGGTAGGGCAATTGGGGTTAAGTGACTTGCCCAAGGTCCCACGGCTAGTTTTGAGTGTATATCCCTCCTAATTAAAAAAAGAAAATGAGATGCAGAATCCTTGTAACAACTTTGCATAATCAAATAAAACACATTCTCACATTGTCTAAGTCCAAAAATATATGACCTTATTCTATATCTTGAATCTATCACCTTTCTATCAGGAGATAGCTTCATCATCAATCCTTGGAATTATTTTTTTTTAATTTTGAGTTCTAAATTTTCCCCATCTCTCTAGCCTCTCTTCCCAATCCCTGAAAAGGCAAGCAACATGATATCAATTACACATGGGAAATAATGCAAAACATGTTTCCAAATTAGTCATGTCACAAAAAATCAAAAATAAAGTGTGAAAATTATACTTTAATTTTTACTTAGATTTCATCAATTCTCTCTGTGGATGTAGACAGCATTTTTCATTGTCTGATCATTATATTGATTAATGTAGTTAAGTCTCTCACAATTGATCATCATTAAACTATTGCTATTATTGTCTACAAGGATTTTCTGGTTCTGTTCACTTCGATTTTGCATATGTTCATATGTCCCCATGTTGTTTTTTTCTGAAACTATCCTGTTCTTCATTTTTATACCATAATAATATTATATCACAATAATGTACCACAGTCTATTTAGCCATTCTCCAATTGATAGACATCTCCTCAATTTCTAATTCTTTACCATGACAAAAAAGGCTGCTATAAATATTTTTGTTCAAGTAAATCTTTCCCTTTTTCTTTGGTCTCTTTGGAATACAGACGTAGTAATGATATTTCTAGGTCAAAGGATATGCCCAGTTTTATAGTCCTGGAGCATATTTCCAAATTGTTTTCCATAATATTTAAACCAATTCACAATTCCATTAACAGTCCAATAGTGTACCTATCTTGCCATATCCTCTCCAGTATTTGTCACTTTTGTTAAGCGTGAGGTGTTATCTTAGAGTTTTTTAATGTGCATTTCTCTCATAAATAATGATTTACAGTATTTTTCATATGATAACAAATAGCTTTAGTTCATTCTTCTGAAAAAGATACCTGTTTATATCCATTGGTTATTTATCAGTTGGGGAATAACTTTTATTTCTATAACTCTGACTCAGTTCTATAAATATTTTTAAAATGAGGTTTTTATCAGAGAAACTTGCTGGAAATTTTTTTAATATTATTTCATTATCTATAGTACCTTTTAGCAAAATGTAGTTTCCCTGACTATCTCTTTTAATTAGGTCTATTTTTGTTTTTACCTTAGCTGAGATCATGATTACTACCCTTGCCTTTTTTTACTCCATATGAAACTTAATGGATTCTGCTCCAGTCACTTCTTTTAATACACTATATATTTTTGCTTCAAGTGCATCTCTTGTAAATAACATATTGTTGGTTTCTTGATTCTAATCCATTCTTCTATTCACTTCCATTTCATGGGTGATTTCATCCCGTTAACATTCACAATTATAAATACTGTGTATTTCCCTTCATCCTGCTTTCTTCTTTCCATCCTTCTCTCTCTCTTTTTACCCTATCCCTCCTTAAAATTCTATTTTGCTTCTGACCACAGCCTCATTTACTCCACCCCTCTTTTTATTACCCTTCCCCCTTTTTTACGCCTTTTCCCTCCCACTTCCCTATTAGGTTTCTATACCTAACTGAATGTGTCTATATATTCTTTGCTCTTTGAACCAATTTAGATGAGAAAGAGGGTCAAGCCCTACCCACTCCTCCATTTTTTCTCTCCACTGTAAAACCTCTTCCATATGTGCCTCTTTTTTTCTGAGATAAATTTCCCCATTCTTCCTTTCCATTTCCCTTTCTCCCATGGCATCCCTCTGTCTAAACTTTCAATTTTATTTGAGATCATCCCAACAAAATCAACTCACACCCATGGTTTCTGTCTATGTAGACTCTTTGATGATTTTTTTAGGAGTTACACATATCTTCCCATATAGAATATGAACATTTTAACTTTATTGAATCCCTTATGATTTCTCTTTCACATTTACCTTTTAATCCTTCTTTTGAGTCTTATGTTTGAATGTCTCTGGTCTTTTCATTTAGAATGTTTCGAAGTCACCTGTTTCATATTTTCCCCCAAAGGATTACATTCAATTTGCTGGGTAGTAATACTAGCTCCTTTGCCTTCCAGAATATTATATCCCATGCACTTCATTCCTTTAGTATGGAAGCTGATAAATCCTAGGTGATCCTGACTGTGGCACCATACTGAATTGTTTCTTCCTCAGTTTTTGCAATAATTTTTTCCTTGATGTGGGAGCTCTGGAATTTGGTTATAGTATTTCTAGGAGTTTTCATTATTATATCTCTTTCAGGAATTGATCAGTAGATTCTTTCAGTTTCTCTTTTAGCCTTTTGATATAAGACATTGGGGAACTTTGCCTTGATAATTTCTTAAAACATAATGCTGAGCCATTGTTTTTTATCATGGCTTTCAGGTGTAATTCTTAACTTGTCTTTCCTCAATTTATTTTCCAGGTCCATTGTTTTTCTGATAAGATAGTTCACATTCTCCCCTATTTTTTTCCATTCTTTTAACTTTGTTTTTTTTCTTGATGTCTCATGGAGTCATTATAAGCACTTTCTGATTCTACTTTTTAAAGGATTGTTTTCTTCAATGAGCGTTTGTAGTTTGTTTTTTTTTTAATTTGACCAATATTGCTTTATAAAGAGTCATTTTCTTTAGGTAATTTTTGTTCCTCCTTTACCATTTAGGTGAATTTTGTTTTTTAATGTGGATTTTTTGTGTCTCTTTTACCAAGCTGTTAATTCTCTTTTCATAAGTTTTTTGTTTTTTTTTTTTTTGCATTGCTCTCACTTCTTTTCCCAACTTTTCATCTTCTGCTCTTTTCTCTTTCTTTAACTCTTCCAGGAATTTTTGTTGAGCTCATGTCCAATTACTATTTTTTCTTTGAGTCTTTGGTTATGATTGTTTTCATGTTGTTGTCTTCCTCTGAGTTTGTGACTCAGTCTTCCCTGCCATCATAGTAACTTTTCATGTTCAAGTTATTTTGTTTTTGTTGTTTCCTTATTTTTTCAACCTATCTCTTGAATTTTAACTTTATATTAAAGTTGGCCTCTGCTCACCTGTGGTTGTGGATGCAATGTCTCAAGCTTCAGGCTTTTTTGTGCTACTGTTTTCAGAGATAGTTCTAGGGGTTCTGAAAGTTTTCAGTGCTTTCAAGGTGGTGTGATTTGGAGAGAATTATGGTCACTATTCTCCTAGTCTGCACTCTAGTCTTTACCCAGGAAAAGCCCCTACTCTACTGCAGCTGCAAGCCCTAGTAACCCTCAGGGCCCTGAAAATGGCACCAAGGCTGCTATTCTCCTGCAGCCACAAGGGCTAGTGCTCCTCTTTGCCTTAGAACTGCAAACAGTACTCCTGTTTTCTTGCAACTCACCACAAGCACTCCTCTCCACCCTAAAATTGCAAACTAGAATTGTAAGTGGGCAATGCAAGAGCATTCTGTACCAAGTGTCAACTCATAGTCCCCACATTCTCTTTATGACCAGTTTTATGAACTCCAACCATCTCAGGGCTGAGAACTCCAGAAAATGCTGATGCAGCTATTATAGCCACCAGTGGTGCTGCCACCTTTTTGCTCTATCCCCACTCCCACCCCACCCTCGTGTCACAGAGTTCTCCTGCTGAAATCCTAAGTTATCTTAGGTTGGAAAAATGTCTCACTCTAAACTTTCTTGACTCTACTACTCCAGAATTTGATTTGAGGCATTATTTTAAAGTTGTTAAGAGGAGAATTTGGAGAGAGTTCAGTTGGGTTGCTACCTTTCTTTATTCCACCATTTTGGCTTCACCAGTCCTTTGGATGTTTGGTTGATTACTGTATTCATTAGAAATCTTAAATCATTCAAATTTGTTTATCTTTACAGTTTTGTTACGTAAATTGTCCTCTTGGTTCTGCTCACTTGATTCTGCCTCATTTCATACAACTCTTTCCAGGTTTTTCTGACTTTGTCATTTCTTATGTTGCAGTATTATTTCATTATACTCAAGTGCCATAATTTGTTCAGCCATTCCCAACTTGATATACAGGCTTTTGTTGTTTCCAGTTCTTTACCAGTATAAACAACTGCTGTAAATGTGTGTGTGTGTGTGTGTGTGTGTGTGTGTGTGTGTGTGTGTGTGTGTGACAGAGAAAGAGAGAGTTCTTTTCCTCTTTCTTTGATGGCATTTTATAGTATAGTATAGTATAGTATAGTATAGTATAGTATAGTATAGCATAGTGTAGTATAGTATGCTAGCACAGACTATACTAGTATATGACTAGTAGTTGTATTGCTGGGTATATTTTATTTTTGTCATCTTTGGCAATATATTTTTGATAAAAGCATAGATAGTATAGTTATCGAATTTGGTATGGTATATCTAGAAGAGGCTGCTATTACATTGAACTACAGAGTCGGAATTATTTTTAAAAGATCTGGACAAATAGAATGCTCGACCAAATCTAATGAGATAAATTTTAATAAAGATGGATATCTTGTGCTCTACTCCTCTGAAGAAAGTAAACATCTCCCTTATGGAAGTAGTTTCTCAGCTCTTTAGCCATTTAATGCAATGAGGTTTCCCCAATCAATAAAAAAAAGCAAACAAACAAGCAAAACCATTTCCCCAAACTTTAACTCAGGTCATTCAGATAGGCTGTTGTACACAGCCAGATCCTCTGCATGCTTTGATCTTGAGGAGAAGTGAGAGAGAGAGACACAGAGAGAGAGAAAGAGAGACAGAGAGAGAGAGAGAGAGAGACAGAGACAGAGACACAGAGAGAGAGAGACAGAGACAGAGAGAGAGAGAGACAGAGAGAGAAAGAGAGAGACAGAGACAGAGAGAGAGACCGAGACAGAGACAGAGAGAGACAGAGACAGAGAGAGACAGAGACAGAGAGAGAGACAGAGAGAAAACTTTTTTCATGGTGATATCCTAATGAGATGGCCTCTGCCCAAGAAAGCCTTTTGCCTCTGGTAATGAAATGAGTCCTAGTGGTGGTTAATAGATTAGTTTCAATACTAAAAGAATTTCAGAAATGAACAATTGGTTCTGCAGAGGATTTATTTTCATATCAAATTCCAAACTTTGTTGTTCAAAGTTGATCTTACAGGTCATACTTACACATAGTTTCAAGAAGTTAACTTCACAAGTACCAGATAGAGGATGCATGAATGGCAAAATAGCAGTTCATTTGAAAAACATCTTAGGGTTTTGATGGACTAGAAGTTTAAATAAGAGTGATCAACAGCAAACAACAACAAAGAGAATGGAATTTTAGCCTCTTTAAAATAGACATAATGGTGGCAGCTAGGTGGTGCAGTGAATAGGGAGCACTGGCCCTGGAGTCAGGAGGACCCGAGTTCAAATCCAGCCTCAGACACCTGACACACTTATTAGCTGTGTGACCTTAGGCAAGTCACTTAACCCCAATTGCCTTGCCTTCCTCCCTCCAAAAAAAAATAAAGTAAAATAGGCATAATGTCAAGGACTAGATAGGTTATTGTTCTCTTGTTTTTCTTCCCTTGTCATATCATATCTGAAATATTATCATCAGTCCTGAATGTTAGGAAGAACATTGATAAACTGGAGAGCTTCCACAAGGTATTAAGAGACAGGGTCATGCCACGTGATGTTTGATTGAAGGTCCAGGTGATGTTTAGCCTAGAAAATAGAAGACTTAGGAGTGAGCACAACAGCTGTCTTCCACTATTTAAAGGGTTGTCATCTGAAAGAGGGATTAGACTTGTTCTGCTCAGCCCTTAAGGGAAGCACTAGGTATAATGTGCAAAAGTTGCAGAGACTTAGATTTAAACTGGATGTAAGCAGTAGGGTGGAAGCTTCCCAATGGTAAGAGCTACCTAAAAATAAAATTCGTTTCTTCTGGCAGTGGTTGTCCCCACTCCCAGCTTGGAATTCCCAGTACCTAAAGTAGTATGCATTTAACTTTAAATACTCTTCAGAGTTATCACTCCTAAACCACTTATTTGTTTGTTTGCTTGTTTGTTTTTGCACAGGGTTGATGGAGTGTACTAGACCTTTGATTTCATTGGTATAGGGAATTATTAGTGAAGAAACTCCCTCTATTGATGCACATCAACACCTGCTGTGCAATTTACAGCCACAGAATGTTAATCTGAAGAAATCTTTGCTTTACTTCTTGTTCTTTATTCCATTACTTTGTAAAGTTAATCTAGAGAAAAATCAACATTTTTGTAAGCCATCTCTTGTTTAACTTGATGCAAACTGAATTGGAGACTAGTGAAATAACTCCTCTAGTGCTTCACATGTCTAAGAAATTTTGTGCTAGGCTTTACACATGGAGTATTTTCCTCAGAGTGTCAAGAGCATTTGCTTCCCAAAGTGAAATAGAGTCCTATGAAACCAGACCTCCAGTAATGACTTCCATTGTACATTGGTTTCTCTCAAAAACTCTGGTAAAGGGGAAGGTTGCACTATGCCAGGCAAAATATTATGGGTAAGGCATCTCAGCTATCAAATGGCAATAGGAAACCCCTGATGAAAAGTATTTCCATCACAAAGTGCTCTTTTTCAAGGAGTCTTTGAAGTTGGCCATCAGACTGCACATACTAAAAATCATCCTGTTTGTTTCTTTCTTTTTTTAATTAATCATTTGAACATTTGGGGGTCTTCAAATGTTTACTGGGTGATTACAAACACACTGAAGTACTGAAAGAAAACTCCTGAGACTACATATTCACCCTCATCATCTGTTTATACTTTATTTTGACGCACCATCAATTGGAATTTTTAATTCAAAATATTCTCAAACGTTGCAGCATTTTTACACAGTATATTATCAAAGTATCAAGTTCTTTGATAAGGGTAATTAAACATGCCAAGTTTGTTTCCATAGCCCTACGTCTGCAATTGCTCATCCTCTCATTATGTTACTGTACTTAGCTCAGTGCTTTCAATTTATTCCTAGCACAGCTATGGCAAAATTCATTCACTTTAAGTCCTTCGTAATTTTAGCATTAAAGCTCAACATAAAGAGTCCAATCCTATGCAGACAGAACTCCTAATCACTTACTATGCCTCAGTAACATTTCTCTCATTGCTCTTACCATTAAAAAAAGTCCCTCTTTTCAGAAGTCAAATATTCGTTGTATTTCTTCTTTTGACATAATCCCATATTCCTTATTTAGAAAAAAAATGACATTGACTTTTTTTTTAAACTAAAGGCATTTTCTACATTTTCTTTTTTCCCCCCACTGGAAGTTTTGCTTGGATAAGGAGGATGAAAACTGGTTCAGAGTAATCTATCTTTCTACATATGAATTTCTGTGGCACTTATCACAGCAGTACCTAGGCACTCAGAAAGCACCATTAGACTAAAACACATACAAGGGGGTGGGGAAGAAAACAGAATGCTAAGAAAACAGAAAGTTTAAAGCTTCAAGAAAAATGGAAAATTTATCTTTGTTCAGAGACAACCAATGGGAAATTTAAAGGAAATCTTAGGAGCAATAGAAAAATATCCATATTCGACATCCATTTATTTATTTAAAGGTTTCTGAAGGACTATTCCAGGCTTTTGATTCTAGCGTAAAACACCATGGAGACTTACTGCAGGGGACCAAGGATAGAACATGACGCTAATTTGAGAACACTGAAAAGAAAGGGATGTGTGGAGGGAATCTTTAAAAAAAATACAAAAAATAAAAGAACCACCAATTTTCTCCAAATGGTGGTTAGAAGCCCCAAGAGAAATGTCTTTACTTCTGGGTCACCCCTTTGAACTCTAATAGCACCTTCTTGGTACCTTTTGTATGATGTCCTTTACTCCATTTTGTGTGATCATGATTTGCATATTTGATTTGTTTCTTCTCCTAATGTTAACTGCTTGAAGGTCTCATCTTTTTTGTCCTTCATGATGCCTTATACAGGGGCATACACATGGCAGGTGCTCCATAAATGTCTGTTGAATAAATGAGTGAATGGATGGATAATGGGCCTCTGCTCTCCCAGCTGGGTATTTATGCACCGTGGAAAGGGTAGAATGATACACTTGGATTCTCAATTGAAAGGGAAACTTGGGATCTACTTGATTTAAAGAAAAATACTGAGGTGATACATTAAGCTTTATACTGATTTGAAAAGTAAAGTATCCCTTATTTCTTAATAGAACATCAATAATTACATATTGTCATTATTAGATGCCAATTATCAGTAAAAGATCAGAACTGCAGTGTCATTCGAAAGATATTTATTTTCTTTTGTTTTCACATTTAAAAAAACAGATTACAGAATGATTGGTCCAATTTTGCATCCAAAATATAATTTATTCTCAACTTATTACATATGAATTTGAAAATTTGAAAATGAATCAATTGTCTTTGTCGCAGGTAATTTACAGATTAATGTTCCAGTTGCAAGTCAGCATATTGAAAAAAAGGCACCTTAATAGGAAAGGAATAAACATCTAATTTACAAGAGCATAACCACTATAAAATTTTATTTGTATCATCATGTAATTTCTGAGTAAAAAAGCCTCCCTGCTCGATTTCATGGTGCATAACCTGCTGATCCTTATGATTTCCCTCCTCTTTTAACAAAAAAGACTCCATTTTTTTATGTGACCTTGTTATATAGTCAGTCAGATACACTGCTGATAGAAATTACATTTCAAAGAGTAGAACCATCTTCACTTCAGATTTGACTCGAAGTTGGCAAATTAAAAGTATTTTAATAAGGCTAGCAGTGATAGTTCGGGAATGAGATTTAAACGGAGAGTCTGTGCCAACGAGTGCATTAACTTTATTCCAAAATAGTGTATGTAAAATGGCGTACTACTGACATGAGCTGATTATGATAATGTCTTAGTGCAAATTTTTGAAAATCAGGTACTATAAAAATATACCATTAACTTTATGTTAATAAAATATTTTGCTTGATGCCTTTTAAATTATTCATTTGAAGTAGTCTAAAAATATAAAAGAACTCTTATTATCATTCAATTTACATGATTACTTTTAAGTTCACTTTTTTGGTTTAACATAAACAGAGTGTAAAATTCACATCAAGCTTTTGGTATTTAAAATGTGTAATTTTTATGCAAAAATTGGATGGTGTGTTACATTTTAAGGCTTGTCATTAGTATAAATATAATTTTGACTTCTGATTTGAAACTATTTAACCCTTCTTAGAAATTACCATGTTTGCTTGCTCTTGACTCATCACTGATGCTTTGATTATGGATGTATTTCCTTTGTAAAAACACTGTTTTAAGAATCTAAGCAATGACTTGAAACCCCAGAGGTTTCTACAACAGTGTTAGGAAAAACTATGGAAATCACCATAAAAAAGGATCTCTATTTCCCAAGTAGAGTCAATTTTGATTTTCAGTTACTAGACTGGACTTACATAGAAAATAATAATAATAATCCAATTACCAAATCTAATAGTTTTTTTTTCCTCGATCCTAATCCTTCTTGACCTATTTGCTGCATTTGACTCTGCTGAATACCTCTTTACTCCTGGATACTCTCCTCTTCATGTTTTTGTGATGTTACTTTCTCCTGTTTTACCTTGTACCTGTCTGCTCTTTCTCAGCCTCTTTTGCTGGCTCACTGTCCACACCAAAGTTGATTCTGCCCTCTTCTCTCTTCACTTCTACCTCTACCATTTCTTTCCCTCTATACCCTTTCTCTTTCTCTCTCTTTCTTTCTCTTTCTGTGTCTCTATCTCTGTTTCTTTCTCTTTTTCTATGTGTGTGTGTGTGTGTGTGTGTGTGTGTTTAACTATCTTCTTTATGCAGATAAATCCTAGACCTATATATCCAGTTCCATTCCCTTCCCTTAGTTTTGTTTCAACATTACCTATCAGACATTCTGAAGACATCTTAAAGTCAATGTGTCTAAAATTGAATTCATTGTTTTTCCTCCCAAATTCCTCACCCCCCTTCATTCCACATATTTAATGAGCTGTCAAATCTTGCTATTTCTACCTTCATAACATCTCTTTCATCTGACTCCTTCTCTCATACCTCTGCTACTTTAGTCCAGGCCTTCACCATATCTTGCCAAAATTATTGGAACAACCTCCTAATTGATCACCCTGCTTCAAGTCACTCCTCATACTGGTCCATTCTACACATTCCTTCCAAGGTATTTTCTTAAAGCACAAATCTGACCTTGTGACTTTCCTCTTAATCAACTGCAGTGACTTTCTATTACCTCCAGGATAAAATATAAAAGCTTATATTTAGCCTTTAAAGTTCTACACAGCTTGTTCTCAATCTCAATCGCCAGTCTCATTATACATCACTCCCCCTCCCACCTGCTGTGTTTCAGGTAAATTTGTCTTCTCTCTGTTTCTCTCATAGGTCACTCCATATCTTATCTCTGTGTCCTTGTACTGGCCATCTCCCACCCCTGTAATACACCTTCTTTCTTTCTCTGCCTCATGGAGTATTTCTATTCCTTTTAAGATTCAGCTAAGCTTTCCTTTATCCATTCCATTATTAGGACGCACTCTCTCAAACTACCTTGCATTTAACTAATGTAAACTTAACGAGAGTACAAATTCTCTCTCTCTCTCTCTCTCTCTCTCTCTCTCTCTCTCTCTCTCTCTCTCTCTCTCTCTCCTCCAACAGCTAAGACAGTGCATAGTGTGTAGCATGTTTAATAAATGTTGACTGATGACATGATCAAGCCATTATGTAAGTGTTCAGTACATATCCAGCATTATGATAGGTAACCTGGAGTTTATTATAGTATCTCCAATGAGGTGCTTATAAGATACAAAAACTCACATATATGCTATAAGGGGAGATATAGCATAATTGATTTTGGCAGTTGAAACTGCAATGGAAATTGAACAAAGGATGCAAATGTAAGTGAATTCAGAAAAAGACAAAAATAGGGAATTGGGAGAAGATAAGGAAGTTCTAATGGCTATTGTGGAGTACAGGGTTTGAACTGAATCTTAAAAGAAGGGTAGGATTGTATTGTTTTTGAAGAAAGGAATAACCATATAAACAAGAAATTAGCAAGGAATATGGAGAGGAGGGGCAAAAAGTAGAATAAGGCAAAGGGCTAATGTTGGGACATATTCACACATAAAATTGGGGAGGTAATGTAGGAGGAAGCGGGAATGACCATGAAGTTTCTTAAATCTTAAAATGGGAATTTTCTATTGCCTTTTAGTTCTTATTTTACCTAGAGTTGAATATGCCATGAGCATAACCACTATTTAAAATAGAATTTCACAGTGAAGCGCATGTCAGTAATATCTACTGAACCATAGGTGCAGAGAAATAAGATTTAACATCTTTCAGTATTGTTGACAAAAGTCTGATAGGAAAATGGTGGAAAGTGAATAGACTTGACTTCTGGTCTTGGCCCACTGCTGCCTTTCCTTATAACTTGGAACAAGTTACTTAAGATTTGACTCATGGCTTCTAACTGTTAAATGAAGATACTAGGATCATCTTGGCTTTGACTCATAGATACATTGTGAAAATAAATAACTATGAATAAACCTTAAACTCTTTCACAGTGTTATTAGTAAGACAGTCTTGTTCTACAGCTAAATTATACCTTTTTTTCAAAGGGGTAGGATTGGGTTGAGTTTCTGATCTTTACGATTTTTGGAACAGTCTAATTTTTTTCTAGAAGTCTCTTAGATTATTAGTCATTTACAATTTTATTTTCAATCAACACCCATTTTCTCTCTTTCCCATCTCCCTATAGCCCCACCAAAATATGAACAGTGAAGCACAACATATTCCTACGTTGACCATGCTTGATGCCCATGCTGATCATGCCCAATCTTTTTTAAATAGAATTTTTGTCTACCTTCCCATTTCTTTATGATCAATGTAATATTAAGAAAGGACTTACCTGAACTACATATTAAATGTGCCATTGACAGCTTTCCCCTAGTGTCTCCTGAATGCCTGAGAGAATGTACATAGGCATGAAGTGCTTGGGCTTCTCATTCTTTCTATGTAGCTGGAAAGCCATTAGACAGATTAGAACCTTAGGATACCACTGTAGTTTAAGAAAGGCTATTCAGAGACCCATGGTATTTAAGAATGAGTAAGATTTCTGGATGTAGAAGTTCCACCTCTTATTATGGCAAGGCCAGTGGATCTAGGAAACTTGCCAAAGTGATGTAATGAGCTGCAGCCTTATTCAGAAAATTCAGGACAAAAAATACTTTTCCCTTAAGTGCACAAATAACTTTTGTATTTACCTGTGCCCATCTATTCCACATTTCATTTTACCTGTTATAGATGATTTTGTAAGTTTAGTCAAGTTTCAGACAGTGCATAATTAACATTTTTGTGTGAGAACCTGCTACAGACCTCAATTCCATTTTGACAAATAGTATTCCAAAGAAAATTTCCTGTTCTTTCTCCTTCTTCCCATAATGGGCTACATATTTCAATCAGCATTAAAAAGTTCACTTAGAGGGAAGGGGGGTGAAGGGGAAGAATATACTAGCACTTGTGAAAGGACTTGATCTACATATGTCATATGGAAAGGCAGATGTTTCTTTCCTTGAAAAGGGAAGAATGATGACTACCTCACTTATCCTGGGGAAGGGGGAATGTCTTCATGCCCCTGACATGCAAAGATTTCCACTAATAAAGAGTTCCATAAAGTCCTGCCATCTGAAAAGGGTACAAATTAGACATGATTGGAGTAGCTGAACTGGGTCCCCCAAAATTTGGTGGCATTTATAGAATCCAAATTTGTAGACTGAAAGAGTCAGAAAGAACTTATAGGTCATCTATTATAATTTCCTCTCATTGTACAGAATCCATTTCAGCAGCTTCATTGCTCAGACCACTTAGAAAAGAAGGGAGTCACTATATTCTTTTTGGTGAAATAGAGAACCACTGAACTTTGCCATGTACCACTACACTACATCCCCTGTGGTTTACCAGGCTTTGACATTTCACCTGTCTCTGTGCCATCTAGACTGCAGCATTATCTTCTAACCTAGGAAGCAAATAATGGACCCGTCAGCTTTAACATCTGCTCAGCCACTACACATTTAGATTCTCAGAGGCTTTCTATTCCCCCTACAACTAGACTTTCCTTTATGTGTTGTCTCACCTAATTACTATGTGAACTCTTTCAAAGCTGAAACTGTCTTGGTTTTTTCTATTTTTATCCCTAGTGCTTAGGACAATGCTTGGCACATACTAAGTGCTTAATAAATATTTTCATTAATTCATGGTGTTTTCTCTGGTTAGGTTGTCATCTGGGATTTGCTGGAATACTCCCAATGTCAATATGTCTATTTTATTAAAAAAAACCTGCTCCATTGTTGGATCTCATCAATTGCTAAAAAATTCTTTCTTAAGTGGACCTGAAATCTTCCTTTCTATAACTTATAATTTTTTTTTACCAATCTAGTTCTACTCATTATAGGAGCACTTAAGGTTTACTTCCTCTTTCAGGTGATAATCCTTTAACTATCATATCTCCAGTAAATCATTTCTTCTCTAGGCTAAAGATTCCTTATTCCTTCAATCGGTCTCATAAGATTTGGCCTTCAGATCCCACACCATTTTTGTTTCATCTGTGTTAGCTCTAGTTTGTCAGTCTTGCTCTGAAAGTTAAGTACCCTAAACTGAACAGAATAACCTAGATATGGATTTAGCAGGATGTAGTAGACAATGTGTCAATTATTCCCCCTAATGCATACACAACTTTTATGTGTAACATTTTATCTATTTATAGACATGTTTATAGAATGTTTCCCCATTAGAATGTAAGTTCTTTGAGTTCCAAAACTGTTTTTGCTTTTTTCTTTCTGTCTCCTATATTTACCACAGTATGTGACAAGTGGTAAATGCTTAATAAATGCTTATTGATTGATTGATTTGTATACGCAGAGCTTAACACTTTGTCTGGCAAATAGTAGGTTCTTAGCAGATATCACAGTTTTTAAAAATAAGTTTTTATTGATGTCTTTTTTATATCACTATAATTTTCCTCAGCAACCCTCCCTTTCCTCCTCCCATAGAGCCAAGCCATATAACAAATATTGTTTGTTTTTAAGACAAAAAAGAAAAGGAAGAAAGAAAAGTCAGTATAACTGATCAATACATAGAAAAAGCCTTAAAACATGTGCAATATACAATACTTGTGGGTCTCCCTTCTACAAAGGGGAGAGGTGGTACTTAGTGTCTTCTCTTATCTCTTCTTTGGAACAATGCGTGTTTTTTTTTATAAATTTGCAACATTCATTTTTAATTTTTTTTGTAGTTCTTTCCTTTTACATGGTTGTAACCATTCTGTTTATTGTTTTCTTGGCTATGTTTACTTTACTTTTCATCATGATGTTCATATAAATCAGAGGTTCCCAAACTTATTTGGTCTACTGCCCCTTTAAAAAAAATTACTCATCACACCTTCCCCCTGAAATTTACTTTCTTTAACCCTTTAATGGTTCTTCTTTGAAATTTATGTCTCATATATATATATATATATATATATATATATATATATATATATGAGTATGTGTGTATAATATGTCTTAAATTTAATAATTTGTTGTAAATTTATGGGGTTTTTCCTGCATTGAAATTTTGATGATGCAATATTGTGTCATATAAACACATAGTATCATAATATAAACAAATCATTACACACACACAGGAATGTGTGCTCAACTTCCCAACAATGTATAATATACTTGTCTGCCAACACTTGCTTATTAAGACCTGTAGCAGACTTGACCACTGATCAGTTATAATTTCCATTTTGTGTGTTTATTTGCAAAATAATATAATCACTATGACTTTAACTCTGTTACACAACAGATGAAACATGTATGAAAGGTTTTTCAAAGTTTTCTTTTCTTCTCTTCTTTACTTATGCTTTCTACTGCACCTTTATTTTTATTCAATACCCTCCAAATGTATTGGAGACTACTACTACTTCCCACCATGGGGGGAAGCACTCCCAGCACTCCCAGCACTCCCCAGGGGGCGGTCTCATCCACTTTGGGAACCTCTGATAGATCTTTCCATGCTTCTCTGTATCCATCATATTCATCATTTCCTATAGCACATCAGTATTCTATTACATTCATTTATTTTAGTCATTCCCTAATCAACAAGCATCTCCTGTTTCCAGGTCTTCACTATCACAAAAAGTGAGGCTTTTAATATTTTGGTATTTTTGAAGATTTCCTCATTGATGGCCTTCTTGAGGTATGTGTAGTAACAGAATCTTGACCCACATAAGTAGAATTAATTTTTAAATGAAATGCAGAGCTTTATATTTATAACTATTAAATTTCATCTTCCAAGTCTCAGACAACTTTTCTAGTTGACATTCAAAACCTTAATCTATTATCTAGAGCATTAACTATCTTTCCCAGTTTTGTATCATCCATAAATTGGATAAGCTTGCCTTCTAATGTCTTCATCTGAGTCATTGATAAAGGTGCTGAACATAAGAGGGCCAAGGACAGATCCCACTGGCATATTATTTGAGACTTTCCTCTAAGTTGACATCAATCAATTTATCAAGAATCTTTGGTTCTGATTGTTCAACAAGTTATAAATCCATCTAATTGTAATATGGAAAGGCAACATGGCATAGCAGAGTTAGAGGTGGCCTCAGAGTCAGAGACCCAAGTTCAAGTCCACTTTTCCATCCCCCACCTTACCAAGCGCTAATTGTGTAACCTTGGGCAAGTTTCTTAATCCCTCAGTGCCCCCAGGCAGTTCTCTAAGTCTTTAATTTGTGGTGGTAATTTGTGTTGTTGGAAGAAGGTCCTAACTAAGAGTTCCCCAAAACATAAAAATCAAAGATGTGATTGTTAAAATGTAATAAGAGTAATGTAGCTAGCTTTTCTAAAGTATGTTGAATTTTACATGCACCATGATTTCATTTGATCCTCACAACAGCACTGGAAAGTAGATGTTATTATTATCCTCATTTTACAAATAAGGATACTGAGGCAGACAGAGATCAAGAGACTTGCTCAGACTTTTGAGTGCCTAAGGTCAGATTTTAATTTAAGTCTTCCTGACACCATTCTAATCACCATGACACCTACCTCCCAGACTATTCTCTGTCTTGTCTAGAAAGATGTTGTGAGACTTGTCAATTACAGCATATGGGGTGTCCCAAAAGTTTCAATTCATTTTTACGCTTTAATAGCTAAAATATTTGCTTAAATCTGCACTAAGACTTTTAGGACAGCCTGCATTATTTCTGAAGTATTCCCTTGATCTACCAGACTAGTAACCTCATTCAAAAGAGGAAATAAGGATAGCTTCACAGGTTTATTCTTTCTCTGCTGACTTCCACTCACTACTTCTCTAATTTCTAAGTGTTAACAAGCAACCTATTTAGCAGAATATTCTAGACTTTTTCTGGAACTCAGCTTTTCATCTGTAGTTCCTTGGATAATTTACTTGGTCCTGGAAGCTTAATTCATTTCAAGTGGCTAGCCTGTTAGATTTCTGGGACATAAGATCATGCCTATCTTTCCTCTTGACATTTTGAAATCAGTTTTCCTAAAGGAAAGGATACACATCTGACTGTGCCCAGCATCTCCTTCCTTGACTATTATCAATTATGATGGTCATTTGTTCCCAAGGTTCCCATCACTTCCACCTACCATCCTGCTGTGGAAGCTGCTCTGGTAGCTGTGCCTGGTCTGAGCTCTGACAGGAAAAATGATGAATGAAAGTGGGAGGTTCTTTTTTTATTTCTTTTCAGCCAGAAACATAGGAAGAAGTAGCAGCAGAGACTACCAAAGGTAATTCAATGGGGGCTACAACTTATCTAACTCCTCTGGCTTCCTCTTGTATAAGAATAACAGAGAACCTAACCCAGTGAGTCACAAAGAAATTACCTGACAGACTGATGATAATGAAAAGCATTTCCCAAGAGAGCCCTTAACGGTCCTTTTTTAACATACTGGGACAAAAATGAGGATCGCTCCCAACTTACCTTTTTTTCCCTAACCTTTTTGTGTTATTTTTGGTCAAATGAAGTTAAATAAATTGCAACCTAAGGGAAATAATTTATTTTCACCTTGGCAAGGTGATATATCACCTTTATCATAGCCTTATATTCTACACTCCAACATGACATATCAGATTAATTCTTATTAATGATAAAAAAATTAATGCCCCAAAGACATTTTTGCAGAACCAGTATTGGTTGTCAGGCAGCACTGTTTTTAATAAGTCCTTTTTATTGGGATTTTGCTACCTACTAAAGGTTGAGGTCTAGATCCTTACCACCCTTCCCTTTTGGTGGGTAATTAGTGCCTTGGGTATCAAAAGCCTGGTTTTCCTCTCCCTTTCAGGAGCAAGATGTAAACTTCTTTCAGCTGGTTCCTTGATTTGTTTTTCCTAACATGATGTGGGGTAGACACAAAACTGATAGATAAATGCAGCAGAAGTCACAATGTTCTAAATGATGAAACTACACCGAGGTTGTTCCGACATGCAGAGGCATAAACCTCTTGAATGAATAGATCTGCAGTGCACAATTTTGAGTCAAGTTTATTATGAGAGCTGCAGAACAACAAGCTGAAGAATTCCAGAGAACATCCCTCATAATGTCAGGGTTAATGTAAATCTCTGGGCAGCTGCCATCTCAAAGTTAAAATATCTCCTTATCAGCAGAGAAGGCATGGAAGGTTTGGGTCAGCAAATGGAAAACTTGAAGTTGCAATGAACATTTCGGACTAGAGTGTTGTGTGCTTTTTCATTTTATCACAAATAATGCCTTCTAGATGGGGAGAGCAAATGCATTGATATATTTTGAATGGCTCCCCTGGGGAGTAACAGTATCATTGCTTGGTCAGTACCCTAGTCTAGCCTTTCTTGCAACAGCTTCCTTACTCCTCCTGCTGACTCCAATCTCTCCCCTCTCTCATAATCCTGCGTACTACTGCCAGACAATCTTTTCAAGAGAATCCTATAGCTCTTAGAGTCTGTATAGCTCTGTGCCCAAACTGTAGGCATAGTGCCTGGAAGGAAATAAACAGCTTTCTCTGTGGTAGCATTGCAGAACCAAATGCTATAAAGTGACAGAAATCATCAGACACACTCACTTTAGCACTTAATCATATACCACCTTGTGTTGTTGTTAACTCTATATATGTCATGTCTCCCCATCTAGATTTTTAGGTTACTGAAGGAAAAGGACTCCTCCTTACACACCCTCAGCACCTAGAAGGCTACCATGCATGTAGTAGATACTCAATAAATATTTGTTAAAGAAAAAAATTCATTTTGTTATGGCCTGATTAAAGAATTTCCAGTGTCTACACATCAGACATTTAATACCAATTCCATTCTGCACTGTCTGGTAACCAAAACCAATCTTCCTACCTTCTTATGTTTCCAGTGGAATGGAAGTTTCTGGAGGGGGAAAAAAAAACTTTTGTTTTTATCTTTGTGTCCCTAGAACCTCACTCAGTACCCTGAGTGTAAAGGAAATTTCACACATTCTTGCTGACTAGAATTGAAAATTTTAAAATCAGGGATCATAGGACTTGAAGCTAGAAGGAGCTATTGAGATCATCTAGCCCAACACTGTTTCTACAATACAGCACACATATAAGAAGGACCTTTATGTGCTTGGCAATTGAACACTGGGGAAGATAGGAAATTTAGAGGAAACACTTTGGCCTAATACCACTAGTCTACTTCATCACTACAGTCTCACCAAACTGGCTTTCTTACTGTTCCTCATACATAACATTTTATCTCCTCTCTCCATGCCTTCACAGTGACTCTTCCACATGCCTGGAATTCATTCCATCACCCTTGCCTCTTAGAATACCTAGTTTCCTTCAAAGTTAAGCTCATATCCATCTTCTGTATGTGCCTTTATTAATACCTCCCAGCTGTATACAACACATGCACAAGTTACCTTTTACCAATGTTGTACATATTTTCTTTTTTTTTTTTTTGGAAGGGGGAAGGCAAGGCTCTAATTATAGTGCATGTTTGTGCCATCATTGGGGTTAAGTGACTTGCCTAAGGTCACACAGCTAGTAAGTGTGTCACATATCTGAAGCCCGAGTTGAACTCAGTTCCTCTTGACTCCAGGGTCAGTGCTCTCTTGACTCCATGGTCAGTGCTCTATTCACTGTGCCACCTAGCTGCCCCATATTTTCTATAAACCTACATATATACAGATTATCTTCCTTGGCTAGATTGTAAGCTCCTAGAGGGAAGGTGTGTTTCACTATTGTTCTTCAACCCTAGCATCTACTCATGTCTGGCATAAAATTTATGCTTGTTGATTGATTGATTAATATTAACTACCTGCTTTCTGTAAGACTAGTTGGATTGGTTTTGTTTCTATAATATACAGATTCCTTCTTTATCACCCCTATCTATCCTTTTTAATGCTTTATTCCCTCCCTGCAGTGCCCTCTCCTCTCCTCTCCCACAATTCAAACATCACTGTATCCTTGGTGAAGGCACCGTTCAAACTTCTTCCCTCTATTGGCAGTCTTATGATATTTGTTGAATGTAAAATACAATTCAGCCCTTGCAACAGCACTGTTCTACTTTCTCTAGTTGTTCCATATATGCAAGTCTTATCTCCACAGCCATATTGTAAGTTCCTCAAAGATAGGAACTGTATCTTTTACTTCTTTTAATCTCTCAGTGTGCCAAGGACAGCACCCTAACACATACCAATTCTCAATAAATATTCTTGATTGGTGGTCAAAGTTAAATGTCTGTTATTGCCCAGAGGAACAGAGTTGGTGAGTTTAAAAAACAAACTTTCAATATAAAGTAGATACTTTTTATAAATAATGAAATACTTTTTTTTAATCACAGGGGAACTGAGAGGGACTGCTTTTTTTCCCTTATGCATATAGATATGTAATGTCCCTGCTGGGTTTGTTGCAGCCTGGTGACCACAGCATAGCTTCCCTCAAACACCAGCTTCGTTATTTTTTTCTCAAACAAAACCCTAAAGTCATCCCCCAAAGAAATTTTATCAGTTTTCTCCAAGTTGCTTTCCTAGTAGTTTGTATGGATTTTTAATTATTCACCACATGATTTCTGCCTTTTTGCATGGGTTTATTAGGAGCATAGTTAATTGTGATTCATTGTATGGCATTTGGCAAGATTGGAGACAGTCATTAAAGCACAGATTTTCTGCTTCTGGATGCGTTGTCTCTTGCATTGCAGGCCTTGGGGTCAGGGGAGATGTGCATTTTTTTGCACCTTCTCTAATCTATCTTGTTCAAAATAATACATACTTCTCCCCCTAAAACAACCCACAACCAAGTTTTTATACTTTTCTTCCTTCTTTTTTCCCTTCCTTCCTTCCTTTCCTTCTTTTTTGTGAGGAGGAACTGTGAGGAGGGCAAGAATTTAATGGCATTATGCTGTTCAGAGACTCCAAACCCCACTGCTCTTCCCCAGCTAGACAACTCTTTGTTGCCTCTGGCCAAGGAGCCTTGGATGGGATGCCCTTCCAAGCCTGTCAGTACCACTACTCTGTCAGCCATAGGGAACACTGCAGGGCAACACATGATGTTTCTCTGCCCTGCAGACTAGACCTTCTGGTTTCACAATTCCACAGTCCCCTTTGTAAGAAGGAGAAGAAAAGCTGCCTTGATAGTGAAGAAGGGGTGGGGGGAGGGAAGATGGAAGGAGCTTAAAAGGAAACATTATTCATCAGCTCTTTTCTTGTCTGCCCCCTCCACCTCTCTCATCTCTCCTCAGCAGGAAAAAAAAAAACACACTGTAAATAATTACCAAAGGTTGATAAAATAAGAGAAAAATCAAGTCCCAATACCCCTCCTGAATATTTCTGTTCCTCCTGGGTCCTGGAGCTGACTTCAAACCCCAGAGCCTGTCAGAATGCCCGGTGGCCTCTAGTTGGCTCCCAAGTTCTCTTTGTGTATTTAAAGGGCAGGACTGGGCTCTCTGGAGTGAAAAGCCCTATTGAACACAATGAAACCAAGGAAAGGAAGCCACATTTTCCAGCTCCTACCACATCCTACCTTTCTTTATCCCTTTGTTTTGGGCAGCAATCACAGACCCATATGCTAAGCTGTGGAAGATATTTTTCAGAAGCATTTGTCTCCTTGGGAGGCATCTAAGCTTGTTTTATTGGCAACTCTGAAATCACCACTGGGTCTGTCATGTGGTTATACTGCAGATGGTTTGCATGGGCTGCTTGTTTCTACTGGATGAAATCTCCCTTTGGATTCTGCTTCGCTTTTAAGGAATTTATGCACTACTAGTCAGCCGAAAACAAGATCATGCTTTACTTTCTTATAGGATTATTCTTCATGCTGTCTCAATCTGAGGGTTAGTTACCTCTCATGGTTGCTATTGAAGAATAGGGGCGAATGGGAAGGCTGTGACTGAATCAGATAGAGGTGGTGCAAGCGTACACTATAATTAGAGCCATCCCTACCCACTGGAAAGGTGGTTCTTGTCAGCAGGTTGGCAGGTGGCTCTCTTGCAACATCCAGAATCTAGGTACAGGCGATATCTAGGATCTAATACAATGTCAACAAAACCATCCTGCAGTATTTCCCTTAAGGGCAAATGGCAACTATTTTTATTATATCTGTATGGATTTCCCCCCATTTCCCCCAAATAGAACCTGCTACTGGCTTTTTATACCAATCACACAGTGAGCTTCATTGATATTTAGCTTACACCAAGTAAATGTCTCTGTGCCTAAAATACTAATAGTGGTGGGGTTTTTTTGGGGGGGGGATTTATTTCAATATAATAATTCTAAAAAGATGATGTTAAAATAATCAATAACTCTCGTTTCCACGGAGGAAAGTAGCCCTGTTTTCCATTTTAATAGTTACTTGTTCTTATAGTATCTTCAACTGTAAAAAGAACATCAATCAACAACAAAAACTACAAAATATGTCCTTCCTTTGGTTAGACATAGGGCTGAATAATGGAAAACTTTAACACCAAAGTACTCTAAGAGGAGAATACAATTATCACTATTATTCCATTGCTTTTATTAGGTTATCTGCTTGCCTTTATTTCCCCCAACTGCTTTTCAATTCTGAGGGTGTCTAAAGACAAATATAGGAGTAGAGGGGTTGATGATATTTAATTTTTAAACTAACTTTATTGATCTTTTTATTTTTATGTTACATGTTTCTCACTGTATTTCACTTCTCTCCCCCACCTAGAAAGTCATCCCTTATAATAAACTATAAAAATAAGAAAAAAATTCTGTAAAACTAAATATCATATAAAAGAAATTTAACATGATATGTCATTCCCTACATCTATACTCACCTGCTTCAGCAAAGGAGTAGGGGGAAAAGGAAAATGTTTCTTTGTATCTCTTTTTTGCTTCTTTTATTTATTTTTCTCCAATTATATGTAAAAACAATTTTTGACATTTGTTTTTAAAACTTTTGAGTTCCAAATTCTCTCCCTTCCTCCCTCTGCAGCCCCCCCCCCCCATTGAGAAGGCAAGTAGTTCAACACAGGTCATACATGTGTAGTCATGTAAAACATATTCATAATAGTCATGTTGTATATCTCTTTGTATATTAAAAACGTGTTAACTATTCAATTTTTACCATTTTTTTCTTTTTAAATTTTGAGTTCCAAATTCTTTCTTTCTACTGCTCCCTCACCCCTACTGAGAAAGCAAGCAAACTATATCAATTATACATGTGAAATCATGCAAAACATATTTCCATATTAGCCATGTCACAAGGAAATGAAGGAAGTAAGAAAATTTTACTTCCATTTGCACTCAGAAATAAAAGTTCTTTTTCTGGAGACAGAGTATTTTTTTCATCATGAGTGCTTTGGAATTGTCCTAGGTCTTTGAATTGATCAGAGTAGCTAGTTCTTTTATAGGTAATCATCATTACAACAATGCATAATGATCTCCTGACTCTACTCACTTCACTTTGTATCAGTTCATATAGGTCTCACCATGTTGCTTTTTTGTTTCCTGAAACCATTCCCTTTGTTGTTTGTTATAGCATGATAGTACTTCATCACAATCATATACCACAACTTATTCAGCCATTCCCCAATTGATGAGCATCTCTTCAATTTCCAATTCTTTGCCACAGCAAAAAGAACTGCTGTAAATATTTTTGCACATATAGGTCTTTTTCTCCTTGTCTTTGATCTCTTTGGGGCACAGACTTAATAATGGTATGGCTGAATCAAAGGATATTCACAGTTTTATAGCCCTTTGGGCATACTTCCAAAATCATTTTTCAGAATGTTTGGACCAGTTCACAACTCTGCCAATTGTTAGTGTACTTCTTTGCCCTCATCTCACCCTCCCACCCCAGCAATGGTCATTTCTTATAGGTGTTGTTTTAATTTAGTAAGAGTTTGTTGTTTTAATTTAATAAGAAAGTTTGCTTTAATTTAATAAGAGTTCTTATAATTTAATTTAATAAGAAAACCCAAAATGGGGTCACAAAGAGTCAAATATGACTGGAAAATGACTGAACAAAATCCTTCTCTCTCTTTCTTTACCCTACCTCTGTTTTGCGTCTGATCACTGCCTTCTTTTTATTTTGTTGCTACTCATTTTCTTGGAAAAGATACAGAAGTAGTTTGCCATTTTCTTCCCCAGATTAGTTTACAGATGAGGAAACTGAGGCAAACAGATTTAAGTGACTTGCTCAGTGTCACACATGTTAGTGTTTGAAGCCAAATTTGAGGAAGAGGAGTCTTCCTGACTTCAGGCCTGGCACTCTATCCACTGAGCCACCTAACTTCCTTTTGCTTTTATTTTTTTTTTATCCTCTTCCCTGTTGAAAAATTTAGATTTCTGTTCCTGAGTGTGTGTGTGTGTGTGTGTGTGTGTGTGTGTGTGTGTATTTGTGTGTTCTCTGTCCATTCCTCTGACTCTTATGACAGATTCTCTAGTTTCCTTCAAGGCTCAGTTAAAGTGCTACCTTCTACATGAAGGCTTTAAAGCCTCCATTCCAGTATACCAGTGCTTTTTCTCTCCTCCTTCCCTGCCATTATCTTGTATTTATTTTATATTTAAAAGATGTTTGAGATCTTACTTATATCCTGGGAATTTTAGCTTAGAAGAACAAGTATTCTCTCTCAACCCTGAGAGAGATTTGGGACTATTGCGGTCTTTGAGCTGGAAGGCAAACTTGAATCATGCCTGAGAGCTCTCAAAGAGGTACACAGGATCCACCAAATACAGACTGAAAGAACAAAGTGAGAACTAAAAGAGCCAAGCAGCAAATGCAGCAACAGTGGAAAGACAAAGTCCCTGGCCCCATCTACAAATTAATGAACTCAACAATGAACAATCAGCAGGTCAGGGGTCAAGGATGAAATTGAAAGGAGAGGCTAAGAAAGACAAAATCACAGGTAGACTGAGATGTAGTAAAGAAAGGAGGTGGGGGTCAGTCTCATGGACCCAAGAGAAATCTCAGAGGAGAAAACTTAGGTTAATGTAGTCAATTATAACACTTCTATTAAGACTAAACAAAGATCCAAAAAACAAAGATCTCTTTACCCAACTTCCCCTTCCAGTGTCTTTTCAACAATAGTTGCTTGTACTGTCCTCTTTTAATTTCTTTTACCTAAATGTTTCCAATATCTCATTTTTTTTACCTTAAACATAAAAATGCCGAGAAGTGGCAGAAGATAGATACACACAAAATTAAATTAGGACAGAAAGCCAAACCTTGGTCTTAATGTGGGGAAGTTTCCTAACTGGGGGCTTTGAAATGTTGTGATTTACTAATAATTTTTCATCTGACATAAATCCCATAATATGGAGAAAAGTTCCAGATGAACCTGGGGGCTATTATGTTGCCCCTAGGCTACACGTCAATCTAATTGTTCTAAAAATATATGGCTGATTAAATCTACAGGGAGAGGGAGGACAGGGCAGTGACTGGAGAGATCTGCCAATAAACTATTCCCCAGAGTGGAGACAGGAAAGACCTGGGAAGAATTCAGATCTACCCCTGTCAAGTGGAAAGAAGGCAGAAAAAAAAGGATCAAGTATTGACCAACCATACCCTCCATAGCAAGCCCACTGGTTTTACTTGCGTGCGCGCGCACACACACACACACACACACACACACACACACACATTGTCTCTCTCGGTTGTATTTTACATTTTTCAAAAATTAGGACTTTCTCTTTTGTCTTTGTATCCCCAATTCCAGGCACATAGAAGGCACTTTATAAATACTTATTAATTGATTGTCTCTTTTATTCACCTTTTGATCTTGAAAAGAGATATTAAAGTGGGCCATCAGTCTCCTTTCTCTGAAAAAGTCTGAGGCTGAGTCTGATTATCTGATTTCAGCATGGCATGGTGATCTAAAACTAGCTGGCATATTATTTAAAAACCAATTCCTTCAGTTTCTGCTGCTACAAAAAAAAAATGGAAATAGAAACTCTCACTTTTCCATCCAGCATAGTAGTCTTCAAGTATAATGAGTTACTGTTTTTGGTAAACATTAACAATGAAGAGGGGTGTCTATTATTGAGATTTTACATTACTATGGAAATCATAGCCTCCTCATGTCACAAACTTCAAGGCCTAATAGAAAGAGGAATAGTCAGCAGTACTCCTAGGATCAAGTCCCAGATCGACCAGTTGTGTGGATTTCAGTTATTTATCTCAGTTCTCTGAAGCTCAGTTTCCCAGTCTTCAAGTCAACAAAAATTGATTAAGAACATACTATGTACCAGACACTGTACAAGTCGGGGATCAGATTAGATAATGTTTAAGGTCCCTTGAGCTTTTCACTTTCTGGGTCCTAGTCATCTCCCATCTTCCCACTACCTACATGCCCAAGTCAATACTTAGTACTCAAATGAATCTGTGATCTCATTGATTCAGGAACATGCAGATTACATTCCAGCCATACCTGCCTCACCTATGAGACTCTCATCTATGTTCCCACAAAATTTTTTTGCAAGGCATGTATACTCAACATTTTTTTTTTGGCTATGGCAACCCAAGAAAGAGTGGGGAAACAGTAGCATCAGAAATATAAAATATTTTGACAATCATTTGCTTCTTAACTAATGCCTGAAAATTTTCATTGATCAAGAACCAGCCAACTTCTCTCTCACAAAAAATATGCCTTTTAAAATAGCAATGCATTTCTTCCTAGCAATTAATTATAGGTATGACTTCTATTTTTATATATGAAGTCTCTTACCAACTGCCCCTTCTTTGTAAATGTCCTTAGGATCTAAAGGTATTCATGTTGAGTCGGTTTACATTTTGTAGCTTAAATAATCTCACAGCAGTAGTAACATGGTTATTGTACAATAAAGCATTTCCACTCACTCTTTTTTTTTTTAAAGCAATTGGGGTTAAGTAACTTGCTCAAGGTTACATGGCTAGTTATTATTTTTGTGTGGGTGCTCATTATCTGAGGCCGGATTCGATCTTGGGTCATCCCAACACCGAGACCAGCGCTCTTACTCACTGCGCCACCTAGCCGCCCCTCCACTCACTCTTAACAAAATTATCCCTGATCCTACTTGCTTTTCTTGATGTGTCTTTGCCTTTACTTAATTTTTAAAATAAATACTTGTATACCTTTTATTACCATTCCTCTGAAATAAATCAGTATCAAATTGCCCTTTGCTTTTAAGTGGGAGATAAAACTTCTGTGGCATTGGGGAAAATTAAACCAAATTCATTCAACCTTTCAGTATCTATTTAAGTGAATCCCTTTCCTATTATGTGAGTGAAATTAGACCAGGTCTACAGATAAAAGTATACAGTCTAAGCAAGGACACAAGAGCTAAAATAAAAAGGCCAGTGACCTGTGCATATAGCAACATGTGTTCATAATTACACAATTATGTTAGTACATGTATACAGCATCTCCTTTCATTACTGTAGAGGGTACACATTCACAAACACTGATAAAATTTAAGCAATACCTATGGGACCTGGAGGGCAGACCTTAGGCAGCCTCCAACTGGACCAAATTAGAAAATGAAAAGAAAGAGAAAACAAGTAGGCAAGCATTTCAAACAATAAAATGATTTATGCATTTGTTCATTTAACAAGCATTTAATGTGTCTAGATGTTCCAAGCTGTGCTAGATACTAGGAATTCAAAGAAAATTCCTAGTCTGAAAAAAAAGGAACTTGTTGGAAAAGGATGAGTGAGGGAAAGAACAGTATGAACATAGGAGAAAAAAAATATATATACATGTGTGTATACATATATGTATATGCATAAACACACGAAGTAGAAACAAAGCAATTTCTGGAGGCAAGGCTCTAGCAACTAACATTTGGAATTGACTCGGCATACAAAGTGATACTGAATGTTAGAATGTTTTTTTTTTTTTAAGTGAGGAATTATAAAAGGCAAATGTGAGGAAGGAGTTCATTCTAGTTATGGGGGACTGCCTGAGCAAAGGCAGGGAGAGAGGAGATTGTAAATCGCATCAAGAACAAGAAGGCCAGTTAGACTTCAGTGCCTCAGAGTTTCATAAAAGACAGTAATATAAAATAAGCTTGTAAGATAGCCTGGAGGCAGACTGTGAATTTCTTCAAAAACCAAACAAAGGAGTTTGCATAATGAATTGTAAGAGAACACATTTCTATAGTACTTTAACGTTTGTAAATTGGTTTTCTCCTCATAGTTTATATAGGTAGAAAGTACAAATATTTTAATCCCAATTTTACAGACGAAGAATCTGAAGCTCAGAGAAGTTTCAAAATTGTAAATATCAGAGCCAGGATTACAGATGGAGTTTCTGACTCCAAGAACTAACTATTTTACATCATCTTACCTCTCAGCTACATACACACAGTCAAATAGCCCCAAGTAGCCTAAAGCTCTGAAGACTATATCCTGTCCCCACCCCTCAAGCTGAGATTGGTTGATTTTCCTTGGGGGGGGCAGGGAGCACTTTCATTGGTTGTAAATGGCAATCAAAACTATTCCACTTGGCCCCAAACCAGAGGAGTATGGGAAATGTGATGAGGGGAAATAGATAAAAGAGGGAAAGAGAAAAAAAAAACAGAAGAAAACTGAAGCTAATTGGGAGCAAAAGTGGGGTTTGTGGAAAATCCCTTCTCTCACATTTATCACTTTTGCAACTCTGTCAAAGGCACTTAACCCTCTAAGCTGATTTTTTTGATCTATAAAATGGTAAAAAAAAAATGCTACAGATTTATTTTGAAGGTGAGATAATGCATATAAAGTGTTCCATTAACATGAGACCTTGCCATTGTTAGCAATGGTGGCAGCCAGCAAAAGCAGCCAGGTTAGAAGTGATAGCAAGGACAGTGGAAATTCAAAGGCAGTCAGTATTCTCATGGTGGCAAATAAGAGAACCAGTTACCAGGAAGGAGACGTGGGTAACAGCCATGCACTTCAGGAGAGAGGCAGAATGGAACAATGGAAAGAACTCCAGAGAGGTAGCCAGAGGTCCAGAGTCTGATTCCCAGATTTTTCATTTAGCTGCCAGTGGGACAGGGGAAAGGTGGTTCTCTCTGGACCTCAGTTTCCTCATTTCTAAAATGAGAAGATTAGATGAAAATATCTTTTATATCTTTTTTCAGACTCAGGAACTCAGGACTCACTGAAAAAGATCTTGTTTACCCAGGAAACATCCAATCAGCTCTGCAATATATGTTCTAGTGTGAGTTGGAGGAACAGGCCAAATCTGACTGTAGTGGGAGGAAAAAACCAGAGGTGCTCGCTGATAAGGAGGTAGATATCAGTGTGTGTGTGTGTGTGTGTGTGTGTGTGTGTGTGTGTGTGTGTGTGTGTGTGTGTGTGTAGTGTTTTCTGCTGACAAGTCAAAGGACACTGACAGCAACCATGAAAAATATTTTCAAGGGGATGAGGAAATCAGTCAAGAGTAAGCAGCTCTGGCCTTTGATTCACTGATTAATTTTGTAGAAAGGCAACCCTGTTATATTGACCTGAAGGTCATGAAGTCATACATCCTTTACTCCACCTTTACAAGAAAGATATAAATTACCCCAGAGCAAGCTGAACTCATGGCTTTCACAAGGAAATAAGTTTCAGGGTATCTTCAAGGGTCAGTGCTGATTCAGACCTAAGTTCCATACCCTCTATATAGCACAATATAAAGACTATAGTTCATAAAAATGAACTTAAATTATCCAGAAAATTCAAATTATGAGTATGCTGTGTTTAATTGGTCAGGTAAGTGTATAGTCAGTATAAAAAGATTTCTACCCCAAAATTGCAGTTAGCAATAAAAATACTAGTACTTAAACTTTGTCTGAAGTCATTAACTTATCCAGAAAACCAGTTATCTATTAGACTAGATAATTAACCCTCCTTTTAGGAGATAAGAGTCTAGATTTGTGATTTCATTTTTGTGAGGAATTCTCAGTGTGAAAATTCCCTTTATTGATAAAGATTAGAAATTCATCAAAAAATTGAAGTCTTGGAGAGTTCCATATGTAACTTGTACCCCCTCCCCTTTTTTCTCATTGAAGAAACATATATACAACTTAGAAATACATAGTAAAAATGAGAACAGAATGTATATTGTGAAAACCAACAGCAAAGAAGTAAAAGTATAAGTTGGAACCTTTAAGAGCTACCTAGGGCCCTCCTCAGTTACTATGTCCCTCAGCTGAAGCAGCATTGCCGATTCTTGGTTTTGTGTTTTTTGGTGGTTGTTGTTTTTTCATTTGTATATAAAGCAGTTGACAAAAAAAAAGTGTTCCCAATTTCTAAGGGATGGCCTGTAGATAATAATTAGCTTTAAATCTTTTAACTGGTATTTTCATTCCTAATAGGCCAAATCCTCAAATATTATTTCCAAGTGGAAAATCCTCTACCAATATAAATCTGCATTAAGCTTTAAAATATTGTCTTATAGTTGCTTGGGGGCACTCAGAGGTTAAGGTACAAGATCACTTAACCAGTACTTAGAAGAAGGACTAGAACCAAGGTTTTTCTGACTCCAAGGCTGGCCTTCAATCCATTATATTACATTGCTTTCTACAAAAAATATAAAAAGAAACAAATAAAAAAACATTACATTCAAGCAATATCAAGGTGACCTAAGGATTAGACTCTAGGTCCAATATACTTTAGGCCTCCCACTCATACAACACATTCAGTTAACTAATTAATTTTTATAGAAATGCAGCAATGTTATATCACTTCAAGGATGAGATAACACTTCTTTTATTCCAGGAGACTGGAATTATCTTCCAATTTGGTTATATCCCATGAGTGTATAGCACATTAGAACATACAAATCAACTAGGTAAAACATCATAGAGTGGAGAAAACATATCTATTTTACCTGGCTGCTTATATTAGTAAGAAATCTAATGTAGCTCAATGTGATAATACAGTGTGCAGTTTAATTATAAATAAAAGGATTTTTTTTAAGTCTAATAGTTCTATCTAAAATCTTCTAGCATCTTCAAGAAAAATTAATAAAAATTATTAATTACCATAGCTCATTTATAAGAATCTAAAGGAGGATATTATGAAAAATTAGTGAAATTATTAAAGGGAATAAAGATCAATTGTAATCACATAATTCTAGCTATATGCTGCATCTCTCTTCATTAATCAAAGATAATCTGGAAATGCAATCCTTAATTGCTTACTAAAAAAAAAAGTATTTGTATGTTCTCTGCCAGAGGGGAGATAATTGGAAAGTGCAGAAGTCTTCAGCATGAGCTGTATGCTGATTTTGAAAGAATTCAGTTATTAATTTTTTTTATATTGTGGGACTGGACTTTTTAAAAGAATGTTAAACTCTCACTTATGACAGGCAACTTGAAATGTTTTTTTGACTGCAGTTTTTAAAAACTCTAAAATAATGGGCCTGAACCTACCAGTGAGAAGAAAGTCTCCTGTCTGACCTCGGGGAGATACATTGATCTCTCAGCCTCCTCAACAAACTCTGTTTATCTTTCTTCATCACCAAAATGTTGATCCATGAACAGAATGATTTCATGTTCGTCTAGAACAAAAGTGATTTCTTTCTTTGTCCTATGCTTGAGATCAGGCTTAATAAAATTTTATCTCTTTTCAGTTAGCACACTGCATCCACACCTTTTTTGCAGCAATGTTTCACAGAATAATGAAATCTTTTAGCTCAGAAAGGATCTTACATATCTAATTAATCTAACTCCTTGCGTAGATAAGGAAATAGCAATTTGTCCAAAGTCAGAGAGCTCATTAATGGAAGAGCTGGGATTAGAACCTAGCTGTCCAAAATTCCAGTCCCAACATGACGCTGCATCATATTGCCTTTAAAAGTCTAATATTCTTCCCGGGCAGTTGCAGGTCTCCTCTGATGGGCATGTCAAAATGTCCAAAGGAGAAAAGGAAGAGAAAATTGGGTTCTACCGCCAACAGACCTTACCTTAATAATCCTTTTCTTCCCTCAATCTCCCATATTCTCAGGTGTTCCCTGATAGGTGAGTCAAAGCTTCTAAGGTGGAAGGGCATGAGAAGGATCAAATATCACTCTCCCAAATATTATTTCCAAGTGGAAAATCTGAGAATGCTTCATAGCTGTGATGGTAATGTAATTTGAATTTGAAGATCCCTTTGTGTTGGCAAAGGTAGCAGGTACTCAGCACTTAGTAATTGATCAAGCCTTTGTTGGGGAAACAGAAGGTATGAACTCCTGTCACCTGTTGCTGACATAACAGGAAGGGGTTGGCTGAAACAGGAAGTGGCTAATGCTGTGTGCATATAAGAAAAGCCCCAGAGAGGCACAGTCAGAATTTCTTGGGACCAGCATCTGGTGGCAGAGCAGTACAGAAGAGAGAATGAAGAACTGAACTAGAAGTTCCTCAGAACTTGACATGGTAGAGCTTCTTCTGAACAGGAGCCCTGAGCCCTGAGCCCAGGTGACTGAGGAAGTGTGACTGGGATGCTGACATCTTGTTTGTTTGTGGCTTGGTTGAGCCTTGAATTCCCTGGAGCAGACATTGTGAAGGATCTGACATGGACCAGACCCTGTGAACTTCAGTGTGGAGCAGGACCTATCCAGAGAGCTGGACAAGAAACTGGGAGCTGTCTGCCATTGAACCCAGGTGACAGGCTGGTGAATCCAGGTAGACTCTGGGACCATGGAAGGGGATCCAGGGAATCTGAGAACGAGCCCCAAGTCAAGATGAAAAGTCCTCTCCCTCAGTACTGGGTACTGAGTAACGAAGAAATTGTAGTTTACCAGTGACCTAGGGGGTAGAGGGCTTTGTGTATGATACTTAGTAATTGATTGCTGAATAAGTGACTGATTGAGTTAATCAAGACTTTGCCCTATGAGTGGAAGACTTTGACTATTGATATACTTTGAGATGATTGCTCTTTGTTCCAAACTTTGTGGCCACTATGGTGAAAACTATGTGGCCATTTTAATGATAAGCTGTTGTGAATATAAGTTGTAATACTGTGAATGCTGTACCTTGATTTTCTGTGAATGTTTTGCTTTGATTTGTTATGGAATAAATAGAGCATTCATGGGGTGGCTTAGGTGGCGCAGTGAGTAGAGCGCTGGCCCTGGAGTCAGAAGGACCTGAGTTCAGATCCAGCCTCAGACACTCAATGCACACACAAACAAAAACCTAGCCGTGTGACCTTGCGCAAGTTAAGTCCAATTGCCCTCCAAAAAAAGCAATCAATAAATAAATAAATAAATAAATAAATAGAGCATCCACTATACTGTGTAATCAGAACCTTAAAAGCTGTTCACAGTAGCATTCTTCTGGAAAGCTTCTGTGCATGGCATTACAATAGCAGTGATGAATCATTAACTAATCTTGAAGGACGTGGATTTAGATTGGAGAAGGAGGAAGAGTAGGTCATTGTAAATGCATGTGTTAAATCAACAAAAAACCAAGAGGAAAAATGAGCCTGGTAGAAATGGTTAAAAATAAATACACAATTAAACAAACAAACAAAGATTGTTCTTAGTGGAGTATATTTTGGCAGAAGTGAATGAGACTATGCTTAGTAGATAAAGTAAAACCTACTGAAATCTTGCATGAAGTTTCAATAGGCAGAGGAACTACCACAAATTTTCAAGAAAAGAAATATAACTAATTGCACATGTTTACAAAATACTCACATAATATCAAAGTACAGAATGGCTCAAAACTGGTAGGCCCCAGTTAGTAAACCATGGTAGCAATGTTTGAACTATGATTTTGGACCCAATTCTGTGCATCAAAGAAGACCTGTCAAAGGAAAATGGCATTAAAAATTGGGAAGAAAATTAAAGTTCATGCTAAGTAAAGAAGGAAACATCTCTTCCTCTAAGGATTCAATTAAGTAAAGATGATGGGAGAAAAAAAATAACCTAAGATTCCATGAGGAAAGACCTTACAAGAAGAAATTTCTGCATCATCTTAGAGTTCATACTAAGTAAAGAGGAAAACATCTCTTCCTCTAAGTATTGAGTTAAGTAAAGATGATGGGAGAAAAAAAAAATAACCTAAGATTCCATAAGGAAAGACCTTTCAAGATGGGTGGGAGGCTATTTAGTAATTAAATTCTAATGAAACAAGAACATAGAGGAAAGAATGGGAACCCTTGTGGCTAACACATGGAACTTTTCTACCAACTCAGTTTTGTTTGTTTGTTTTTGTTTTTTAAAGACAAGTGCAGAATGTTGGAAGCAAAACATTTTAGGATTAGTATCTAAGTGGGGCATAGTCCTATAGCAAATATTAGAAGGACTAAAGTACAAAAATGATGAGATGGAGTATGCAGTGCATAATAAGAGGGGACAGGAAAGTGCTGCTGCTCTTTTGTTCCACTTCTTTTCCTCTTGCTTCTTCAGTCTGGTGGCATAGTGGATAAAGTGCTAAGCCTGTTGTCAGGAAGACCTGAGTTCAAATTTGACCTCGGACATTTAGTAGCTTGTGACTCTAAGCAAGTCATTTAATTTCAGTCTGCCTCTCTTTCCTCAACTTTAAAACAGGACTAATAATAGCATCTACCTCCCAGGGCTCTCTTAAGGATCAAATGCAATAGCATTTGTAAAGCGCTGAGGATGATGCCTAACACATAGTAGGTGCTTAATGAATGCTTGTTCTCTTCCCCGTTTGTCTTTTTTTCTTTCTGCTTCATTTTCTTTATAATATGGGCAAAAAAAAGATCAAGGATTTGTAGATAAGAACATTTTGAGAGATAGACAGGACAGTGATAATGGATGGTAGAGAGATGGTATTTTTTATAATTAATTTATTTTTAGTTTTCAACATTCACTTCCATAAGATTTTGAGTTCTAAATTTTCTCTCCTTCCCTTTCCTTCTTCCTCCCCGAGATGGTATACAACTTGATATAGCTCTATTTATACATTCATATTAAATATATTTTCACGATATAAAGAAGAATTCAAAGTAATGAGAGAAACCATAAGAAATAAGAAACAAAACAAAACAAGAAAAGAAAGAGAGAGGAAATAGTATGATTCCATATACATTCAGACTCCAAAGATCTTTTTCTGGATATGGATAGCATTTTCCATTGTGAGTCTTTTGGGGTTATCTTAGATTCTTGATCACTGAGAAAAGCTAAGTCTATCAAAGTCAGTTATCAAACAATGTGACTTACAGTGTACACAATTCTCCTGGATCTGCTCATTTCACTCAGCATCAGCTCATATAAGTCTTTCCAGGTTTTGCTGAAGTTCACCTACTAATCATTTCTTTTTTTTTCTTTTCTTTTTTTATTTGCTTTTTGGAGGGCAGTTGGGGTTAAGTGACTTGCCCAAGGTCATACAGCTAGTTAAGTGTTAAGTGTCTGAGGCCAGATTTGAACTCAGATCCTCCTGACTCCAGGGCTAGTGCTCTATTCACTGTGCCACCTAGCTGCCCCTTACTCATCATTTCTTAGAGCAAATTAATATTCCATTAAATTCATATACCACAACTTGTTCAGCCATTCCTCAATTGATGGACATCCCTTCAATTTCCAGTTCTTTGCCACCACAAAAAGAGAGGTCATGAATATTTTTGTACTTGTGGGTTCTTATGATCTCTTTGGGATATAGAACTAGAAGTAGTCAAGAGCTTTTATAGCCCTTTCGGGGAAAATTCCAAATTGCTCTCCAGAATGGTTGGATCAGTTCACAACTCCACCAACAATGCATTAGTGTTCCAATTTTCCCACATCTTCTCCAACATTTAGCATTTTCCTATTTTGTCATATTAGCCAATCTGATAGGTGTCATATTAGCCAATCTGATAGGTGTGATATGGTTCCTCAGAGTTGTTTTTATTTGCATTTCTCTTATCAATAGTGATTTAGAGCATTTTCTCATATAACTATAGGCAGTAATTTCTTCCTCTGAAAATTGCCTATTCATATCCTTTGACCAAATTTTTAAGAGATGGTATTATTGTTGCTGCTCTTGTTATCCAGTCATTTTTCAATCATGTCCAACTCTTTCTGACCCTATTTGGGATTTTCTTGGTAAAGATACTTAAGTAGTTTGACAGTTCCTTCTCTAGCTCATTTAACAGATGAGGAGACTGAGGCAAACAAGGTTAAGTGACTTGCCCCTGGTCACACTGCTAGTAAGTATCTAAGGCCAGATCTGAACTCAGGAAGATAAGTCTTTCTGACTCCAGGCTAAGAATTCTATCCACTTTCCCAACTAGCTGCCCTAAGAGAGAAGATCAAACTACTTGATTCCAATATTGCTCATGTTTTCTCTACCAAGTAGAAAAGTTTTCATGCCATAAAAATGATTGATCCTAAAATTTCAAAATCAGAATGAATCTCAGAGACCAAATAGTCTAACATATATATAACTACAACATTGCCACCAAGTAGTCCTTCAGCCTCTGCTTGAATTCCATTTATTAAAAGGAACTTATTACATCCCAACGCAGCCCATTCCACTTTTCAGCAACAAACATTTTGGAATTTTTTTAAAGCTAGGCAATTCCCATAATATGAAACCAAAATTTACTTCTTGGTTACTTTCCTAGCTCTACCCTAGCCAGATAAATTTGTGATTAATAAATAGGTCATGTGATAAATTATCTGAAGGCTTTAATGAACCACAAGCTCCAAACCACCAACAGTGTGATGTGAAAAATATAAAATCTAATGTGATCTTAGACTGCATTAAATAATATCAAACCAAGAATAAGGGAAGTTATAGTTGTACTCTGTTATACCTTGGAAAATAACATTAAAAATACTGTGCCTAATGTAAGAAAACCATGTTTTAGAACTGAGCTTGACAAACTGGACTGTGTGTAGATGCTGCAGGGCATTGAAAATCATGTCATACAAAGATTGGTCAAAGGATATGAGACTATTTAACTTGGGAAAGAAAAAGTCAAGATAAAGATCTTCCAAGTGTTTGAAGGGCTTTCAAATGGAGGGGGAATGAATTAAGGGCAGTGTACTTTTCATTTATACAGTGCTACAGCACAATTTACCTTCTTTCTCCTTTTGAAAATTGATGCATTGACCTGAGTGAAGTCTTAAGGCACCTTTTTTATTTCACATAATACATTGTGTGCATGCATACCTTGCACTGCGATATTTAAAAAAATGTTTACTATGCAAAGAAATTTTAACAGGAAATCCCAAAATGATAACTGGTCATAATAGATTGACCATTAAATAAGTTTACAATTCATAGCAAAAATGATTCAAATATCCAAGTCAAATGGATTTTGCACTATTCTGGCCCAGGTTGAATTATAGAAATTAATTGCATTCTAATTACCCAAAGTAGTTAGTATTCTTGAATACAGGCTGAATATAATAATTGCAATAATAAAAATACATTTGTTTTGTGAATATAAAATTAACTCTAGTTTCTGAAGGATTGAATGCAAAGGAAAGAACTTGCTACTGTTGTGTTAAAAAAGAAAAACAAAAAAGTCTTGCTCTACAGATGAAAACTTTTTTTTTGAATTCTCTTCTTCAAACAGCATAGAGGATTAACCTAGTGAGGGAACGGAGGAAATTTTGCATCCTGTTATTAACCAGTGCACATATCCTGACTTGTGTATTCTATGAACATATCAGATAACTGGCAAAGGATCAAGGATCATATGGAAACTTAATATAATTTGCCATCTTTATGTCAGATTCTGCCTCATTGATTGCTTCTCTAAAAAGTAAAGAGTAGGCTTTCCCCATGAAGTACAAATTAACAGTAATGTGTCCGAAGCATTTGAATTCCATTTCACTGCGACCATATAAGTAAGAATAACTAAATAACAGAATCAATGATGACATGAATAGGAATTACTTATCTTTCTGGTAAACAAATGCAACAGATACTCTATATCTTCCAAAAGGACAAAAGGTTTTTTAGCCCAGCCTGGGAATGTGTAAGGGCACTGGTGAAAATGGTTTTAAGGAATAAATAATAAAGCCAGAGAAACTTTGAAGTTTATATCTCTCTGAAGATAGAATACAAAATTCAAAATAAAATTTGGTTTATCTCTTACAGAAAAGAGGCATTTGAATAGCAACCTGAGATATGAGAAAATATATCTGAGAGAGAGAACAAGTGAAGGGATGTGAGAAATTAGAATTGTTTAAGGAAAAGGGAGAAAGAGGAAAAATGAACTCATGTTTAAAATTCTTCAGCCATATAAAGGTCAAAGGTAGTAGGCCAATTAAAAAATATGTCTCTGCTCAACCATTTGTCTGGAGATGTAAATCTGATTTTCAGATTTTTCTCTTCTTCTTTTCTCTCCTTAAAAATTCAGAGCAACTTGAAATTGAATTTTTAGGAACCTGATCATTCTATGTCCCAGTTCACTTATCTGGATTTTTACAGCTGGGAGCTCAGATAAATAGTTTTCATTATTGCTCTCCATGCACTCATTGCCCAATTATTTATTTTCACTCTTTAATTCCTCCCTTGTATTTGTTTCCTTCCATTTCTCCGGGGGCATTTGCATCATGATTTTCTTCTTTTTCCCAGACACTTGTAGTGGGAGGGGAATCAAAGACATAACTGAGTAAGCCAAAACCTCCTCATGGCATATCCCTCTATAAATGACTTTTTTCCTATAATTTATTGCTTGTGATTTTGTTTGCAGTGGAGCGATAAGGAGAAGACATTCTATTTATATGTTCTAATTTTGTGTTTCCCCGATTTCGTATGTATAGTTGATATGGGATCATTTCTCTAAAATCTATCCTCATTTCTGTCAGGGAAGTTGACCTAGAATGAATGATTTAGTAACTGGGTCAAGATCAATTCTGTCTTAACATAAAAAGATAATATGATAGACCTACAGGATGCAATACATTATTACAGTTTTCTATGGAGCTACCTCAATATTGGAGTGGATCTGTGGTCTAATTAAAGTTGGTCATTCCTCCAATGATGTAAATTAAACCCATCCATGCCTGTGCCTCTGTGACTCTTTGTTTTGTTCCCCCATGAATTCTCCATAGGGGTGCACCCAATTTTCTGAGAACCTTTCTCTAGTTCATTTGATAGTAAGTTGGATAACAGCTCACCTTTTTTCTGGTCATATGTTTTTCTAAGGACATCCTTTATACCACTTCTATGGAATTCCTCATCTGATGTATGTAGGAATCTGCTTGTGCCCACCAAGCATCTCTCTATTGCCTTTTAGAGGCTCTACAACTGCAGTTACTTAGAGACTATAGCATTCTATGACACACAGCCATAGAACACCACTGGAGGAGCACTGGTATAAAACATGGGCCTTTGTTTCAGGGAAAAGTTTGGCATCATTCAAAGAAATACATGCTCCCAAAGAAACTCCAGCCAGTTCCTGTCTTGTTCAATTATGCACTGAAATCATTGTCTATTTGCAGCGTCTGTCCAAGAAAGATTTGCTGATAGATCAACTCTATGTGTTGTCTATCCAACTGAAAATCATAGTCTGGAATCAGACAACCTTTGTCCATTTGGTTTTTTTCCTAGGTGGAAAATTAGTTTTAATTCATGTGAGTAATTTAGGCTCTTGTGGAGGAAGACAGATCTTCCAAACTTCATAAATAAATAAATTTCATACACAAATAAAAGGATCAGGAGGATTTCACAAATGATAAAGAAACTCTCTTTAGTTGGGATTCTCATCTGAATACCTTCTGTGACAATGGCAAACACTTCTGGCAAGCGTGTTTCCCTATTTCATGACTTGTTTGACAGGAGAGGATCATCAAGAAAATTAATCATTGTTGCTATTTCTTGTAAAAAATATCCTGTATAATGTCAACATTTGCATGGCAGATAACTGATTAGAGAAGAACCTTAAACACTTCATTTTACAGGGTGGCTAGGTGGTGCAGTGAATAGAGCACTAGCCCTGGAGTCAGGAGGACCTGAGTTCAAGTCCTACCTCAGACACAGCACTTACTAGCTGTGTGACCTTGGGCTAGTCATTTAACCCCAATTGCCCTGCATTCCCCCTTCTAAAATAAAAAAAGGAAAAAAAGTCTTAATTTTACTATATTAACTCAAATATGTTTGTGTATATTTGTGTGTATATATGCGTGGTTTTAGTCAATGAGCAGTGAGTTCATGGGGCTGTTTAACTATTTCTCTCAATTGTATGACTATAAAAATGTGGGGTTTACTATACAATATCATTTGAAAAGCCTTCGTTTTTTTTTTCTTTTTCATACCTTCATTGTGGATGCCCTCAATGTATGTATAGAGTATTCTCATAATTCATTTGTAGATTTGAGAAAACAGGATTATGGCTAAGAAGTTATTAATACATTCTTGATCATCTTTTCTTGTTGAAAATGACATTTTTAAAAATCCTTCTCTCTCTAAGATACCTTGAGATTTGATCTCTGAGCATTCAAATGCCATTCTATCCTCCACTCATCTGTCAAAGTGATCTTACACAAGTAGTCTCACCATGTCAACCCTCCCCCATGAACAAACACAGGCATGTGCACACATATACACACTCAGAAAATTCCAGTGACTCCTCATCACCTTCCAGATCAAATATAAAATTTCTGTTTAGATTTAGATTATAAAATTTTATAACCTGGCCCCTTCCCACCTTTCTAGTTTTCTTTTACCTTACTCACTTTAATGTACTCTGACATAGAGGGACATTGCACTTCTTTTTTTTTTTTAGAGGGCAGTTGGGGTTAAGTACCTTGCCCAAGGTCACACGGCTAGGTTCTTTTTGTTTGTGTGTGCCTTAAGTGTCTGAGGCCGGATCTGAACTCAGGTCCTTCTGACTCCAGGGCCAACGCTCTACTCACTGCGCCCCCTAGCCGCCCCCGACATTGCACTTCTTTACTGTTCTTGGAACAAGGTACTTCATCTTGGGTGGGTAGGTGGCACAGTGAATAGAGCACCAAATCCAGCCCCAGACACTTAACACTTATTTATCAGTGTGACCTTTGGCAAGTCACTTAACCCTAATTGCCCTGCTCTCCCGCCTCCAGAAAAAAAGACACTCTATCTCCCAACTCTGGGTATTTTTGCTAATTTTTCCCCATGCTTAGAAGACTCTCCTTCCTCACCTCCTTCCCGTATTCCTTCAGGTCCCTAAAATCATATTTTCTATAGGAAGCCTTTCCCAATCCCCCTTAATTTTAGTGCCTTCCTTCTGTTCATTATTTCCAATTTATTCTGTACAGTTGCTTGCATGATGCCTGCCCCCCCCCCCCCGGCCCCAAGAGCATGAACTGCCTTTTGCCTTTGCCTTGCTTTATATCCTAGCACATAACACAGTGCTCTGTATATAGTAGGCACTTAATAAATGTTCCTTGGTCTTGTCCCACTTCTCTTTGTATCCTTGGCTTATTCGTTGCTATTTTTACTTATTTATGCAGCAAATTTAGACTTGTAACATTGCATCCAATTGTGTTGGCTCGATTTTTGTTGATGATAAAAAGTGTTATAGAATCCTTTACACATCTTTTCCATTTTTCATGTGTTTGTTGTTCTCCTTCCAGCTTCATTCTTAAATGCCTTCATAAAAACTTTGTTTGTTCTTTGCCAAGTTTTCTTAAAGCTCATTTTTATCTCCATTGCTTCTTGCCATCTTGTGAGGTAGTGTTACTCAGAATCTTCCACCATCTTCAACTCCATGGTTTCATAAACAAGTTAATGTTCTAATCTGGTATTGCCTTTGCCTATTTGCAATTATCCATCCTTTGGAACTCTGGAGAAGAAAGTACGAACCACTGTTTGGGGAATCAGACCTGCCAGTGAGAATTGCATTTGGGAAATACCACCCCCCCAATTCTGTGCCAGTCATGTATTTTGTATCAGCCTAAGTTAATGCTTTTCCTCCCACAGTTTAGTGCAAGTTTCTTGAGAACAGAGATGATTTTTTAAGAAGCTTAATAATTTCTTATTGATTGGTTGGAGAAAGAGGAAGTTTAATAATAATAATAGCAGCGGGCGGCTAGGTGGCGCAGTGAATAGAGCACCGGCCCTGGAATCAGAAGGACCTGAGTTCGGAGCCAGCCTCCGACACTTAATCCGCACAAACAAAAACCTAGCCGTGTAACCTTGGGCAAGTTACTTAACCCCAATTGCCCTAAAGGGGCGGCTAGGTGGCGCAGTGAGTAAGAGCGCCGGCCTCAGAGTTTGGATGACCCGAGATCAGATCCGGCCTCAGAAAATGAGCACCCACGCATAAATAATGACTAGCCGTGTAACCTTGAGCAAGTTACTTAACCCCAATTGCTTAAAAAAAAAAAATAATAATAATAGCAGCACCAACAACAATTATATTGTGCCTTCTGTTTGTCAGGTGCTGTCCCAAGTAAGCACTTTATAAATACTATCTCATTTTTATATGTAATTTAATGTCCATTCTGCTGTTAGTTTCCTGATTTATATATGGAGTCTCATTCATACTATGTTGTAGTGTGAGGCTCAAGTCAGTAAAGTTTAAGGCCCTGTGTTTTGTTTGTTGTTTCATAAGCATTGAAAGTCAGGGTCACAGATTTAAAGCTGGAAGTGACCTTAGAGGTCATTCAGCCCACACTCTTTATTCTACAGATGACAAAAGGAAAGCCTGGAGAGTTTGAGTGACTTTCCATATTCTTCTACTTTTATACTTGCTCAAAAAAGCATGCTAGTTTTATTCCTTCCTTTAACTAGCTATGTGACTCTGGGTAAGAACTCTGTTTCTTGAGACTTCGATTTACTCATCTGTTAAATTATGCGTGGGAGTGGGAAGAAGGAACAAATAGCTCATAATGTCCTTGGAAATTCTATAATTCTATTTACATTAAACAAGGCAGACTTAAATATGCATATGCTGCAAGAAAAAATTAAAATACAAAAATTATATATCTCACGATATATCAGGGTCATAGTTTTTGAGCTCAAAGGGACGTTAGAGATCTTTTAAGCCAAATTCCTCATCTTACAAAGGAGTAAATTAAGGCTAAGAAGTTAAGCGTTTTGCACAAAGTCACACAGGGGTAGGTTCAGGACTCAAACCCAAGTCCTCTGAATCCAAATCCAGCCCTATTCCTATTGTATCATGCTGCTTCATTAGTGACACTCAGAATATAGAGCTAATCAATGTCTATATTTCCACAAGCAGTTGTCATCCACAGATATTTTAGGAAAGGCCTGCTTCTCACAAAACTGATACATGAAGGCCTCAAGTTTTCACTTCTTGTTATTTGAGCTTCCTCCAAAAAGTCAATTTCTCATTTTATAGAATTTTATGGGGAGATACAGATATTTTAAAATACAAGATAGAGTTCCAATGTTAATGTATCTCTCTGTGTTTTGGCTGGGCTTTGCTATTTTCTTTAGAAGTTTATATTTTTATTAAAGTGTCAGAATAGTAGAAAGGGAATTTTATACATGATTTTTTTTATTTGATGTAAGCTGAGACTGTTTTCAGTGAAATTCTAACTCTCATTTAATTACCTTTTATCTTTTGTGTATATATCAATATGTGCATACATATATAATATATGGGTATATATTTATTAATTTTCAATTTGTCATAATTATTTTAGGTAGACTATTTTGTGCAAAAGTGGTATACTTCTATAGAACATAAGCTCTTTGTGGGCAGAGACCATTCATATCTGTTTTAATGACTACTATAGGGTCTGGCACATAATAGGTCTTATTAAATGCTTGCTTAATTGATATGTATATATGAATTCAAAATGAAACAACAAAGAAGGAACATTCCTGAAAGTTCACATTTAGTGTCTGATTGGTGGTAGAAAACCTGGACACATTACTCAGGTCCTTCTGACTCCAGGGCTGGCACTCTACTCACTGCGCCACCTAGCCACCCCATCTGGACACATTATTTAAAGTCTCTTAGCCTCAGTTTTTTCATCTATAAAATTCAATTAATATCATTTCTGCCATCCTATAGTTTTGGGGCACATGTTTTATAAATATTTAAGTGCTCTCTCTCTCTCTCTCTCTCTGTCTCTCTCTCTCTGTCTCTCTCTCTCTGTCTCTCTCTCTCTCTATGTGTGTGTGTGTGTGTGTGTGCACATGTATATGTGTACATACAAATATAAACACATGCATATATATGTATGTGTGTATATATAAAACTGTATACATCTAATCTCATGACAAACCCCCATCTGAAATATAAGTAAATGTGTGTGTATATATATAAATACACATGAATATGCATTTATATTTGGCTATATATACATATATAGTTAGTCATGAGGAGAAACCCCCAAAACAAAATATGAAGTAGTTTTAGAAAGAAATCTATTTAGTCATTTGGTAAAGGAGAAAATCAGAAGACGGGGTGCCACCTACTTCAAGTGTCTGCGAGGTTTACATTATATAGAGTTCAGAAAAGGACATAAAGGCATTTACCTGATTAACCCTCACCTAGGCAGTAGGTAGTCTGCAAAGAAGGGCAGTTTGAGATGTATATCAGCCAGTTAGTGCATCTAATTTTGGGAACTCAAAACACAAGTTTTGGATGGAACCCAAAACAAGATCTGAGTGGACCCAAAAGAAGCAAAGGTAGGTTAGTATCTAACCATCTGGCTTCCCCAGAGCTTCTCTGAGGTCATCCTGACCTCTTCAGTAAGCTTTTGGGTCGGACAGTTCTGGCCATATAAAGTCAAGTTCAAACAATATTAACACATAATAAAATATTTTACCACTATGTGTATGTTATTCTTTTTGTCTTGCTTTATTCTTTTTCTTATTTTATATCTGATGAGATTCAAATAGAAATGCTCTTGGGATAAATCTCTATCTTGCTCTGTTTTCATGTTTAATGTTCTTCAGATCATTGCATAAGTAGATAAAATAACCACTTTTTATAATTGAATAAAAGTTTTGGGATGCAAATTCATTTTCTTTGAAAGCATCTTTGGGACATCTATAGCACCAGATAAAACTAATACTATTACTATTACCACTATTATTATACCTATTATCATTACTAATAGCAATGGTATTATTAGTCATAATAATAGTACTGTGAAATTCTTTTACTTGATCAGGTTGGTAATAATACTATTATTGTTACTACTATCGCTACTTCTAGTAGTAATGATAGTAATATTGCTATTATTAATAATGCCAGCATTATTCTGTTACATAATACTAGTATCAATAATATTAATACAGCAAGAATAATATTAGCATTATTCTACTAGTATCGAGTAATAGTATTCATATTAATATTTTTACCAACCTAATCAATCATAAGAATTTATTTAAATTCCATGACTGTACCAATAATGCTAGTGAGGCAACTACGGGAGGCTTTCTTTGCCAGTCTTGATTTGTCTGCTGTCTTCATACTAGCAAAGAGTTTGGTTTTAATTGTTAACAGTCAATGTATCAGCTACTTATTTGCTATCTTTATAAGGACTATGATAAAATGTATTTCTATGTGAGTTTTAAGAAATGGACTTTGACCCTTATGAAAAAGAAGTACAGATGTGTGGGTGTGTATTTCACTTGTATGGGTGATGGTCTTTCAGCCAAAGAGCAAAGGTAGCAGAAACATCTAAATATCTCCAAGGAAATACACTTTAAAAGCATACTTACCATTTCTCTCCCCTCCCCCTCTCTCCTAGCTCTTTACTAGTGCCCAATTGCAAGAAACCAGGAACCAACAAGGAAGTAAGTAACTGACATTCAAAGCCTCTATTTTTAGACACCTTTACACTTTTCTTGCTTCTGACTAGCAAGGAATTTTCCAAACAAGCTTTTAATTAGCAGGTGAGTTTAATTGATATGTGGGTTTCTCAGAAGGGGAAAGGACCTCAATGTGGAGAAGGAGAGGGAGGGACCACATCACTCTCACTCACAATGCAAGACCATTAATTCATTTGCACCTGGATGTTTTAAAGGAATCAGTTTACTGTAGCAAGGAAAGAGGCCTAAAATCAAAAAGACTGGAATCTGTCAGAGGAGGAAGAGAGGCACTATAATTTAACCTGGTGCATGGATGCTTTAAAACTTCAAAAAATATGGCCATTAAGATCCATATACAAAAGTCAGCACATATTCAGCAACCAGTCTTTTTGCATGTTGGCAGATAGGACCTAAATGTAGATAAAAGTTTGATTCAGTGCCTAAAATCAATAAAGGTAATTTAAAAAAAAAAAACTTTTACTGACTTAGTGAAATTTTTTAAAAAAACAAGCAAGTAAAGCTTTCACTGACCTCAGAAAACAATGAATGTATTATTAACCTAGTTACATTTGAACTCACTCTTTTTAACTCCCTAATTTTTTTTTCTAATTTACTTCACAATTATTTAAACACTTGAACCAAAGCTTTACTTTCATTTGGACTGGCCTTGCCTGCCAATTTGCAAGTGGACTGTTTCTGTAGAAAAGTGTGCATTAGATACATGGTTAAGTACAATGTATGGGTTGAGAAAAATACCAAAAGAACTTAAAGACTTTTATTGGAGAGTAAATATTCACATGTATAATAGCATTTATAATTGGAATGTCTTAAGGAATATTTTTGACTAGGCTGAAATATCATAGATGGCATGATTATTATGTGATCCTTGCATGATATATAAATATATGTGTTATAGTTGTCTAAACTGTAAGTTATCAACAAATACTAGTCTGCATTGGTAAAGAGATTTTCTGATTTGAAGTTGTCTACTTCAATGGAATCCCAGGGTCAGTCTCAAAAAAAAAAATATGTTCTGAGTATCTTTCTGTCAAAATGTGTTTGAACTACTATATCTTTGCTGCTCCTATGTGGCCCAAGGTGTTGGATGTTGATCACACGTGTTGGGGTTGGGAGCCATAACAGTGGTGATAAATGTGTAGATTCTCCATTAGCAGGAGTGGAGCTCTGGATTCTGTGGGAAAAGAAGTGTTCATTCTATTCCCTGCAGCTAGCAACCATAAGGAATGGCTGCACTCTGACCCTCTAAGATGCCTTTTCAGATTATTTGATATTTATTCTTAAGAAACCCTTAAATAATAGCCTGAACACTGCTGAGTTCACTATAGAACTGTCAGAGACATATATTTAGCAGCCAAATGGGAGCTACATGGAACACAGACACACAGAAGAGTGGCCGACGACATGACCATCTTCTATCTTTAGACTTCTGATTTTGATTAAGCCCAAAACAGATACTCTTGTGAAGAGTTATAAAGTGGGAAAAAATGTCTCAATCCCCCAAAAGAAGAGCTAGTAACTTTATAACAGAATCATCTGTCCTTTTTAGGAAAAGGATTGAGAATTCTTGGTCACCACCTTGAAGACTATATTTCTTCTTCCTTATTAAAAAAAAATGAGAATTCAGGATGCAAGTCTTTCAAAGAATAACATCTAGCCCTATGGCCAGCAGAAATGCATGATGATAAATAATCATACACTATTGATGCTGGAGTAGGTTTTGGATTAACAGTTTGCCTAACTTAGATTCTGAGCAGGCCCTTTAGATATTTGAAGAAGAGTTTTGGAGAAGAGTATATCACATCACATGCACATTTCTTATGACTTAAGACATCAAGTGTTTCTCCTTTACCCTCTTCTCTAGAACACAAGTTATGCAAGTTTCCATGTCAACAGTTATCCAGAATCTAATACTAGGAATTGAAAAGTAATGAAAACCAGAAGCCATGAATACTGTAATTGGTAATCCAACCCCCCAAACAACTGAAAATTAATTGGCCAGATGTTCACTACCCAAACAGAATGAGGTATTAGAATGTGGGAGTCTGAATTTTATATCTTCCCCAGGTGTGCACAGTTGAGCAGAAGAAAATGTGATTATGAGTGACGTGTTGACAGGTTCAGTGCTCATGTCCCACAGTGCCCTTGTGTATCCATTATGTATTTAGGATTCTGCATACCCCACCCTTCTCCAAGACATTTGAGAAATGTGAAAAAGAAAAAGAGAATAAAACCAGAAGGTCCTCAAAATAGGAAAAGCTTGCAAGTGGTATGAGTGGTAGTATGAAACTAAATTAGGCAAGTTAAAAAGAGAAATGGAACAATATTTTCTTTTAATATAACAAGTTTCTATTTTAAGTCATGCTTATGCCTGAATCCATGTGAAATCTAGAAAAGTTGGTACCTCAGTGAATGAAAGAAATTTCTGGGGTAATTTACTTTATTTGTAAGTTGCCATATTTTTATGGTCTTTAACTACCCTAGCATCTTCACAATCGATGGTGAAATCCTGCCAGCTTTCCAGGTGACATTTCCATGGGTTTTATGTTAGGAAAAAAAAATAAAAAGGTCCCAAGCATCACCTGACTATTCCATGTAACATCCATAAGGAATATTTAGGAAGAAAGTGTTGTTCTCCTAATAAAATAGCACAGCTGTCTCCAAGAGCTTTTCATCTATCTTTTTAAAAGATGTGGACTTTCTAAAATAATGTCGTGCCCATTTGTCTCTTATGAAAGAAGATATTTCAAAACCAGGAACACCTATCATAATAAACCATTAAGATGACTCCAGCCTTTCAGTGTATTTTTAGAATTTCATATTTCACCCAATGTTGTTATATATAATTCATGATAGTGGGATATGATGGGATATGACAGTTATCTCATTTGTGTAGAAGGGCCAAATAACTCATGGCTGCACATCCACAAATAAATTATGCCCATCCTCAATCATAAGTTCTTATTTTGTTAGTCTCTTCATTTTAATGGATTTTCTTTTTTATATTAATATTTTTATGCAAATGATTGTGACTCTTAATATCAATTTTGTTGTACTGACAGAAAATTCCTGGGAATCAGGTTTACCTATTTAAAAGGGAAGTGCTAACAAAGCATTCAGTACCATATACCATTATCAGTCAAAGAAGGACTTAGAACTGCAATTCTTTTTAAAAAATTCCTTCCATAAGATTGCATTGTGTCACACATGGGAAAGGAAAGACATATGTTCATCTTTCTGTACTGTCTGATTCAGCATCATGGGTGGAACTTATCAATTCCCCTTTTCTTCCCATATTCAATTTCAAAGGGCCGCCTTCTGATTCTGAGATTTAAATGGTTTACTTGATGCTGAAAAACCTAAACATTAATTTTAGAAGCCCTAGCAACATAGTGTGAGCAGAAAGTGGATGGGTCTGGGAAAGAAAAGATCTCGAAAGACAAAATAGACAATTTAGGTTACATGAAACTAAAAATATTTTATGTAAATGAAATCAATGAAGCTAGAATTAAAAAAAGAACTTTTTAAAGGGCAAATTATTTTGCATTAAATATAAAAAATAAACACCTTATATAGAGAATAGCTGTAATACCATTGCTCATATGTCCAGAGCCAAAAGGAATATCAGCATGAATATCTAGCTGAAGCTTCCCACCCCTATTTTGGGGATGAGAAACTGAGATTCAGAGAAGTAAAGTAACCCACCAAAGTCACACAAAATATTATGGTACCATAAGAAATTACAAAAGAGATCTTTTCAGAGAACCCTTGGCTCCTATTAATGCTTATAGAGTCAAATGAGTGGAACCAGAAGCATTTGAAAGCCAATAACATTGTGAAGAAAAACAACTCTGAAGGACTTGAGAACTCTGAACAATTCAGTGACCAAGATGATTGCTGAGGACTGAATAGGAACCAAACTGTCCACCTTTTGAGAAGGAGGTGATGAATTGAAGGTGAAGAAAGAAACATACTTTTTTTTACACGTGGCTACTGTGTTTGGTTTGCATGACTATACTTATTTATTGTAAGAAGTTTTTCTTTTTTCTTTTTTTTAAATTGAGGATGAAATTGGGGGAGAACTTGGGTTTTCAGTAGTGATTTACTACCCTCACACCCCCAAAATGGGCAATTGAAACATTTTTTAAATGAAGACAAGGAAGTTCAGAAGGAAACAAAAATAAGCTGGACAATTTTCAAAGTAATGTGTGGAATTTATTATACACAAATATATATTCAAAAATAAATGGTAGGAAATTGAGATTCACATTTTCATAAAAAATACTTTTTGTAGTCGGATTTTAATATGATGTTTAAGTTCAAAATAAAAAATAAAGAAACAGGAAAAAAAGAAAAAACATAATTAAGAACAATAACAATATTGGACTACAAAAATGAAGAGATCAATAAAAGGAAACTAAACTGAGCAATAGAAAAGTCAGTAATCATCCCAAAGAACCAATAATGGAATATTTCCTCTTCCACCTAGAAGAGAGGCCGGGGACCCATAGAGTTGTATGTATTATCAGATGAAGTCATTCTATTGAGTGCTTTTGCATGTGTTTTTTTTTTTTGTTACAGAATAATATATTATATTATACACACATACACACGAGAATATATTATATTATATTATACGTATAGGTGTATATAGATACATGTTTTAGGATATATATGTGTGGGTATATATGTGGAGAGAAAGAGAGAGGCAGAGAGACAGAGAGAGAGAGAGACAGAGAAGGCAAGCAGGGGATCTTAGAGAAAGAAGACCAGAATTTTCCTCCTATTGTTCCTACTCCTTTTACTTTTCATCCTACTCCTTTTACTCCTATTTCATCTCTTACTAGCTAAGTAAGCTTGGACAAGTCATTGAACCTCTCCCAATTACACATCAACTAATATAAAGTTACTATAATGTGACTTTGTCAGTGTGAGTATTCTCCATTGATGCAGACTATAACATCTCCAGCACTTTTAATAGATGGAATTCATGACTTGAATTGCTGTATCCAAAAAAAATTAATCATCAACCTGGTGGCCAACCTTCTGGTGGTGATATGCCTCTCCAAACTTAGCAAGGCTGGACGTTGGATGAGAGCCATTTCTCAGTCAGTTTTCTCAGAGTCTTTCCAACTTTGTTGATAGATACTTGGAGAACCTTCACACCTCAATGAAGCATCAAAATAGGACATGAGCAAAGGAAAATAATAATTCACCTTAATATAATTATTTACATTAAAAAAAAGCTTTCCTTCTGAAACCCTTCTTAAGTAGGGAGAATAAGTATCATTATCTTTGTTTTATAAATGAGAAAACTGAGGCACAAGAGAGGGTAAATTACTTGCTTTCTGTACCACAATTAGTTGACAATAAGGCAGGATTTGAGCCTATGTCTTCTGATATGAGTAGAACAGTCTTTCCACTAAACTGTAATTCACAGATGACCCTATGTAAGTTTCTTATTTTGAGGTTTCAGTTTCTTCATCTGTAAAATGTTGGCCTAACATCCTATGAATTTTGCTGTGAAGCTTAAATGAGGTAATGCTTGGGAAAGTGTTTTGCAAATGTAATGCACCATACAGAAGTAGACTATTAATAGTATTAAATTCTTTCATGACAATAGCATCATAATGGTTTCAGTTAACTTTATAGAAAATCAGAGACCTCAATCTACAAACATGTTGAAATAAAATTCGAAATAACTAGATGAAATATCTTCCCCATTAATCCAAAATCACACAAGGCTATGGTTCACCACCATCATTAGGGTAAGATTCCATTTCCACTCTAGCTTTCATCTTATTGACTGCTTTGTGAAGAGTACAAGAGTTAGATTCAGAAGACGTTGATTCAAAAATTCCCTTGGATATATATTATTTGGGGGACTTTGGACAACTCCCTTTGTGTCTTTCACCCTGGTCTTTGATAGGGCATCTTTACCCTTATTTTGCTGGAATTCAAACTTCCACAGCACTTCTCTACAATCAACTTATACCTCACCCCATCACTTGACTTCATTCATTTATGTGCTATCTTCCTCCATAAGAATGTAAGCTCCTCGAGAATAGGGATTATCTTAATTGTTTATATTTCTTATTTTTATATACAGTGCTTAGAACATTACCTAGCACATAGTAAATACTTACCAAATGCTCTATCAGGTAATATGGTTCAGATTCCTCATACCACATACAATTGTAATTCTTTTAAGATCTCAGAATTCTATGATTCACAGCCCTGTAGGGTTAAAGGTAACATATTGTTCAAAAAGAATATCATCAGTACATGCATAGGCCATTTTTCGTTGTTTGTGTTACTTTAATTTGTTATCTTTCCAACTAGCAGGCATTTATTTTCTTTCCCTCCTTCTTGTCTTTCCTAAACAGTTACAAAAACAATAAATGAAAACACTCATAACACAGAAAGAGAGAGAGCCTGTGAGTGTGTGTGTGTGTGTGTGTGTGTGTGTGTGTGTGTGTGTGTGTATGTGCAGGACCTGGGAATAATGTTAAATAAGCCCTTAATATTAAAACAATCAATTTATCCACATCTACCATCTTGTAAGACAGAACCCCAGAGGCAAGGTTGCTATACTCATGATTCAGTTTTTGTTTTTGTTTGTTTGGGGCCCAAACCTGTATTTCAGCAGTGTAAATAATTCTTATTATGACCAAACAAGAGATAGAAGGGACCCCAGGAAGTAAAATAGATAATTTTGATTACACTAACTTAAAAGAGTTTTGCACAAACAAAACCAAACTAGCCAAAATTAGAAGAAAAGAGGAAACTGAGGAATCATTTTTACAGCAAGTTTCTCTGATGTCTCATTTCTCAAAAATATATAGGAAACTGAACCAAATTTATTTTTAAAATAACAGCCATTCTCCAACTGATAAATTGTTCAAAGGCATGTATGAGCAGTTTTCAGAAGAAGCTATCAAAGCCATCAATAGTTATATGAAAAAAATATTCTAAATCACTATTTATTAAAGATATGTAAATTAAAACAACTCTGAGGTGCTACCTCAAACCTATCAGATTGAATAGTGTGGCCTGAAAGGAAAAATGACAAATGTTGGAGAGGATATGGAAAAATTGGTACAATAATGCACTCACTGTTTGTGGAATTGTGAACCAACCCAACCATTTTTAATAGCAATTTGGAACCATGCTGAAGGAACTATTCATATCCAAGGGTCTCAGATGAAAAATGTTATCCACCTCCAGAGAGAGAACTAATGAACTCTGAGTATAGATGGAAGCATGTTTTTTCACTCTTTTTTTCTTGCTTTTTTGCCACATGGCTAATTTAGAAATATGTTTTGTATGATTCATATATAATGGGTATCCTATTGCTCCTGTTCTCACTGGGTGGGGGAGGGGAATAGAGGGAAGGAGAGAATTTGAAACCAAAAATTTTTTAAAGTGAATGCTACTAAATAAATAAATACTTTTAAAAAGAATTCAGCTTATGGAAAAGTCTCTCACATTTGGAATGCTCTTCTTCCTCATCCCTTTCTCCCAGCTGACCTCATTTCCTTTAAGTCCTTCCATAAGTAGCCTTTCCTGATTTCTTTAATTCTACTACCTTCCTTCTGTTAATTATCTCCATTTTATCTTATATATATTTTGTTTGAACATAGTTGTTTGCATGCTGTCTTTCCCAGGAGACTATGAGCAATGCTTTTTTTTGTTTGTTTGTTTTGCTTATTTTGTTTTTTTGTCCTTCTTTGCAACTCCAGTGCTTAGCATAATGCCTGATGCATAATAAATATTTAATAAATACTTACTGACTTAAAAACTTCTCTACCAATAAAGATCAGAAACTTGTCTGTAAAATAGTTTGGGCATTTGGGGGTTGGGTGAAAGGATAAGTGACTTACCCATTGTAGCATAATTAATATTCGTCGGAGGCAAGACTTAAATTGCAGGTCTTTCTCATTTCAAGGCTCTTCCACACTCTAAATTACTCTGCACCTCAGTTATACTTTACTGGGAAAAAAAATCTTATCATCACTGTTACCTTTATACTGGCATTCCTTGTGTGTGTGTGTGTGTGTGTGTGTGTGTGTGTGTGTGTGTGTATGAAGGGGGCAGAGGGAAAGGAGGAGGGACAGAAGGGGAGAGAGAGAGAAAAATTTGTAGAGATTACTGTACCGTTAGGTTTCAATTAGTGGGAATAATGATTCACATGAAGTGCATTATTTGAATTACATGATTTGATGTATAATTATAAGTAAAATATGTTCATTTATTTCAGCCTAGTAAATATGCAATTAAAATTTTAATAATGGAACCTCTTCACAAAATTCACTATTTGCACTAATTGGGACCTATCTGTACCAACAATCCAGTCATCCATGAAACCTCTCCTAGCACACTCCTGGCACCATGCATATACAAGGGAAAGATCTCCCAACCTCCATACTTCCCCACTCTCACTTTCACTTGCAAGGCCAATCCCACAAATGCATACTTACTATGACACTGACATGTGCCTCTGATTCTTTTCTCTTTTCTCTGTGTGCATTGGTATGAAGTATTCTAGCATTCATACTCAAGCCTTTTCCCTTTCATCTTTTAGTGCTTATATCAAATTTGATACCAACCTTCATTCCAATAGTCACTTTCAATCATTCTCTGTTCCCAAGTCAAGGGTTAAAACACATTGCCAAAGCTTCGAAGTTCCACACTGCCATTCTGTGATCTTATTCTGAAGACTCGGACTGGCCTCCCAAGCAATAAAAGAAGAAAATGAAATGTCTTTTGGTTATCCTTCACTCTTGCTACATGCTTTGCCGTGGGCTGCTCAGTGTCCAATCACTAAGCCTGATTCAGAGACATGAATAAGAAATGACTAGGCCATGTGGGTAGTTCAAGGAAGAACAATGAACTCCATTTATTGATTCTTAGGACAAAGTTTTTATAGAGCAATGAGACAAAAAAGACTCAAATATTCTTATCATTATCTTAGTCTCTCATATCCTGGAAGTAGCATGGAATAGGTAATTTGGTAAGACTTTGTTCTCTAGGTGCCAAAGAGTCTCAGGAAAAGTCAGTTAACTCCTTTCATATGCAGTCACATTTCAAAGGATGCTCTGGAGAGCTGGCTTCAAGGCCTAAGAGGACATTTTCATAGGAGCTGAATAACTAAAGTCTTGGGAAAGAGCATATTGGACTCAGAACTCAAACAATATCCTTAAAAGTATCACAACAGTCACATCTCTAAAGGTCAGATTCGTTTTATTTTTTCACTAAGCTTTTGGAGAGACTGGAGATGAGTTGGAAACACAGTCCAAGGAACTATGACTATGGCTGGGAGAGTAGAGGCTCTCAAAGTCCGTATGGGCAGCCACACCAGGCATCAGACTCTAATACTGTGTATATCAAGTGTGCCTGTAAAAATAATGGAAGAGAAGGAGCCCAAGGAGGTATTGGTATCCACTGGGGACCAGGCCATGATCTAAACACAAGTAGTACATATTCTGGACGACAGACAAACCAAAGAGCATCATTAGAAGCAGCTGCCAAAGGGATTGAGCAAGCAAAGGCCCTAAATATGGACAGAGTTACTATGTATACAAATAATGATCTTATTGTCAAAGGTATGAATGGATGGATTGACACCTGGAAAGAAAATGACTGGAAGACAAGTAAAAATAAAGATGTTGTTCACAAAGACCTATTCACTAGACTGGATAATATGACTAAGGGCATGAATGTTGATTGGAACTACATCCCTGCTCATTCCAAAGTCGAGGGCAATGTTGAAGCTCAAAGATTAGCCAGAAGAGCAACTAGAAAGTGAGAAGACTCAATTAATACTTTGCAGATGGTGAAGTTTAAAGGGTCACTCTCTTTAATCCTGCAATATAATCTCCAAATCAATCATTTTACCCTTTCCACCTCCTTGTGTTGTACCTATCTTCCGTGGCTATCTTTGATCATTTTCTTCATATACTTTCTCAGTTTTTCTATGTGATATTTTCATTTTTCTTCAATAATATAAACAAAATACTATATACTATATTATAAACATACTATAAGTAACTGTAGAAATTATGCACATGTACTAATAAGAAGAGAAAGGCAGATATCCTCACCTCTGACAGATCCAAGCCACCTAGAAACCAACCCAGACTGCCTGACTGCTCACATGACTTTGGGGTAATGGGAGTCACCAACTTTGCTTCCAGGTAAAAGGAACTGTGAAACAAACCTTGCTATCTCCCCTGACACAGCTTTCTAAGGACTTCTGGTTTTACCATTTGCCCTGCTTGTAGGTCTTTATCTGACTTTCTGACAATCTAAAGATGCCTATTTTGGGCCATGCAGTCTGCCCCTCTGGTATATTCTTATGATTTTCAGGACTTAGAACTTTTAAAAAAGTTTTTTTCATTTACCCAGCAACTGAACTCTCTAATAATATGTTGTCTCCCCACCCACCCAAAGTGTGAACTTGACTGTGGATTGTTTTTCTGTAGTTGTTTTCCATCCCTAGTACTGAGCTTAGCACTTGGAACTTAGTAAGAATAGGAGTTCAGTAAATATTTTTTCATTAATTCATAATATCTGGTTTATGGCTCCCCTGACCCTTCTGATAAGTGGCATTTTTACTTTATGAAACAAACACCACCTCTTTTTCCATTTAAGAAATACCTTTGGGGTGCAGTGAAGAAAGCAGCAGCGCTGGATTCAGGAAGACCTGAGTTCAAATTCAGCCTCAGACACTTGACACACTTACTAGCTGTGTGACTTTGGGCAAATCACTTAACCCCAATTGTCCTCCAAAAAACAAAAAAGAGGAAAAAAAAGAAACATCTTAAGGATTTGACAAAGGTAGAAAAAAAAAAAGCAGCAAGGAGGGACTTCGGGAAGAGGCCCAAAATATGTTCAGTGACAGTCTGATCAATAATGATAATGAATAATTCACATTTAAAATTTGCTTTTCCCTTTTTTTGTAAAATATGGTTGTGGTTTTTTTTACTTTTACAATTCTGGTTATTGATTCCTCTTACAAGTTTCTTATAGATGCTAGATGTCAAAGTCAAATAATTAAAATTGTTCCTGTTTAAAAAAAAAACAAAGTATCACAACAAAGAAATCAGGAGCTAAGTTAAAAAAGTTGCATCTCAAAGAGCTCTTGTTTTAAAGTCCACTATCAGGATTTAATATCTGAGTCCTAAACCAGACCTCTTTGGCTCCCCACAATGATTAGCCTACTACTATTGGTAGGTATATATCTCTCTGATTATCCATGTATATATGTATATACCTCACTTTTTCTGCTAGTTTTTCATTGGTAATACAATGCATCCTACTTAGACCCACCATGTGTCTCTTTCTTGCTATTTTGGTGAGCAGAAAATGGAATTCTTTGGAATTTGTGTCATCCCATGACTTGCATAAAGCATAATGAAAAGAATATTGATGTTAAAAGGTTGGGACTTTGTTTTGAGATGGAGTTAGGGGTAATTAAAAGCACTATTCATTTTCCAAGTGGCAATCCAACCCACTCTCTTCCTCTCCTTCAATTCCAAGTCGAATTCAGAATACTAAGGAGAACAAAAAATGCTTTTTAAAAACTATGTTGAAGCCAAGAGGAAGATCAAAAAAGAGATAGGAATGCAGCTTTGAGTGAATAGGATGGTAATAATAGATGATGGAGAGAGGGCAGAATTTTTCAACTTTTATTTTGCTTCTGATTTTTCTACCAAGAAGAAAACCACTAATAAGTAAAAGTTATGGTGAAAGAACACCTAGATTTACTAAGCTATTATGTTACCGGACCCAAACAAACTATATCCCAGGCTACTGAAAGGACTTGATGTTATGACTAAGTAAATGTCATAATTCTTTGAAAAGTCACATGGAATAGGAGAGGTGTTTTAGAACTAGAAATAGGCAATGTCACAATTTATTAAAAATTTTATTTTTTTATCCTGAACTTAATAAACAAGCATTTCCATAACATAGTAGAATACCAAAAAATATTTGTACATAAAACTTCAAATCTATTGTGTGTAGCTTGCTATTCCTTTTAAATATGTGGTAAAGTTATCATGTAAATTTCTTTTTTTCCTTTTTTTTCTTCCCTTTTCCCCAACTTAGAGATGGCTATCTCTATATAGGCACAAGTATGTGTATATGTAAAAGCATTCAATTTTAAAAAATAAGAATATGTCTTTATTAAAAACTCTATATGCAGACTGTCTGTAGGAACTTGGAGTATTTAGCTTAAAAATAGAAGACGGGAGAGACATGATAGCCACTTCCAATATTTGGAGGAATATGGTATTGAAAACACATGAGAATTGGTTTCTTCATCCCATAGGTTAAAACTAGGGGCAATGATTAGAAGTTGCAAAGAGATAAATTTTGGTTAAACATATGGTGAAATGTTCCCAAAGTTAAAGTTCTCCTAAATTAGAATAAGCTGTTTGGGAGGTCATTGGATCCCATCATTCAAGGTTTTAAATTAGAGGTTGAATTGTTAACTCATCAGAAATTTTGTAGAAAGAGATTGCTGATGAGGCAGGGGGATGTACTAAATGATCTCTGATGTTCCTCTAAACTCTGAGATTCTGTGGAGGGAAAATTGCTGAGTTAATTATCTCAATGAATGAAATTGTCTTTTGCCTTTTAAAATCCATTGTTCTACTTCTAAGAGAGAATGTAGATAGAGAATTGGGATCAGAGATAGGAAGACCTGGGTTCGAGTCCTGTCTTTAATTCATACCAGTTGTGTGACCCTGGAGAAGTCATTTAACTTCTCTGTGCTCTACATGACTCTATGAACTAAAACTTTCAGAGACATTACTGATATCCTTTGGATAGAGGGAGACCTCATTTGGGAATTCACTATATCAAAGGTCTATTCCCTATTCCTATTCCTGTAATAGTGACTCTAGAGAGGTAGAAGGCTTCTGGTGATAACTATCAAGACATTCAAACAAGGTGTCATTTCAATGATTATGAATGTAAATTATTAACTTTTGACAGTTTTTGAATTATCTAAGTATTGGCTATTAATTGGTCAGGTCTAATAACTGGCCATTTTAGGTAAAACATCTGAACTTGTTATACATATGGAGTTGCAGTGTCCAAGAGAATTTTGATGTTTTCCATTGGTATTAAAAATGGGGTATTGTGGCCTGGCTTGTAAGGACTAATTTGGAGACTTTATAAATGATTGCTATCTCTTGATTATGTCCTAACATTTATCAGCAAGTATTCTCTAAATAGTCATGTGGGAAGTAATATCAATGTACCAATAAAAAGTGAGAGAAGAAGACAGCACATAACTTAGGAATCCAAGTGGGATTTATTGAAGAATTTATCATAGCTGACTGGATTCCAAGATGAGAGAGAAGTGTTTTGAAAGACAATCACCTGTTATGTTCCTCCTCAGGCTATGATACGTCTCCATAATTCCACATTGATGATGAGTTCCCAAATGTGGTAACAGTTCACTATGTAGCTAGATTGTTATTTCTCTTCATTTTGGTCCAGGCATGTGACTACACTGGTATGGGGAACTTCTATTGAGGAAACTACCTCTACAAATTTAGACTGGCAACGGTTCTGCCACTTGTAGATTTAGAGAGTTTCCTGGGACAGTGAGAGTAAATGATTTGCCAAGGGTTGTACAGCCAGTATACGTCAGAGATGGGACTTGAACGCAGAACTTTTTGACTTCAAGTATGATTCTCTCCACATGATGCCTCTGCATAGTGACAGAGAGCTCCCAAATCTGTGGAGGCACATAGAAGTACAGTTTGGTATTGGATTATTCTTGGTTATATGGGGGCGGGGAGGAAGGAGGGAAGGGAAGACTCCTTTCTCGTTTGGCTTATCATTAAAGCCTCATTCTTGATTTTGCATTAAAAATTTGGAAGGAATTGATTAGTCATTTATTTTTTGTTTTTTGTACAGCTCAACCTTGACAACCTTAAAAAGCTAATGTTATACCAGGGTGGGTGGCCTTCCCAGTATGGGTTCTAATATTTATGTTGGGAATAATCTTTAAGAAGTTTTTGTGACATTGGATTGGGGAGTGAGTGTGGGGCAGGGAGAAAGCCAGCATTTTAAGGCTTCCCACAAAAGTTACAAAGGGGGAAAAAAGTTGAATTTTAAATAGTCAAACTAAGATGCTACAAATGGTCATGATAGACTTCAAATAAAACTATTACCATAGTACATAGGAAGAAATGTTTCTTCTCTGCCAAAATAAGAGTGGCTGTGGTGGTTTTATTATACAGTAAGTAGTAAATGGATCCAGCCTCAAATAGGGACTTGGTCCATAAGAGCTTCATTTCTATGGGAACTGTGTCCTTGAATCATGAAATAGCATGAAGCTGTAACATAGTATATGGTACTATCTAAGAAAAAGGTCCACAGATGGAAAGAGTGTTAAGGAGACACAGAGGTCAGGGAAATAGGGAGCTACAGAATCACAGAATTTCAGCACTAGAAGGGAAAATAGAAAACATCTGAACAAGTTCCTTCTTTTTTCAAAGGACAAGGAAACAAAATTTAGCATGTACCTTTACAACATATTTCCAGTTGCATACATGGAGCTGGGTCATTATTTTGTTTTGTTGATGTTTTTGTCTTGGACCAATTAAGCCTACATTCTGTCGATAAAGAAAGCCATTAAAGATAATAGGCTTAAATATCTAGACCTGGAAGGGATCTCAGAGGCTGTCTAATCCAAGCCCAGCATTTTGCAAATAAGGGACTTAAAAGAGGTTAAAGGACTTAATCAAAGTCATGCAAGTGGTGACAGAGACAGGATTTCCACACAGATCTTTTGACTCCAGAGACTCTTTTCATTATACCATGAGTAAAAGGATACTATAGCCTAAAATAGCAGATAGTTAATGGTAAAAGAGAAATTAGAGGTCAGATACCTCAATTCCCAGTTCTTTTCTCTTTCCTTTATAATAGACTCTTTTTTTTCCTACTTTTTGATTTTACTTGAGAACTGTGAAGTATCATAGGCACAGGCTTACCAACATCAAAATTAAGCATCTAGAAATATGTTTGTGGGGGGCCTTAGCTAATTATCTCTTCAGGATTTAGAATAGTCTTACCAATTCTAATTCTACCAGACCATGAAATAGTTCATGTGTCATTATTTCATTGAATGAATATAATTACAATAATTTTTCCATGCCTTTAGAAAAACATGCATTTTAGTATCCTCCAAATGTTGAATTGTCTCCCTTCTCTTTAAAATAAATAAATTCTAAAATCTGCCATTGCCAAAACTCAACACAGTGTTTCATGATGATGATGATGATGATGATGATGATGATGATGATGATGATTTGTTGTTCAGTCATTTCATGTGAGTACAATTCTTCATGACCCCATTTTGGGAATTGCTTAGCAAAGATACTGGAGTAATTTGCCATTGCCTTCTCCAGTTTATTTTACAAATTAAGAAACTGAGGCAAACAGGGTTAAGTGACTTTCCCAAAGTCACACAACTAATACATGTCTGAGGCTGGATTTTAACTCAGATCTTCCTGACTCTAGGCCCTACATAACTGCCCTAAAGATAATAATGCCTCCTTTCGTTTACATAGGGATTTCAAATTTGCAACGTGCTTTAACTTTCATTTTCTCTTTTGATCACTAACCTTTTGGAATTTTTAAAAACAACTCTTTGAATGGACAGTTAGATCTAGTTTCTTTGATGATCGATTAGAGGAAGTGTGCATTTTCTGCCCAGTTTATACCTACATGGAAAGGTCACTTTTTTTTTTAAGCAATTGGGGTTAAGTAACTTGCTCAAGGTTACACGGCTAGTTATTATTTTATGTGTGGATGTTCATTTTCTGAGGCCGGATTCGATCCCGGGTCATCCCAACTCCGAGGCCGGCGCCACCTAGCCGCCCTGAAAGGTCACTTTTAATAATCAGTATGATATGCTTAGCCAAAGTTTGTTCTGAATAGTAATTTTTATATGTTTTTTTGTTTCAGATTTTTCTTCATATCACTTTGTTTCCAACAGCTGTAGAAACAAAGATACTTCAGCCCTTTCTTTGGTTTTATCATTCTGATTGGGAGAATCAATTTCTCTTGTCAATGCAATATTTCTCTGTCTGCTTTGTCAATTGTTTTTGTATTGAATTGTCTTTCCACTTTTGTTCTCTGGTCCCTTTTCTTTTGAATTTTTCTTTAGTTCTATATTCCTTTCCCATCCTACCCCTAGAATATTTCAGCTCTTTGAAATAAGACTTACTCTGCATTCATGACATGCCCCACCCCCAATAACAATCACAACACTGAAAATAAAAAATTACTGTTCTGGTTGTGGGCTTTGGATCTTTATTTTTTTGCTCTGGTGTCATCTACATTTTTTTTCATGGTCATATTTCTTTTCAGTTGCAATCTCATTACTTGGTGTTGCTGGTATTCTTAGTGGCCTGTTTTGTCCCTACCTTTCAGTATGTCCTCTTGTCCCCATCACCTTCTTTGGTGATTTCATTCTTCTATTTCTATATGATCATATCAGAACTCTTTGCTACCAGGTATAGTAGTCAAAGAATTATAACTTGTGTGTTCTGCTCTGCTTTCTGCACATGATTATTAGCAAGTGCTGGAGAAAGCAGCTTCCTTATTCCAGTCAGATGTTTCCAGGGCTACTTGTGTCTGTGCTATATGTGAGAATTTTTTTTACTTTAAAATGATGGCTTTAACTTAAAGGAAAATATGTCTTAAAATAATATTTATACACATAAAGTCACTGCACTTATAAAAGTGGTCTTGGTTAAGCACAAGAGGAAATTTTTTAATAAATCACTTCCTCTACTAGTTCATTTTAGATTGAGTGATATTTTACAAATATAAATGCAAAGGGTTATATACCACAGATACCATGCAGTTCATTATAAAGCTTATAATTATCAATATAATTAATTTTATATGAAATTCTGAGTATTTCCAGACTTATTATTTTCCATTTGTAATAGTTTTCAGAAGTGGAAATGCCCTTTCTTGCCCATCTCTTCATGTTCAAGAACATTTTAACTCTCCCTCTTAAATGTTCATTATTTTATAATTGTAATTTGAATACATACTTGTCCTGAGAGAAAGGAAAAAAATAGAGGCAACAAAGGAAATGAAGATTTATAGCTGTAAGTGTCATGCAGATTTTTGCCTTGCAATTCGTAAAGCATGATAAAACATTTCTTGGATGATATCTTTAAAAAGTGGAGAAAGTCATGATTAAGAAAAGTCTGAATAAACCCTTTAGAATAAAAGGAGCCTTGAGAACTGATATAAGAAACCTAATGAGCCAGGAGTTTACTTAACTTCATGGCAGTCTTAATGATGAAGATAAAGACACAATTCCATAGTCCTTATAGGTGCCCTCTGCAGATAAAGTTCTCAGTAATCTTAGCTAAAATTAGCTAGAGTGTTAAGACTATGACGTAAGTGTGATCTTCACTTTCATAAGCCATATCTCCACACAAAAAGTGGCATGAAGAAAAGAGGAAATAACTTTTAAGTTGGCACCAAAACTATTTGCCCCTCTGGCTCCCAAATCTATATTTTGGGTATCTGGAGAATATTTCTACTAGGATGTCTCACTGTGACTTCAAACTTAGAATTCTAAAGCCAGATTTCTGTTTTTCCTCTCTAACTCAATTTCTGGACATGCTAATTTTTATATTCATTTGACTTCCTAATCATACCCCCCAAAGAAGTTTTTCTAGACTGTCTCTCATCAAGGCCCCAATTCCACAACTATGATTGTATCCCTGAGCAGAACATTTGCTTTCGTGGCAAGATTTGATTTCCTATCTGATTTGACCTTCAGTCAGTTAGTCAGTAACCATGGTGCTGGCTCCAGGCATAAGGCTGTAAGTGCAAGCAAGGTGGAATTTTTGTTGTTTTCTTTTTTGGAGTTCAGTTTCCCAGGCTCAGGCTAAATTATGAACATCTGAAGGATTGATTGCCCTTGAACCCTGATAATTCACAGCTGTGCTGAGTCACATGGGTTTTGTACCTGCTGGCTCTGAGCCAATCAGGGGTTGAGTCTTTCTTATATGTTCCAGGAGGTTGGCATTTTGCTTTGGGATTTGCTCATGAGAAGGATCCTTTGATTTCCTGGTTGAGACTGAGTAGCCATATGCTCAGAGACCCCAACCACTCAGATTTCTGTGCTCCCTCAATCCAGTGATATATGTAAAGTAGATAGCAATATTACTATGTTCAGATAGCTGCAGCCCTGTCTATTGGTCTTTGTGCTAATTTCTCTGCTTATATTTTCTATACTCACTTCTTTCTCTGTAATTAAAGTAGGATTGTTAACCCCTTTAAAGCTGCCTTTCATTTATAAAGCAGATCAAAATAACCTGTGCTAGCAGGCCATCTTGCGTGTATTAGGGTGCTTCCTAATACAGGTGCTAAGCACTGGGAATACAGAAAAAAGGGAAAGGGCAGCCTCTGCCCTTAAGGAGCTCATAATCAAATGAGGAAAGATGACCCATTAAAAGTATTGTAAAGGGGAATAGAGAATCAGGAAGTAAAGAGGGCATGATGAAGACCTAGAAGCTGGGTGGGAAAATCTGAGGTGTTTAGATTTCCTCCTTAAATGGAAGATCTAGGAGTTCTTTGATGTTCACCCTAGAATCCCGCCCAAGTTGGGGGGTGCCCAAAGGGGCAAAAAGTGCTCATAGGTAGCCCAGAGTTAATGAGATCTTGCAAGAATATTAGTTTCCGGAGGAAATAATGAAATCCAAGGACCAACCAGGTGGGTTTCTCTTACTCCCCTCCCTTAAACTTCTTTCTACTCCCCTATTTCCACAAAAGACTGAAATAATAGACTATGATTTACCTTTCTTACTATCTTTAGTACTTAGTGCAGTACCTGACACATAGCAGGCATTTAATAAATGTTTATTGACTGACTAATCCACCCAATCTTTCTTTGAAATAGATTCAGAGGAGGGGTGACCCTCTGATTAACCTAGGCTAACCTTTCTGCCATTTGTACCTTTCACCCCATTTGTTCTTGTCTCCTCCAGAATCTTGTTCCATTGATTTTCCCCACACTCTTTTTTATTATCTGTTTCCTCCCTTTTTATTGACTCCTCAACCTTCAGGCATGGGAATTCTCCCTTCTCCTAAAATAAACCAAAATTACCTTTCACCCATTCTTCACAACTAAACCTTTAGCAAGAGTAATCTATTATTGCTGTTTCTACATTCTCACTATGCATTAGCTCTCCAAACTCACTCCATTTAGTTTCCATCCCCAATACTCCTTTGCATTTCTGCTGCATTTAATACCAGTAATCTACCTCTTATCTTCATGTTACGCAAGGATTATTTTGTTTTGTGGTATTACTCTTTTCCAAAAAAACACAGATGCTTTTATATCATTTGGATATACATATATAGGTATATATATATGTACCTATATACATATACAGTGTGTATATAGGTACATATACATATGCAGTGTGTATATAGGTACATATACATACACAGTGTGTATATAGGTACATAGACATACACATTGTGTACATATATGTATGTATAAATGTATGTATATTAGTACCTATGCTATATATGTGAGTGTATAGATATAGATATATGTGCCTATTTCTCTGTCTTCCATCCATCTATCTACCTATCCCCTATAACAAGAAATTTAAAAAAGAAAGAGAAAAAGAACAACTCAGAAAAACTACCCAACACATCAACCCAATCTCATAATACATGTACACAACTGTTTATACACTTAGTCACCTACTTCTGCAAAGAGGACAAGAAGGTGCATTTTCTCTAGGATAAAGCTCGACCATGATAGTTGCACAGTATTCATCTGGGGGCCAGTGAGGTTTGTCCTTTCCCTTTATGGGGTTGTAGATGTGTATATTGATTTTCTGTTTCTGCTTGCGTCAGCCTGCATCAGTTCATGTGTCTTCCTAGAAGGCGATAATATTCTATTATATTCACAAATAATTTGTTCACACCATGATAAATTTATAATATAATTTGTTTAACTACTTGCAAATTCATGGTGATCTATTTTATTTCTTTTCCTTTTTTTGCTGCCACAAAAAGTGCTGCTATAGGGGCAGCTAGGTGGGGTAGTGAGTAGAGCACTGGCCCTGGAATCAGGAGGAACTGAGTTCAAATCCAGACTCAGACACTTGATATACTTATTAGCTGTGTGACTTTGGTCAAGTCACTTAACCCAATTACCTTGCCTTCCCCCCTTCCAAAAACAAACAAACAAAAAAAGCGCTCCTATAAATATGTTGGTATCTATAGTTCTTTCTATTGTTGACAACCTAGGACTCATATGCCAAGAAGAGAGATCTTTCAGTCAAACACTATGGATGTTAGTAGTTTTGTTTTTTTTTTAACATAATTTCAAATTATTTTCCATAATGGTTGAACCTACGTATATCTTGTTGCTGTTGTTGTTCAGTCATATCTGACTCTATGTAACCCTATTTGGGGTGTTCTTGGCAAAGATACTTAGTGGTTTGCCATTTCCTTCTCCAGCTCATTTTATAGATGAGGAAACTGATTCAAGAAGGATTAAATGATATGCCCAGGATTAAACAGCTAGTACATTTCTGAGACCAGATTTGAATTCAGTTCTTTCTGACCCAAGGCCCAGCACTCTATATTTTCTATAATGATGTTGATGATGATGATGATGATGATAATGATAATGATGATATCTTTTAATGTTTACAAAGCATTTTATATATATTATCTTATTAATTAATCCTCACAACAACCCAAGAAGGTGATAATATTAACTACATTTTACAGATGAAGAAACTGAGAAATAGAGATGTTAAGTGACTTGTCCAAAGTCATACTGCTAGTGTTTGAGATAGGCTTTGAACTCAGGTCTTCCTGACTGCAAGGTCAGTCTTCTGTGTATTGCACCATGTAACTATCTCTCATAACACTTACTATGCATGTTTTCTCACATTCAACACTGACTATTTCCATTTTCTTGTCATCTTTGACAATTTTCTAAGTGTGAAATAAAACATCATAATTGTTTTTAAATTTTTATCTCCCTTAATATTGGTGATTTGGGAAGCAGAGCCAAGATAGTAGACTAAAGGCACTCACCTGAGTTTCCCCAAATTTCCCTCTAAAAAAACTTTAAAATAATATCTGAAAATGAATTCTGGAGTGGCAGAATCAACAAAAGGATGGAGTAAAACAAATTTTCAGCCCAAGACCACTTAGAAGGTTAATAGGAAGTGTATGTCTCACGGGGGTGAGAGCAGAGCACAGTCCAGCACAGCCTCAACAGTGACTAAATTACAAGCAGGTACTACCAGCTTGTACTACTACTAGCTATTCCAAACTCTTAAAGGAAAAGTTAATGAATTACAGGAGGAAGTTGACAGCAAAATCATCCTAGCTGGGGATCTCAGCTTTCTCCTTTCAGAATTATATGAATCTCAGCAAAAAAAATAAATAAACAAGAAAGAAGTTAAGGGAATGAACAAAATTTAGAAAAATTAGATATGATAGACCTCTGGAGAAAACTGAATGAGAATAGAAATGAATATGCTTTTTTCTCAATGGCACATAGCACCTACACAAAATTGGCCATGTATTAGTGCATAGAAACATCTCAACCAAATGCAGAAAAGTAGAAATATTTATATGCATATTTTTCATATCAAAATGAAATAAAAAATTATGTTCAATAAAGGGTCATGGAAAAATAGATTAAAATTAATGGGAAACTAAATAATTTAAACCTAAAAAAATAAGTGAGTCAAAGAACAAATCATAGAAACAATAATTTTATTAAAAAGAATAACAGTAAGGCATCATATCAAAATTTATGAGATGAAGCCAAAGCAGTACTTGGGAGGGAGAAATTTATACCTTTAAATACTTACATCAATAAAATAGAGGAAAGGATAGATGAATTAATTGGACACGGAATGGAAAAAAAACCTAGGAAAAAAACAAATTCAAAATCCTTATTTAAACACCAAATTCAAAATCCTGAAAATCAAGGTATAGATTAATGAAATTAAAAGTAAGAAAACCATTGAACTAATAAATGAAACTGGAAACTAGTCTTGTTTAAAAAGAAAATAATAAGGCAGATAAATGATTGGTTGATTTTATTTTTTTTTTGAGGGCAATTGGGATTAAGTAACTTGCCCAAGGTCACACGACTAGGTTTTTTTTTTGTGTGTGTGTGTGCATTAAGTGTCTGAGGTTGGATCTGAACTCAGGTCCTTCTGACTCCAGGGTCAATGCTCTACTCACTGCGCCACCTAGCCACCCTGATTTGGTTTTTTTTAAAGAATAAAATTGGTTGATTTGATTTTTTTTTTAAAGAAGAAAATCAGATTACCACTATCAAAAATGAAAATGGTGAATTTAACATCAATAAATAGGAAATGAAAGGAATTGTTAGGAGCTGTTTTGCCCAATCATTTGCCAATAAATCTGACAATCTAAGCGAAATGGATGGATATTTACAGAAATATAAATTGTCCAGATTGATAAAAGAAGAAATAGAATATTTTAGCTCCATCTTAGAAAAAAGAAATTTAACAAGTTATCAATGAGCTCCCTAAGGAAAAAAAAAACCCAGGACCAGATGGATTTACAAGTGCATTCCACCAAACATTTAAAAGCAATCAATTACAACAGTATATAAATTATTTGGAAAAATAGGCAAAGAAGGAATCATACCAAATTCCTTCTATAACACAAATATTGTGCTGATACCTAAATCAAGAAGAGCAAAAACAGAGAAAGGTAACAATTTTCCTAATGCATAGTGATGCAAAAGTTTTAAATAAAATACTAAGGAGATTACAGCAATATATCACAAAGATCATATACTCTGATTAGGTAGAATTTATACAAGGAATTCAGGGATAAAACAAAATTGGGGAAATGATTGCTATCACTGACCATATCAATTGCAAAACTAATAAATATCATATGATTATCTCAACAGTGGATAAGGAAAATGCTATTGTCAAAATACAACTCAGTCCTATTAAAAAAAAACTAGGAAGCATAGAAATAAGTGGAGATTTTCTCAAAATAAATAATATCTATCTACAATGATCATCCATTCCCATTGTATTGGGAATAAGCTAGAAGATTTTATGATAAAATCAGAGGTGAGCCAAGGATTTCAATTATCACCACTGTTATACAACATTATTCTGGAAATTCTGGCTATAGCAATGACAAGAAAAATAAATTGAAATAATTAGAAAATACAATAAGGAAATGAAACTATCATTCTTTAGAGATGATATGATTGTGTAGTTGGAGAATCCTAGAGAATCAACCAAAAATAGTTTAAATAATTTTTTTAAATTTTTTATAAGCAATTGGGGTTAAGTAACTTGCTCAAGGTTACACAGCTAGTCATCAGGCCGGATTCGATCTTGGGTCATCCCAACTCCGAGGCTGGTGCTCTTATTCACTGCGCCACCTAGCCGCCCCAATAGTTTAAATAATTAACAACTTTAGCAAAGTTGCTGGATATAAAATAAACCCAAATAAATCATCAGCACTTCCATATGCTTCCAACAATGGCCAGTAGTAGAGGTAGAAAGTGAAATTCCTTTTTAAAATAAATGTACATGGTATAAAATACTTAGGAGTCTACATGCCAAGACTAACCCCTAGAACTACATTAACATAATTACAAAACACTTTTTGTACAAATAAAGTCATTTCTGAACAATCAGGAAAATATTAATTGTTCATGGGTAGGCCAGGCCAATATAATAAAAATGATAATTCTACCTAAATTAATTTACTTATTCAATGCTATAGCAATTAAACTACTAAAAATTATTCTGATATAGAAAAAATAATTTTAAATTCATCTGGAAGAACAAAAGGTTAAGAATATCAAGAAAATAAATGGGGGGAAAATCTGAAGGAAGATGGCCTAGGTGTACCACATCTCAAATTGTATTACACACTGGTAATCATTAAAATAATATGGTACTGTCTAAGAGAGAATAGTGGATCATATTGTGACCATAGTAATATGGTCACATAGAGACCATAGTAATCTAATTTTTGGCAAATGAAAAGATACAAGCATTGAGGACAAGAACTCACTATTTGACAAAAACTGCTGGGAAAACTGGAATGCAGTTTGGCAAAACTAAATGTAGATCAACATTTCACACCATAGACTAGGATAGGATAAAAATGGGTACATGATTTAGACGTAAAAGGTGATACCATAAGCAAATTAGGGAAACATAGAATGGTTTACCTATCAGGTCTGTGGACAAGGGAAGACTTTATGAGCAAATGAGATAGCACAAACGAATGTAAAGTGGATAATTTTGACTACAATACATTGAAAAAAGTTTTGCACAAATGAAACCAGTGCAGGCAAGATTAGAAGGAAAGCAGAAAACTGGGGGAAATTTTTGAAGAAGGTTTCTCTGATAAAGGTCTCATTTCTCAAATATATGGAAACCTTAGTCAAATTTATAAGATGATACATAATTTCCCAATTAATAAATGGTCAAAAGATAGGAACAAGCAGTTTTCAAATGAACATATCAAAGCTACTACAGTCATATGAAAAATTGCTCTAAATAACTATTGATTAGAGTCATACAAATGAAAAACAACTCTGAGGTACCACCTCACACCTATCAGGTTGGCTACAGAAAAGGAAAATGACAAATGTTGGAGGGGATGTGGGCAAATAGGGAGACTACTGCATTGTTGGTGAAGTTGTAAATTGATCCAACCATTCTGGAGAGTAGTTTGGAACTATATCCAAAAGACCATATAACTGTACATACCCTTTCACCCAACGATTCCGTTACCCTAAACTGTTTTATTTTGTTTTAAAGAAAAGGACTCATATGTACAAAAATTTTTATAGCAACTCCCTTTGTGGCAGCAAAAAATTTAAAATTGAGGGGATGCCCATCAATAGAGGAATGGTTGAATAAGATGTGATATGTGACTGTGATGGAATACTATTGTGCTATAAGAAATACCTGGAAAGATTTACATGGACTGATTCAAAGTGAAGTGAGCATAACCAGGGGAACATTGTATACATTAACAGCAATATGGTAATGATAATCAGCTGTTAATGACAGTGATTTTTCAGGAACACAAAGATTCAGACAATTCTGAAAGACAGGATGAAAAATGCTATTCACTTCCAGAGAAAGAACTGATAGTGTCAGAATGCAGATCAAAACACGTTAATGCTTATATTCTTTTTTTCTGGTTTTTTTTTTTGGGGGGGGGGATGTCTGTTTTCTTTCACAACATGACTAATAATGGAAATATTGTTGTGCATGATTATATATGTATAACCTATATCAAATTGCTTGTATTCTCAATGAGGGGTAAGTGTAGGAGGAAAAGAATTTTGAAGTCAAAAGTTTTAAAAAATCTACTGTTGGGGCGGCTAGGTGGCACAGTGAGTAGAGCGTCGGCCCTGGAGTCAGAAGGACCTGAGTTCGGATCCGACCTCAGACACTTAATGCACACACAAACAATAACCTAGCCCTGTGACCTTGGGCAAGTTACTTAACCCCAATAGCCCTCCAAAAAAAATCTAATGTTAAAATTATTTTATATGTAATTTAAAAACCTAAATATTTAAAAACTATATTGTTTATTTAATTCATTCTTTCATGTGGCAATGAATAGTTTCTAATTCTTTTTTTTTTTTTGAGAACTCATATCCTCTGACCCCTTATCCCCTGGGAAATATATCTTGAAGTAATATATTTGTATAAATTCTACATGTGTCTTATATATCAGATCCTTAACACAAATATTTGAAACAAATGTCTTTTTTTCTAATAGACTGCTTCCTCCTTATTTTACTTGTATTAATGCTATTTGTTTATTAACTTCAATTTCATGTAATCAAAATAGTGTATTTTATGACTGCTTCAACTCCTTTTATGATTAAGAACTTACCTCTTAGTTATAGATGTAAACATTGTTTGATAGTAAATAGTGTAATAGTATAATCTTTGACATTTAGGGCACATGTACATTTTAAGGGTATTGCAGTATATTGAATTGAAAATTTTATTGGTCTATTTGTGCAAAACTTCTTTATAGTTTTCTTGGTAATCAAATGGGGAGTTCTTCATTAAGTGACTTACCTTCTCAGATTTATAAAAATATTATTATTGAGTTCACTCATTTTTCTTCCTAATCTTATCTGTTTTACTGAAGTATTTTTGTACTTCTAAACAATGCTAAATAGTTTTAATGATTACTGTTTTATAGTATAATTTGAGGTCAAGAACTATTCCTCTTGATTTTTTCCTAATTGTTAACATTTTTATTTAAAGTTTTGAGTTCCAAATTCTATCCTGCCATTACTCCCTTCCCACTCCTCTCCTTGAGACTGTAAGCAATCAGATAAAGGTTATATATGTGCAATTACGTAAAATATTTCCATATTAGTAATTTCATACAAAAGACTTAAAAATGAAAGTGAAAAACAACATATCCTGTCTGTATTCAATCAATATCAATTCTTTCTCTGGAAGTAGATATAGCATGCTTCATCATTAATCCTTTGGTATTGTCTTGGATCTCTGTATGTATTTCTGAGAATAGTTAAGTTCATAGTTTTTCATTGAAAAATTGCTGTTGTTGTGTGCACTGTACCCTCTCTTTTATCAGTTTCTCCTCTTCCTTCTATTATCCCCACCTATTTTTACTTCCCTTTAGGGTTTGATAGATTTTTATATTCAAGTCAGTGTGTATATGTTATTCCTTCTTTGAGTCCATTTTAATGAGAACAAGGTTTGAGCTTTTTGCCCCACCACCCCCAGTCTTCTTCGCTATTAAAATAGCCCTTTCATGACTCTTTTATGTGAGACAATTTACCCCCTTCCTTCTTCCAGTGCAATTTTCTTTCTAACCCCTTTATTTTATTTTTCGTGTATCATCTCACCAAATCAACTTATATCCACATCTTTTATCTTACATATACTTCTAATTGCTCTCATAGTAACAAAGTGGTTAAGAATTACAAACATTATTTTGCCATATAGAAATATAAACAGTTTATTGAATTGTTGAATTTCTTATATTTTCTCTTTCTTGTTTCTTTTTTACCTTTTCATGTTTCCCTTGAGTCTTGTATTTGGGGAACAATTATTTTTTTATTCAGCTCTGGTCTTTTAATTAAAAGTGCTTGAAAGTCCTCTCTTTTGTTAAATATCTATTTTTCCCCTTGAAAGATTATATTTACTTTTGCTGGGTAGGTGATTCTTGGTTGTAATCCTGATTCCTTTGCCTTCTGGCATATCATATTCCAAATCCTCTGGTTCTTTAAAATGGAAGTTGCCAAATCCTTTGTAATCCTGACTGTAGCATCATGGTATTTGAATTTTTTCTTTTTGGTTACTTACAATAATTTCTCCTTCATCTGTGAGCTCTGGAATTTGGCTATGATGTTCCTGGGAATTTTCTTTTGGAGATCTCTTTTACATGGTGAACAGTGAATTCTTTCAATTTCTATTCTGCCTTCTGCTTCTAATATATTAGGGCAGTTTTCTTTGATCATTTCTTCAAAGATATTGTCTGGAAGTTTTATTTTAATCATGGCTTTCAGTTAGTCCAATAATTCTTATATTGTCTCTTCTGGATGTATTTTCTTGGTCAGTTGTTTTTCCAATGAGAAATTTCACCTTTCCATCTATTTTTTTTAACTTTTTAAATTTTGTTTTGCAGTATCTCATGTCTCATAGCGTCATTAGTTTCTACTTGTTCAACTTTAATTTTTAAGGAATTATTTTCTTCAGTAAGCTTTTGTACTTCCTTTTCCATTTGGTCAGTGCTACTTTTTAGGGAGCTATTCTCAGTATTTTTTATATGTCCTTTCTATGTTATTGACTTTTTTCATGATTATATCATACCACTGTCATTTCTTTTCCCAATTTTTCTTCTACTTCTTTAATTTTCCTTTTAAAATCCTTTTTAAAACCTTCCAGTAATTCTTATTGGGTCTGAGACCAAATTACATTTTTCTTTGAGGCTTCACATGTAACCATTTTGACCCTAATGTCTTTTTCTAAGTTTATGCTTTGATCCTCCCTATCACCATAGTAGCTTTCTATTATTAAGCTCCTTTTTTTGCTCATTTTCTGCTTTTTTTTTAGTGACTTGGTGTTTTTTCTGTGAGAGTTGGGCTCTGGTCCTGTACTGTCCCAACCTTTTTGTGCTGAGACTCTGGGTCTTACTGCTGGGCTTCAGAGCTTAGATTCTCTCTTTCTCTTGAGTGTAGGCATCACTTCTGGCTTGTACTGGGCGGGGGGGGGTGGTGGTTGGTTCCCTGTTGGTCTTCCCTCAGTGTGGGGTTTAGCTACTGTCCTATTTCAGGGGTGGGGCCCTGCAGTTGGGTTGCTATGGAAATAGGGTATCTGTGATGGTAGGGCCGGGTTGGGGGGGTCCTGCCTGTTAGCTAGCCCCAAACAGGATTTTACTACTGGTCAGCATTGCGGTCAAGGCCTTGCTTTTGATTTGTGCTAGGGTGGGACTTTGCTGAGCTACATAGACTGCTCATTTGCCTAGGGGACTGCTGGTTTTCAGGAGGACAGGGCCTTGCTGGTAGATTGCTCCATGTTTAGAACCTTGCTCCAGACCCTTTGCTGTGAGGCTGACTTCTGCTATTGGACCTTGGACCTTGTTCCCCTCCCACCTGAGAGACACACCTTTCCAGCTATGATGGTAAGCTGTTTCCCTGCTTCTAAATTAATTCTAAGCTAGTTTTCTAGTTGTTTGGAGGGAAATTTGAGGGGCCTTCAGAGGGTTCCTTCCTCACTCTGCCATCTTGGCACCAGAAGTAGTCACTTTTATTTCTAAAGCTTTTATTTCCTCTGAGATTCTATACCTTTATTCCTCAAAAGGAATAAATAATTATCTAGCTTTATAAAGTGTCTCCTTGATTTTAAATTTAAATTTTATTTTTATTAACACAAATATATATTCTATCCCTCCTTTCTCCTCCAGTGGAAGAAAGAAAAACAAATGAAAAGCCCTTGTAAAATATGCATAATCAAGGGAAAATTGTATATTGGCTCTCTGAAAAAAGGAAGGAGGGAGGGAGGCAGAAACAGAGACAGAGACACAGAGAAAGAGAAAGACAGACACAGACATAGACACAGAGATAGACAGAGACATAGAGAGAGACAGAGACACCGAGAGAGTCTCAATGTGTATCCTAAGTCCTTTATGAGGAGTTAAGTAACGTTTTTTCATCAGGACCCCTCCGGAATTGTGACTGGTCATTGTGTTAATGAGACTTCTTATGACTTACAAAGTTGTTGCTTTTTATAATATCACTTTTATGACATAAATGATTCTACTAGTTTGTTCCATTTCAGTCTACATGAATTTATACAAGTTTCCATTTTTCTCTTCAATCAACCCCTCCGTTATTTCTTATAGTATTTTTTGTTCAACCATTTCCCAGCTAATGTGTACCTCTTAGTTTCCAGTTTTATTTTGGGGGAATAGACCAAATAATATCATCACTGAGCCAAAGGGTGTGCACAGTTTAAAAACTTTGGGAGTTTATTCCAAATTGCTTCACAGAATATTTAGACCAGTTCACAGTTGCACTAGAGGTGCATTTAATATACCAATTTTCCCTAGTACTTCCAGAATTTATCATTCTCCCTTTTTTCCCCCTACATTGCCATTAGATAATGGGTGTGAGGTAGAGTTGCTTTAATTTACATTTCTTTAGAAATTAGTGAAATAGGTAAGAGAGGCAGAATGGTGCAGTGGATAGACAATTAGTCTCAAAGACAGGAAGACCTTGGTTCAACTCTCACTTCAATGGTCTAGACAACTCTCTAAAATGAGGTGGGGAACTTGCAGACTCAAGGTCACATGTGGCCCTCCAGGTACTCAAGTGAGGCCCTTTGATTAAATCTAAACCTCACAGAACAAATCCCCTTAATAAAAGAATTTGTTCTGTAAAACTTGGACTCAGTCAAAAGACTGCACCTAAGGACCTAGAAGGCTGCATGTTCGCCATCCCTGCTCTAAGATCATTAACGAACTGGTGAGAGTACCAACCTGAATTTATAGTAGTAAATTCCTTCATCCAGGAGTTCCTTATACCAATGAAATCACACAGAGTCCTCTGTTCCCTATTCTTTATTTCTTTAAAGAGTGTTTTATAATTATATATCTTTAGTTTTAGTAGGTTGATTTGAATATATTCTATTTATTTTGTAAAATATAGCCATTCCTATTATTTCCTCTTAGATTTGGTTATAGCTTCATAAAAATAAAATTTATTTTGCAGGATTTGTTTTGTGCCTTGCTCCTTTACTAAAACTATTAATTATCTCCATTCAGTTCTTTGCTTATTCTCTCAGGTTTTCTAAGTAAAATATCATGTCGACAAATCAGGTTAGTTATTTCTCATCAGTAGGACTATGTTTATACCTTTAATTTTGCTCTCTTTTTATTCACGTTGCTAGAATTGCTAGAGTTATGTCATGACAGAAGGGATAGTGAGCATCCCTATTTTGCTACTCCATTTCTTGAGAGATCTTCTAGTGTTTCCCCATTAAAAATTATGCTAGCTTGTGTGTGTATGTGACACGCATACATGCATATAACTTTTATTTTTTATTTTTTGCTTTTTGGAGGGCAATTGGGGTTAAGTGACTTGCCCAAGGTCACACAGCTAGTGAGTGTTAAGTGTCTGAGGCCAGATTTGAACCCAGGTCCTCCTGACTCCAGGGCTGGTGCTCTGTTCACTGGTCCACCTAGCAGCCCCTTCTATATAACGTTTTATCACATTAGACATAACTCTGCTATGCCTTCGTTTATAGAGGTTTTAATATAAATGAAAATTATACTTTCCCAAAGGCTTCTTTTGCAAGCATTGATAGAATTATGTGTTTTAAAGTAGTTTTTGCTTTTAATATGATTATTAACTATTTTCCTAATATTTAATCATGATTGCAACTCTGGCATAAATCCAATTTCATCATAGTGAATAATTACATACACAAACATATATATGTGTATATATATATATATATATCTTTAGTATTTTGTAAACATTTTAATTTTTTGTATTAATATTCCTTTGCCTTATAGAGAAAATCTTCTGTAGTTATTGTGCTATCTAAAAAATACATCATGGGCATTCTTGTGTGCTCTATGTAGAAGCTAAATTTTGCTTATCCTTCAGGATCTATCTTAAATGCCAACTTTTACATGAAGGCTTCCTTGTCCACCCTCAGTAGAAGTATTCTCTCCCTCTTCTCTTCTGAGCTCTTCTGGCCTTTTGATTACACAACTATCATAGCACTTATTACAAACTTCCCTGTATTATAGTTATTACTCTTACATTTCTTCCTTATCCTGAAAGGTTGTAAACTTCTTAATGATAGGTGCTATGGCTCATACCATACCTTGTGCATAATAGTTATTAAATATTTATTGAAGGAGTATATGAATAAATTAATGAATGGGCTAAAGGGAAAAAACAACCTATATCAAAGAAAGGGCAGCTAGATGGCATAGTGGATAGAGTGCCAGGCCTGGAGTCAGGATGATTCTTCTCCCTGAGTTCAAATCTAGTCTCAGATACCTACTAACTGTGTGACCCTGGGCAAGTCACTTAATCTTCCCTGACTTAGTTTCCTTATCTGTAAAAGGAGCTGGAGAAGGAAATAGTAAACCACTCAAATATCTTTGACAAGAAAACCCCCAATGGGGTAATGAAGAGTTGAATCCAACTGAAATTACTGAATAAAAACAATATCAGTGAAAGATCATGTAAGTTCTGGACAATGTTCATAGAGATCCAGCTGTGGGGAAGGCAGTTAATAGAGCACTAGACCCGGATTTAGGAAGATCTTACTAGCTTTGTGACCCTTAACAGTTCACATAACCTCTTTCTTTCTCAGTTTTCTCCTTATCTGTAAAATGGGGATAATAATAACACCTACCTCCTGTATTATTAATGTAATGGGAAGATCTTTCTTGCCCATTAATAGGCCTATGTGACCTCCTTTGAGCCTGAGTCACATGGGGCCTGTGGTGGGATGTGCTTGCTGAATGGGTGGAGCAGAAAGTGGGAGAATGAGGTAGAGCAGAGAGAGAGAGAGAAGAGGCAGGGAGTGACAAAGCATGTAGTGTGAGAGAGGTGCATTTTGCCAAAGGGAGCTTGTTTGTGGGGAGGTCTGACAGAAGGAAGGCTTAGGGATGGCGGTGCTTCCTGCATTGGTAATGTGTACCATCATCTTTATTACCATGGTGGATTTGGCTTTCTGGTATATGAATAAATATCTTGATTTCATCTTTGAGGAAGAGAGTTTGTTATATTTTGCAATTCATCCCTGGAAATACATTTGCATATTCATAGCAGCTGCTATGGGTATTGCATTGGTGATATACCTCCCTGGGTTGTGTAGGATCAAGTGAGATAATACCTCCAAAGCACTTTACAGACCTTAAAATGCTATATGAGTAGTAGGTTTTATTTGGTTGTTTAGAATTTTCTAAAGAGTACATAAGAATGGCCTATAATCCCTGCTGCTAGGGGTGATTAATTATTTGAATTTATAAATTCTGAGCCAAGTCAGGGCTAGAGTTGATCCAGTATCCACATTAATTTCTAGCACCAGTGTGGTTAGTCCCCACAGTAGTCAGGTCACCAGGCTATTTGGGAAGAGGCAAACTGACCAAGATCAGAAACAAAGCAGGTCAAAATCTCACTCCCCAGCAGGGGGCCAGGCCCATGCATAGAAGGGTGCACTTTCAGTAGAGTGGGGGCAGCTAGGTGACATAGTGGATAGAGTGCCAGGAGTTAGGAAGACATCTTCCTGAGTTCAAATTTGGCCTCAGGTATTTACCAGCTGTGTAACCCTTGGGCAAGTCACTTAATCCTCCTTTCCTCACTTTCCTCACCTGTAAAATGAGTTGGAGAAGGAAATGGCAAACCACTCTAGTATCTCTGCCAAGAAAACCCCAAATGGGGTCATGAAGAATTGAACACTACTGAAATGAGTGAACAACAATAGGACCTCCATGCTATATCCATCAATTTCAGCATGCTTTCCTTCGGTACAGTAACAATATATTCTCCATGACCTTATAATGAAGTTTAATATGTCGTCAGTAGCAATTAACACTTGAGATGCTTCTAGGACAAGTTTTGCTAGATATGACAGGCTCCAATTTTAATTAACTTTAGCTGGGACTGCTTATAGCTCTGAGTTAAAAGAGACACAAAAAGGTCCATTAACTCCGAAGTATCATTCCAGTGTTTTGCCTCTGTATGCCCTGAAGACAGTATGTTTTTCCCTGCTGTTCTTTGATTTCTTTTTTTTTTCTATGTTTAAAAAATGTATTAGGAAAGAGCAGTCTGTCTAAAATTAGCTATGTAACTATTTTACCCTTGTCTTCCAGTATAGTATATTTGTGTTGAACCAGTTAGAACCCTGAGGTAAATTCTAGTTTCAAAGTTGAAAAAGTTCCATGAAGCAGTCTCAATAAGATTGTTGTTGGTGAGCTGTGGTCAGTTAGTGTTTGCCTTTATTTGCAACTTATGTTCCTAAGCCAGTTTTATCTTCAGAGCAGTAGGACATGCTGTCAACATTGGCCAGCTATTCCAATGCCATATGCTCACCTGACTGTGACTTGAGCTTTTAATATTGAATGAAAACTGGTCACATTACCACACATATGTTTTCATGCAACTAGTATTTAAAATTACTTTTTACCATGTCCATGACTCTGGACTGGGAAGTAATGCTTCAGTGACTGAGACATTTAACAGCTTCCTGTACAGACCTTTTTGTATTCTGCGCTCTGCTAAAGGACTCCTTTCATCTTGAAAGTTTTATCATGTACAAGGCTATTAACATTATGAGGATAGGTTGAAGCATGAATAAATCCTGAGACTTACTGATGATGTCATTATGCTGGTCAATAAAATACATAGAAGCAAGAGTTTTTCATGCTACCAGGATCAGCTAACTAAATCAGGATACACGAGCAATTAACTCTTTAATTAAGATGAATGAGTGACATTAGCCCTCCTTAAACTCTGCTCGTCAGCATTTACAAATAGAAAAAGACGGATGTCTCCTTCCCAAGAAATGTAGGTTTTATTTTTCATTCCTCGACAGTATCTCATTCTTCCCACTTTGTAAACAAATCTACTAAAATGCATGGATAGGGCTAGATATTTTAACAGATTCATTCAGTAAGTGGCATTTCTTATCATTTAAAGGCCCCACATTTGAATTGATGGTCTTCATCCAGTCATCTTTATCTTCATTATAACTAAATAGCTTTGGTTTTTCCCAATTTTCCCCTTTCACATGAGGAAGGTTCTAGCCAGAATTCCACAGCAAAGTGAATGTCCTAATGTAAATGAATGACCTGATAAGTTTAGGGAACACAGTTGCATTGTACAAAAACCGTAAAACTTGGTCAGAAGACTTGGTTTCTAGTCCTATCTTTTATGTTGAATTCAACAAGTCATTCAATCTCTCTAGGCTTGGATTTCCTCATTAGTAAAATGAAGGAGGTTGGAGTAGTTTATCTCTAAGGTTCCTTCCAGTTTGACAATTCAATGATTCTATTATTGTATTTTATACCATCTGTTCCAAATGTAGAATGTAAAAAGGAAGAAAAAATGCAAGTGGCCTTAGGGCTCACAATCCATTCTTCACATTTGGAACGGTAGGCTTCAGACAAAACATAAGTAATATTCACAGTCATTTACAAAATGCTTTGTATTTTTTAAAATTAAACTAACAAAAATGTTCCCAAATTACCAATATAAATCATGATAATAGAAAATCAACATTTAAAAAAATCATAGACGTGAGTCCTCCAAAAAGGAAAGAATTTCCTTTTAAGGCAAAGATTCTCTTGTAAAGTGACAAGTTATAACCAAGAAAATCCATTTTGCAAGTTTCTTCTTAAAAAAATTTTCTGGGAGGCTAGGTGGCACGTGGGCAGCTAGGTGGTGCAGTGAATAAAGCCTGGAGTCAGGAGGTTTAAACCTCAGACACTTAACACTAGCCACATGACCACGGGCAAGTCACTTAACCCAATTGCCCTGCCTTCCCCCCTCCAAAAAGGCCAAAAAAATCCCTATGTATAGAAAAGTTGTCTACCTTTTTTGCCTTACTATTATATAACTCTTTTTTATTTTATTTTAATTTTATTTTTAATTTATGGAATAAGACAAGCATTTCCAAACATAGTACAATAAAAAATGATTGTACATGAAACTTCAAATCTACTATGCATAACTTGCTATTCCTTTCAAAAATATAACAAAATTATCATGTAAATTTATTTTTTTTTCTTCCCTCCCTTCCACCCTCACCATAGAGATGGTTACCATTAGACACAAATAGGTATATATATATATATGTGTGTGTGTGTGTGTGTGTGTGTGTATACATATATATGTAAAATTATTCTATACATGCTTCTATTTATCAGGTTTTTCCTCTGGATGCAGATAGTATCTTACTTCATATGTCTTTTATTGTTAATTTGGGTATTTATAATAGATAAAATAACATAATCATTCAAAGTTGTTCTTAAAATAATATTGCTGTTACTATATGCAATGTTCCCTTGGTTCTGTTCATTTAGCTCTTCATTATTTCATGTAAGTCTTTCCATGTTTTTCTAAAATCATTGAGCTCATCATTTCTTTTTTTTTTCTTCTTTTGCCTTTTGGAGGGCAATTGGGGTTAAGTAACTTGTCCAAGGTCACACGGCTAGGTTTTTTTGTTTGTTTGTTTGTGTGTGTGTGTGTGCGTTAAGTGTCTGAGGCCAGATCCAAACTCAGGTCCTTCTGACTCCAGGGCTGACACTCTACTCACTGTGCCACCTAGCCACCCCCTTGCTCATCATTTCTTACAGCACAATAGTATTCCATCACAATCACATATCATATTCTGTGTAACTATCATATTGTTCTTAATGCTACTGTGCAATATTATAGAAGAAAACAATCTAAAAAGAACCTGACCTCAAAGACCTTATATTTTATTAGTCATGGGGGGGATTAGGGTGGGAAATAACAGTATACAGATAATTAAATACAAAATAATGGCTAAACAAATAATCCCACTAATAGAATGTTACTACGCATGTACTATATACCACAGAAAACTAGTTTTCAAGGAATTGTCACACAACAAAATACTGTGTTGACATAATTTATTCTTTTTTGTTTTTGGAGGGGGGAAGGTAGGGAAATTGGGGTTAAATGACTTGCCCATGGTTAGTTTTTTGTTGTGTCTGAGGCCAGATTTCACCTCAGGTCTTCCTGACCCCAGGGCCAGTGCTCTATTCACTGAACCACCTAGCCACCCCCTTTTCTTCATTTTTCAATCAAAAACCATATGTAAACAAAATAAAATGAATTATAATAAAAATTTCAAGTTCTATATTCTAGCCATCCTAACATAATTTATTCTTTAGCAATTCTGAAAGCACTGTACTAATAATCTCTCTTATGATAATTTGTTATTTAATTGCATATTGGACAAATAAAATATTAGCCAAATGGGTTGAGACCTGTGTTACATTTCTAGCTCTTCCACTAACTTATTATTATAGCTTCTAAGCAGTTTTGGAGATGTGGAAATGTCATAAAACACCCCATCCAATAATGTTTTTTAGTTGATGGGGTGAAGAAAATCCCAAGACACAAGACCCCATCAATGAGAACTCCAGTATACTACATGGGCACTATTGGGAAGACATTGAGGTATCAAGAAAATAGGTTGAGGCCAGATTGTGGAGGAACTTACCCTACATGTGACTGTTATATGGAAGAAGCTTGCCATATGGTAGCTGCCTATTTTAACTAATTATGTTTGTTAGCTAGATGCCATGCTCAGCTGTATCTACACTGCTGGAAGAGCATAAGTGCTGCCAACACCCACAAAATTTCAGTGTCCTGGAGCAAAGCCCCTGGCATCCCACCCTGGTCACTGCCACCTTGCTGCCTGATCTTGGATAAGAGGCTTTGTCTCTATGGTGCTTATTTTCCTCACTGATGAAGTGACAAGGTTGGAATAGATGATCGCTGGGCCTAAGCAGCTATGATTTTCTCTGTTTTCATAGGGCCACAATTCAGTCTTCTAATGAAAAATATAGATAAGCCATCTGGGGTCTGATCAATGGATATACTTTAAGACTCATATCAGTTCAAGAAATCCATTCAGAAGATTAGTTCAGTTCTTGACTTTATTCTTTAAAATTGGCTTAATGATGTTTATATTTAGTTCAGGATCACCAAAATCACTGTGGACTTCTAAGAGAGGCAGATAAGTGGCATAGTAGATAGAATGCTGGGCTTGCCTCAGACACTAATGTGACCCTGGGAAATTAATTTAACTTCTATCAGTCTCATTTTCCTCATCTATGAAAAAAAAAGTTGGATTCACTCATCTCTATAGTCTCTTCCAGTTCTAAATCTATGATTCTACACCTTGGACTTGAAGGTCTCTGGATTGTTCCACTATTCAGGATTCTCTAGACTAGGGATTTTTTCATAATATAATAAACGATATTTTTCTAGTGATTGCTGCATGACTGTGAGTCATGGATTCCCACACTACAGCCCCTAAAGAATTAAGGTTGAGGAACAATCAAAGGGCAATGAAGAGAGATACGGTAAATGTGAGTAGGTTTTGACATAGAATTGTGCTAGAGAGGTTATGTAAAAAGTGTCAGTAAGTATGACAGAAAAAAATGAAAGGTGGGTTGAACACAATGCAGAAAGCAAGGCAACAGAATGTCCATGTGCTCCCCTCTAATCCCTCGTCTGATGGAGACTCCTACATGCTGAGTGACCCCTCTGGGAAGGATTTATGGCAGTTCATGGTCAAGACTTGGAAGGCAAGTATGCATGGGTCATTTTCTACATCATTGTATGGAATTTCCAGACTGATTAGTTCACAGAACCATGAAAACGTCAAAGTATAAAAAGAGTCATCAAGTACAATTAACATGATCTTCTAAAAACTGATGTGATTAGGAACTATTTACTTCAGTGGAAAGAATAGCTTCAGTAACCTAATAGTGCACACATTAGAGAAGACCTTTCTTGAGCTATGCCAAAATGGAAAATGTTAAACTAGGTAATTTGAAAAGCAAAATTCCTAAGCAATGAGATATTCAGTGTCGGGGTGGCTAGGTGGCATGGTGAATAGAGCACCAGCCCTGGAGTCAGGAAGACCTGAGTTCAAATCTGGCCTCAGACACTTGACACACTTACTAGCCATGTGACTTGGGGCGAGTAACTTAACCCCAATTGCTCTGCCTTCCCCCCTCCAAAAAAAAAAAAAGATATTTATTGTCATATTGCTAAAAAAAAGAAATCACTTTGAGTGGCATTTTCAGTTTTCTTTCAAATATCTGATTCATGTAGAGGGTTTTTTTTTATTAGAATCCAAGCTTTCAAAGATGTCAATACATAGACACACATATAGGATACATATTATATATGCATATAAAATATATGTGTGTCATATACACATATGTGTCATATGTGTATATATGTATATGTCTGTATTTGTTTATGGTTTTTATCATTTCTGTCAATAACTACACCTATAATATTAATTTGGTCAGAAAAAGCCCTGAAAATAAGTAATATACATACATTTGAAAATATATCACGTATCATATGTGTTTACAAGAGTTACCAAACTTTCTTATAGGAAATATTATCTAAAATATATTTGTAACAATAAAATGAACCAAGCAGTTCTGATTTCGAAAGAGGGAGGAAAACTATGATTAGGTATTCTAAATTATCCATTCTGTTCTGGCTCTTAGAAAGCTCTATGTTTCCTCATAATCAGAAATCATACAAAAAAGTATAGTGATACTTAAAGTCCATATAAAATGAACATATACATCTCCAAACTCTATATTAATCTAGAAATAAGTCAATGTTATTTCCCTGGAGGTCCATTTTATTTTTACATGTTGGGCTTAAACCAAGTGACTCATTCCCTACATGACCCTTTTGGGAAATGGAACAAATATGCTATGTATGACATTCCTCGACACTCTCTTATAGTTGCTTCCATTCCATTTACAAACATGTTTAATATTTTCAAAGAAATCTTAATTAAGTTGGAAATTTTTGAATTAAAACCTTTAAGTTCCTCAAATGAAAGATACAAATATGAAATGTCCCTATCTTTATTGCTCAAAATCCCTTTTGGGGAAGGAAAAAAAAACTAATTTTATATTCATCTATATTGTCAATTAATGTGGCAGCTGAGAAAAAATTTAAAGGTACCTCCAATGTAGAAGTATGTAATGTGGGAAGGCTGGGAGAAAAAGGTGGGGACTAGGCTTCATTTTGGAGGTTTCTATGAACTTGTACTTGTGCCAGAGATAAGTGTAGGGCCTTAAGACAATAAGGAAATCATTCCTCTTCTAAGCTCCCCAGTGAAAGTGTTGCTCTTGGCCTCCTTAGAAGTGTCTTCCCTACAACTCTTCCCCTCATGCTATGAGCAAGTTCCTTAATAAAAAAAATTTTAAAAATTCCAGAATCAATTAAAGTCGCATTTAGAATTTTGCTCCATAATACTCAATACTCCACCTTTCAAGGAATCTTTACACTCCTACTTAAGTAGTTTATGAGTTGTGCCCCATATGCTGATTGCTTTCATATTACTAGAATGCATTAAAAACAACTAGGTTATGTCAGGTTTGCAGGAGGAACCCCCTATATATAGATACCATAAATGGGAGCTTTATATTCTGCTCAAATGGGTTTGAAATTTGGAGAATGCTTTTAATTTTTTTTTTTTACCTGAGGAAATGTATAAAGTGAAAAACAGTTTTGCCAGATGCTAAATACTCATTTCTGAGTTGACACTGTCAACAAAAACACCTTATAAAGGTAGTTTACAATGCAGACTGCTACCCACTGTGAATTTAGCTAAAGCTGACAGAATTGGTTCACATAACATGATAGGTTAGATAGGTGGAAAGATCCCAGTTGCCAACTAACCCATCCTGTAAATTGCCTTTTACTTCTGATTCTAATTAAAGTCTCATTAAAACCCTAAACAAGTTACTCTAAAAATGATGGTCCATTTGCTAAAATTTAATTGTATAATCATAAATTGTATTGAAATTTATTGAAATTGTAGTTGAGAATAATTTTACATCGTGAAATTTGAAAGACTTTTCCTCAGAAAGGAGGGAATACCCAGGAAAGTTATATACATAAGTTCCATTTTAGTGCCTTTATTTTTCTTTTTCTCCTGGCTGTCCATTGATGCAAGGCAGAAAGATAGGATTCCCAAGATCTAAGTGGGTTGTCCAGTGTTACAAATTGCAAGAGAGGGATGGTAGGAATAATCTTTAAACAGATATGTCATAAATGAAGAGTGAAGTTCTTGTTATAATGGCAGCATGTTGGGACTCATCTCCACTCTTCCCAGCCCTTATGACCTTGAATAAGGTCATTTAACCTCTCCACCTCGATTTCTACATCTATAAAATAAGAGAGCTGATCCCCGTGTACCTTTCTAGCTCTAAATTTATCTCTATAAGATGTACATGTTATAACTTAAAACCTGATTGGATAAACTGACTAGAGGGCCTATTATGGATTTAGAGGTAAGAAAAATAAGTTCTCTTTGCTCAGGACACAAGAAGACAGATGAATATCAAAGGGAACTATAACAGGGTGTGATTGACAAGACCATTGGTAAAGAGGGGTTTGATGATAGTGCCCTCTCAGTTCAGGTTTGATCCTGGGGCAAAATGAATCATTGACCACTTAACATAAAAAGCTTACTTAACTATAGCACAGAAAAGATATCTAGGGGCGGCTAGGTGGCGCAGTGAGTAGAGCACCAGCCCTGGCGTCAGAAGGACCTGAGTTCGGATCCGGCCTCAGACACTTAACACACACAAACAAAAACCTAGCTGTGTGACCTTGGGCAAGTTACTTAACCCCAATAGACCTCCAAAAAAAAAAAAAGCTAAAAAAATAAGATATCTACAAGGATATAGTAGTACTTAGCTTTGGTAGAAGTAATCTCTCTAGCCTTATTTATCAGAGCAAGTTGTGGTTACTCCTAGGATCTCAGGATATCACCAAGTTTGAGAGGCTAGATTTTAAATTAGTGGCACTTTTTATGCCTTTAGGTAACCAGTAAGCCATGTCAATATGGCCAGAGGCTACCAAAAAGCTTTATCAAGGGAGAAACAAGCACCGATAAGGTTCTAGGGGAACTTTGTCACCTTTTAGGGAAAGCTAGTTTAATCCACGTGAAAGGGGTGGAATGAAATGGGGGGGGGGACCCTGACAGATATCAGTCCTGTCAACCATGGAGACTACATTGGGAATTTTCTTTGGTGGCCACTTTTTCTTAACATACTCAGAATTCTCTTCTCCCTTTCCTAGTGGCAAAGCAGAGATACATGTATATCCCCTCTGATTAGGAACTTCTGCATAATTTGAATATCATTTTTTGTGCAGGGCACAAAGTTTTACTTAAAACTCTAAATATAATTATTTGCAAATAACTGGGTTATTTATACATTGTGATGTGAGCCAAAATACCTTCTCCATCTAGATACCACGGTTCCTGGCATTCTACCAATGGATGTGTTCCTTTGAGTTAGTAATTTGAACAGGTATGAGCAGTGCATTAAACAATTCAGTCATTCATACATTTTTAATTTATTTATTAGAGATTGGGTCTCCTTATTTTGTCCAGGTTTGAACACAATGGCCACTCACCACCACAGTCCCACTACTGATTGGCATGGTATCTTTGACTTTTTCTCTTTCTGACATAAGCTACTTCTCCAACATGCATAGGGAGCCTTGTGGGTCCTTACCACTCCCCCTCCCAAGAAGTCATCATACATCATACTAGTGATGAATTTCACGTGGACGCTTGATCAGCTTGGTTAGATCAGTTTGGTCATTACCACTTGCTTAGAACTCCTGGATTCAAGAGTTCCACCAGCAGGGATTACAGGTATGTGCACAGTCAGTCATATTTTAGTTTTAATTTAGTTCATCAGTTGATTTCTCATTAGAATGTAAGGTCATTTCAAGTAGGGATTATTTCATTTATTGTACTTGTAAACCCAATGCTTCGCACAATGCCTGGCATATGGTAAGGGCTTAGCAAAAGCTTGCTGAGGTGGGAGAGGTGGCTTTGATGAACCGACAGTGGAGACAGGTTGAATTTCATTGGGAAAAATGTGTCACAGGTCAGTCTTAACAGCATTTGAAGTCGAAGCGTGTTAATATTCTTACCTCATACTTCAGTTTTACAGATATCCATGATTTTTTTTAGTATGAGTATTTTCTTAACCAGTATAGAATACAAATCCACTTTGCTATGATAGACTGGTTTCATAAGTTGCTCTGAATAGTACCAATAGCAACAACAGTAGCAATGCAAAGTCATCACCTGATGGTCAATCTTGCAATGAGGCTCTCAGACTTAGCTGGGCTGCTTCTGTAATGACAGACATAGAATCCCTTGCTGAATTTATAGTTGAAGACTTTCCAGCTTGGCAGAACTTTCCAGGATTTGCCCTCAGTTAGCATGATCATTGAGCACCCAGGGTCATCTCCACATGACAGTAAGGAATTAGGATAGGACTTTAGTTGAAACTAGAGGAATATGTTAATATTATTATAGTATATGCACTTTGTTTTTATGTGAAAACTTAAGATTTTAGAATACTTCTTTTACTTAGTTGTATCATCATATCTCAGACACTTATTAGCTGGGTGACCCTGAACAAGTCATTTAACCCTTTTTGCCTCAGTTTCTCATCTGTGAAATGAGTTGAAGAAGAAATGGCAAATAACTCCAGTTTCTTTGCCAAGAAAACACCAAATTGGGCCACAAAGATTTAGACATAACTGAAATGACTGAATAAAAAGTCATCAAAGTTATGGCAACCCTAACTGTGGGTGTATCCAAACTTTCTGACTTGACCCCTCTTCTCCATAAATATGTAGATATATAGGGATAGAGAAATCTATAGATACAGATAGATAAATAGATATACTCATGTATGATAATTGAATATATATGATATATGATATGATATGAATACAGATGATAATTGAATATATATTCTTTCAAATTATAATTTGAATATAGTATTATAATAATATATTATATTATAATATAATAAAATTATTCTTTCAAATAAGTATTTTTCAAATTTCAAATATATAAAAATTCTTTCAAATTTCATAATGCAATTTCACAATATTATGTATGTGTATATGTATATTCTCTCAATGATGATTTCCCATAGATTCAATTATCATCTCTATGCAGATGCCTCTTGGCAGTCTTCTAGGCTTTAGCTCCTTATCACCAACTCCCCAATGAACACATCCCACTAGATATCACAAATATATGTCAAACTCATCATGTCTAAAACAGAGCTCATCCCCCAGCCTTCCCTGTACCTTCCACTCTTCCTTACTTCCTCATTTCTGTCAGTGATACCACCATCCTTCCAGTCACTCAGATTTATAACCACAGAATCATCCTCAAGTCTCCATTTTCCCTAATCCCCTATGTGTAATTTATTGCTGCCATTGATTCTACCTCTACAGGCTCTGTTATATACATTGTCATTTCCATTCATATACTGCCACTTTGGTTCAGGTCATTCCTCATTACAACTTACTTAAACTATTTCAGTAGCATCCTAAGCTTTGAAGGAGGTTAGAGAGGTTAGAAGCATAGTGAAGTAGGAGTGCTTTTCTGGCAGGAGGCGTGGTGTCAGGAGATGGAGCTCAGTGTTTGAGGGGCAGCATTTAGGCAGCATCCAGTTTGGCTTAGCCAAAGAGTGTGTGAAGGATAGAATCAGATAATTTCAGAATTAGAAGGGACTTCAGCAATCATCTAATCCAACTCATATGTAAAAGATTCCCCCACATTAGTATAGCATACAAGGACATGGCGTGTGAAAACAGGCTATGCAATAGATCTGGAAAGTTAGGCTGGAGCCAAATAGCGACAGACTTTAAATGCCAAAGAGAGGAGTTTGTTGTTTGATCCTAGAGGTAAGGCTAAGCCACTGGAGCTTCTAAAGCAGGAAAATGACATGATCAGACCTGTGTTTTAAGAATATCACTTTGGCAGCTGTGTAGAGTAGGGATTAGAGAGAGGACTGATGAGACAGGGAGACCAGTTAATTAGGGGGATATATTCACCTTACTGCAAAGGTGGCACAATGGATAGAGTGCTGGGCCTGGACACCTTCTAGCTGTGTGACCCTGAGCCAGTCACTTAACCTCTGTCTACCTTGGTTTCCACAACTGTAAAATGGGGATAATAACAATAACAACTATCAAATAGTGTTGTTTGAGGAGCAAATAAGATAGAATTTGTGCAGTGTTTAGTACAATGCTTGACACATAGGAGACATGTAATAAATGTGTGCTCCCTTCACTTCCATCATCACGTATTTTCTTGCTGTGTCCTCACTCTAGTCATTATCCTTATCCCCCTACTACCAGAACATTGCACTTTTTTCTCTGGGTTTCCTGGAATGGAGAAGTGAAATTTTGCCTTATATTGCTAGAGATCAGGCCTCCACAGAACTTCCCACCTGTCTCTTCATCATGTCACAACACATGTATCCCTCCACTTTCCCACATGCCTTTGTGGATTCTTTTCCCTCTTTGCAATGTAGACTTCATGAGGACAGGAGCTGTCTTTCTTAGCAAGCAAGTCCTTAGCATGGTACTTAGCAAAAAGTAAGAGCTAAGTAAACATATGTCTTTTGTCTATCTGTCCATTCACCTACCTAGGCTCACAACATCATGCTCAACTCCATACTCTTGCTCACTCTTCCATATACAATCAGTTGTCAAATCCTGTCATTTCTAACTGTGACATGTTTTGTTTATGTCCCCTTTTCTCTTCTGGAACTTTCACCTTCCTTGCTCAGGCCCTTACCTTGAGCCTGGCATATTGTAATAGCCTTCTGATTGATCTCCCCTTCAAGTCTTTCCCTGATCCAATACATCTTTCACTCGGCTGTCTGACTGGTCTTCCTAAAATGCAGGTTCAACCTGTGCTAAATCACTTTTCTGTTCAATAACCACCAATGGATCCCTATCACCTCTAGGATCAAATATAAAATCCTCTATGTGGCTTTTTAAATCCTGTATCACTTGACCCTTTCCAGTCTTTCCAGTTTTCTTACCCCATACTCTTTTCCATATATTCTGAGAAATGTTCACGTTGACTTCCTTGTCATTCCAGGCATTCAATACCATCTCTCCATTTGGAGTGTTTTCACTCTTTTTCCACTGGAATGCTCTCCTGCCTCATTTCCTACCTTCTGGATTCTCTGGCTTCCTTCAGGACTCAGTTAAAGAACTGTATTCTACAAAAGGCCTTTCCTAATTTTCCTTTACCTTAGTCCCTTTCCTCTAAGACTACCCCCAATTTATCCTGCATATATCTTCTTTGTACATAGTTGTTTTAATGTTGCCTCTCCTATTAGTAAACTCCTTGAGAGCAGGGATTTTTTCAAAAGTTTATTCAGGGAACATAATTTGATAAAATGTTACAAAAGTCATGTTGGTTCCCGCCATATTTAACAGAAGTGATTCTTTGCTGGAGACATGGAAGGAACAGGGAACATCATTTGGATGTTCCATAAAACAAAGTATAAAATGGAATAAAACCATTACTCATGAATGCTGCTTTGTCAAGGTCTGCAGTTACATAGGAAAATGTCAAGTTATCCCAGGTTTAGTGTGCAACACACAGCACTGAGTTTTATATCCAAGCAGAAGGTTAAGTTGTATCCAGAAAACAAATATTTTTAGGGGAAAATAGCTTAGATTATGATCAAGATACTTTAGGGAAACATCTTTAAGTTTTCCTTCATCTTTTAATCAGAATATATTTTAAACCTACTATGGACAATATTTAACATATTCCAAACAGGCATCATAGTATTTAAGCAGGAAAATTTCTTTCTTTCTCCTATACTTAGGACAGTTGACTATCATCTGTCTACCTATGTACCAGCTTTTTGTCTCTGTCTCTGTCTCTCTGTCTCTGTCTCTCTCTGTCTCTCTGTCTCTCTCTCTCTCACCCCCTCTCTTTCTCCCTCTCTCCTATCTAGTCTATTCTAGAATGTACCCCTTCTCCATCTATGTCTTTCAGAATTGTTCTGTTCCCTAAAAGGCTCCTCTCAGGTGGCACCTCCTTCATGTATGCTTCGCTGATCCTCCCAGCTGTTCTTATTCTCTCTCTCTTCAGATATCCCTAGAACATTTTTCACTATCTCTCCTTTGACCACATCACTCTTTATCTTATATCCTGTATATCTATGCACATGCCTTATCCTCATCTTTACTCCCAGGAAGGCAAAGACTGTGTCATTTTGCTCTTTATTACCAGTAACTATCAAAGCCTCTTGGAAAACATGAGCATTGAATCAATATTTGATGTTGAATTAATAAATATTTTTAATTTCCTTGAATTGAGGAAGAAAGACTGAGGAGGCAGGTTCCATGTTTAAATGTCTTATAATGTTCTTATAAACTCTGGAATCAACATTTCACTGAGAGATAAAAAAAATTAAATTCATTGCTCCTTTACTCCTCCTGTCCAGTTCACGACAGTTTTACCAAAACAACCTTGTTGGCAGTAATATGGCTGGTGTGATTACCCAGGCATTTATAAACTCCCAACAGCAGCAACCTATCTCAGTAGTTCCTGCCTCTGTCCCACCCTTCCTGTGGTACCGTACAGGGAGCTAAAATTAGGAAAGGTTCTGAGAGGGCTGTAAGCATTTTAGTAGATTCCAACTGAGAAGCTCAAGATTTATTTTTCTCATTCACTTGTAATTTAATTGGTTTCTGGAAAGAATTAAGCAACATGACTAAGGAGAAGCTCAAAACTTCTATTAAAATGTGCCTTTGGGGTACATGAGGTATGTCTGTAAAGTAGTGAGACTAATTTCTGTAGGCAACTTGCAGAGTTAGTCTCATTACTTTGTAGTTACAGCTTGTCTCCCCACCCCCATGTTGCTCTCTGACACTTGGGGGCATACTATACATGTTGGAATTGCTTAGTACATTCCACTCTCAATTTTCCATAAATTGATGAGCCTATCTGTTTCTCCTCCTCCAGTTCTTCTTCTTCTTCTTCTTCTCCTTCTCCTTCTCCTTCTCCTCCTCCTCCTCCTTCTCCTCCTTCTCCTCCTCCTTCTCCTCCCTCTCCTCCCTCTCCCTCTCCCTCCTCCTCCTTTTCCTCTTCTTCTCCTCCTCCTCCTCCTCCTCCAGCTCCTCCTCCTTCTTCTCCTCTTCTTCTTCTTCTTCATAATCGTCATTGTCGTCCTCCTGTTGCTTACTATTAGATATTGATTTCATTGTTTGTCAACCTATCCATTGTAAAGAAGAGTGGGAAATATATATAAAGATGATGCTCAAGCCAATTATTCTTACAGTTTGCTGGTAAACTCTATTAAAGAAGTAGAATGTGATATAGTATGTATGGGGGTGGGAGGAAATATTGACTTATAACCAGGAGAAACCTACACTCAAGTCCTGTTGCAGATACTCTGTAACCCTGGACAAGCCATTTCATATCTCTGAATGTCAATTTTCTCAAGTCTAACATTATGGTAATAATATTTGGCATATTTATTTCACAGGATTGTTATTATGGCAACACAATAATGAGATTGTATGGAGATGGTACACTAGAATGAGCTTTGAATTTGGAGATATAGGAGCTGGATTCAATCTCCTCCCCCTCTGTCAATTACTGATTAGTAATTAGTAATTATGACTTTGGTTGTCATTCCCTAGATGCTTCATAAAGAAGCACGTATGACAATATTTAACAGTAGTACTGAAGTAATTTCTCTAGACCTCAATCTCACCATTTGTAAAACTTATTAAATGAGATAATGTGTATAACATAGTTTGCAAAACTCGAAGTGTGATATAAATGTCATTTATTATTATCATTATATTTTCTTTCTTTTTTTTATTTTTGGAGGTCAAGTCTTGCCCAAGATCACAGGGCTAGTTTTTTGTGTTAAGTGTCTGAGGCCAGATTTGAACTCAGGTCCTCCTGACTCCAGGGCTGGTGCTCTACTCACTGCACCACCTAGCTGCCCCTAAATGTCATTTATTATTACTGTTAGCTACGGCTAAATGATGGTCTTCTGCAAGGCCTCAAAACCCAAAACAATTTAAAGAAGAAAAAATTAAGGTTGGAGAAAGCTTATTTTATTCTGGACCTGTGATTTCTTCCATGCAGAGAACTTTGGGCATGGGAACACTTTCCACAGATGCCAATTGGCATCTCATAGTTGTAACTTAATAGACGTAGAGAGTTACTTGGAGACTTGAGAGCATAAGTGACTTGCCCATGATGCCATAGCTAATACGTGCCAGTCAGGAATTGAAATCAAGTCTTCTGGATTCCACAGTCTGCCTTGTATCCACTACACCATGCTATCTTGCATAAACAGAACTATGATAGAAATATACTTCACTGTCACAAATAATATATAAATATGTTTGGAAATCTGCAACAGAAAATATCCATTTCTATAAGGATTTCAAAACATTTTAACAAAAAATTTAGCCTCATCACAATGGCCCTCAGGAGATCAATCAATCAAATATTTATTAAGCACCTATTATATTCCAGGAACTAGGCTAGGCATTAGGGATACAAAGAGAAAAATGAAATAGACCCTGGCCTCCAGTAAATAGTATTCTTTTGGGAGGAAAGCACATACATAAGTGTATAGAAAATATATGCAAATTAAATACAGAATAAATTTTGGAGGCATCCACTAGCCTCTGAGGGAATAGGAAAGGTCTGGTGAAGTGAATGACTCTTGACTTGAACTCTGTAGGAAACTAGGGATTCTAGGAGGCAGAGATGGAGAAAGAATGCAATCAAGGCATGGCAGGATAGTCTGTTTCAAAGGTGTGGAATTAGGAGATGGAATGTCATATGTGAGAAACAATAAGAAAGTCAGTTTGACTGGACTAAGGAGTGTATAAAAGGGAGTACTATGTAATAAAATTTTGAAAATATAGCTTGCTAAGTACTATATATGCCAAATAGAAGAGTTTGTATTTGACCCTAAATACAATAGGGAAACCAATGAAATTTATAGTGCATGGTCAGATTAATGCTTTAATTGTATCATTTTGACCGTTGTGTTGGAGGAGGAGATACTTCAAGTGGGGAGAACAATTAGAAGACTATTGATATACTCCAAGAGAGATGCTATGAAATACTGTGAGGGCATGAATTAGGAAATCATGTAAGTAGAGAGAAGGGAACGTATTTAAGAAATGTTGTGGAGGAACAATCTACAAGACTTGTTAGCTAATTGTTTATGTGGGATAAATGAACATGAGGAGTTGAAGGTGATTTTAAGGTTTTGGACCAGGATGAATGGAAAGGAAGTGGTGCCCTTGAAAGAGAAAGAGAAGTTTAGAAGAAGGAAAAATTTGGGGGAAGAGATAATGAGTACTGTCCCGGGCTTGTTCAGTTTAAGATGCCTAGGGGACTTCTAGTTTGAAATATCTGAATTAGGTAGGTGGTAGTGCAGCACTGAAGCTCACAAGAGATTGTGATCGTGTGTGTGTGTGTGTGTGTGTGTGTTTATGTGTGTATATGCTTACATATGCACATATATACATATACATCTTTATAGGTGTGGCAGTCATCTGCATAAATAAGATCATTGAACCCATGAGAACTGAGCTCATAAGAGAGAGAAGGAGAAGAAGATGGAGGAAAAGGAGGAGGAGGAGGAAAAACCTGGAACAGGTCAGAGAATCAGAAAAGGAGGCTTCACATTTAGTGGGTATGATATGAATGAGGATCCAGTAAAGGAGAATGAAAAGGAGTGATCAGAATGGTCCACTGAGACCCAAGAGAGAGTTTTACAAAAACAAAAATCTCAGAATGGTCTTGTCCAAGCAGAGAGGATGGGGACCAGTTTTGAATGCTGTGAAGAAGTAAAGAATATAGATTCAGATGACATCTTAAATTTGGCAATTAAGAGATCATTGGTAACTTCAGAGAGAATAGTTTCTGTTGATTATAAAGGTTTGAAAAGTTATTGCAAGGAGAGCAAGTAAGAATAAGAGTAGATAGCTTTCTTCCTCTGAGTTTGATTGTGAAAGAGTGGAATAATATGACAATAGGCTTTTTTTTTTGCTTTCTTTTGGAGGGGGGAAGGCAGGGCAATTGGGGTTAAATGACTTGCCCAAAGTCAAAGGGATAGTAAGTGTTAACTGTGTGAGGTCGGATTTTAACTCAGGTTCTCCTGACTCCAGGGCCAGGGGCCCTATTCACTGTGTCACCTAACCTCCCCATCTTTGTCTTTTTTTTTAAGAATAGGGGACATCCAAAGAGAGAACTGATGAAGTCCGAGTGCAGATTGAAGAATACTTTTTTCACTCATTTGATTTTCCTTGCTTTTTTTTTGCAACATGGATAATATGGAAATATGCGTTGCATGACTTCATATGGATAACTGATATCATATTACTTGCCTTCTCTCTCAATGGATGGGGGGAGCAGGCTGGAGGGAAGAAGAGAATTGGAAGCTCAGAATTTTTTAATTAATGTTAAAATAAAGTATAATTATTTTTTAAATTTAAAATAGTCCACAATAAAAAAGAGAATAGTGGAGACCTGGGCATTTTTGTAATTAGAAGGGAAGGAGTCAATAGAAAGAGATTAAAGACTAGAGAGGTGATGATTATAGGGCACCTGTCTAAGGAGAATGGGCTCAAGGGAAGATTAGCCTTGGTGATGAAAAGGGCCACTTCTTCATGTAAGGCTAGAGTGATGGGAGAGAGAATGGGAGACACTGTTAAGAGGTTTTGAGATATAAAGAAGGGAAGAAAAAGGAGCTTACAATAATGGCCTATTTTTTCAGGAAAGTATTTTGTGAGGTCCTTTTCTGAGGTGGGGAGTAGAGAGAAGAGGATAGAGGAGGTATGGGAACTTGTAGAAAGCTACTATGGTGAGTAGAATAAAGAATTAATTATGGAGGAATAAAATATTCAAAGAGACACCTGTTGATATTAAATAACAAAATTTTGTAGTAGATGTACCTAGTCAGAATAATTGGGCGATTTCGTTTAGTGACTTTCAACAGGGCACGCAACTAGGTAGTATGGTCACTAGAGAACTAGGCCTAGAAATAAGAAGACCTAAGTTCAAATCCAGCCTCAGATGGACGCTGGTCAAAGTCACTAAACCTCTGTCTGCTTCTATTTTGCTGTGAGTATCAAATGTGATATTTTAAAAGCATTTAACACAGTGCCTGGTACAGAGTAGGTGCCATATAAATGCTTCTTCCCTCTTCCCCCTTCTGTATCCCCATGCTTAGGAATGAAGGAGTCAGATTTGGGGAGCAATCTAAAGTTTGGGTTGAGTAGAAAGTCATGAATAGCAGTAGTTCAAAGGAGCATAACAAATAAAAGACACTGAACTGTTTGAATGTAGGGGCAAGGGTGGGAAAGGAGGAAAGAGGAATCAGGGTAGGAGTGATATCATAGGAAAATGGTGAGGAATAAATAGATGGATGGAAGGTCATGAGGAGAGTCAAAAGATGAAATAATAGGATGTCATTTTCAGATAAAAGAATTTAAGAACTGATCATGGAAGTAAAAATAATTATGAATGATGTTGAGATCGAGAGTATGACCTTCCCAACGTGTGGCTGCAGTGAACTGAAGGAGTAGGTCGTGGGAATTGAGAAGAGTAAGGAAGAGGGAAGCTGAAGTGTTTGAAGGAGCAATGTATGTCTTGAAGTCTCCTGGCATGAGGGCCAGATTTGGGTTGAAGAAGAAGATTCTGAACCAGGTACTGAACTTCTTATAAAGAAGGGCCAATAGATAACTGCCACAAGGATACAGACTAGAGAGATAGATAGATACAGATGCAGATTTTCTTGAAGATAAGGTAGGATACTGTCTACCAACCCTCTTTTCTGAGGAGTCAGCATACTATACTACTCTATTCATTGCTGTTCAGTCATTTTTTAGTCATATTCAACTCCTTATGACCCCATTTGGTGCTTTCTTGGCAAAGATACCAGAGCAATTTGCCATTTCCAATTCATTTTACAGATTCAGAAAATGAGGCAAAGCAGGTTAAATTACTTGCCCAGGGTCACACAACTAATAAGCATCTGAGGTCAAATTTGAACTCAGGTTTCCCTGACTCCAAACCTGGCATTCTGTCCACTATGACACTTAGCTGCCCTATATACTGCATATTATATTTCACTATACCATAATGTACTATTTCATACTGTACTATGCCATGCCATACCATACCATACCATACTATACCATACCATACCATACCATACCATACCATACCATATCTTACCATACCATACCATACTAAACTGTACTGTACTATACTATACTATACTATACTATACTATACTATACTATACTATACTATACTATATTTTGATATAAGATATTTTGAGGAGTTGTGTTATACACATTTAACATACAGAAACTATCTTTGAAATTAGAAGATTAAACCCAGAATTCTTGAAACTTTTCTCCCTTTGTCTTTTCACTAGACACCTTGTCCACCTTCCTAATGTGATGCATGCAGATTAAGTCTTTTGTTTATTGATTGGCCAAATATATGCAGGGCAAATGTATGCTACTTCATCCTTGGCTCTTCAGAAAGAGACTGTTACCATAGTAACAAAGGCATCCTTTGACTCCCATTTCCACACAGAGTTATAGAAATGCTTCTTTAAAATGCTTATGACAATATTTAACATTGAGACTAAAGTAATTTTTCTCATTGTTTGGGGAGTAAAATTGATTTTTTCTGGGTAAAGTTTGTTTGGTTGAGCAAATGTATTGTTTATAGTAATGCATTCCACCAAATTTCTTTAAAAGCCAGTTAAACATATTTTGTCTTAACTTCTAATCTAATTTCAGCATTTGGAAGTGCCTCTTACTGCATCATGCCTATTTTGATTTGAAAATAGTGCACATTCCCTCTTTGCTTTGTCAGGGAAAGGTGGAGGTGAACAGAATGAGTCATTTGATCCCTTAGTTTAGTGAGACATTTGTGTGCAAGTATACGAGCCTGTTGGTGAGTGTGTTTGGGGGCTGGTGGTTCATGCTTAAGTAGAGATCATTACATACTAGTATGAACTCGGATACCTATTCCACTGTTCTAGTTTTACTCTGTCCCAAGAAACATCCTTCCCCTACCCCCTCTCTCATGCATTTTCAGAATGAAAAATTTAAGATTTACAAATCAGGGACTCTGTGGATGACTAGATTAGGAGAAGGAGGAAGAGGAGGGAAGAAGAGTTAGCATTTACATAGCATTTTAAGGTTTGCAAAACATTACCCTTTTAATCCTCACAACAACCCTGGGAGGTAGGTACTAGTATTACCCCTATTTTACAGATGAGAAAACTGAATCAGAAGTTAAATGACTTGCCCAGGGTCATACACTTAGTATCTGAAGAAGGCTTTGAATTCAGGTCATCCTGACTCTAGGCCTGGCACTCTGGCTACTGCTCCTTCTAGCTACTTCATGGGTAGTTCTTTGCCCTGGATAGGTTGTCTCTATGTCTTTATTTCACCCTTGTACAATATCTATCCTGGGTTGGGCAATCTTTACCTCCCAACGTTTCTAGTCTCCAGGAGGGACCTGGTATCATCATCCTCTAGGTGATACACCTTTAAATCTGTCAGCAACTCTCTCTAACCTTGGGCCATTCAAGTACTGATTTCTAGCCTCAGTTGCCCCAGATATTAAATAAAGGTAATAATTCTTGAGAAGCTGCTTGGCTTAATAGACTAAGCACAAAACTAGAAGTGTGGAGGGCTCCGCATCCATGAGCCAGCTCTGCCTCTGACTTACTCGGTGACCTTGGGCTAACCACTTAATCTCTCTTTGCTTTGGTTTCCCTCTCCATAATATGAGCATAATAACTCTTGCCCACCTCACTGGGGCAAGGATAATTAATCAGTGTTTATAAAGCTCAATAAATCCTTGGGTGTGAGGTGCATTAAGAGAACAAAGCATTATTACTATTAGCTGCTTTCTCCTTAATATCTAAACCACCATCCCCAGGACAGCTGAATTCAGTACCACGGAGCTGTTCTCACATCTTACATCATTGTCAGCAACTTTAGCTCCCTTACCTTTGCCCCATCGAATATCAATTTACCTGCAGCCAGAGGACTATAATCACTTCCTTACTTAGTCCCACAATAGAAGAACTGCCCACACACTGACAATTCTTTCTTCCCTTCCACCCCATGAGAGACATAAAAGAAGACCTTCCCTCCTTGCTCAAACCAGTTTTATCTAATTATGAAGTTCACTCTAATGCTCTCACAATTATTGACATCGTGTTCCAGACTTGGTGAAGTGTCCAGACACCAAGCCCAACTCCCCCCTCCCCTTTCTGGTTCTTAAACCATAATCAAAAAACTTCTCTCATTGTTCCTAAAAGGTTACAACAATCTATGACTCTGCCTATCATCCCTGTAATTTTTCTTTTTCTTTCTTTCTTTCTTTTTCTTTTTTTTTTTTTGCCTTATGGAGGGCAATTGGGGTTAAGTAACTTGCCTAAGATCACATGGCTAGGTTTTTGTTTGTGTGTGCGTTAAGTGTCTGAGGCCGGATCCAAACTCAGGTCCTTCTGATTCCAGGGCTGAAGACACTCTACTCACTGCACCACCTAGCCACCCCCCGCCCCCGCCCATGTAACTTTTCAAATCAAAATATCTTCACCCTTACCATTGCCTTATATTTGTTGTCTCCTCATTAGAATGTAAACTCCTGGAGGGCACAGAACATCTGTGCATTACATAGTTTAACCCATAGTAAGTGCTTAATCAAAGCTTTTTTATTTATTTATATTGGCCTAGACTCTTCTGCTGGACCACTAAATTCTAAATCCTGTGTCTCCCTCTTGACTTCTGAGAATTTATCTGTTTCCTTAAACATTGCTTCTTTAAACATTAAACATTTAAACATCTCTCTGGACCTTAGACTTCTGTTTTGTTCTTGTCAGCTGGTAACTATAGATTTTCTGGTTTCTGTCTTCCTTCCCTGTTTTTTCAACCTCTAACTGGTCCTATTTATACTACTAAACCTGGAGAACACTCATCTTAGAACCCTAATTATCTATCTGTCTTTCCTGGTTCTGTCCTCTAATGTGGCTTCTCAGAACTTAGAGGGGCAGGCACTTATGTTCAACATTTGTTTGTTTTAAAGGCTAGGGGAGTGGAAGGAGGGGAAAATCTAAACCAGTGATTTCATCATTTTGTGGACATCCTGGTGTGGAAGCTGCCTCTGTCTTTGCATATCAGAAATTCATCTATAATTTGCAGCCTCAGAAAATTTTCTGTGGAGCCCTGAGTGGTTAAATCACATAATTAGCATGTGTGAAAAGAAATATTTGAACATAAGACTTTCTGACTCCAAGGTTGACCGTACTATATATTCACCCAACTTACATGGGATGAAATGAAGTTTAAATCTTCATAAAAGCAAGTGAGGAGAAAATTGAGAAGCTGACAATTTTTGTTGTTGTTGTTAAATAGCAGCTCATTGTTTTGTCCCAATGAGGAAATCACCTCTGTGAGTGAAAATCAGTACCTTCTCTAAAACATATAGTCATAAGTCATAATGAATTGCCTAAGGAAATGAGAAGGGAAATGATTTGCGCAGGATCACACAACCAGCAGGTGTTAAAGGTGATCTTGAACCCATGTCTTTCTGCCTCTGAGTGGCTCACTAGACACTGTATCCTGCTACCCATTCACTACCACCACTTAAATGTGTGTGTGTGTGTGTGTGTGTGTGTGTGTGTGTGTGTGTGTGTGTGTAATGTGTATGGTTTTGAAATCTTCGCCATAAAATGGAGAACCTCTTTGAACATTATGCCTGTTTTACAAATGAACATGTAAAATCTCTTGAATCACCATTTAAACATATGTATAAAACTCCAAAGAATATAATGAAATCTTTACTCAGGAGGTGAGAAGTATATTGAAAATCAGAAAAAAAATCCTGTCAGTAATGAAAACATAGAATAAAACTTTAATCATCATCAGAGTTAATCACTTCATTTGGTAACTGACAGTTCAGTGAAGTTTCTGTTTTAATATTATGTGCAAACCAGGCTGCCAAGTTTTATTTGTCATATGATATAAGTTGAGATGTAGTCCAAGATACTGGGAAACCTTTCTTGTTGAGTTTTACCTTTTTAACCTCAAATGAAAACTGGCACTCCATCTGGATAATGTCCAATGTGACACATTTTGGTCGTCATCAACCACCTAGCCTTACAAATCAAGAACACTGATTAAATAATCAAGATTTCTGAAATGCCTTGAGGGAGCTCGACGTTTTTTGCATTAGTAATTGCCATTGAGGAGTAGAACAAAATGTGTTTGGGCTCTAGATACAAAACTGTATTTGGCATAGTGGCATCCAGAGTCTGTGTGCATGTCTTAAAAGTTGCCATTCATAGCAGTGACCCTAATCTTTGTCTACGGGAGCAGATGTTGAAGGTTGCTTATTCTTTATATAATTTTCATGCATTAATGAAATATGAAAAGGAAACAAGACCTCCCATCCTTCACTTCTATGTTTTAAGCAGTACAGCGAGAGGCAATGACTTTTTGTGAGATGGCTGATTAAATAAAATCTACGACAATTCCTCTTGATGATAGCTTAATTAAATCAAAGATCTATTTAATTATTAACACTAAGTCTCTACCTCTATCTTACAACAAACAGTCATGGGAAGATTAAAAATTCTATCCCCGATACATGGCCACATACAACTTTGTGGTGATTGGGATAACTCTTGCTCAGATGAGTAACACATTGATTGGAATATTAACTGATTTCTCAGAATGATATCCACTAATGTGTGCACACAAAAGCAACGCTTTCATCAGAAAATTAGAAATTAATTCCCCAAACATCAATGAGAATTATTGTTATGTTCAGGGCTAGCCCCAGGCAAAATTGTGAAGTCAGTAGTTTGCCTTTAGCACCTCTCCAACCCCTTTTTCCAAGCACTCCCTCAATCCCTTGTAGAGATCCTTCTCCCCATCTCTACCCCTACTGGTGCTCAGGGTCTTTTGTTTCCCCACATATCCTACGACCTCCTCTACTGATGGCCTTTCTGGGCAGAAACATTTCTGCTGACATTCCAGTAAAAATTACTTGCTTTGTGTCCTAATGTTTCAGGAGCATGTATAAAGGACTGATTGGTTGATCTGATACATTACGCAAAGTTCAGTATTAGTGGATCTATCTTATCTCTATCTTACACATTAATGTGTAAGATAATATTTGTATTTTTACTCCTTAAGGGATAGATAATATAGGATTTCCAAATAACACTAAAATAAAGTTGCTGATAAGCCATAATGGCCACTTAAACAAAAGTCTGATCTTCTGATTCATGGCTCGGAGTATAAATATGTCATCAACAAACTGAGAATAATAGACTTACACAGATATTTGTAAGGGGAGGAATTTTTTCTCTTTGAATAAAGTTAAGGATTGTTTTCTCTCTCCATCATTCTGGAGGGCATATTTCTGTGCCTTGTAGAACTAAAAGAGGAGAGATTCTTGCTGATTAAGTGAATGAAATCTGATAATTGCATCATTTTGATAAAGCAATTGCTGCCCAAAGGACTGTCTAAAAGGGGAAAAAAATCATACTTCTGATAATGGGAAAGTTGATATTTGGAAGACAAAAGTATCCAGGGCTTTTGTCTCTACCCACTGTCTTTAACCAAGCAAGCTTGTTTTTTGGGTGAAGTTCAATATCTCTCCAGTTACAAAGAAAATACCCCTGCAGTGTCCAAGAATGTGATAAGAGTTATCTTCAAGGAACACAATTTTGTTCTGTGATTTTAGCAAGATCTACACATCTCTGTCAGAAGCTGAACTAATGTCAGGTTCTTTAAAAGAGACACAAACAAGTCCACTGTGTGCATCTATCCACTTCAGAAATAATACCTATTCTGGGGTGGGCATACTGCTAAAGAGATGACACCTTTGTTTAAGTTATAAAACTGAACTTTGTGCTGACTCCAAGATTTTCCAACAGCATATTGAGGTGAGTGGCCTTTAAAGTCCAAGGAAAAAGAAGAATTTTGTCAAGTAACACTATCCTATAGTATTCTTCAGGGCAATTAAAAACTTTTCTTAGAAGAATGACATGCTTTGCAAATAAATTGTGCTATTTTTATACCCCAAGATGCTGCAACTGGGCCTACATCATTAGAACACATACTTTAAACTGGTTTGCTGTGATGGGGGTGGACTTGTATTAAATCATCTATGTAACCTTGACCAATATCCCTCTGACCAATGGCATGCAAGATAGCCAATTGAGGAGCTAACGGTCCTATATAGTATTCATTAGCATCAAACACTAATAAAGCTCAGAAGCCTTATAGATGAGAAGTGAAGGGCGTTTCTCGTAACAATAATACTCATATTCTTAGCAAGTCATGTGCTAACATAATGTTAATATGATAATTATAACAAAATACAATAATGTATTTAAATGAATATGTAATCCCATAATGTATTCTCTGCAGATATAGGATACAACTTGGCCACACCTTATGATCCCATAAGATTCTTGTCCATGTCTCTCCATAAATCTTCCTTAGAAGATCCATTCAACCTAGCTTAAGTCTCCTTCAGGTAATTTCTAAACAATTACAAGAATTGCTATCACGCTGTTCATTTTCCCTTGTTCTCACTGGCCCACATTCCTTTTGGTGTCCTGTTGTGTGATTTGTCCTTCATCTTTGAAAAGGACCATGACATCAGGGAGATGACGCTATGCTTTGCAATTGAACTGTATTTGAGTGAGGGAGGACTGTGCAAAGTCACCAGCCTCACTATCTCCCCCAGAGCTGGCTGGGTTTAGTAGCCAGGTATAGATCAGGATAACTGGAGAAGGCCCAGGATACAGTGGGAGACCTTGGAATTTTTAAGCTAAGGTCTTTCTGAGCTCTCCCTTTGAGTGAGACAATGCCCATTCAGTGAATATGTATGTATGAGTATGTTATTCAAGATACCACTTTGCAATGGGAGTCATGATTCAGGTAATCAATTAATACCCAAAAAATGTCTTTCCTTTGCTTTCTGGTTTACTTATAGTTTTGAACCATCTGAGACCATAGCTTTCCATGATTTCCAGCCATTAAACATCACTGGAGAATATTGATGTTAAGGAGATAAGCTTTTGTAATAGCAACATCTTGGGATCATTAAAAGCACTACACAATTTCCAAAATGCATTTCAGCCCTGTTTCCTAATCCATTAGCCCAAGTCATCCATAGGAAGACTTTTTTGAGCTAAATCTTAATTTTTTATAGAGTTGCTCTTTAACTTATTCAATATCATTTCATCCAAATCCAAAATTATCAACTTGGAAAAAATCATTAATAAACATTTATTAAGTGCCTAGCCCATGTCAGATGCTGGGGATTCAAATAAAATAAATGAAACTATCTCTGCTCACAAAGAACATGTGTTCTAACAGAGGAGACAAGGACATAAAGAAACAACCAACTTTTAAGATGAGCTGAAGAGGACATTTATCTATTGTTTGTGATTGTGGCAGTTATCAAATAGATTGCAATTGTCAAGTCAACATTTGTGTTTGACAAATACCCAATTTTGCAGAACTGGAAAGAAGTACTTCAAAGTATTCAACAGGTCATTTGCTGGCCACACATCAGTAGATGACTTTTATGGTATGAAATCATATTAATTTTTTAAAGGAATTTGGAATTCTATGGTCATATGAAAAATTGAAGTACAATCACTGTTTTTACAAGGGAAAGTTCTCAAAATGGTTTAATATATGATCTGTAATAATTGATTTAGTGAGATGGCTAACAAAAAAATTTATCATTTTATTCTTAGCAAGAAAATAGAATACAGAAGTGAGAATTATAGAAAATGATGCCAACTCTATATTTATCTTAGATGTAGTGGTACAGTTGGTATAACAATTTAAAATCTCAAATTGAAATTGAAATTTGTGGCAGTTATGATGTAGGGAAGTTCTACATTGTGTTTGGGAGAAGATCCTCCATATTTCAGAGCCGGTAAATATTTCATTGAGAGGGGCAGCTAGGTGGCGCAGTGAGTAGAGAGCCGGCCCTGGAGTCAGAAGGACCTGAGTTCAGATCCGGCCTCAGACACTTAACACACACAAACAAAAACCTAGCCGTGTGACCTTGGGCAGGTTACTTAACCCCAATTGCCCTCCAAAAAGCAAAAAAAAAAAAAAAAAGTATTTCATTGAGGACCTTCCATAAGAAAAGCACAGTTTTAGGCACTAAGAAAATAAGGAAGTATATGATATGGCCCCTGCCTTTATAGAGTTTACCATGGAAGGAAAAAAAGAAGATTAATACTCATGAAACTATCGCAAGTACTACACAACAGTGTATAGACAAGTGCTAAATCCCTTGGTACAGACTATTAAGTCACAGGTACTGGAAGAACAAGATCAAGTGATAACTGCAATGGTCAGAGCAAGCTTCATGGAAAAGGTCAGGCATCATGAATGAGGTTATATACTAGGAATGTTAGGGTTACACAAATATTTTCAGATTGAAAATCTGACAGATTCTTTATAGGGTCATACTGAGGTTTTTGAAAACAGGTTACTATTTGTCCTTTTTTATTGGACAATTTTCACAACCTCATCCTCAGAAAATATTCACACAAGACCCTAAGTGCTCCCTATTTTGTAATCATCAGATTCTCCTCTCTGCTGTGCCTTTGGGAGTTGACAGAGCCTAAGATTAACCAAAAATCATTCAAGAATGAAATCAAAAAGTGAAGTTAAGAGAAAACTATCACTTTGACCTCCAGCACAAAAACATTTAACGCTGCATAATAAGCAACAGTAAATGTGTTCCTTATTTGAATTTTTTTTCACAATTAAATGAAAAGTGGCAGATTGCTACTGGAGCTATAGGAAACATTTCAGATGGAGCAACACAAAAGATGTTCGTTTTTCCAGTGATTTCACGACAAGGAGAAAACATTCTCCTTTCCTTCAGCACAAAGGTTTTAATTTTTTTTTTCTTTTAATATCATTGTAAAGATAGATTGCTTTAAACTTAGCCTGCCAGAAACTACTTCAGATTTCAAACCATTATATAGCACCTGAGCAGGTGAAAATGTGACAGTGCAGAGTGTGTTGACAACTCTCTACTTGTAATACACTTAACCAAGGTGGGGTTTAGCTATGAAGCAGTTATTTATTGCAACAGACTTAGGTGTCAGGCAGCAACTTTAAAAGATTTTTAGGTAAAAAAGCAAGATTTCAAAAAGAATCTTCATATTGTATAAATTTCACCTTTTTCATTATTGACTAAAGAATGTCACTTCAGGACCTCATTATCTCTCACCAAGACTATTAAAATAGTCTACAAACCCTTCAACTTCCCTCTCCTAGTTCCCCTCTTGTGCAGGATTTCTCAGAATTCTTAGTGCAATTTTAAGCATTTTAAAAGGTTGCACTAAGACTTATGGGACCCCTGTATAATGTTAGATATGTAATGAATTAAATTCCTTGATTCATACCACTAATCATTTGATACATTTACTGAAAAGCTTTCCAAGGCTCCTCCTCATTGGCTATCAAGTAGGACAGCTAGGTGGAGCAGTACACAGTGTTGGACCTGCAGTAAGGAAGACTCTTCTTCCTGAGTTCATATCCAATATTACATACTTCCTACCTGTGTGACCCTAGAAAGTCACTTAACCCTGTTTGCCTCAATTCCTCATCTGTAAAATATGCTAGAGAAGGAAATGGCAAATCATTCCAAGATCTTTGCCGAGGAAACCCCAAATGGGGTCATAAAGAATTGGACATGACTAAAATGACTGAACAGCAACAAAGAGTCTAAATTCCTTTAACTAGCTTTCGAGGCCTTCCACAATCATACTTCAAGTAATTCTTGTAGCCTGACTTTACACTGCTTCCTTTCACGTACTCTGTCTTCTTGCCAAACTGGACTACTAATCATGGACTATTGACCATTCCCTAAAATGGTCTAAAACTCTTTCGCTATTATAACCAAGACCAAAGGCTGGGAATGCCCCCATAAATCAGGAACTAGGAATCCAACTAATTTAAATGGAGCTTTAAATATAGCAACAAAAAATTTAAAATATTCTATCTACCTATATATCTAATCTTAACCTTCTAACTTTCCTCAAGAAAGTCTCTAGGGACCAACTTATAAAATCCTGGAGTTATAAAATACCTTAGTGGTCATCTTAGAATCAGACTCTTTTTTTAAAGACTCAGTTCCTTCCCACCTTCCAGATGAAGACTTTCTTCATCCCCACAAATGTTAATGTCCTCCCTCTCTTACTACTTAGTATTTGTCTCCTTTGTATATAAGTCCATTTATCGTATTAATATTTATTCTTTGTATGTTTATATGTGTACTCCTCTCCTTTTGCTGTACTGATGCAACCAGTACCCAAGGTCTGGAATGCCCATATGAATCAGGAACTAGTTAAGTTCGTAAAGAAAGGAATCCAACTAATTTCAGTAGAACATTAAATATAATAACAAAAATATTCTATCTGAGAGATTGAAATAGTAGCCCTTCAAGTTCCCTTCTGACTGACTAAAATTTTATGACTCTATTGTTCATTAGGACATAACTGACTTTGCTTTGAGCTGCCTCAAGAGCCAGAGACTGGATGACCCCATGACTGAGGTATTCTGGAAAGGATTAAAGCTTCATATGGGCATTGGTCTAGGAATCCTAGACCTAGAATCTAGGTCAATCAATAAGTCAACAGGCAGGGGCGGCTAGGTGGTGCAGTGAGTAGAGCATCGGCCCTGGAGTCAGAAGGACCTGAGTTCGGTTCCAGCCTCAGACACTTAAACAAAAACCTTGCTGTGTGACCTTGGGCAAGTTACTTAACCCCAATTGCCCTCCAAAAAAAAAACAAAAACAAAAACAAAAAAAGCATCTTAAAAAAATAACTCAACAGGCATTAATTAATCACCCACTATCTACTGAGTAGCTAAGTGACACAGCGAATAGAGCACTGGGCTTGGAGTCAGGAAGACTCATCTCCCTGAGTTCAAATCTGGCTTCAGAGGTTTACTAGCTGTGTGACCCTGGGCAAGTTACTTAACCCTATTTGCTTCAGTTTCCTCATCTGTAAAGTAAGCTGGAGAAGGAAATGGCAAACCACTCCAGTATCTTTCCCAAAACCAGGCTATGGAAAGTCAGACATGACTGAAATGACTGAAACAGCAACAATCTACTAGGCTCTCTCTCGTAGGTGACTCATATACAAAGAAAGAAACAGTCACTATGTTCATGGAACTTATGTTCTATGGGAGAGACAAGTATTCTTGCTTAACAAGTAAGTTAGTTAACAGGAATTTATTAAGTGCTTAATATTTGGCAGATACTGTGCTAAGTACTAGGGACAAAAAGTAAAACAAAACACAGTCCCTGCCAACAATAAGCTTACAATTTAATAGGGAAGACAACATGAAAATTATTATGTAAAGACATCTATAGGATAAATTGGAAATAATCTCAGAGAAAAACATTGACATTAAAGGGAAAAGTTTCCTTTTCCTGGTTTTATTTTTAATACACTTTTTTTTTGCTTAACATTGATTTTTTTTCAGTTTTCAGTTCCAAACTCTCTCTTTACCTTCAGTCCCTCCCTTACCCATTGAGAAGACAAGTAATATATATCCATTTTACAAGTGAAGTAATGGAAAACATATTTCCATAGTGGCCATATTGCCAAAAAAAAAGAAAGATGAAGAAAGTGAAAAAATGTGCTTCAATATGTACTTAGATTTCACTGATCAGGAAAAAGTTTCTTGCAAAAGATGGCATTTTAACTAATACTTAAAAGAAGCAAGGAGGCAAAGATTAGGAGTTAGGTAGCTCCAGGCATGGAGAGCTGGTGAAATCATACAGAGTTGGGAGATCTAGTACCTTGTGCTGGGAATACTAAGAGCCTAATGTCCCTCAGATTTAGACTATGCAGAGGGAGATAAAATGTAAGAAGACTAGAAAGGTAGGAAAGGGCCAGGTTATGAAAGACATTGAAAGTCAGAGGATTTCATATTTGATCTTGGAGGTAATAAGGAGTTTTTGAATGTATTGAGTGGGAAGAGAGGCTGATATGGTAAGACCTGAACTTTAGGAAAATAATTTTGATAGCTTAGCAGAGAATGGACTGGAGTGGGAAGAGATAAGGCAGGGAGACCAATTAGAAGGTTCTTGTCCAGCTGTGAGGTGATACATGCTTAAACCAATGTAGTACCCATGTCAAGGGGGGATATGGCAAATATGAAAAGGATGTTTCAAAGGCAGAAGGAATTGGCAAAAGATTGGATATAAGGAGTAAGAATGAGGAGATGAGGATGACACATAGGTTACAAGCCTGAATCACAAGGATGATGATGATGTTCTCAAAAGTAATGAAAAAGTTAGGAAGAGGGGAAGGTTTAGGGATAAATGATAGTAAGTTTTGGACATGTTGAGTTTAAGAGCATCTCGTTCAAAATGTCTAATAGGAATTTGGAGATATTAAACTAGGGGTCAGGAGAGACTTTTAGATAAATAGATCTGAGACTCATCTGCATAGAGATGATAATTTGAAGTCATGGGAACTGAAGAGATCATCAAGTGAAATCATATGGGGGAAAGGAAAAGCAAAGGGCCCAGGACAGCCTTGGGTGACACACTAGCTAGCAGTAACTTAACGAAGATTTAGCAAAGAAACCTGAAGAACAGCCAGACAGGTAAAGAGACAGAAGCAGGAGATAGAAATGTCTTGAAAATCTTAAAAGAAGAGAATATCAAGGGGAAGAGGGTGATTGACAGTATCAAAGGATTCAGAGAGGTCAAGAAGGATGCGAATCTTATCCATTTCTCATAAAACATCTGTGCAACTTCTTATCACCTTCACAGCAGCAGAGTTTCTTCAGGTGCTAGAGAAAAAGGGATTTGGCTTGGCCAGAGGATTGGTGGCCTATATAACATCAGTGGATGATTTTGTCATAAGACAGCAGTTCATCAGAGATGTTTCAATGGCTACCTGTACAAAAGCAAGGTGGCAGACATCAGAAGTCAAGCATTATGATATCCATTACACCTGTGAAGTCAGGAAAGGTTTCCATATCGGTAATGTTTAAAAAATAAAGAAAAATAAAGAAAGCAAAGAAAATGTGCTTTTTGCTAACCCAGTTGGCTGGAAATAAACCAACAACAGCATCACTTTGATGTGTATTAGAGGCCTGAGTAATCACTTTAGAAATATCCAATGGAATTACTCAATAGCACCTCTTGTGACCACTACCTTTTTTTTTTAATAGTGAATACCCAATCAGAAATTTGACAGTGCAAGGCAATATTCTCACAATGACTGTGCCTACAATCACATTAGTAATTATGAAAAAACCCAACAAACAGTTCTAATTAGGATTCTACTTGAGCTTGTTAAGAATGAATTCTTCTGGACACAGAATCTCCATATTCTGACCATTTTTTTCTTGCTTCATATTTCTCAAAATTGTCTTAGTTTCTATTTTAAATTTTCCAGTCTTATTAAATTTTGTACCACCTCCATTTCCCAATATGCCCCTATTGACACCATCTATGTAGTAAAGAAAATAATGGTTAAGTAAAACTGGCTTACAAAATAACCATATCTGAGAGTGAATGAACCATTATGCTGCTGTAGGTTCTCACCTCTTTTCAGAAACAAGGTAAATATGTTTTATTATCTGTTCCCCAAGATCAAAATTGGTTACATCAATTTATCTGAACCCAGCTGCACATAATACTGATTTTAGATGAATGAACACAGAATAAACTAAAAATTCATGGAGAACATACTGACAAAGAGAGATAAAAAGAAAATTATATCACATAAATGAATTTGACCTAAAAAGAAAATTATATCACATAAATGAATTTGACCTAGTGGAAACAGAAGTGAAGGAGATTCATCTGAAAGAAAGATACTTGAGGCACCTAGGTGGCACAGTGAATAGAGCACTAGCCCTGGAGTCAGGAGGACCTGAGTTCAAATGTGGCCTCAGAAACTTAACACTTATTAGCTGTGTGACTTTGGGCAAATCATTTAACCTCAATTGCCCTGCTTTCCCCCCTCCAGAAAGACAAAAAACAAACAAAAAAGATACTCAAATTAATTACATTGTCTAGGCTAATATTGACATGATGCAGAATCCCCATACCAGATAAGGTATATGCAGTTTTGTATGCTCGTGATATTTATACTTCAGTGCCCTTACATTTTCTGGGATGCTAATGGATGAAGCAACACTGGGGTAGTGAAAAGAGGACTTAGCCTGGAGTCAGACCATCTGAAATACTGTTTCAGCCCTGACTCTCACCAAAGGCACGACCTTGCACAAGATATTTCACCTCCTTGGGCCTTAGATTCCTCATCTTTATATGAAGGGATGGGGCTAGATGGCCTCTAGGGTTCATTTTGGCTCTAAATATATGAACCCATATCTAGGATTTGATGATCCCTACAGTCATGTCCACTTCTAACATTCTGTAATTCTCTGAATCTGTGGCATTGAAGGTTAAGGCTATTCTGCTGATGATATAAATATATGTAATGACAAACGAAAAAATGGAAATCTCTAAGCAACAGGCTCATTATTCTTAAGTGTAGCACTAAAACAGAATGCTTTATTAAATTGGAAAAAATTAAAAAAACAAAGACAGGTAGTTAAATTAGGTAGTTAAATATATGGTCCTTCATCTGTCCAAATGGCTTATATTGACAACATTTCTAAGGCATAAACCATACGCCAGGATCAATAGCTCTAATAGTCTTAAGCAAAATGTGACAATAATCCACCTATGACAACATTTCTTTGATCAAAGGGCTTTCTATTTATTTTATTTTTTGCAAAAGGTAATAACAGTTGATTGAAAAATATAAATTATAGGTTTTTAGTGCAAGGAAATACTAGTTTTAAAACATTTATTTTAAAAGAGTTATCTTTACGACTTGCATCTCACGTTGATATGGTTCTTTCCTATTCCAAGTGCTTTACTAACAGTATTTAATTCATACAATTTTCCACAAGATAGGCAAATGTAAGATTATTTTCTTCAAACCAGATGGGGAATCAGTTTCCAAACTTAGTTTGCTCCTAGAGTCTTGACTTCAATCTTTTGTCCATCTTCTGCATCATATCTCAGTATTGGCATAGTCAAATCATGTCCACAATTATTAATTAAGCAGGAACTATGGGCAAAGCACTGTTCTGGGTGCTGAAAATCCAAAGGCAAAAAAAAGGAAACCATCTTTTCCTTCAAGTAGCTCTCATGTCTTTAAAAAGAAAGAAAAATTACCCTTTTAAGAACCAAAGTTAAAAAGTCAATTCTATTTCTTCAGGGTACTTTTTACCATACCTTTAAATAAAACACATTTTTTTCTTCCTCTTCCCCCTCGATAGTATGCTCTTTATAGTTGGAGGTCTACAAAGTAGAGTCCCTACAATACGAATAATAGTAGTAGTAGTTTTCAAATTGCCTTAAAAAGAATGTGAAGAATATTGTTCACGAGACTGCCAGTGAGGAAACACTGAATTGAATCAGATGTGCAAACTATTTGTTATATCTCAAGGATGTCTGCATAACAATGTGAGGCAAAGAGTTCTTTTCAAATACACTTATACTCAAAGTATCTTTGCATACCTGAGACCAAAATTTTTTATTACAAGCTTGCATAATGCATGTATTCTTTTGACACAGGATTGAATTCCTTAAATAAATAATAAATTTCCTATACTCTCAGCTTCAAAAGAAACCACATGGATGATTTCAAACTTGGCTTTACTACAACTGCCATTCTCTTTCCAGGTGTTACTGGGGAAAAGATGCATGCACTGTTTTATACATGCTAAATAGAAGACCATTTCCTAAATGGTAGCTATAAATCAGAGTAATGTGATATCTGAAATACTCACCTTTGATTAAGCAACTGGGTAGGTTTGGAAACACTTCCACCTCCCTTGCCTCTGGATCACCACTTTCTTTGCCTCTAAAACAATATTAAGAGGCATGCTTAGTCCACAGTCGAAATCATGTACTTTCTTTTCTATCAACTAGGACATGAGAGGGATAATAAACATATAAAGGAAATTTAAGTGTTGGATTCATATGCTTATGTATGTATAACTGCAATGCTAAGCTTGTGAGTAGATTGTATGGCATCCCAGGAGGATCACTGGACTAAAAATACAAAGACCCAGGCACAAGTCCTATATCTGGATAGCTGTGTGATCTTGAGGAAATCAGGTATTGAACTCCTGTTTTCTCATTTATAAAACTGAGCAAATTATATCTGCCTTGCTTGTCTCACAGTGTTATCACAAAGATTGGATATAACTCTTGAGGTATGAGAAGGCATCTTCTACAATGTAAACTATTATATGACTAGGTGTTAGAATGGATAGTGTTGGACTTGGAATCAGGAAGAGATGAGTTTGATTTCTGCCTCAGACAGGCTTTGTGACTCTGGGCAAGTCACTTAACCTCTATGAGCCCCAATTTTCTCATTTGTAAAAGAGGATTAATCATAACACCTACTTCACAGTGTTGAAGGATCAAATGAAATTATATACATAAAACATTTTGCAAATGTTAACAAACTCAGTAAACGTTAGCTATTATTGCACATTTGTAAACATAACAGGACTCTAGAGACAATGTCCACTGCAAAACAAATCCCTTATATGCTCAAGTTGTCCCTCTCATTGCATATCTAGGTTGTCAGACTCAGAGTCAGAAGGTCTCTTTGGGCAACTGAGGAGGAGAAGACTGAGGAGTTTGTGTGCCAGTAGAGGTTTCTAGTATTCTATTACTTAAGTCTTAAGTTAACTTTTTTCCCTTAACAAAGAGTACCTTTTTTTCTCATAAAAACAAAGAAATAAATGATGATTAGGTTCTCAGGCTGGCCTATAAAAGTCTATTTAACATGTAACATGGCATAAATTTAGCTATAATACTGGATAACTAGCTTCTATGAGTCCAATTGTTTCTGTAGGAAAATGTCTTTAATCAGAAGTAGGAATTCTGGAAAAACGATTCTTCTGTCTTGCCACATCCTTATTATTTGAGGGGCATAGTAAGCCTATTACCTTCCATTTTGGCAGCAAGGGACCCCCAACATTCATCTACAGCAGTCAGGTATTCATGGTAAAGGAGAAATTCTCCCTGCAGCTTTAGTAGTAAGCTCCCAACTAAGGTAAAAACATTCTCTTGCTAATCGTATAACATTGGGCAGACACATTTCTAAGTTAGAAGTTTGTAAGTTGTGAGTTGCGTTTAGGTGTGTTCCAGTACACCTACAAGTGAGGCTGAATCATATAAGTATGTGAAGAACAAAAGTAATAACTATATAGTTTGGTTAAATCCAGATTCCCTCCATGATGGTATAATATTGATATATAGAACACCTATGGTTTCAGAAGAACTCTTAACAAAAGTTATATTTATAATTACTTTTTAAGTTAAGTTGGCCTGCTTTATTATGATCTCACTATATCACAAAACCTGATTCATGTTGCAGTTGTTTGGCATTTGGGAAATATTTCTGTGGAGTTAAATTTACCTAAGAGAAAACTTTGAATCATTACCTTTGAAAAAAGATTTTACAAATAGCCTCGAAGTAGACTTTAACATATATTTTGGGATGAATTGAGTTGCATTTTTAAATACAAATGCAGATTCTATATAATTCAAGCAAATGGTTTTGAAAAGAAAGCAAATGAAATTTCACTGTGATCATTCTTCAGTTTTTGTGAAAAGAGAAGTCATGATTATTACTGAGCACAATGTTCTTCTTACAGCTCCATAGGATATATTTTGACCCCTTCCCCATAAAGTTTCACAGAAAAAAAATGTCATTCTCTTGCTATTTTTATTGTAATCTGATCTTCATTTTCCTATTATATATGTATATGTACACACACACACATACACACACACATATATTCTACATACGAATTTTTTTCAGGGCTTCCTTCCATGAGCTGTTACTTAATTTTTTAAGCTTTTTTAAAATCAAACTCTTTATTCACTTCTAGTTTACATCATTCATATCCACAAGATTTTGAGTTACAAATTTTCTCCCCATTTTCCCCCTACCCACCACCCCAAAATAGAGATTCCACTGAATATCCCCTCCTCCAAACTGCTCTCTCCCATATCTTCTCCCATACCCCCTCCAACTTTCCAATAGGACACAGTAGATCTCTATGCCCCAGTGCCTGGATATCTTATTTCCCAGTTACATGTAAAATAATATTAATAATAGCATATTTACACACACACACAAACACAAATACACAAATACACACACACACATATATATTTAAACATTTGATTTTAAAACTTTGAATTCCAGATTCATTCCCTTCCTCCCTTGTCCCTTACCGGGAAGATAAGCAATTCAATATAGGTTGTACATGTGTAGCTAATGCAAAACATTATCATAGTAGATATATTGTAGAAGACTGATTATATTTCCCTCCCTCCTATCCCACCTCCCACTTGTTCTATTCTCTACTTTGATCCTGTTCCTTTTCAAAAGTGGGTGCTTCCAACTTCCCTCCCCCTCAGCCTGCCTTCCCTTCCATCATCCCCCCTCTCATCCCCTTCTCCCTCTACTTTCCTATACGGTGAGATACCCTATTTAGTGTGTATGTCATTCCCTCCCTAAGTCAAATTCAATGAGAATAAGGTTGACCCATTCCTTTTTGCCTTCCTGTTCTTCCCCTGCATTGTAACCATTTTCTCTTACCTCTTCTATATGAGATAATTTACCCCATTTTGTCTCTCCCCATCTCCTCTCATTATATTCCTCTCTCATGTCTCAATTTCACCTTTTATCATCCCTTCCTATTAAATTGGTCCTGTGCCCTCTAGGTATACCTATACACATATATACACACATAAACATATGTATTCATACTCCTATATATCCTCCTATATAGACATATGTGTGTGTGTGTGTATACGTATACACATTTCTGTCATTCCTATTCCCTTCAACTGTTCTCATGCTGAGAAAAGTTTCATAAGTTACAACGTTCGTTTTTCCATGTAGGAAATAACTTTGATAAGTTCCTTAAGATTTCTTTTCCCTTTTTACCTTCTCATCCTTCTCTTGCTTCTTGTATCTGAATGTCAAATTTTCTACTCATCTGGTTTTTTCTTCAAGAATGCTTGAAAGTCCTCTATTCCACTGAGTGACCATATTTTCCCCTGAAACATGATACTCAGTTTTGCTGGGTAGGTGATTCTTGGCTTCAATCCCAGCTCTTTTGACCTCTGGAATATCATATTCCATGCCCTTTGATCCCTCAGTGTAGAAGCTGCCAGGTCCTGTGCTATTCTGATTGGGTTTCCACAATATTGAAATTGTTTCTTCCTAGCTGCTTGGAGTATTTTCTCCTTGATCTGGGAATTCTGGAACCTGGCTAAAATATTCCTAGGATCTTTTTGGGATCCTTTTCAGGAGGTGATCATTGGATTCTTTCAACCTCTATATCTCCCTCTGGGTCTAAAACATCGGGCAATTTTCTTTGAGAATTTCTTGAAGGATGATTTCTAGGTTCTTTCTTTGATCATGGCTTTCAGGTAGTCTAATAATTTTTAAAATTATCTCTCCTGGATCTATTTTCCAGGTCAGTGTTTTTTCCCAAGAGATATTTCACATTGCCTTCTATTCTTTCATTTGTTTGGATCTGTTTAACAGCATCTTGATTTCTCATAAAGTCACTAGCTTCCATTTGCTCTAATCTAATTCTGAAGGAATGATTCTCTTCAGTGAGCTTTTGAGATTCTTTTTCCATCTGGCAAATTCGGCTTTTTAAGGCATTCTTCTCCTCATTGCCTTTTTGAGCCTCTTTTGCCATCTGAGTTAGTCTATTTTTAAGGGGTTATTTTCTTCAGTCAGGTTGTTGACTCTCATTTCATAATTTTCTTGCATCATTTCTCTCCCCACGTTTTCCCCTGCTTCTCTTATTTGATTTTCAAAATCCTTTTTAAGCTCCTCTATCACCTGTAACCAGCTCATAGTTTTCTTGGAAGCTTTTGGTGCAGGAGTTTTGATTTCACTGTCTTCTTTCCATGCTTTAATCCTTTTTGTCCCCAAAATAAAAGTCTGATATTGGATTACTCTGTTTGCTTTGCTTCCCTCATTTACTCATGTTGCCACTCAATTACTTAACTTTTGGGCTTTTTGCCATAATAGGACTCTGCTACCAGACAGGGGAGCTTTATCCCAAACACTAGGGTTTTCTCAGCTGCCGAAGGTATTAGTTGGTGCCCTCTCTGAAGCCTCCACATGCTCTTGCTAGCTGGTCACACACCCCAGGACCTCCACAATAGACTGCAATCCAGATCCAAGCAGGTTAAAGCAAGAGCAATTACCCCTCAGACTGGTCTCTTGGTCCCACTACAATCTGCAATCCAGGAGCTGAAGCTGCCATATGGCTGCAGGCCATGGCACCTCAGTGGCTTCTGCCTTCAGGGGATAAAGGCTGGACCACACTCCCAAACTACTATATCCCAAAGTCCACACTGCACTGACCTCTCACTTTGTCCTTAGCATCTATGGGTTGAAAATTCTGGAAACCATCACAGCTGCTGGTGATCTGAAGTTGCTCCAGTTGGTGGCTGTTCAGGTGGCCCTAGGGCTAATACATCTGGCTTGGGTGGGGCTGGGCTCACAAAGCACTGGGCTGGCTGCTTACTGCTGGCCTTCAGCAAGAGGTTAGCTTCTCTGTGTCATTTTGTGGGTTCTGTAGCTCCAAAGTTTGTTCAGAGTCACCTTTTACATGAATTGGTGGAGGTGGAAGTCGGAGGTCCTCAGAAGTCCTGTTTCTACTCTGCCATCTTGACTCTGCCTCAATGTACTGCTCCAGTTTTAGATCTTTGGTTGTGAGAATTTGACATATACTCTTTGCAGTATCTCTGAACTAGAATCATTAATTCAATCAATACCCAAGAAGGTTTTAGGAAGTACCTAATGTGTGGCAGGCACCATGCAAGGCCCTAAGTATACAAAGTTAAAGGGGGAAAAAATGGTCCCTGACCTCAAGGACCTTATAGGCTATTAAGGAAAACAATATATATTCAAATAAGTTTAGACAAAATATAGACAAAGTAAATACAAGTATTTTGGGGGTGGAGGAGGAGGCATAGTCCCATGTGTGAGTTAGCAAAAGGCTATATGTAAGAGGTGGCACTTAAGCTGTAATTCAGTAGTATTTTGAAATGCAGGATAGATCTCAGGCAGAATGATAATATTAAAAAGGATATGTTTAGCCTTGGTATACTAAAGTGCTGAATTTAGAGTTAGAAAATGTGGCTTTGAATTCTAGTTCTAATAATAATAATATGTATAAGGCACTTTGAAAGTGTCTTAAAGATATTATCTCATTTAATCCTTACAATAGTCCTGGGAGATAATAGCTATTATTATCCTCATTTTATAGGTGAGGAAACTGAGGCAGAGAGTGGTTAAGTGATTTGCCCAGAACTAAACCTACTAAGCTACTAAATGTCTCAGGCTGTATTTGAACTGAGGATTTATTGACTCCAGGTTGAATATTCTATCCTCTGTGCCACAGAGGCTGCCCAGTTTTGTGGCCATGAGCAAATTATTCAACCCCTCTGAATCTCAGTCTCTTCCTCCATAAAATGCGAATACTAGTACTACTACTTTTACTCCCTACTTCTGGGAGTTATGGTAGGGAACATACTTTGTAAACCTATAGAAATATGTCTTATCTTTATTCTTTAAAGGGTTGTCAATAATAATAACTCTTTCTGAGTCCAGTGCATTAACATCATGAATTGATGTTCAAGGATGGTAGAAAAGGAAAAGAAAGGTATATGTGCATGGTCACTTCTTACAACTTTTATGATGCATATGGGGAAAAAATAGGACAGATCCCACAGGTACAAGCTGGGAAGATTTTGGTCATGCTTTGGCCCTCTGGCTAACACTGCTTCTTATTCGTTCTTGCCAATTTCTAATCAGCATCCTCACTTCCTGGCTGTTACTGCTGCATGTCTTTCTTCTCCCTGGGCCAAAAGGGTTGGTAGGGGAGAGCATAGGAATACCTGGCCTTGACCCTGCATAGACAATGTAGTGTGGCTATATAATAAATACAAAATCATAACTCTCCTGTAATTTTATTCTTCTGTTACTAAATTCATTTTCTTGGAAACAGATTTGTTTCTTAGGAATTCATCTGCTTCTGCCTCAAATCTCCTACCTGAATCTTCTCTGATTCTGTAAAAATATCCCAAGCATTTGGGATGGTATGAACCATAGTTTGGCTTCACGTATGGGAAAAGCTGAAGGAATTGATTAGCTCTTAAATCTGGCTTTCAAGCAGAGGGTTTTTTTTTTTTTTAGCAAAGAGGAAAAGTAATAGAAAACTAAAGAAAACAGTGTAATCATTCAGACATAACACACACATATGAATTCACATGTTGCTAGATTGCATAGGTGTTACCCATGAGGCCCTTGTGCGAGTTTTATAAGCCTATGCAAATTTGACCACCACCACTACTTTTATAGAATATACCAGATGGAAGGTTTCTATTCTAATGAAAACTTTAAAAAAAAAAGAAAGAAAAAGAAAAAAATTGTCCTTTTATAAGGTAAGCAAGCACCACCTCAGGATTGAATCAAAGATCATATTTTGAACCAGTTAATCAATAAGTATTCACTCCATGCCCACTTTGTGTCTAGTACAGTGGTAAATGCTGTTTTCTAAAAAGAGAGGGAGGGTTGTTTTATTTTCCTGACAATCTTCTAGTTTACCCTTCTTCATAAAATTACATTTAAACACAAAAAGACAAAAAAAGATAAACATCTAAGTGTGAATAGTATTTACACAATGGTGAAAAGGCAAATCAAAACTGAAAAATTCACTTCCATATTCACCGTTTTTCCCCCTACATCATATCAAATGTCTACATCCTGCACTAGTTCAGTTCAAAGATTGAATGTTTCAGTTTTATCCAGATGCTTGGCATCATGGAAATACAATCATAGCCTGGCAATTCTGAACCCTTTTTCAGTGTATTCCTCACAGTAGCCAACCTGTATTTACTCAGAATATCAATCAGCTGCATTTTTGTTGTGCATAGAAAGCCCTCTAATTAAGCTTTATTTAATTTGTTTTAACTCTGAGTGCAAGGGAGATGACACAATGTGAATTACTCATTATAGTAACCTCTCCTCAAACTACAAATGGGCACCAAGTGATGCCTGTGTGTGTTTTTACACTGTAACATCACTCACTGAAGCAATGCTTCAAAGGACAATAACAATAATAAAGATACTTAGCATTTATATAGCATTTTCCATCTTCAAAACACTTTATAAACCTTAACTAAATAATGGTACTTACAGGAATGAGGTTACAACACCAATGAATCAGCACGGCCCTTGCTCGAATGTTAGTCCTCAGAATTGTCACCTTTTAGTGTCAGTTCTTATGGGAATGATTGCACCCAGTGATGGATTAAGACCAGATAAAATTGATTGGCTGATCCCAGCCTGCACTCTGAAGGGGCCTCAGTAGATGTTGGGATGTTTATACTGATTAACTGAAGCACTTGCAGCCACATTCAAGGTCTCTCAGTCCAGGACTCCACTGAATAGCCAAGTGGACAATTGAAACAACTATTTGGATAACTCATAACCCTCTCCTACCACCACACAACCTCGCTCCCCTTGCCTAAAAAAAAAAAAAACCCAAAACAAAACAAAAACAAAAAACAAAAAAACTTGTTTTTGAATCATATCATGTACTTTTCAAAGGGATATTAGAATCTTATAGCTAGAAAGGGCCTTAGAGGTCATTTACTTAATTCAGTCTCATTTTCACAGGAGGAAACTAAGGTCCAGAGGGGTATAGTGTTTTACTCAAGCTAAGTGGTAGAGGCAGGAATTGAATCCAGTTGCTTTGACTCCAAATTCAAAATCCTCTCCACTATATTTTGTTGCCTCCTGTCTTCCATGGCAGTAGTGTTAAGTTCTAATATTCCTGGTCATTTCTTAACAAACTAAGAAATCACAGTGATCAGATATAGGAAAGCTATCACTGGAGCCAGTTTCTTATACATTTGCTTTACTCAATCCCAGGCAACCCAGTATAAGGGAGTCTTCTACATTGAGGTAGAAATTGCCAAATAAACATGCCCTGAACATCACTTTAGCATTACAAGCTCTAAAAAACTTATTTCAGAGGGTTTTGAGATAACCTGATAGAGGCTAGTTTGAAAGGCCAGACTTGCACATTTTGCTTCTCAGCTGGGCTCAAAAAATTGTTGCCACTAGATTTTTAAGGGAAATGTAACCTCAAGTCCTGGTCATAAAAGCTTGTCATACAGATATCATAATTACTTTAGGTTCTGGATTCAATAAGTTTTACATGGACCTAATTGCCTGCCAATCTCCCTGATCTATTTACACATACAGAATAAAGTAGCTGTATTTTTTTTTCATATGCCTAGCATGAGTCAGTAATTATCCGTCCACTGCTGGGATATTCCATGTAACTGGTGGACATTTTAGTCACCATGAGAGTCCTTAATCTGCCTAGGATTCTCCAGGAACAAAATTATTTGATATGAGAACCTTTGATATTACAAGTTGTATTTAACATTTCAAGGCTCATTTGAATCAGCTCAGTTCAGTGAACTGTTAAGCACACAGGACAAGGCATCATGTCAAGAAAGAAGCCTATAGATGGACTCAGTCGCCTGAAGGTATATTGCATAAAATAATGAACATCAATTGCTTAGGAGATGACTAAAATATACTAGCAAGAGCATAGGGATTTTTTTTCTTCATTTCAGTTGCAGAATATTTGGGGAGGAGTGAGGAAGAAAGAGATCATTAGTGAATTATTGAGACTGACCAAGAATTTCATGGCAGATAACTGCATAAGAAAAGAATTCTACTAGGATACATATACATTAGCAGCACCATACAGGATACATTACCAGTGAACCATATACATATTTATACATACATATACGTTAGCAGTGAACCACATCTTCAGATCACATATTTAGACCTAGAAGTGATCTTAAGGGCTATTGAGTCTAACCATCATTTTTATAGATGAGGAAAATGAACTCCAGAGATAAGTGATTGCCCCAGATCACACAGAGAGTGACAAAGGTGAGATCTGAACTGAGATTCCCTTGATTCCAAAGCCAGGACTCTTCCCATTATTCCATGATTGTATTGAGTTTTGTTGATCTCTTAACTATTGTCTCATAAACTGCTGGCTTCGTTTCCCTCTGCTGTTAGTCACTAGGAGAAAAGAAAATTTCAGTTTAGTATAGATGGAAACAAGCAGTAAACCCACAAAACAGTATGCTAAGAGTCTAATGGCTGTGGAGAGCACTAGCTATTGTATGCATTCATCAAGTTTGTGTCTACAGCAGAAATAAGTGAATAAATAAACTTTCACCCAGTCCTATTACATGAGTTAATGCATTATAGCCTTATGTAAAATAACAAAGCACATTCTGTGAGGTTTTTTTATAAAAAATCATTTATGGCCGGTGAAGAATCCCTACTGAAAACTACATACCCCACTTTCCTTGTCTAGGCTTCTGCGAGAATTCTCTCTCACTGTTACATGGCGGTTGGCCTCTGACTCCTAAATAATGCCTTTGAGAAGAGCACCCTTCTTAATACTCAAAGATTTTTTAAAGTAGCATTCCAAAGAGGATGAATATATTCAATGACTCAGCCTTCGAGGTTCTGAATCAATAACACTGTGGTTACATAGCTTACATTGTATCTACTTACACAGGGATTGTACATATTTGAAAGGCAGAGCCTTAGTTCCTACAGATTGTGACTGGCTGTTTGAAGAAATAACATAGATGTGCATCCCCAAAACACTAGCTTGCCTTCCCTATGTATTGGAAGAAAGGTGTCAGAGAGTGAGGGCAAAGCATTTTCTTCTAGGATGTCTGCAGTATTATACTGCCATATTACAATACTTAGAACTGTTAAGAGGGAATTTTTTAGGCCTAAGTAAGCACTTAGAACCTAAAACAAGCAATGAACTTATTTCTCCAACTTCAGAAGCACCGATAATCCCAGTGCTTCACATTATAGTTCATCAGGGTTGCAAAAAATAACATCATCAGGACAAAAATCTTCTTTAACACATGGGATTATTGTGCTGAGATAATAATCATAAAATCATTGACATAAAATGAATGAAAAAGTTATTGTTCTATTAGAATTTAATAGTCATCTTCTAGTGGGTCTGACAATGCTGCTCATAGGTTTACCTTGATCTATTCTTCCAATTTTAAATGAAACAGATTTTTAAACTATCTTTCCCCATTGCTATTTTTAAAATTCTCATTTTTTTCCAGTTCTCAAATTAAAATGGAATAGTGCAAAAAATTTTCATATTTCTGGATAGTAGCTAAACAGATATAAGTAGAAGGTAGCTTATCCTTTCTAAATTTCTTTACATAGAGACATAGATAGATAGATAGATAGATAGATTAGATAAATAGATGGATGAATGGGTGGATGTAATAGCTGTATTTTGTATATGACAGTTCACTGTATGACAGATATTCCTGATAGAATCTCTTAGCCTATTTCCATAGTCCTTGCTTTCTTAAAATGAAGCACAGTTTTGGTGATACAAGTTACAAATGCACAATTTTGTTGCCATTACCCACATTTACTGAAAATAAAAATGTTCATACCATATCTCTTTGCAAGACTATTGCCCAACCCAGCTGGTCTTAATGTATTAAATCTTGGGCTTCTCATAATGTAGTTTAACTGCATGAAGTATCTTGTTATCTCCTCATCTCTTGTGTTAATGACAAAGTGGGTTTCTTGGAAAATAAAAGAGATTACCTAGAGGTTCACAAAGAAGAAGTTCTACCATTGCAATAAACAATCCTGAGAAGGTATAGAATACTATTACCGCCCTGACATTCTCCTCTATTTCATTTTATAGGGAGAACTAAAAGGAAGAATGTTTGGGAATGGAGGGAGAAGGTGAATATCGATTTGTTAAGAAAAGAGAGATGACCAAGTTAAGGTCATTAAAATATTTCCTACATATTCAATTTTCATCCTCCCAGGATGTTAGAAAAATCAAACATTTTATTTAGATATTACAAGTGAATTGTCCATTTATTATCTGGCCTTGCCAAAATGAAAAAGTACACAATGGTTTCTGACTATTTTTCTGGACAGCTCTAGCCACCTCTGCATCAATACTTAGGATGTAATCAATAAACATAACAGAGGCTATTCATTCCAGTAGGATGGATTCCAACAAAAGAATCCTATTCACACCCATAATAGACCTCAACCCCTTCCTTCACATTATGTATCGTGTATTACAATCTTCAGAAACCTACCTACTTTACTGAACAAGGGTGATGAAATGTTCTGTTATATAGGAATAATAATGAGGCCAGGCTATTTATTCTTCCAGTGACCAGGACAGTGTCTCTCTAATGGAAGATGAGGGAACTGTTCGTTATTAAAGGACAGATTTTCACACATTCACCCTAATAATTGGAAGGCAGATAAAGTTCACTGCCGACGTTTGCATCAAGATTTTTAAGGTCTTCTGCAGAAATACATTTCTCCTCAAAGTACCCTTTTCATCTGTGATGTGGATGACATGTCCCTCTTAAAACTCACTAAGGATATATATATATAAGGTAGGATGGAATGTGACCATTTCTAGGGCAATTGCCTACTTTCTACAGCTATTCTTTCATTTATTTAGGCCAGTTTTTACTAGGGGAAGTACCTACCATTTCTTGATCATTTTTTGAAGTTGCTAAAGCCTGGTCTCAAATACACCTGTAAGTAATTGTCAATAGGGAAATAATCTCATGTGATTTGGCAGTTTTCCAGCTGGAACTGGTCTGGCCTACTGTTTATTTTAGAATTCAATACTGTTGGGGTTTTTTTCTTCTCATTCATTCAGTTAACAATGAATACCCACCACTATGCCAGGTGGTGTAGAGACTACAAAGATAACTGAGACAATCCCTGCCCCCAAGGAGTTTATAATCTACTAAGGGAAATAAAATGTGTTACACAAATAGTGCTAACGCTTATTAACACATGATCGATGTCATCAAGGATTCAGAGCAAAGCACCAGAAGTGTTTGGGCAGAGAGACAGAGACAGAGACACAGAGAGAGACAGAGAAACAGGGAGAGACAGAGACTGAGAGACAGAGAGAGAGAATGAGAATCATGGAAAACTTTAGGAAGGTACTGACATTTGACTTGGCCTTGAAAGATGTCAAATATTTCATCAGGTAGAACCAAGTAGTGAAATACCTCAGTTACAGGAACTATTATAAAAAAGGCAGTGAGATGGAAAAGTGTCCAGTGTATCCCAGGAATGGTGAGTTTAGTTTTACTGGGGCATAAATTCCTTTAAGTTTTCTCTTTCAGTAGAGCAAACCAATGTGTCTCTCAATCTTTTACCATATGTCCTGACATGTAGAAACTACAACAGCACATAGTTCCAACAACATTAGTGACATTTTTCTTTGTTTGTATCTTCTCTCCTGCTACTATCTATGTCTAGATTACAGATTCAGAGCTGGAGGAAATTACAGAGGTCAACCCCCTGATTTTATAGGTAAGGAAAAGAAGGCCCAAAGAGGTGAGGTTTGTCAATTGATTACTAAATAAGCATTTATTAAGTGAATACTCTATCCAAGTACTGTTGCCCAAAAGTCCCAGAGATCATAAATAACAAAGCTAGGGTTTAAACCTAGAGCCTCCAACTCCACATCTAGTGTTCTTTCGATCAGGCCCATACTGCCTCTGCCATGTTTGGACTATTGAACCTCTTTCTACAATTTCATAGCTCCATTCCTACAGAAGTTCTACATCCCCCTCCCCGTCACCCACCAATGTTCTAATTTGAACCAATTGCTGTGGTTGTCCCATTGCCTATTACTGTCTCCTATGAAGGTTTGGAACACAATGAAAATAGTCATGGGGCAGGGAATTGCAGTGATTATAGATCCCTGCCTAAAGCCTTTAATGATTACCTTGTTCACTGCTTTCCCTCACCTTGCATTTCAGCTTATTTGCAACCCTGGCTGGAAGGCCATACTCCCTATGTCTGAATTTTTCTAAGAATAGATGGTCTCTTCCTATGGGGCTGGAGGAAGGGGCTAAATGCTGATGAACTCTGGGTGTGCTGGGATGGAGGGCTACTGCTGTATCAAATAGAAATTACTTTCTGAGCTGGCTCCATTAACCACTTGGCCTGCCAGAAGACCAAAGGCTCACCGTTTGGTCACTGATAATACTAATCCCCTCTGACAATTAGTTGGCAACCTTGCCTGTTAGAATATGTTTGAACTGTTCTTGGTAAGAAAAAGAAAACAACAACAGACTGGCAGGGAAATATTTTAGCTCTTTAAAATCATACACCCTCAAATAAATAGGAAGTGCTTATTCGCCATGTTTGACATATGGCTCCTCCAAATTAGTAGGTTATCATCCCTAGATACTTTAAAATGTTCTTGCATGGGCTCTGAAGATTGATGTTTTGGGTTTTTTGCTTTGTTTTGTTTTTAAATGGCCACACAGAAATTTGATCTGGGAAGACCACAGCAAGAGCAGTATAAAACTTGCCTTATGTATCCCCATAGATTTCCCTGCTGGGTGTACCAGTCTACCCTTAATCTGTTGCTTTTCTGGAGCTACTTGTTGATGATTGTGAAGTGTTCCAAGACTCACAGTCAGAAAATAAAAGAGAGGATCCCAACCAATTCAATATTTCCTCTTTGAAGTAGCTCAGGGGTAGACTGGGCCTTCAAGAGAGAAAGGTTTCAAAGGACTTTTGACATTCTGAGTAAATAATAGGACTCTGCACAGGTATTTCCACTTGCCTACAAAACGATAATCAAACTTTATAGAAACTTCCTGTCTCCTTCATGTTACTGGTTTTTTGTTTTGTTTTGTGTTGATTGGAAAGGGGAGGTGGGTGATGCATTGGTTTTCAGTGGTATTATACCTGGCCTTTGCTGTGGCAGCCTGTAGATTTTTCTGCCTGAATCAAAGACTCACAGACTGGAAGGGACCTTTGAGGTCATCTAGTCCAAATCATGACTGCACAGGAACTCACTCTCCAGTATCTCAGATGTGTAGTGCTCTACCATCTTACTGAAGATCTGCTTCCCAAGCAGCCCATGCTCTTTTGAATATTTCAAACTATTAAGAACTATTATTTTTACAACAATCTGAATCTGGCTTTCTGATTTTTTGCAACTCTCCCTACACCTGCTCCAACTTCTGCCTTCTGGGTCGAAGAAAAACAAGTCTAATCTCTCTTCAACATGAAAGTCTTTCAGATAATGAAGGGTAGCTATCCTGTCTCTTATGCTTTTCTTCTCAGATGAAACATCCTCAGTTCCTTTAACCAATCCTCATCCTGATCATTGTGCTCTAGACATATTCCAGCTTATAATTGTTATGTTTAATATGGGGCCTATTTTATTCCAAATCTGGTCAGAATAGGATGTCAAGAACTCCTGGGAAAAGGCCTACAAACTGTTCTCTAACACAAATCATTTTTTGACTGTTAGAAGACTTATTATTCTTTTTTTTAAATAGTATTTATATATATTTGAAACATTTAATTTTAAGACCTCTAATTTCAGATCCATTCCCTTCCTCCCTTGTCACCCATTCCCTCTGGGAAGATAAGTAATTCAGTATATGTTGTACATGTCTAGCTATGCAAAACATTAGCATAGTAGATATATTGTACAAGGCTGCTTATAATTCCCTCCCACCCATCCCACCCCCAACCTGATCCATTCCCTACTTGATCCTGTCCCTCTTCTATAGTGGGTACTTCCAACCTCCCCTCCCCCCAAGAATGCCCTCCCATCCATCATCCCTCCTCTCATCAGCCTTCCCCCTATTCTGCTGCAGGGTGAGATATCCCATTTAGTATGTATGTCATTCTCTCCCTGAACCAAATTCATTGAGAATGTGGTTTTGCCTTTTTGCCTTCCTATTCTTCCCCTCCCCTGCAGCCACTTCCCCTTGCTTCTTCTATATGAGATAGTTTACCCTACCCTGTCTCTCCCCATCTCCTCTTGCCACTGGCCTCTCTCACCTCATAATTTCACCCCTTAAGTATCATCCCTTCCCAACAAATTTAACCTATGCCCTCTATCCATGTATAACTGTAAACATATATACACCCATTCACATATGTATTCAAATGACCATACACCCTTCTTCCATTATTTTAATACTGAGAGGGGTTTCATCAGTCACAGTTATTGTTTTTCCATGTAGGAATGAAAATAGTTCAAATTTTGATTTCTTTTCCCTGATTACCTTCTCAGGCATCTCTTGCTTCTTGTGTCTAGATGTCAAATTTTCTATTCAACTCTGGTTGTTTCCTCAAGAATGCTTGAAAGTCCTCTATTCCACTGAATGACCATATTTTCCCCTGAAACAAGATACTCAGTTTTTCTGGGTAGGTGACCCTTGGGTTCAGTCCCAGCTCTTTTGCCCTCTGGAATATCATATTCCATGCCCTTCAATCCCTCAGTGTAGAAGCTGCCAGGTCCTGGGCTATTCTGATTGTGTTTCCACAATATTGAAATTGTTTCTTCCTGGCTGCTTGTAGTATTTTCTCCTTGATCTGGGGATTCTGGAACCTGGCTATAATATTCCTGGGAGTTTTCTTTTTGGGATCTTTTTCAGGAGGTGATCGGTGGATTCTTTCAACCTCTATTTTGCCCTCTGGATCTAAAACATCAGGACAATTTTCCTTGAGAATTTCTTGAAGGGTGATTTCCAGGTTCTTTCTCTGGTCATGGCTTTCAGGTAGTCCAATAACTTTTGAATTGTCTCTCCTGGATCTATTTTCCAGGTGAGTGGTTTTTCCCATGAGATATTTCACATTGCCTTCTATTCTTGCATTTGTTTGGATCTGCTTAACAGCATCTTGATTTCTCATAAAGTCATTAGCTTCCATTTGCTCTAGTCTAACTCTGAAGGAATGAATCTCCTCAGTAAGCTTTTGAGATTCTTTTTCCATCTGGCAAATTCGACTTTTTAAGGCATTCTTCTACTCATTGCCCTGTTGGGCCTCCTTTGCCATTTGAGCTAGTCTATTTTTTAAGGTGTTGTTTTCCTCAGTCAGCCTATTGACCCTCATTTCATACTTTTCCTGCATCCTTCTCATTTCTCTTCCCAATTTTTCCTCCACTTCTCTTATTTGATTTTTAAAGTCCTTCTTAAGGTCCTCTATGGCCTGCAACCCGCTCATATTTTCCTTTGGGGCTTTTGGAGCAGGACTTCTGACCTCATAGTCCTCCTCCCATTGGATCCTCTTTGCCCCCAAAATAGGAGTCTAATGTTGTATTTTTCTGTTTAATTTGTTTCCTTTGCCTTGGCATGTTGCCACTTAATTACTTGACTTTTGGGCTTGTTGCCACAGTATGACTCTGCCACCAGATAGGGGAGCTTTCGTCCCGAATGTGTGGGGGGACAACTTCCATTTCTGGCAAGCTGGATATCCATCCCACGACCTTCCCTACAAACCACAATCCAGATCCAGGGAGGTTAAAGCAAGAGCGATTACCCCACAAGACTAATTGCTGGATTCCCCTACAGTTCACAGGCCAGGAGCTGGAGCTGCCACTGAAAACTACAAAATGGCGTGTCTCCTCAGTGGCTTCTACCCTCCAGGGGAGGAAGCCGATGCATTCCCCAAATACTGGTCCCAAAGTCCACAGGGCACTAACCTCTCACTTTGTCTTAGGCATGTCTGTATTGATACTTCTGGAATCGCCACAGCAGCTGGTGTTCTGGGGTCCCTCCAGCCGGCTGCTGGCCTGGCCACCCTGGGGCTAAAACCATGGCTCAGGTGGACCTGGGCTCGGCTCTCCAAGAGCTGGTTCCCAGAGTGCTGCGCTGGTTCTTCCTGCAGGGCTGCTGGGCTGTCCTCAGTGGGAGGTTAGCTTCTCTGTGTCGTTCTGTGGGTGCTGGGGCTCCAGAAGTTGTTCAGAGTCACCTTTTACATAGTTTGGAGGTAATCTGGGGGGAGAGTGCCTTGGACATGCTGTTTCTACTCCACCATCTTGGCTCCGCCCCACCAATCATTTTTAAAAGTAACAAAACTAGAACTTTAAGTTATTTCAAGTCTACTTAAAAATTGTATTGATATCTTTTTATTTTATATTGCCTTAATATATTCCTCACAGAGACATCCTTGTGTGGGAGGGGGTAGGGGAAAACATCCTTTTTTTTTTTTGGAGGGCAATTGGGGTTAAGTGACTTGCCCAAGGTCACATGGCTCATGTTTTTGTGTGTGTTAAGTGTTTTGAGACCAGATTTGAACTCCGGTCCTCCTGACTCCAGGGCTGGTGCTCTACTCACTATACCACCTAGCCACCCCAAAATGTATAGGCCTTAATTAATTAATTAACTAATTTATTTGCTTTTTTGGAGAGGGGAAGGTAGGGCATTTAGGGTTAAGTGACTTGCCCAAGGTCACATGGCTAGTTTTGTGTTAAGTGTCTGAGTCTGGATTTGAACTCAGGTCCTTCTGAGTCCAGGGCCAATGCTCTATTCACTGCACCACCTAGCCACCCTGAAACATACTTTTTTTTTTAAAGGAGTAAAATAGGGAGGAGGGAGCAGTTTGGCAAAATTAGCAGACACATCTGAGGAGACACACCAACAGGGTCTGACTACATTGGCAAAGTTCTGTAATTATAGTATCCCACCTTTGTTAAGAAAGAAGGGAGGAATATTTTTTGATCTCTTCTATGGGGATAAGGGTATTCATTATAATCATCTGGTGTTCCAAAACTGCAATCTTTGAATGATGTGAAAGAGAAATTAGAAATAAAATTCAGTGCTATCTATCTTTATATCTACATGGTCTAAATCTGATAAGTCTAAATCTTATAGGTCAGTGGGAAATAGAGACAGAAGAAAAGGAAACTGAGGAAAATGGAGTAGAGAAAAGGCTAATCTAGGAATTTTATTTGGAGAAAAAATTAGCAATTTTACTCATTATACAATTGCCTAAGTGACTCCTCAGAACATGGTGAGCTGTTACTTTCAGAAGTATAACAGGCAAATTAGAAGGAAAGATGAGATTATTTCAACTTGATCTTTGATTATCCTATGAACAGTACAATTCTTGCTGTGCTGAAATTTGGTTAAAATGACTGAAGTGGATGGCAAAATGGATAACGTAACTGCTTGATGATGCTTGTGCCACAGAAAGTGTCACATATAAAGAAACATTTAAGCATTTTTATAGTTCAATGACTATTAAAAATCAGTGGGGTCTTCATTTAGTTCAACTATGGTTTTTTTTTTGAATGAGGAGACTGAAGCCCATAGAAGGAAAGTGACTTGCCCAAGATAACACAGGTAATAAGTGGCAAAGTCAGGATTTTAACCTAGGTGCTTTTTCTACCACATCTCTTTAGCTGGCCCAGGAACTGCACTATCATTGCACTCTACATAGGAGTCTCATGCCATCCCAAAGAGCAGTGTGACTTACTTTATTTAGTTTGGTTTAGTCAGGGATGCTTCCCCAATTTGCAGTCTCAATGGCCAACCTGATTTCTAAAGGATGGCTAAATGTGATTCTTTGGTTTCTAGGGGGTAACCCCAAGGGGTTAGGTTTCTAGTACTGTTTGGCTCCTGCCAACAAACAGCCAGCTAACTGTAATGGTAAGGAGAATTTGAAGATTCTCAAATCAGGCTTAAGTGAATTTGAGAACGTTCTCCGATTTGGAAATATACTCTGCCTCCTAATAGGCTGCATGTGGTCACATGGAGCCTGTGGTGGGAAGAGTTTGCTGAAGGGTGGAGCAGATCCCATGGGAGAAGCTTGCTTTGAGGGAGGCTTGTTTTCAGGCAGGTACAACTTTTGTTACTTTGCAGTCAAGTGGGTCAGGAGGGTTATGATGTTCACTGACCCTGGAGAAGGCTATATATACCTCTGAGTCAAGATTTTGCTTTGGGGCTCACTTTGGGAAGAGTTGTGTGATTTGGCCAGATGAGACTCTAGGCAGCCATTGATCCCCCCTGGCTTTGAAAACCCAGATGTTGGTGCTTCTCTCTCTGGTAGCTAATTGTATGTATGTGATGATTGGACAGCTAGAAGCCCTGTCTTTGGTCTGCTGAATTGTGTTTTCTCTATCTGTATTTTTGTCTGCTTATAACTTCTGTTTATATTTTCTCTGAAGTTCAGGATGCTGACTTTTTCCCCTGAACTAGATAAATGATAAATGTTTGATTAAAGTAAAATTATTAACCCTTTTTGAGTTGCTTTCCTTTAGAAAAGCATATCAAAGAACTTGTGTTAGCAGCCATCCTTGGTATGCTAGGGTGCTTGATGCTACATTAACCTATCAGCTTTTAGAAAAAGAATTCATTAAGAAGGCATAGTAAGAGTAGTTGGTGTAAAACATCCCCACTAAAAGTAGGATAAAGTGAAGACTCTTCTTAAAAATACAAGGTCTCTGAAGAGAGTGGACTCAAACTTATAGTACACAGGTAGGGAAGTATACATGTAGAAAGCACATGTGGAAAAAGAAGGGTAACTTAAAAATCATGCTTCCTAGACGCTCCTTCCAAGAGTGTACTGGTGCCAGATTGAACCAAATGGAGAGATATGATCATTAAATTTTCAGTGTGAGCGTTTACACCTCAGAAATCAGCAAATGCTACAAATTAGTGCTTGATTTGTAGTTTCATTGATTGTTTAGACTTAAAACAATGATGGGGAAAATGTCTATATAGCAGTTTAAGAACAATTCGGAAATTGACACTTGTTCACCCTTCTACATACAGATGATACTACTTAACAAACATATTTTACAAAGTTCTCCTAGGTTACCAGTCATCTAGCTGCCTGCAGAGGCTTTCCTTTGCATACACATGAAAACGACAGGAATAAGTAGTTTTGAAAGGAAGGGTTCTCACTCTGAGGATCAGTGACTTTATAGAATCCATCAATGGAACTTCTTTCTGCCACAAAGGTTCATGCTCCCTGAAGCTGTCTATCCTTGGGATTATTATAGTTCTCAACTAGAGATTTTGTCTTCTGCAATCCAAGTAACACAGGATACCCAAATCTTCTCCAGGGATCTTTGAAGCATATAGGAATTACAGTTGGAAGTCCAAATTCATCTTTCACTGGGAGAAGTAGACTAAGAAGAAAACAATCTCATAAAAGCACCAAATAGATGCAACATACTTTAACTATATATGTATGTATACACATATACATGCATACACATTCTATTCTAAGCTTAACAAACACCAAATAAATGGGCATTTTCATATACATAATATAATTGAAAAGATTGTTTATGAATTTGTAGATCTTGTTATGTATAGCTTGCTTTTCTTTTGAAAGAAAATAATGAATACAATTTATATCTTTCAAAGCATTATAACAAATATGAAGAATCAAACAAAGCATAATCCCACATTGGCCAAGTACAAAAATGTAAATCTTATTCTGTACTTTAATCCCTTCATTTTTCTGTCAAAAGGTAGGCAGCATGCTTCATGATCTAGTTTTCTAGATAATTCTCTGGATTAACAGTTGGTTATTGTATTGATCAGAATTTCATTAAGTCTTTGAAAGTTACTTATAGTTTTTAAAATATGTTTATTAAAATGGCATAAATTGTCCTCCTGGTTCTGCTTACTTTACTCCTCAACAGTTCCTATATGAGTTAAATCATTTCTTATGGAACAATAGTATTCCATTATATTCATATATAATAATTTGGTCAGTCACTCCCCAGTTGATGGGTACCCCTTTAGTTTCCTGTTCTTTCATATAGAAAGTTACTATTCTAAATATTTTGGGTTTTTATCCTCTATGATCTCTTTGAGGTATAAGCCTAGAAGTGGTATTCTGGGTCAAAGGGTAAACACAATTTAGTGACATGTTAGGCATAGTTCCAAAGTGCTTTCTAGAATGCCCAAACCAATGTATAATTCCACTAACAGTGAATTAATGCTCCTGTTTTTTTTCTGTAGCACCTACAACATTTATCATTTTCTCTTTTTTGTCAACTTTGTAAATTTGATAAGTGTGAGATGTAACACCAGAGTTGCTTTAATTTACATTTCCTAATTATTAGGTTTTGGAAGCATTATTTTCTTATGGTCATTAATAGCTTGGATTTCTTCTTTTCAAAAAACTACTTGTTCATATTCTCTGGTAAATGCTTGTGTTTTTATAAACTTGAATTGGTTCCTTACATTTCTTAATTACAAAATATAAATCTATATTTTTTAGATGAAGTTGTTATTAGAGAAACTTTCTGCAAAATATTTTACCAGTTGTTTGCACTCTAATTTCAGCTTCACTGCCTTCATTTGTACAAACTCTTTTTAATATCAAGTAATCAAAATTTTCCATTTTAAATTCTGTGATCCTCCCCATTCTTTGTTTGGTCATGAACATTTTTCCAGGCCCTTATTGTGAAAGTTACTCCACACCCCCAGCCCCGCCCATGCTTCTCTAATTTGCTTCTGTTGTGACCTAGCAATATATCCATTTCTCTCTTATTTTATTATATATTGATGAATGTTGATCTATGCCTAATTTCTGTCAATTTTAACCAGTTTTCCTGGCATGTTTTTAATAGAGTATTTATCCCAATAATTAGGATCTTTGGTCTTATCAAATGCTATTTTTCTATGACCATTTGTTTCTATAAATTGTGTATTTATTATGTTCGGCTGATTGGCCTCTCTATTTTTAACATAAACCAAATTGTCTTGATCAATCTTGCTTTGCAGTATAGTTTGAGATGTAGTACCTTTAGGATCCGTTTATTTGCCACATTTTTTTTTTTTATTATTCATCTTAAGATTCTTGATCATTTCTTCCTACAGATAAACTTCTTTGTAGGCTTTTTTTATTAGCACTATAAGTTAATCTTTTTTGATAGTTTGATTTGTCATTGTATAAATAAATAAATTTACATAGTATTGTCATTGCCTACCCATAAACCATTAATATTTCTCCGATTGTTTAGGCCTATTATTCTTTTCACAAAGAATATTTTACAGTTGTAGTCATAGAGTTCTTGTGTATTTTGGTAGATAGATTCTCCAATATTTGATACATTTGAAGTTTATTTGTAATTGAATTCCCTTTTTCTGTCTCTTTCTGCTAAGTTTATTTTTACATTTATATGTGAACAAAATTTTCAATTACATGTGAACAAAAAATTAACAGTTGTTTTTTTTAAACTGTTAGTTCCAATTTTCTCCCTCTCTCCCTTCCCTCCCCATTCTTTGAGAATGCAAGCAATTTGATATAGATATGTGCACATATAAAACATTTCCATATTAGCCATGTTGCAAAAGAAAATGCAAACCAAAAATAACTCCCCACGAGTTTGAAGAAAGTTTAAAAAAAGAATGTATGCTTCAATCTACATTCAGACTCCATCAGTTCTTTCTCTGGAGGTGAATAGCCTTTTCCATCATAAATCTTACAGAACTATCTTGGATCATTGTGTTGCTCAAAATAGTGAAGTCATTCACAATTGATCATCATTACAATACTGCTGTTACTTTGTACAATGTTCTCCTGGTTCTGCTCATTCACTCTATCAGTTCATATAAGTCTTCCCAAGTTTTTTGGAAAGCATCCTATTCGTCATTTCTGATAGCATAATATTATTCCATCATAAACATATACCACAACATATTCAGCCATTCCCCAATTGATGTGTATCCCCTTAATTTCCAATTCTTTGCCACCACAAAAAGAGCTGCTATAAATATTTTTGTTCATATATGTTCTTTTCCTTTTTCTTTTATTTCTTTGGGGTACAGACCTATTACTGGTATTGCTGGGTCAGAGCATATGCAATTTTATACCCATTTGGGCATGCTTCCAAATTGCTTTCCAGAATGGTTGGATCAGTTTACAACTCCATCAACAGTGCATTAGTGTCCCAATTTTTCCACATCTCCTCGAACATTTGTAATTTTCCTTTTCTGTCATATTAGCCAATGTGATAGGTGTGAGGTGGTACCTCAGAGTTATCTGTATTTGCATTTCTCTAATCAATAGTAATTTAGAGCATTTGTTCTTATGATTATGGATAGCTTTGATTTCTTCTTCTGAAAACTGCCTGTTTCTAGTCTTTGACCATTTATAAATTGGGGAAACACTTGCATTCATATAAATTTGACTTGATTTATATACATACATGTATATATACATATGAGAAAAGAGGACTTTATCAGAGAAAACTGATGTAAAAATTTTCTGCAGTTTTCTGCTTTCCTTCTAATCTTGGCTGCATCAGTTCTGTTTGTTCAAAAACTTATTAATGTAATGTAATCAAAATTATTCACTTTGTGTCCTATAATGTTCTCTGTCTTTTGTTTGGTCATAAATTCTTCCCTTTTCAATTGATCTGATAGGTAAAGTATTCCATGCTCTCCTAATTTGCTTATGAAATCACCCTGTATGTTTAAATCATGTTCCAATTTTGACTTTATCCTGATATACAGCATGAGATGATGGTCTGTACCTAGTTTCTGCCAAACTGCTTTCCCGGTAATTTTTGTCAAATAATGATTTCTTGTCCCAAAGTCTCGGATTTTTGAGTTTGTTAAACATAAGATTACTATGATTTTAGCTGATTTTTAGTGATGCTATAGAGAAATACTGATGATTTATGTAATTTGTTTTATATCATTTAACTTTGCCACAGTTATTAATTCTTTGAATCAAATTTAGCTCATTCTTTTGACCATGATATCTTCAGGAATAAAGCAATAGTTTTGTTTCTTCTTTACCTATGTTTATACCCTCTATTTCTTTCTCTATTGATATAGCTAGCAATTCCATCACTATATTGTCCCCCTACAGTCTGTAGGCCAGGAGCTGAAGCTGCAATGTGGCGGTGGCAGCTCTTCAGTGGCTTCTCTCCCTGGGTGGAAGAGGCCAATGCACTCCCAAACACTGGAACCCAAAGTCCACAGTGCAGTGACCTCTTACTTTGTCCTTAGCATCTGTGTGTTGATAATTCTGGAAATGCCACAGCTGCTGGTGTTCTGGAGTCCCTCCAGCCAGCTGCTGGTCAGGCCCACCCTGGGGCTAAAACCTTTGGCTCTCAAGGGACTGGGGTTGGCTCCCAGAGCGCTGTGCTGGCTGGGCTGCCAGACTGTCCTCAGTGGGAAGTTAGCTTCTCTGTCTCATTTTGTGGGTTCTGTAACTCCAAAGTTTGTTCAGAGTCCTCTTTTACATGGATTGGGGAAGGTGGAAGCTGGAGCCATGCTGTTTCCCATAAGGCAAACGCAGTGTTTAAAAGAAATAAATATGGGAGGGGGAAGAACATTTATGAGCTATGTGCAAATAAAAAGAGTGATCCTGAATGAATTTTTTGGTACATTAATATAATAGGTATCAATATATAAACAGTAAAATCAAGTAAATGGGTTTTTTTTCTTTGTAAGAAAGGATACTACAACAGTCCAATTAGTTTTTTTTTTTTAAAGAGGGGGGGAAATGCTATTTTCCTCTAAGGGATCCCTATAAATCAGAGTATTCAAGACTGATATTCCTACACCATGAATCTCCCCAATGGGTCCTTACAAATGTGAAGGGCCCCAAAATGATCCTGAGTGAAACTCTCATTGTATACCATCCCCTCCAGAGTTATTTCACCAACTTAAACTTGCAATGGCAGAACAGGTTCCTGAATCATAGATGACTATAACTTTGTAGATTCTGGAAGATAACCTTGAGTGATCAAGTTTCTAGTAATGTCATTCACATATCCCAACTGGTATGCTTCCCAGTAATAATCTGACTTACTTATTTTAGCAAAGATATTTACTAAGATGATACTATAAGAAGAGTAGTTATTAAAAATAAAACACACCAAACCAGGGACAAACTCTATCCTTGTAAATTTAATCCTCAAGAGAGTGGGATCAAGCTTAAAATTAAAAGACACTAAAACAAACCCACTGGGAACTAATTTGGTAAAGGGGTAACACAATTCCCAGTTACCAGAAGTGCTTTTCTCCCTTCATAGAGTTCTCATGAAGTTCTCTTTAGATATAACTGAGTCAACTGTGTTGACCTCAAGGATTGGTGCCTTTGTAGAGTCTATAGCAAATACTTCTCTGCCATGAGGGGTCATGTTCCCTGAAACAACTTCTCCTTGGGTAACTTGCTCCTAGCTGGATATATCTTCTGCTAGTCCAGGCTCTTTGATCTCAGCTGAATGTACTACTTACTAGTATATTCTTACTTACTGTAGCAGCAAGCACCCCAGTGTCCCAGAGTGGCTGCCAACCAGGTTCTTAGATCTGCTTTTGTAAAGTAAAGCAACTCAAAATCAGTTAACAAGCTTACTTTAATCAAACAAACATATATTACCTAGTTCAGGGGGAAAAGGTCAGCATCCTGAACTTCAGAGTATATAGACAGATCAAATAGACAGGCTTCCAACCTGCAACCATTATATCAATACCAAATCACAGTTACCAGAGAGGGAAGCATCAACATCTGGGTTTTCAAAGGGGGCGAGGAGGGGCTCTCAATGGCTGCCCAGAGTCTCATCTGGTCAAATCACACAACACTTCTCAAAATAAGCCCCAAAGCCTCCCCTCAGGGTTTATATAGCCCTCTCCTGGCTCAGAGAATGTAACAACCTTCTTGACCCACTCTCTAATCCCAAAGTATCAAGTTGTGGGCTTTCCTGAAAAACAAGCCTCCCACCACAGGCTCCAGGTGCACTTGAGCTAGGGGCAGGGAAGATCTTTAAATTTGCATTTCCATTACACTTACTACTTACCTCTCTTATCCCCTTCCCCCCCTCTGCTTTCCAGCAGGGTAAGATAGATTTTCATACACAAGTGAGTGTGTGTTATTCCCTCCTTAAGCCAAATCCAATGAGAGTAAGGTTCAATTATTTCCTCTCAATTCCCACCCTCTTCTCCTCCATTGTAAAGTTCTTTCTTGCCTCCTTTATGTGAGATGATTTATTACATTCTACTTCTGCCTTTCTCTTTCTCCCAGTACTTTCTTCTCAACACTTAATTTTGTGTTTTAGGTACCATCCCTTCATATTCAGCTGACACACACACATACATACACACACACACACACACATACACACATGCATGCATGAATGCAAACACATATACATCCATACACATATATATATACATGTATATACACATATATACATACACATACACACATATGTATGGATGGATATATATTCATTCTAATTACCTAATACTAAGAAAGGTCTCATGAGTTACAAATATCATGTTTCTATATAGGGATGTAAACAGTTCAACTTTAATAAGTCCATTATGGCTTCTCTTTCCTGTTTACCTTTTCACATTTCTCTTGATTCTTACATTTGAAAGTCAAATTTTCTATTTAGCTCTTCCAAGAATGCTTGGAAGTCCTCTATTTCATTGAAATTCCATTTTTTCCCCTTAAGTATTATGCTCAGTTTTTCTGGGTAGGTGATTCTTGGTTCTAATATTACCTCCTTTGACCTCTGGAATATCATATTCCAAGCCCTCTGATTCCTTAGTGTAGAAGCTGCTAAATCTTGTGTTATCCTGATTGTGTTTTCACAATATTTGAATTATTTCTTTCTGGCTTTCTGTAATATTTTCTGCTTGAGCTGGGAACTCTGCAATTTGACTACAATATTCCCAGGAGTTTTCCTTTTGGGATTTCATTTAAGAGGCAACCAGTGGATTTTTTTCATTTTATATTTTAGCCTCTGGCTGTAGAATATCAGGGCAGTTTTCCTTGATAATTTCTTGAAAAATGATGTCTAGGCTATTTTTTTTATCATGACATGATTTTCAGGTAGACCAATAACTTTTAAATTATAGCTCCTGGACCTATTTTCCAGGTCAGTTATTTTTCCAATGAGATATTTCACATTGTCTTTTATTTTTTCATTCTTTTGGTTTTGTTTTATAATTTCTTGATTTCTCATAAAGTTATTAGTTTCCATTTGCTCCATTCTAATTTTTAAGGAATTATTTTCTTCAATGAACTTTTGGACCTCCTTTTCCATTTGGCCAAACCTGCTTTTTAAAGCATTCTTCTCCTCATTGGCTTTCTGGACCTCTTTTGCTATTTGGGTTAGTTTATTTTTAAAGGTTTTTTTTTTTTCAACATAGGCCGTTGATTTTATGATTTCTTGTATCACTCTCATTTCTCTTCCCAATTTTTCCTCTACTTCTCTTATTTGATTTTTAAAATCCTTTTTTGAGCTCTTGCACATCCTGAGACCATTTCATATATTTTCTTGGAGGCTTTGGATGTAGGAGACTTGACCTTGCTGTCTTCCTCCAGTTGTATGCTTTGATGTTCCTCATCATCAAGGACATAAGAAAATACCTTTTCACCAAGACAGTAAGCTTCTACAATCCTATTTTTTTCCTGTTTGCTCATTTTCCCAGCCAATTGCTTGACTTTTGAGCTCTTTGTTAAGTGAAGGGTGTACTGCCTCAAGTTTAGGGGTTTTATACAGTTGTTTTCAGAGATATCTCTAGGGACCTGTAAATTCTCATTTCCTTCAAAGTGATATGATCAAAGGAGAGGTGTTTACTCCTCCCCTTGCCTGGGCTCTGGTCCATGAGCAACCACCAGCACTCTTTTCTGCAAGCACTCTTTTCTGCCCTGGAACTCCGAGGAGGATTCCCTCTCCACGGCCTCCACCAGTTCTGCCAGGCCAGCACTCCTCCTCACCCCAGGACTACCATTCAGGACTTCGACTTAGATCAGTCACTGGATTCCCCCACCAAGAGGGAGTAGGATAAAAGCTCCAAAAGCAGCAGCAGTAGCTGCAGCTTCTCTGGGGCTGGGTCTGGGGCTGGACCATGCTCCTCTCTCACCCATGTGAGAGAGCTTTCCCACTGACCTTTGAAGTTGTCTTTGGTGTTTGTGAGTTGAGAAGTCGGGAAACCACCACAGCTATCAGTGCTTCAGTGCCCTGTGGCCTGCTCCAGTCCCTTCTGTGCCCAGCACTGCCCATGCTGGGCTGTGCTCCACTCCAAGCCTGGTGCAATAGACCCTTCCTGTCAGCCTTCCAGATTGTCTTGGTCTGGAAATCTGTTTCACTCCGTCATTTTGTGGCTTCTACTGCTCTAGAATTTGTTTAGAGTCTTTTTTTACAGGTATTTTGAAGGGTTTGGGATCAGAGCTCAAGCAGGTCCCTGCTTCTACTCTGACATCTCGGACCTGCCCCCTGAGATAACTTTTTACAATAGTCTTTCAATTATTAACTTCAAGTGAGACACAAAACAAGGAGACTAACGCTGACCAGAGTATTTACCACAGCTGTAGATGGTTAGTGCAAATTACAGATGGAAGCTGAATTACCTATTCATGGTGAGGTCCTCCAGATACTCTAGTGTGAAAATAACATTGCAAGTTCAACCTAACAACACACATGGGAAAAACCAAGTGGATGATGAATTCCTATTACCTAGACTATAATGGGTAGTTGAATGGATAATCTATTTACCTGATTCATTGGTACATATATTTTGGACACTCCTGACTCTCCAACCCTTTCTTTACTATACCAGAAACACCTCTTCACACTAGAAATTCACTCCACTTTTCACATTGGAAAAGCACACCACCTCTGTGATCTTTTTCTCTGTTTGGCTGGTTCATCCTAGAAGTAGATTTTGAGAAAAGTGCCCAGGCCAGTCACATTTTCATTCCAATTCACATTGTACTCCTAACTGCCCCTCACTGCTATGTATATACCTCCTTCCCTATCACCTACTTTTCAATTCCTTTTTATGTATTGTCTTTCTCCATTAGAATGTAAGTTAGTTGAAAGCAGAGACTATCTTTCTTTCTGTTTGCATTTGTATTCCCAGTGCATGGCATATAGTAAACACTTATTAAATGCTTACTGACTATTGACAGTGCAGATAAATAAGGAATTGGGCTGATTTGACCAGGAGGAAGAACTGGCTGAATTGCATTTGGGAAACTGCATAATGTTTTCAAAAAAATTACTATTTTCTTTCTTACTCTTTTCTCTGAGAATCATTCCATATGATGCTATTGAAAATTCCTGATGCCATGTAATCTTCTTTATGAAAACTTGAAATTGAGGAATCTTAAAACGTCAAAAGGACTTTAGAATAATACCTAATAATACTAGCTAGCATTTATATAATGCTTTAAGGTTTACAAAGTTCTTTGCAGATATTATATCATTTTATCCTCAAAATCACCCTGGGAAACAGGGGCTATTATTATCCTCATTTCAGAGGTAAGAAAATTAAGGTACATAGAGGTTAAGTGACTTGCCCAGGGTCACCCAGAGAGTAAGAGTCTGAGATATGATTAAAATTTAGGTGTTTCTGACTCCAGGTCCAATGACTTTATCTGCTGCACTCCCCAATTATGTAGTCTAATCCTTTTATTTTGCAAAGGAGGAAATTGAGTCCCAGAAATGGGGAACAACTTGTCAACATTCATGAAGCTGGTCAGCAGCAGGGCCCAGACTAAAATCTCCTGATTTCTACTTCAGGGATATTATGAGCTGACTTACATACCAAGGTATGTAAGAAAAATAGTGATTATTATTTAGCCCTCAAAAATTTTTTTTCATCTTGAAAATGCTTTGGAAACAATTAATTAATCAAAAAGAATTTTTACCAATCAGTAAAAATGCTCTTTACAGTGTATTAAACCTCTTGAAAGACATTATTTATTCAGCTGCATTTTCTCCTTATTCATAAGAGAGTCATCAGTTTCTCTTTCAGGGGGTATGGTATGTGCTTGCACTCTGGGGAGCCCCTCATACCCCACTTCCTCTATGTATATGAACACTACACACTCTTCCTCTGTCTCTTACAAAATATTTTTTAAATAGTTATGTTTTCTGGTGGTGATTAAGATATTTTTCATAATATGAGGCCCAGAATCTGTAGTGCTTTATCAAATTTATAATTTGTCTCCTTGTCTCAAATCTTTCCCCTTGTCAATCCCTCTTCCACACAGGTGTCAAAAGGGTATCTCTCTTTTTTTTTTTTTTTTTGGAATTGTTTTTGTTATTCGGAACTTATCAAACACCAACAAATATGCACATTTTCACATACAAAGAAAAACAGAAAAAGAAGATTGTATAATGAAACAACAACTCTCCATTATGTACATGTTGGGTTTTTTTTAAAGATCTAATAAATTCAGCACATAAGTAACAAAGCTGTCCCACTTGTCTATATTTCCCTCTAAACCTCCTTCTGTTCTGTTCTGTGCATTAAAAAAAAACAAAACAGCTTCATTGATGTCCTTTCCTTTCTTTTTTTTTGGCATTGTTCTGATTAGGATACCTCCCCCTCAAGCAATTCACCCACCACCATTACTAGATAAACCCTCACTTGTAACAGAAAAGCATAGTCAAGTAGAACAGTCCGTATATTGGCCATGTCCAAAAATGTATGTCTTAGTCTACATTTCTGGTATATGGCCTTTCTGTCAAGTGATAAGTAACAGGTTTCATCATTATTCCTCAGGAATCATGGTTGGTCATCATATTGATCAGAGTTTTTAAGTCTTTCAAAGTTTGGTGGGGTTTTTTCTCCTTTCTTTATACTGTTATAGTCATTATATAAATTGTTTTCCTAGATCTACATGCTTTGCTTTGTATCACTTCATACAAATTTTATCCAGTTTCCCTGAACATGACCCTTTTGTCATTTCTTATAGCACGATAATATCCTATTACATTCCTACACTATAACTTGTCTAACCATGTCACCACTAAGGAGCATTGTACCTTAGTTTTTAGTATTTTGCTACAACAAAAAGTGCTTTGTATATATGAATCCTTTCCTTCTTTGTTTTATCTCTTCAGGGTACATTCCTAATAATGGAATTTCTAGGTCAATATATATGAAGTTTAGTGATTTTAATACACTTCCAAATCACTTTCCAGAATGTTTGGTCCAATTCATAGTTCCTGATCAGAGTGCTGCTGTGGTCTTTCAGCCCCCTGTGGCATCTTTAGTCAAGATTTGGCTTCAGTCTTCCAGACTCCCTGGGGCATCCCTGGCTGGGGCTCTGCTGCCAACTTTCTGCCTGAGCTTGAGTTGGCTTCCCTGCTAGGACCCCTCTTTAAGACCTCCCCCCGTCTGGCTATCTTTTTGTGCAGCTCTTGGCTCTGGTAAGGAGTTCATTGATGTCGCTCCTTGGATTTCTTGACCAGCTGGTTCCTTTTTTAGATCATTGCTGGAGATCATTATGGGAGAGCCAGGATTTTTGACCTTTCATGCCACCATCTTAACTCAAAGACCATGATGGTTTTCCTAAAGCACAGATCTGACCATTTCACTCCCCTGTTCAACATGGGCTTCCTATTTCTCAAGGATCAAAAACAAACTCCTCTCTTTGGTGTCTAAAGCTCTTCAAAATCTGGCTCTATATACCTTTCCAGAGTTTATTACATAGTATTCCTCTTCATATACTCTGTGGTTCAGCAAAATAGGCCCATTTATTGGTACTCTTGCATGAAATTCCCTCTCCTGTCCCCATGCCTTTGAATAGACTCACTCATGCATGACATGCAGTCTTTTTTCTCCTTTGCCTCTTAGAATCTCTGGCTTCCTTCAGGCTTGCACTCAACTTCCAAACTCCCACATAAGATATTTTTTGATCCCATCACCTACTAGTACTTCATTCCCTCTTCCCCTGAAATTATTTCTGTAAAATGTACAACTGATTTGACTCTCAGATTTTGTATCTCTAAAAGGAGAATGTTAGACCTGTAAAGTCCCTTCTAGACCTTAATCTGTGGTCCTATGATCTGTGAGCTCACTAATGAGAAATGTGGCCACTAATTTAAATTTAGACATTTTGGGCATTTTTGGAGATCACTTTGTCCAGGGGTGGAGAACCTGTGGCCTCAAGGCTACCTGTGACATTCTAGGTCCTTAGGTGTAGCCTTTTGCCTGAGTCCAAGTTTTACAGAGGGAATTCTTTTTTTAAGGGGATTTGTTCTGTGAAGTTTGAATTCAAAGGGTAGCACTTGAGGACCTAGAGGGCTCCATGTGGCCTCCAGGCTGCAGGTTCCCCACCCCTAATTCCTTCATGTTAGAAATGAGAAAAATGAGACTAAAGAGGGAATAACAGAGGAAGTCTGAAAAGGTCATTTAAACTCAATCCAGTCTTCCATTATACAATGTTGTTTTCTAAAGTCTCAAAAGTATATTTGACAGTTTCTACTTTCTGCTATGCTTTATACTTTATACCCCACCTTGAGAGCTGGGAGTCTTTGAGTCTAGTCTCAGTTATGTTCCCCTGGCTGATCAGCTCTGTGACTTAGGCAAGTCACTTTACATCTCTTGATCTGTTTCTTCCTTTGTCAAATGAAGGCCTTGATATGACCAGATGATCTCTAAGATTTCCTCCACCTCTAACATTCTAATCTTGATTCTGTCACTTATAATTCACACCAGCTAGCATAAATTGGTTGTCTGCCCTTCTTTGCATAAATTTGTTTTAGGAAAAGCAAAAGTGAAGAGTCGCTTCTTACCTGTGTGATTATGCCATATTATGCTGTAGTGAAGAATAGAACTCTAGGGTTCCTTTATTTCTCTCTTTACAAATTCTGATGAATTCTGGGCCCTCCCCATCTGTTCCATGGAATCTTAAAAGATCAAATCAAAAACTGTTTCAAAATCCGTTGTGCCTTTCTTCTTCCTTAGTCCATTTGGATGGTGCCTTCTCTGCCTTTCCTTTTCTTAAAGTCTGCCTTGCTCTGTGTCTTCTTATGCCTGTCTAAAAATGTTTGTGAGAAAGGGGTTTGGGAAATAGAAGACATGATTGAGTCCTGCCATTGTTTCGAGCACAGTCAAAAGAAGCATTTATTAAGCAGTTACCATGTATAAGCTTTTGTGCAAGGTTCTGGGAATATAAAGTAAAAAACAAAACTGCTCTGCCCACAAGGTGAGGAGAGATATGACATTTACACAAACAAATACAAGTTAGAGAAAGGCTCATAGTGGAGGCAGCTCCTGAGCTGAACTTTAAAGGAGGGCCGGTGTAGTAGAGTATAAGGGATACTGGGCTTTGTGGAAGGAAATACAGGTTTCAAAATCTTGCCTCCTACATTTACTAGTTATGTCACTATAAACAAGTTACTAACTTTCTGTAAACTTCAGTTTAATAATATGCAAAATATTAACTAATAAAATATTAGGTACCTTTGAGGTAGGTAGTTACCTATTTCAAAGGATTTGGGGAAAACCAAATTAGATCATCTTTGGAAAGTGCATTGTAAAACTTAAAAGCTTCTATAGAAATGTCAGTTATTGTTATTGAAGAAAGCTAAGGATTCTTCCTGAGAAACAGAGCTGAGTAAGGAATGCATTGGGAACATAGGGGATGGCCTCCACAAATGCATGAAAGTGGGAAATAGAATGCCGATTTTGACAAATAACCAGTATTCTACTTTGGCTAGAGAACAATATGAAATAAGGCTGGAAAAACAGAGTGAAGCCTGATTATGGAGGGGGTCAATGCAAGTGTAAGGTCCTTGTGTCATTGAAGAAGCAAAGGCCAAGTCAGCTACTGGACGTTTTTGAGCAGGAGAAAAATGGGTGAAGGATGCACGTAAAAGAGAGGTTAAAGTCTAGAAGTAAGGAGATAAATGAGATTATTTTGATAGTACTGATGAATGCAGATAAGGATCTCTGGAGGCAATATTTATGATGAGAGAGATGTTGGAGAAGTAGACTGACCAAGATAGAGAAAGTGAGTATTAGATTGGGATACAGTGAGGAAGGGTGAAGAAGCAAAGTGAATGCCAGTTTTCTGAGCACCAGGACTAGGAAAATAGTATTGCTTAAATCATTAAGCAGTTTAGCATGAAAGATGTCTTCAGCTCGGTAGAGGTCTTCTAAAACTATAGTCATGTAGAGGGTAAAAAGGATCTAGAGCAGCATTGTTTACTTACCCTAAAATGCTAGAAACAAGTTCAGCAGAAGACATTGCAGTAGATCAGTAATCAACATTTATTGTAATTCTGAGCAGTCTAGTCTTGTGGAAGTACAAGAGATTCAAAGAAAGACTTTGACCATCTAAAGACTTATTGAATGTCATTCTAGATAGATGAGTTCCCCAGATAGTTGATGGTTTACCCTTTAAAGGATTAAAGCTTTTGTGAATTGTTAGCATTACTTTGAAGATCTTCTTACAACAAATACACATATTTTCCTACTTTATTTCTAGCTCACATTGAAGATAATATAAGCTCTTTTCAATGGCCCCTTTATATAGTCAGACTCCAAGTCAAGAAGCATTTATTTAGCGTTTATTACTTTCCAAGAACTGTACTAATAGTCCCGAACCTCCATGTACAAATGAAGGTGAAAACACATGACTAAATGATTATATCCATGTATATATATGGTAGAATATGATTAGGTGCATGGGAGGGATTGGTTCGGTATGGATAGGAATGAGAGAGTGGAAAGTTGTGGCCAGGGAGGGAGTTTCAGCAGCCTAAGACTCATAATCACATTCTAAATAGAACCACAGTGCAATAGCTTGTTACGCCCTTCACAGGAACAATAATAATGTTGATCTGATTATCAATCCCTAAGCAAGAGGTTGAAGTGACATGAGGTAAAATACCCAGGGCCAACTTACTGATGGACACATGCGCATATGTAAGTAAACACACACTTATGCATTATGTACATATGCACATAGAAATTGCCTTATCATTCATGTAATGTATGAATGATGCAATGCAAGATAATATGTGTTATATATGTAAGCACAATATTTACATGCATATGTAAAACATGTATATGCAACCTGTATAACAGAGTGGAGGGTGGAGAGAGAGAGAGACAGAGAGAGAGAGACAGAGAGAGAGAGAGAGAGACAGAGAGAGAGAGAGAGAGAGAGAGAGAGAGATGTTTAGTTTCAGTCATTTCTGACTCTGTGTCCCTATTAGGGGGTTTTATTGGCAAAGATACTAGAGTAGTTTGTTATTTTCTTCTCTGGCTCATTTTACAGATCAGGAAACTGAGGTAAACAGCTTTAAGTGACTTGTCCAGGGTCACACTGCTAGTATCTGAGGCCAGATTTGAACTCCAGGCCTATCTACTGTGCCACCTAGCTGTCTGTATTGTGGATATGCATATACATATACATATACATATACATATACATATACATATGCACATTCAGTTCAATTCAACAAACATTTATTAAGTGCCTACTATGTACCAGTCACTGTACTAAGTGTTGGGGATACAACGAATAAAAAAAGATAATCCCTGACCTCAAAGAGTTCACGATCTAATGGAAGAAAACAACACACAAAGATGCAGGAAAGGGCATCAAGAGTAGAGGGTGTACCTAGGAACATATTTTGTTCTGGAGATTAAAACCAAGCAGAACAGCAGATACAGAGCAAAATGAATACAAAAGTCTTTCTGCCCTCTATCAAGGAGGGTGTTGGGAGGAGTATGGTACTCTATCCTCCAGCCCTTCACTCAGAGACAGGAGAAGAGGCAGAGGGAGATGGTGTCAGTCTGGGCTTGAGTGAGTCACATGGTGATGAGATTAGAAGTGATGACCTTAAGGTGGGAGGGGCATCTTCTTCCCTCCTTCCTTCCTTCCTTCCTTCCTTCTATCCATCCATCCATCTGTCCATCCATCCACCTATCCATCTGTCTATCCATCTATTTATCTATCTATCCATCTATCCATTCATCTATCTATCTATCTATCTCTATCATGTGTATGTGCTAAGTGGCACAGTAGATAGAATGCCATGCCTAAAGTCAGGAAGATTCTTTTTCCTGAGTTTAAATTTATCCTCAGACACTTACTAGCTGTGTGATCCTGAGCAAGTCACTTAACCCTGTTTGTCTCAGTTCCTCATCTGTAAAATAATCTGGAGAAGTAAATGGCAAACCATTCCAGTATCTTTGCCCCCCAAAAACACTGCCCCAAAATAAATAGGATCATGAAAAATTAGACATAATTAAAAAATGACTGAACCACTACACACACACACACATATATACATACATAGAGAAGGAGGGACAGAAAGAGTATACATATGTACATATGTAAAAATTCATTCATTCATTCGATAAATAATTATTAAGTGCCTACTATTTGCCAGGCACTGTGCTAAACAATGGGGATATAAAAAGAAGCAAAAGACAATCCCTGTCTTCAAAGAGTTCACAATCTAATGAAAGAGACAACATGCAAACAAGCAAATACCAAGCAAGCCATATACAGGATAAATGGGAAATAATTAAAAGAGGGAATTAAGAAGGATTAGGGAAGGTTTCCTGTAGAAGATGGGATTTTAGTTGGAAGTTGTTTGGTTATTGTCTGAAATCAAAGAATTGTAGTAGCTCAAAAAAAGTGAGATATTCAAATTTAGCAGCATCCTCACTCCAAATACTCATGTGGATTACTTGTGTCCTGCCTGTGGCAGACCCCTCAGCTCTCATGATACTACAATTCTACTTTACTCTTAGAGTACAGCATCTTCTTTCATGTGAGCACACCATGCTGTGTCAGTGTCTCCCACGTTTCATAATAGATTCCAAAGTTCTTTAGAGAGACCTTGAGAGTGTCCTATCTCTTCTTCTGACCTCTGTGTGAGAGCTTGCCTTGTGGGAATTCTCCATAAAATAGTCTTTTAGGCAAATGTACATTTGCTGTTCGAACAATGTGGCCAGTTCATCAGAATTGCATTCTCTGCAGTAGAGTTTGAATGCTTGGTAATTCAGCTTGAAAAAGAACCTTAGTGTCTGGTACTTTATATTGCCAGGCAATCTTTAGAATCTTCCTACAATTCAAATGGAAGTGATTCAGTTTCCTGGCATATCACTACTACACTGTTCAGATTTCACAGGCATTCAACAATGAGGTCAGCACAATGGTTCTGTAGACCTTCAGTTTGGTAGGCAGCCTAATGCCTCTTCTAGCTCATACTTTCCTTTAGAGCCTCTTAAACACTTAAGCCAGTTCTAGCAATGCTTGTGTCAACCTCATCATCCATATGTGTCTCCCTGGAAGGTAAGTGAACTTATTATCCCTAGCATTAAAAATTTCTCCATTTGCTATAACCAATGACTTTATATGCGAATGATGCAGCTGGTTGGAGGAGAACCTATATTTTCTTGGTGTTAATTGTCAGGCCAAAATTAGCGCATGCAGCAGAGAATCAATCCATACTATGTTGTATCTCAGCCTCCGAGGCTCATTGAGTGTACAGTCATCTGTGAACAAAAAGTATATACCAACTCTCCCTTCTCTTTAGTCTTGGCTTGTAGCCTTTTCATGTTAAATAATTTACCATGAGTGTGGTAGTTGACCTTGATTCCATTTTCATCCTCAAAGAAGTATCTGACAACATCACTGAAAACATCATGCTAAAAAGCATAGGAGCAAGCACACAGCTCTGCTTCACTCCCTTAGTGAATGGAAAAACTCCAGTGGATCATTCATTGTCCAGATCCCACATAAGCATGCCATCATGGAACTAGTGTATACAACTGAGGAACTTCTCAGGGCAACCAAATTTTGCCATGATCTTCCACAAGCCCTCAAAACTGACAGTGTCAAATACCTGTGGACAGATCGACAAATATTGTGTATAGATCCCTGATCAGCTAGCTCCTGACATGGAGCTAATGAGCAGCAAACCCCGTATCAATCCTACTTCTGCCCTTTCTAAAGCCACACTTGGCACTTGGTTAGATGACCATCTTCCAAGTGAAGGATCAGCCTATTAAGGAAGACTGACAAAAATCTTGCCAACAATGACAAAGAAAGGGATCCCCCTCCTCACCCTGTGTTCTGTCACAGGACAACCTATTTCCTTTTCCTTTATAGAAATGGACAATGGACAATATCCTTGAACTCCTGGGGAATAACCTCCTCTTGCCATATAATCCAGAAGATTCCAGTCAGCTTTTGTATGAGCAGTGGACCGCCTGCCTTATAAATCTCCAATGGAATAGAATCAGCACCAGGTGCTTTGCCACATAAGATGAGCTTAATAGCATTCACAGTTTCTTCTTTAGTTTGAAGTTCACCTAAAGAGGGATTGACTTCAAGCTCAAGTATATAGTCCATGGCTTCAGCATTGGTTGATGACAGTCTGTTGAGGACATTATGAAAAGTATTCAGCCCATCTCTCCAGGATCATGTCCTTATTGCTCACCAATGTGGCTCTATCAGAGCCTAGTAGTTGAGATGAACCATAGGCCTTTGGCCCATAAATATCCTTCAGGGCATTATAAAAATGCTTTGCGTTGTTGCTATCAGCATCAATCTGAATTGCATCTGTCTTCTTACTCAGTCAAGAACCATGCATCTCTCTAAACATACCTTGCACTTTATTATTTTTTTTTGGAGGGCAATTGGGGTTAAGTAACTTGCCCAAGGTCACACAGCTAGGTTTTTTGTTGTTGTTGTTTGTGTGTGTTAAGTGTCTGAGGCCGGATTTGAACTCAGGTCCTTCTGACTCCAGGGCCAGCGCTCTACTTGCACTTTACTTTTGATGGAGTTAACTGCTGCCTTCTTAGAGACAAACTATTCTGCTGCTAAACCCTGTGGAGTTCTCATTTTTCATTTAGTAACTTCTGAATTTCCCTTTCATTTTTATCAAACGTTTTCTTTTTGTGAATGTTCTGGCCCAAATGAGTAAATGTGGTGCTAAATCTTGGAAAGCTGCCCACAACTTTTCTGTGTCACTGTTGCCAACCATGTGTTGGCTTAGCTTTCCCTCCAAGTTAGTAACAAGCTGTTCATAGGCAGAGAAGTGCTCTAATATGTAGACTTTAAGTCTTCTGGTCCTCATCTTGCCTTAGAGCTTACCCTTTTGTTGAATGCAAATGTTTTGTTTGGAGACCATAAGTCTATGATGTGTCCAGCACTCTATGTCTCCTTTATCACTCTCACTTTCAGTCTGTCTCTTCTCCTTATAATGACATAGTCTATTAAATGCCAATGTTTGCTACAAGGATACATCCACAAAGTTTTATTGAGTTTAGGTAAACAAAAGGTAGTGTTAGTGATGAGGTCATGTAATGCACAAGTCTTCAGTAGCAAGAGACTGTTGCTGTATCCAACTCCATTCCTCCCAAGGACTCCCTACTCCGTCTGATAGCTTGTGCCTACTCTGGCATTAAAGTCTCCCAAAATTCCAAACTTGTCTTCTTTTGATACATTGATGATGAGGGGATACATGTTTTTCTGGAGTGGCCACAATGATGGGGAGTGCTATGTAGCTGGCATAGTTTTTGTAATCAAATCTAATATAGTCAACAAGCTTGTATGCCTCCCAAAAGGAGTGAACAACAGGCTCATGACAATGTGATTGCTATTTGCAGAGAAGTGCCATACCACCATCCATCATCAGTTCATATGCTCTCACCAAGACAAACCCCGATGAGGTTAAAGTTAGAACTTAAAGAAAGCCAGGGAGGTCAGTAGTCAGAGTTAGAGAAAGGGAGCATTCTAGGCATATGGGGACAGTCAGAGAAAATGCCCAGGGAAAGAGAAAGTGTCTTCTTCATGGGACAGCCAGAAGACCAGTGTCATTGCATTGAAGAATATGTGCTAGGGAGTAAGGTATAAGAAAATAAAAAAAGGTAGGAGAAGGCTAGGTTATGAACAGTTTTGAATACCAAATCAGATTTTGTATATGATCCTGGAGGCCATAGGGAGTCACTGGAGTTTACTGAGTAGGGTGGGTGACATGATCAGACCTCTGTGTGTGTGTATATATATATGTATGTATATATATATACATATATATAACTATATTATATACTATATAGAATATATAGTGCCTATATAGAGTGCATATTATTTAGATATATAGATATGTAATGTGTGGGATAATATATACATATATTCTCCATATATGCATAATGTATAGAATAGAATGAAAGTAAAATCTAAGCCTTCAAATGAGTGATCATTGAATGTGGTACTTCAATCTCTTACTCAGAGATTGATATTCAGATCTACATTACAATGCTCCTATGAAGGGCATAACAAGATATTGCCCTAGGGGACAATTTAGAATGTGATTAGGAGTCTTATGCTGCTAAAGCTCTCTCCCCTGGCCAAAACTTTCCTCTCTCATTCCTAGCCATACCTGGTCAATGCCTATCATCCTCCCAATCACACTGCCATAGTCTTCTACTGTGCCATTTAGAATCCTTCTTCTCTTTCTTAAAGAAAGAAAATCATCCTTCCTGTCAGACCTATTCCACTCTCTCAAAAACTATTTTGTTTAGAATTAGTATTTAATTTTTATCCATTACTACCACTAGAACAGAAGCCCCCTGAGGGTAGAAGCCAATTCATTTTTTTCCCCTTTGGTTCTTTAGTACCTACTAGAGTATGTGGTAAAGTGTAGGCATTTAATAAGTGCATGCTGAATTGAATTGAATATCTCAGGGACATTCTTATGAACACTCATTATTATACTATGCTGCCTGGAGGGCCTGATGAGGGCAAATAGAGTTACTTGCTTCTACACCAAAAGGCCTCAGCCTGCTTTATTATTTTAGTTCTTGTGACTCCTCTGTAGCAAGATGTCACTTCTAAATCTTGTCAGTGTACTTGCTAGGAGCATCCTCTTTCCCATCTAATTCTTTATTTCTCATTTGTTTGAGAAATCAGATAACACAGTTTGAAAAAATTGTGTGTGAGTTAAGAGTAAATAGGTGCTGAATAAGGGATATATAGGGCAGCTAGGTGGTGCAGTGGATTAAGAACTGGGCTTGGAACCAAGAAGACTCATCTGAGTTCAAATCTGTCCTCTGACATTTACTAACCGCATGACCCTGGGCAAATCACCTAACCCTGTGTGTCTCAGTTTTCCTCATCTGTAAAATGAGCTGGAGAAGGAAATGGCAAACCACTCCAGTATATCTACCAAGAGAACTCTAGAGTCCAGTATGGCTGAAAAACAACATTTATTATTTATTTATAATATGCCAGGCAGCATACAAAGTAATTTACAAATATTTCTTTTCATCCTCACAGCAAGCATGTGAGGGAGGCACTACTATGATCTCTATTTTAGAGTTGAAGAAACTAAAGCAGAAAGATTAAGTCATGGTCACAGTTATTAAGTGTCTGAACCAGATTTGAACTTAGGCCTTGTTAACTCCAGCCCACCACTGTCCCACCTAAATGCCACTGAATAAGTCACTGAACTCTATTCTTTTGCATAAATTTCCTAAGATACTAAGCATAAATACAGTAAAAATTCTTATTTGATGTTTAAAGAATTTAATTTTGCTTTTTTCTTGACCCTTTGTTGTATTTTGCAAAGGTTATTGTATGAAACTTGGTTAATGCCTTCAATGAATTTAAAATCTAGGTGGGAAAAATGCATAAAGTGCTAAGTAAGAAGTGAGCCAGTATGCAACAAATAGTTGCACAATTGATAAAATGACAGTCATGAGCTTTGGACTGGAAAGGAAAAAACTAAATATAGCTAATGATGTTTGATACCCAAGACAAAATAGTAAGATAACACCTAGCTGCCCTGTCTTTGAAAGGACATGGGAAATGGGAGAGGTATCTTAAGATTGGATAAAGAAAAACGAATGGATGGATAGATGAAAAATCATTAAATATTTACTATGTGGGGTGGCTAGGTGGCGCAGTGAATAGAGCGCCGGCCCTGGAGTCAGAAGGACCTGAGTTCGGAGCCGGCCTCCAACCATTAATCCACAAAAAAAAAAAAAAACAACTAGCCGTGTAACCTTGGGCAAGTTACTTAATCCCAATTGCCCTAAAAGGGTCGGCTAGGTGGCGTAGTGAGTAAGAGCGCCGGCCTCAGAGTTGGGATGACCCGAGATCAGATCTGGCCTCAGAAAATGAGCACCCACGCATAAATAATGACTAGCCGTGTAACCTTGAGCAAGTTACTTAACCCCAATTGCTTTAAAAAATATATATTTACTATGTGTCAGATACTCTGCTAAATGCTGGAGATGTAAACACAAAGATATTGCCCTCAGGAAGCTTATATTCTGATAAAGAAACCACAAAGATAAGGGAGTGGTGGCCAGGAAGGGATGGTTTGATTTGGAAAATCTTGGGGATGGCAAGTAGATGTAACAATATGAAGGATGTCTAGAACTGGCTAGACAGTGAGCTATCTAAGATAATTGCCAACCAGGTCAGCAGGGACTGCCCTTTCAAAAAAATAAAACAGTCTATAAATGTATGGGCCAGGGAGACTGACTTCAGTTCTAGGCATTATTCTTGATCAAAGGTTCTTAACCTGGAGTTCATGAACTTGAAGTTTTAAAGTATTTTGATAACTGCTAAGTGACATCATGGATAAAACACTGATCTTGGAATGTGGAAAGTCTGAGTTCAAATCCTGAACCAGGCACTTTTTACCTCTGTGGATTTAGGCAGTAAATTACTGAATTTTTCAGTCTGCTTCCTCACAATAATAGCATCTCTCCTACTGGGTTATTGTGAAAATCAAATAAAATACTATATGTAAAACACTTATCAAACCTTAAAGTAAATAGTTATCTTCATAATTGCATTTCTATATAATTGGTTACCTATGTAATCCTTTTTTATGCATTTAAAATATTCTGAGGTGTCTTAGGTTTAACAAAACTGCCAAAGAGTTCCATGATGCAAAAGGGTCAAGAAAGCCTTTCTAGACTATTATAAAAGGAATATTTTGTAACTATCTTAAAAAAAAAGTGGCAGTAATTTAAACAGAACAGCTTTGTTCCATCAAGGACATATCAGATTAACCTCATTTCCCTGCTGGATAGGCTTATTGGTCTGTTAGATCAGTGGAATGCCATCTGTACAATTTGCCTAGATTTGAATTATGTACTTTGCAAAGTTTCTCTTGATATTCTTGTGGAAAAGAATAAGTGATATAAGTTAGACAATAGAATAGTAGGTAGATTCAGATCTGATCCAATGGCTGGTCCCAAAAAATAATTAATGCTTCTGCATCAATTTGGAAAGTTTTAAGACTTTAATTTTTTAACTGACTTAGATAGAGGTGTGGATGGCATAATTATTGAATTTGCAGGTGACAGAGCTAGGAGAGAGACCTAACACACTGGAAGACAAAGCTGAGATGCAAAAAATATCAATAGACAAGAATGTCACATTAAACCTAATAATACAAAATTTTATAGGGATAATTATAAAGAGTGACATTTTAGTCCCCACCCCCCCCCAAAAAAAACTCAACACAACAAACACCTAGCTTTGCAACAGAATACTAGAGAAAGACATCAATTCACCTAAAAAAGATCTGGAGGTTTTAGTGGACTGAAAGCTTAAAATTAGTCAAGACAGTAATAAGGATGCCAGATAAACTAATGAGATCCTATGCTCCCTTAAGAGGTTTAGAGCTTAGGACCACAGAGTCCCTCTGAATACTGTCCTGATGAGACCGCAGCTAGAATGTTGTATTCGCTATGGGGTGTTATATCTTACAAAAGACATCAATAAGCTGGTGTGTTGAAAGGAAGGCAGCCATAATAGAGTAAATATTTGTCCTTCTTTTTGCTTGTATTAGTATCTCAATGTGCATTGTATGGCACATAGTAAGCACTTAAAATGATTATTGACTGGTTTTTTATTTGTTTGTTTGTTTTTTGGAGGGGTGAAGGCAAGGCAATTGGGGTTAAGTGACTTGCCCAAGTTTACACAGCTAGTAAGTGTCAAGTGTTTGAGGTTGAATTTGAACTCAGGTCCTCCTTACTCCAGGACCAGTGATCTCTTCACTGTGCCACCTAAATAGAATGCCCTAGCCATCTTTCATATTGTAATATTTACTTGCCATCCCTAAGATTTTCCAAATTAAACCATCCCTTCCTGGCTACCACTCCCTTATCTTTGTGGTTTCTCTCTATTAGATTATAGGTTTATTGAGGGCAGACACTACTTCATCTTTATATTTGCATCTCCAGCATTTAGCAGAGTATTTGACACATAGTAGAAGGATGGAAAAGGCTTAAGATACTAAACAGAGGCATTTGTATTTGGTTCTTCAGGCATTAGAGAGCCACTGGAGCTTTTTGAAGAATGACTGTACCACCAAATAGAATGTGGTAAGGGAGTCCAGAATGGGATGAGATAATGTTAGGTAATACAACCTCCAACATCTTTAAGACCCTTTGCCAATGGTCTATATGATGTTTGATTCTCCAAAGGAGAAAAAAAGGAGACAGTTGTCTCCTTTCACTGAGGGTATCCAAGCAAAGGATAGGAAGAGTACACTGGACTTGTTTGTTCCTTTCATCTCTGAATTATTATGCTTCAAAAAAATTCTATGGTTCTGTGGCTCATTTAATCACTCAAAATGCTTTTAAGGGCCTATTCTGTGCTAGGACCTGTATTAGTGACTTCAAAATTCAAAGGCAACCCCCTGCTCCTGTATCAACAATACAATATTCACAATGGCTACAGTAACTATAACTACGCTGATACGGGTATTAATCACAAAATATACCAGGCTCTCTACATGGGGAATAAAGCTACAACATTTATTCAAATACCAGAAAAGTGAGTCACAAAACCAGAAAGTCAAAGCCATCACAGTAGTTATGAAGTTGGCACATATAGTTAATGTAGTAAACACCTACATTCTCAAGCCTTCAAAACAGAATAGGCTACCTCAGGCAAAGATTCTCCTCTCCCCCTCCAGGCAACTGCTCAGTGTCCAGGAAGCATGCTCCCAACAGCTCCGGCCCCCCTGCAGTTCCTGTCCCTGGCAGTCCTCAGAAGGAGTCGTTAGCAGAAATTCTAGCTGGCTCAAAAAAAGATCACACCTCCAGTGCCGCTGCAGCTCCCACCACCAGTCACTGAAAGCATTCTAGCTTGGTTTCCACTTCCTCTTGTCCCACCCCTTCCTGCTATGTCAGCAAATTCAAGGAGCATGGAAGATCTTTAAATCCCATAACCCTTACAGCCCCCCAAAAGCAAACCCCCAAACAAATACATTCCTTTCCCTCTATCTGGGGAAATACTGTGTACATATACAAATAAACATAGAATATATACAAAATCAACATAAGGTAGTCAGCAAGAGGGAGACACCAACAATCAGTGGAAAGACCTCAGGTCAGATATCACATTTGAGTTAAGTTTTCAAGGAAGCTAGAAGTCTTAAGAGGCAACAGGGTATGGTACCACTGCAATATTTACAGTACTGACCATGACTATAAATAGTCCCATATAGTGCTCCATCACAAAATATAACAAATTCTCCATATAGAGGACGGAACTGAAACATTTATTTACACACCAGAAAACGGAATCCCCAAACCAGTAAGTTAATTCCATCAAAGTAGCAAAGGAGCTAATAAGCCATAACAATACAGAGAACCACAGCATCTTTTAGCCTTCGCACAAACCAATATAAAATCAATATTTACTCATAAACCTCTCTATCTCCTTGCCTGATCTCCTCTCTCTCCCACCATCTCTCTCTATCTCTGACTCCCAGCTTCCTGTGGGCTATGCTTTACCCTTCAGCAAACTCCTCCTACTACAGGCTCCATGTGATTACTTTCAGCTAATTACGGGCAGAGTTTACTTTCAAAGCAGGGAAAGTCTTCAAATTCCCCCTAGGCCTGTTAAGGGGGAGGGAAGATCTTCAAATTCCTATTCCCATTACAAAGGGGGAGCTATTGTATTACCAGGATGGGCAAAAAGACATGAGGTGGGAGATGGGAGATGAACAGAAAGTAACCTGCTTGTCTAGACCAAAGAGAACAAAAGGAGGAGTGGAGTGTGACAAATCTGAAAATAATTTGGAGCTAATATTTTAAAGGGCTTTAGATGCTAAACAGGGTCATTTGTATTTGGTTCTTCAGGCAATAGGGAGCCACTGGAGCTTTTTGAAGAATGACTGTGCCACCAAGCAGAATGTGGTATGGTCCCTAAGTCCAGATGAGGATGAGGTAATGTTGCTAGGTAATAAAACCTCCAACATCTCTAAGATCCTTTGCCAATGATCTATATCAGTGATATTTGATTCTCCAAATAATATTCATATACTAAACCATTCCTTTTTTTCCAATAAAAAAGTCTTATGAAGTAGAAAAAGACTCATTTTGATCTTTCACGTTCTCTTCCTTTGTCCTGGACTTCATACCATGTTGACCTCTGAATTGTGTCATGTTTTTACCTTAAGCAACATGATTTCATCCACTAGGGGCTTCCCCAAGAATAAGCTCCCTTTATTATTGCAGAAAGACACATGTTCTGTGACTTAAAATCTTAAAGAGTTGCCTTCTATACTGAACGATTAAGTGACTTTTCTAGGGTCATCTAGCCAGTAGTGTCAGAGATATGACATGAATTCTAGTGACTCATACTTCAAGGCCAGCTCTCTACATACCCTGTGACACAGGGCCTCCTTAATGATAGTCCTTAAATCAGAGGAAAATATTCCCTTGGGGCTTATGATTGTTGTTTGATTTTGCAAGAAAGGATCCAGCCCAGGAGTAAAGAGTATGGAGTGGGTAGAGAATGTGGTGTGAATGAACAGTTAGCATTTATTGTCAATTAATTCTTTGAATCATAGAGTAAGAGAGAGCAGTAGCAGGGTGTTAGCATGAGTGAGTAAGTGTATGAAATTGGGTCTAATGCTAGAACACCCATAGCTTACATGAGGCCTGATTATTGGCAGTGGGAGAAAGTTGATACTGGGGTAAAGTAGAAACTATGGCTTTAAATCCTGAGTTTTTGTGCAGCTCTAGAAGTAATGCCTTCCCATGAAGTGACATCAGTATTTGAGGAGCAATGAGTAAAGATACCCAACAGATACTATGATTGAATTACGCCATTCTCAGACTACAAGAGTCTCTGAACATGAAAAGGAAGTGAGTTTGACCCAAAAATACCACTTTGAGGTCCATCCCCTAGAGGGATCACAGAAAAAGGAAAAGGACCAACAGGTATAAAACTGTTTTAGCAATTCCTTTTACACTGGCAAAGAACTGAAAGCTAAGGATATACACATCAATCGGGGAATGGCTAAATAGATTAAGGTATAGGAATAAAGAGAATCCTATTGTACAATAAAAAATGATGAAAGGAATGATTTCAGAGAAAACCGAAAAGACTTGCATGAATTGATGCGCAGTGAAGTGAGCATAACGAGGAAAGTATTTTATAAAATAGTCACACTATAAAGACAGGCAATTTGAAAGACTAAACTCGGATTCAAGAATTGACCAACAATAATTCCAGAGAACTGATGAAGTATGTTACCCCCAGAGAAGTGATGATGGATTCAGGGAATAGAATGAGATAACTTTTTTTTTGGTCATGGTTACTGAGGATATTTGTTTTACTTGACTATGTATGTTGTTTATAAAGTTTGTGTTTTTGTTTTTTAGTGGGGAGGGAACAGGAAAGGGAAGAGAAAATGGATTTATATCCATTGAAAAAAAATTAAATTTTTGAAAAAAAAAAGAAAGTACACAAACTATGAATAGAGGAGGAGTCATAGAGAGTCACCAGTGGACCTGGGTCTTACAAAGTGATTGAGGGTAGCAGGAGTGGATCCATAACAGGAATACTTACACTGATGAGTGATTCACAAAAATCTTTCAAACCACCAAAGTACATTTTTCCTGAAACCAGAACGAAAGTTCCCTAAAGACAGGAATCATGTATTATATTTTTACTGCCTCCTCCACAATACCTAGGAGAGGATTCTATAGACAGTGAGTGCTCAAGTTATTAGTAGTAATTATTAATTAATTATTATTATAGTTTACATTCATCAAGTATTTTGCAAGGTGTTTTCCTTTTAACAACCTTTTTAGATGAGTAGTACAATAATCGTTATTTTTATCTTACATAAGAGAAAATTATTTTCACAAAGGTCAAATGACTTATCCAAGGTAATATAATCCACTAAATATTAGATTAGGGACTTCAACTTTTAACCAATGTTCAAAGGTCTTTCCATTACATAGTGTCTAAGACCTAAACAAGGTCCTATGTTTTTTCTATACAAAAACAATTCCAGATTCAATAATATGTAACAATGAGGGGGTTGGCCTAGATGACTTTTCTCATCATTTTTTTGAACTATGGTTTTCAGTGACCTGAAATAGGCTGAATGAAGTTTACATTGTTACTAACTATGATGGGCTACTACCCTAAAGGTTTCATACTTAAAATGAACAAAACAGAGAATGAGGATCATGGGATCATAGGTCTAGAGCTGGAAGGAAGTTTAGAGACTGTTTAATCCAACCCCTCTGTCCAAAAATCCTCCTCCTTTTACTTTTACCAGCGACCTTTATTCACAATATTACTATGCAAAAAAAGCTGATAGCCAAACAAAGGCAGTGAAGACAGCCATAGACATGGACTAGTGTGTATTTATAGCTATCTGCATATGTCTGTAGCTGTGAGGTGCATAAATAGAAATGATATAGCTTGAGGATGCTCTTTTTGTGTACACCTACAAAAATGAGAACAGCGAGACAAATATTGTAGATAAGGTACAGAATGAAAGGGATGGATCTATCAGTCCATGTCTAAACATCTCATTCTAACAGATCACCTGATCTGTTTCAGCAAGGAATTCCTGCACAACTGCTACTCGCTGATCCTGTTACTAGGTGAATACTCCAAAGATGGGAAGATGTTTAACAAAAGCTTCTTATTTGTAACCAAAACCTCTCCTGTCTTACCAAGCATGCTCTGTTTGCCTGCCATAAACTAAACAGGATGCAGCTTCTACTCTGTGGGTTTTGAATCCTACATTAAATTGAATCTAAGCAAGAGTGAGACATCAGTTTCAAATAAAAGGTGCAGGAAAGGAAAATTCAGATACTGGTAGTAGTTTAAATTGTGCCCCTTCCTCCAGGAAGTCTACTCAGATTTGCCCCAAGGAAAGTAGACTCACCATCCTTTCAGCCCTTGTAGCACTATGTACCACACTGACTCCATCACACACTGCCTTATATTGTAGTTAAAAGGGTATATTGCCATCTTTCCTATCCATTGTAAGGTCCTTGAGGGTAGAGACTCTCATAAATTTTTTGTCTCTCTATGCAGCTTGAACATAGTTGATGTTCAATATTTTTTAATATTATCACTACATGTCAGGCAGTTTTTATTGTGATTCAATTGGCAAAAAACCAGAAATAGATTATTGGAAGAATACCAGTTTCTTTTTTTTTTTTTGCTTTTTGGGGGGCACTTGGGGTTAAGTAACTTGCCCAAGGTCACACGGCTAGTTTTTTGTTTGTGTGTGTTAAGTGTCTGAGGCCGGATCTGAACTCAGGTCCTTCTGACTCCAGGGCCGACGCTCTACTCACTGCGCCACCTAGCCGCCCCCAGTTTCTTAAAAATACCCAGTAACAGTTTGAAGTGGGGAGGAAGATATTCTACCAACCCCACACCATTGCCAAGGAAAAAGCAATCTTGTGTGTCTATAAGGTTTTTTGTTTGTTTTCTTTAGATAAATAAGTAGAAGCATCTAGTTATATGGGCAAGATGACAGAATTGGGTCTTCCTCCAGAGGCTTGATTTCCTGAAAAGCACATGATTTTGAAAATAGAAATTTCTACTTTCAGTGTGACCTTAGGGAAGTCATTTTACCTCTTAATCTCAATTTCCTCATGTGTAACAGGAAGTGAAAAGAAAAGAAGAGGGAAGGGAAGGAAAGGGAAAGGACACTGATTAATTGCTTGCTATATGCCAGGCACTATGCTAAGTTCTTTAGAAAGGTTATCTCATTAGACATTCACAACAATCCTAGGAGATAGAGGTGCTCTTATTATCCCCATTTTACATTTGAGGAAACTGAAGCAAGCAGGTTAAGTGACTTACCCAGAGTCACACACAGGTAGTAACTAAGTCTGAATTTAAGGCTCTCAAGAATCAAGACTTTTGCAGTCAAGTGCTCCTTCCACTGCACCACCTAGCTTAAGGAGTTTAACTATATCACCTTTTAGGTTCCAGGTCCCTTCCAACTCGAGGTTTCTTAGGTTAAGTGATCATGTAAAGGACAGAGCACTGAAGTAGGAGCCAGGAGATCATTCTAGTCTAGGCTTTGGTATTACTTATTACTTAGACTTTGACCTTGAGCAAATCACTTGACCTCTGTTGAATTGTTGTGTGCAGAAGGGGAGGTTCTAGTGTAGCAAAGAAAAATCTATCTGTGATCAGAGTAGCTAGGTTTGACTGCAGGTTCTGCAATCTGTGTGATCTGAGCAAGTCACTCTCAGTAGCCATTCCCTCATATTTAAAATGAATGTAATTACATAGCCTTTAGATTTCGTATAGGAGAAAGATCAGTGGCTCTGGGTTCTGAACACCAGGTTCAAAATTCACCTCCGATGGGTATTACTCATGTGACCTTGGCCAAGTCACTTAAACTCCCCAGATCCTGATTTCCTCATCTGTAGAAATGAGGGGATTAAACTAGATGGCTTCCAGCTCTTGATTTATGATCCTACAAAGTCTCTTGGAGCTCGAAAACCTATATATGCTAGACCAAAGTTCTTTCCAGCTCTGACATTCTACTTGTAAGAAATTCTTAAGTCTCGCTCCCCACATGGAAACTCCCGGAGGGTAGCTTCGGCCGGACCTCAGCAATTGATGATGGACAAGGAATAACAGGTGGAAGTGGAAGTATTCTTCCTCCCTTTCTTCCCATACCTAAGCAATCTCCGCCCCGCAGTCCTGTCAACCTCTCCCTCCCTTTGCTCCTCTACAGAGCTGCTGTCCAGGCCGAGCCCCAAATCTGTCCCTTTACCCGGTCCTCCTTTTCCTAACCCCGGGGAGCGCAATTCTCCAGGCTCCAGCCACGGACTGGGCATGCTCAGTGGCCAGGGCAGGTTCTGATAGTCCGCAGGATGATTTCGCTGCGCTGTAGCATCTGGGGGATGGGGGGGCTCAGTGACGCTGCGGTAAATCACACCTCGGTTTAACCTGCCCTAAACACCCTGGGCAATGAGGTCTCCCGGAGCTCCGCTCCTGAAGCTGCGGGTTACCCTCCCATCCACATCGTTCCCGCCACCCTTCAGCAGAACTCTGTTCTGGGCCGGGGCCGGGCACATTGCGGGTGTTTGGTTGACCCGTTGGGGGTGGGGTGGAAGCAGCGCCCCTGGGGTTTTTTTCTTTGCAGACAAAAGAAGGGTGGTGTTTGCATTTCCCACTAGCCTCCAAACCCTGGGATCCCCTGGCCTCCCTTATTGCCAGCCTGCCCCTGATCCCCGGCAGTAGAGGCAGCGCCTTCCTTTTCCCCAGCTCCAGTGGTCGCTCCCGCGAGTCGCGGCCCGTGGGCGCGCACTCAGAGCCCCGGGATTGGCTCGCGCTCCCCATTCAGGGGCTGCGCGGCGCGGCTCCCCGTGTGTAGGTCTGTGTGCGCGCGTGTGCTAAGTGAGCGTGTGTGTATGCATGTGTGTGTGCGCGCGCGTGAGTGTATGTGTATGTGTGTGTATGTGTGCGTGTGTGTGTGCGCGCCAGTGCGTATGTGTTATGGGTTTGATTCAGGAGCAGGTTGCACAGAGCTGCCTGGGTGGCTCGCAGACACAGGTCGTGCTTGGGCGTCCTCCTAATCGTTTCCGAAGTAGGAGCAGCCGCGGTAGCGGCAGCGGCAGCGGAGGCAGCAGCAGCAGCAGCAGCTTTAGCAGCAGCAGCAGCATCCGCGGCCGCAGCAGCCCCAGCAGCAGCCCCGCCGCACCACCGTGCGAACTGTGAAGAAGAGAGAACCACCGTTTGGGGAGTGCGGGGGGCGGGTTCTAGGGAGGGGGTGAGGAAGCCCGCCCGGGTCTCTGGGATCTATTTCTCTCTGTCTCTCGAGGGTGTGTGTAGTCCCCTCGAAGTGAAGGAATTTTGCTATAAAGCGAGCTGAGACGGAAGACTAGGCTAAGTTACCTCCCTATGTAGATGGTGTCAGGGAGTGAAGCTACTGAACGAGCCACTGGTAAATGCTTTTCACTTCTTACTCTTAGATGCTTAAGGCTTTTTCTATTGCTGTTCGTTCTGCAATAGCTCCTGAAGCTGCTGCTCTCTTTTCTCTTTGCGTTAGTGCAGTTTCCAACTTGTTTCGTGTTTATTTTTCAATTTTTTTTTCTCCATCATTAGATGAATGCTGGAACCTTTTAATTCAGTACTTCGAGAGGTCATCATTAGTTGCATGAGTTCGGTGGCGGGGTGGGGGGGGGAGGGAGTGCGGCGGAGGGGGGAGCGAGGGAGGAGAGTAGAGTGTTATTTCCCTGCAGAAGGGCTGCTGCTTTCTCTCCATTAATTCTCACCACAATTGTTAGGATTTTTTTTTTTTTTAGGATGCGTTTTTGTTGCACGGGTGTTTGAGGTTATTCTTTTCCAGGATTGCAATGTGTTATGCCTCAGTTTTGACAAAATGACAGATGTCAGTGATTCCAGAACTACTATATGGTACATATTGGCTAAAACAGCCAGAAATACGAAGGAGGAATCATTTACATTCCAAAAGAGAAATTCTTTAAAAGGCTCTTTTGCATCATTGCTGCAGATTTGCAAGAGGCAATAATGGACAACACTACTCATGCTGCTTGCAAAGATAATAAACATATAAGTGTTTTAGTGCATCACATACTGTCCTGTCCTCCCGTGATTGAGCTGTTGCTAAATTGTACTTAATAATAAATTCAGGGCTGTAGAGAATGAGGCAGATTGCTGGTATTGTCTTGCTTAGATTTCTGAGACAGTGTATAGTATTGTCTAACCCCAAACCGAGCCCTTTTAAGACCTTACCTGAAGTAGCATCTTATCAGGATTTGGGGGGGGGGGGCAGTGGGGAGGGGATTGAATCTTGCCACTACAGAGAATGAAATTATTTAAAATATCTAGCATAATGAATGAAAATTAAGCTCTAACTCTTTATTTAAAAATAGAAGTCCTAAAGCTCATTCTCTCAGGATCTGTTTTAAATGTTACAAAAAGACTCAAACCGTAATTCTGTAATAAATTCATGTTATTTAAGTACAATTAGATTTTTATGAACATCTTTATTTTTAGTTGTACTGTTGTTCATTTCCTTAAGTTTTCAGTTCTAGTTCAGTTTTTTAAAAAAGTAGTAAAGGGTCAATAAGTAATGGGAAATCACCAGTTCAAAAAGGAACCAGTTTCCTTTACAGTTGTAAACATTCTATTAAGCCAACATCCTATGTGAAAAAGAGCTAATGTAATGGCAGCTTAAATGTACAATGTGTCGATCTGTAGTAAAGCAGGTGTCATCTAAAGCTTAAGTATCATTATGGGATGGTCCAAACTCCATTTCAGAATAAGGGTAAATCCAAAAGTCAGGGCTACTATGAGCCACACATCACTACAAAGGAAGGGTGGAGAGAATTTTAAGGAAGCACAGCTAAAAGTTTGCTTCTCCAACATGGATGTCAAATAGCTCTAACAGTGTGAAAGAGTTTACATAGGTGATAATTCTGTTAAACTTTTTTTTAACTTTACAGATAATTTAATAGTCTCAAAATTCTAACCAAGTCAGTACTGAATATCCAACAAAATGGAAATTAACTCCTTTGGACCAGTTCTTCTAAAAAAAACAAAACAAACAAATAAAAAACCCCAGCAACAAACCAAAACAAACAAAAAAACAAAACAAAAGAAAAAAGTCATCCCCTAAGTAAGCATGCATATTCACCTGCTCTGTATGATATGTGTTGACAACAGCTTTTCTTGAAATTGTGGACAGGATTCAGAGATCTAAAGCATATTCATTCTTTTGTACTCTGCAGATGCTAATAAGGCATTTCATTTGGAATGAAAGCTGAGCTAATACATAGGGCTCTTGGGATAGAAATATTGCTATTTATTTTTTCCCATGGACTCTTAAATTGACCAATTTGATAAAGTTTTTGCTGTTTTTTTTAAAACACTGAGTTGCTTCCATTCATAAGGATCACAGATGTCTCACAGTAAATCTTTTGCTTGTCTACATGCCAAGAAAAGATGAATTAATATAGTAAACTCTGAGATGCTGTGGAACCTAAAGCTTCTATATGCCTTTCATTCTCAAACTCAAAACAAAAACAGTTATCTTCCAAGCTGTGCACCTGCATTATTTAAATTATACAGACTACAATTGTGGCCATGGGTATAAGTGACCGGGTTTTAGACTACTCTTGCTTGGCCCATATGGTGAAATGTATAATTGTTATGTAATATACTCAGTGTATGAATATATTTATAAAACAAAAAACTTGGCCTCAATTTTTTATGTCAATTCCAGATGTCATGACTTAAGTTTTAATTGACATATGGATCTTATCCTTTTTTGAGAGTGAGATTGCTTTTTTTTTCTCCTAGTTTCCTGGCAACTTGTGAAGGCTCTGACAATTTTTATTAAAATATTAAGGATATCTATGTCTTGAGTATAATGCAGGGTCGAGTTTTGGGGTCAACAGCAGGATTTGTATTGTCCTTGTGCAATCCTAATTGGTACAATGTGCATGTTTTTTGTTGTTATTGTTTTTAAATAACACATAGTTAGCCTCCTTTTAACTCTCTGTCTCTAGTTTTGATCTAAGGTTGAGTAATGAAAATAGTATCATTTTCTTACTAGGCTTCCTAAGTTGCCACACTTAATCTTGATTGACCCTAACATAATATTTTAACAATTCCAACACCCAGTTATTGAACTTCATGAAGAACTAGAGAAAAGGCACCTTAGATCATTAGGATATGTAGAAAGAAAGACTGGTATCTAGGAGTATTGATTTGAGAAGCTTAACTTGACAATCACATTCGTCTGTCTTGTTAGACTTCACATTTTCATTTTGTGAAGAATGGAGGTTTCCTTGGATATGAGGTGTGTGCCATTGTCATGGAGCTATTGGGTCTTCCTGAAATTCTAATTGCTGTTTTTTTTTCTTTTTCTTTCTGCATTTGTAATTGAAATGAGCTGCTAACTTCTCCCAATATTTTTAGGAAATTGCAAACCTGGTGAGCTGTAGTCTCGTTTTTTATTGCAAAAATGATTCACCGTAATTTTTTAAAGTGACTTCTGACAGAAGGCAGTCAAGGTCACTATAATGGGGCTTGTTCCCTTTTCTCTTCTCCCTGACCCATTTGAGTAGTCAGATCCAAATGGAAGGTGAAATTAAAAAGACAGGACTCATAGGATTAAACTATTCAGCTCCAGCTAGAAATCATGAAAACCATATTTCTCTATACAGCAATGCTTTCTGAAGCAACAGATGGAATTTTTTTTAATGCTCTGCACAGCTGATGTCTGTTAGCCATTGAGCAAAAGGGGAGAAGTTCTTTGCGCTCCATCCTTAATCTCAATAAGCCCTCCTTTCTTGATATCCAGCAACTTCTGAGACCAATTTCTCTGAGAGATCATTATTTCCCAGCATAGAGAATGTTTTATGGCTAGAGAGTATGCCACTTAAAATTTCATAAGGCCTTTTACAATTTCATAGTGTCATTTTGCAAGATTCTTGTACATGGAAGGCAAATTGCTTTCATGTCAAAGTAGTGGTTGGTCCTACCACTTTTACTTTTATCAAACAAAAATTCCCATTATGGAGAGGATTTTTCCCCCTGTCAGTCACTATGTTTTTCTGTTTGTTTTTCCCACTCATTCTTTTGGTTTCATTAGTGGAAGAAACTCCTCTCGCCAACACAGATCTATAACTTATCTGCAATTTGCAATCCTAGAGAGTTTTCTGGGAGAAGTGAGAGGTGGAATGACCTGTCCATAGTCACATAATTCATATTTATATAACTCAGAGAGATGGTGATGTGGTTTGTTTTGCTTTTATAAAACCAAAGTCACTTGTGGTGACTACCTTATATTTGCTTAATGTGGAAGATACAACGTCATGTTATACACTTAGGTGTTTCACTTTCTTTATCTTTTGTAATGATATTGAAGACTTACCTAAGGTCCCTAGTGTAAAATTACTTTGTATTTTGGGTTAGCTCTTCAAATTATAACTTGACCTACCCATATTACAAGCAGCAGCACACTGTGAATAATAACTACTTGTTCATATGGTGCTTTCTATTCTACAAAGCAGTTTTTCCAAAATAACCATATGAAGTCATTATCCCCATTTTTCAGATGAAAAAACTAAGGCCAAGAAAGTTAACCACAGCCTTTCAGTTCATGAATGGTAGAACCAGGACTTAATACCAACTCATTTGACTCCAAGTTCAGTATTCTTTTTACTCCACCCAGCTGCAATTCTAATAAAAATTACTTTTGAAGTGCATTTTAACAGGCTGTAAATAGATGTGATCTATCTGGATCCTAACTATTAGCTTATGTTACCTAGTGTTTTCCAAAGGATTTTATAAAGATAATGGGGTGTAAAACATTCCCCCTAAAGTTCTAGTTACTCATTGCTCCAAGACTATTAATATATTTTAATACTGTATTATGTTTCAGAATTAGAAACATTATAGCCTTTTATGAATTCATAAAGGGAGGAAAATGAAGCACCATATGATAGTTTGCAAATAAGGTTAGCTTTCATTTTTTCCTGAAAGACTTTAATTGGTCCACCTCTGCTGGATATACAATTATGAACCTTTTAGACAAAACCAAAATTCAAGAAGAAATGTTCTTAATAACTTTTCTTTCAAACTTAACTGGGTAGGGAGCAAGCATATAGGCAATAAGTCTACATTAGTTTCAAAAATTGGAGCTTCAGTGGCTAATTATGTAGCTAAATTACCCCCCTTTCCCCCAGAAAAGAAATTAGTTCTCAAATGATTTGTTTTAAATTTAAACAATCTGAATAGGCCTCCTTTTGATGCAACAATTGCTCAACAAACTTCCATCTTTCTTGTGCAGCCGAAAGAAAATGTTACTAAGTGAATGCTAAAGATGCTCTGACTTGGGAAGGAAGTATATAATTGTGAGATATTAAAGGAGAAAAATCTGCTCTTTAAAAGTTCAAGACTGATCAGCCCTTGGCTCGGGGACTGAAGAGTCCTCTGCCCTGCTTATTCTTTCTTACTCATCTTGACCCAGAGAATTCTTGGTTTCATTATTTTTTTAAGCTCTATTTGAGGCCAGTTGTGACCTAAAGGTTAACAGTTACACTGGCTGAGTTCTGTAAATGAAGGCATTTCACAAATGTGGAATATGAGGCTTGAGAAACTTGTTCCAGTGGCCAGCACTGTAGGCATTCTGTGCTTGTAACTAACTCAAGCCCTGTGTTGTAATTTTCTATAAGGACATTTTCCCCTCTTTTTTATGTTAGATTTACCATGTGGCTCTTTGAAAAGCCTAAAGTTCCCCACTTTCCCATAAATAAGTTATTTTAGATTGTTCGTTAAAGTCTCTAGTTTTATTTATTTGAGGTTATCATTGTTTTTAATGACTCATTATAAAACATGGAGCAACTGGTGAATATAGATCATGTTGTCATTTTTTCAGATGATATTTCTGACACATCTAAAATATTAGTTATTAGTAGCATTGATGATAACAAAGGCATAAGATCTTAGACCATTAACTTGGATTCTACATTGGAATCGCTTGCGTCTTCCCTTAGTGATCTTCCCTTTACCCTTAAATCTCTCTCCCACCCTTTTCCTCTTGTTTTTGTTTTTTGTTTAAAATTTAAAATAAAGCCTACACACAGAGGAAAATGTACTATTAACTTCAGTGAAAAATATAAGCGATAGAGCATACCCAGATTTGAATATTTAAAATACCTCGAAAAAATATTTTGCAATTTACATTTTATACTTTGCTATTTAAATAATACTTTGTTGACCAAGTTTGATTTTTTACAATGTATTGCATAATAGGCTCTGCCTAAAACATTAGGTTAATCTCCTTAGCACACATTTCCTACCTCCTATTCATCTTCAGGGGCAGCAAGGTGTGGTCTGGAGAATTCACAGGGGGGATTAGCTTATATGATAATCATTAAATTTCATCTAAGTAAATGTTTTGGGTTTGGTGGGGGAAAGAAAAGTCCTGGAAACTGGCTAAAAACTAATTTAGAATCTTAACTCTAAACAGTAAGAAGAAAACAGGTAACCCCAAACCATAACTTTATTTTAAAAGCTGAATAAGCCAAATGTTTTCCAAGATCTCTGACAAAAAAAATTTTTTTGAGATATCTGCAACTCTATATCTGACCTTGTGAAACAGACAGGAAAAAAAGGTATATGTATGTGTGTATGAAGATATACACATACAAGCATGCATACATATTATATATATACATGTATATACACACATACATACATATACACATATAAAACTCATGGGTATTGGAATTTTTCTAAACAATTTGCCTACATAATAGTTTAAAGGCAAATGGCCCCGTGTTTCTTCTTTGAAGAGTTATTATACAGAATAAGAATGTACAAAGTTTGCAGCAGCAATCATTTAGATTAAATGATAAATATACGAACACTTTCTGGGTTAGTTTATACTTTGCTTTGAGTTAGTTAATCAGTCTGTATTTTTGCTATGCTCATAGCAATAAGACTTTCTTTGTACCTGACAGGGATTTTGTTGCTAGGTAGATGTAATTATCACTAAGATTAACGATATTACAAATCATTACATATTACATAGTACATATTACAAATATATTTTGCTATGGTTTGGGATCTAGCAGTTTTAGTATGACCCGGCATCTAAATTTTCTCTTTAATCCTGTTTATCCCATAAATAATCAGACTCAGTTAATTGAAACAAATTACAAAGAAAAAAATCAAATTTATTTATTATTTTTATTGAATATGTCTCTTGCTTAATTATCCACTGAGTGTATTTATATGTCATGGGGGTGGGAGGGGTTTGTGTTCTGGATGCTCTCTGTCATTATACTTTATAGTCCAAAAGATAAAACATTAAAATGAGACTCATCTTATGTTCACAGAACCAACTATTTAAAAACTGTGAAAGGGACAAAAGGCACTATGGGAAAAGCAACAAAAAAGAATGAAAATAGGCCAGTTTCTTCCTTATCCCGAGCTCCTATCCCACTACCCCTATATGACATAAAAAATATAAGGTAGAAATTTTTGCTATGAAATTTTTAACCTTTTTTAGGTATCTCTAAGTAGTTCTGTTGAGAGCACATATAACAGCATAAAGCGTTATTCTAGAGAGGACAGCTTAGTTTCTGACCATTTATGTGTGTATGTAGTGGGGAGGAATCTTTTAAACAGAAAACATAAAAAACTAGTTGTGAGCAGCTTACCCTCAGTCAAAGAAGCATTCCCTATTGGTGATATTCATATTGTAAAGAATTCTACTTATAAATCTATTTCACAATTAGCAAGTAATGTTAAGACAGAAGGAAAAAGGAAGAAAAAATTACAAAAACAACTGTCTCATTTTCAAAATAATTTATCTTTGTTCTTTACAAAGCATAATATCTAGAGTGTCCCAATAATCTTAGTGCAATTTAAAAAGATTGAAGCTTAAAACTGAACTAAGATTTTTGGGAAGCTCTATATATACCAAGTGTTGCAAGCAATAGATTTGTCCATAGTACATGGGTGCATTAGTTTACTTATAGAGAAGAATAAATGAATGGATTTGCAGCCAAAGTCCCTGGGTTCTAATCTGTCAAACACTACCTTTGTCACCACGGGCAGATAATTTTCTCTTTCTGGGTTTTAGTTTCCTAATTTGTAAAATGGTGAGGTTGGACTCAGTGATCTCTCTTCTAATACTAAATCTAACTACTATGCTGTGTGACCAAATCACGGAAACCATTTATACAAATCTGTACCTGGTCAAGAACAACTTTTGCTCAAAGCTCTCTAGTGGAGGGAAGTATACTACCAGTTCAGATAACCTATGTCACTTTGAAAGATATTGAACCATTAGCAAGTTTTCCCTTAAATCAAGCCTAAATGTGTCCCTTTGCAACCTCCTTCTACTCTTCCCTAGTTCTTTCTGGAGCCAAACAGTCTAATAAATAACTCCTTCATGTGAAAACCTTTTAGTATGTGATGGTAATATTATGACCTTCCTAACTCTTTTCTCCTCCAGACTAAGTCCAATTTCCTTCATCCGATTCTCATAAGACATGATCCTCTGTAGAGATATAGATACAAGTATGTTTTTATATACATGCATGTATACAGAGATATTTATCAAAAATTAACAAATCTTCTGCAACTCATAGTCTTATCATAGTCAGCTTAGGTGATTTGCCTCAATCTACACAAGGCAGTATGTGTCAGAAGTCTAAGTCAAAACCACTCTTCTTGACTCTTTAAGACTGATCCTCCACTCCAGCAGGCTACCCCTCTATGTGTATATTTGAATACACATACATGTATATCAGCTCCTATTTTCATAGGGAGGAATAGGTGAAATATGCAACCCTTTTGCTGAGAAGGTTATATGTTTAGTTATTATGACTCTAAGGACTAGCCATTGTTACTCTATGGCCACTTGAGAATAAAAGAATTTACTTTGGAGTCAGGAAAGACATGGATTTGAATAACAACTTTTGTTATAATTAACTGCGACTCTGGACAAGCTTCTTGACCTCTCTGAACTTATTTCCTTATATATAAAGTGGGGATAATACTTGTAATACCTACACAGCAGGCTCTTGGGTGATATATATATATATATATATACATATATATACACATATATACACATATGCATATGTATATATATACATATACGTAGTACTTTGCAAAAATTAAAGCTTCATCTGTCGACTATTATTATTGAATTAAAAACTAATTTTATGCTGAGTCTTATTTCAAAACTACTCAAAATTCTTATTTCATTTTCGATATTTTAGAATTTAGAGTTAGTGATCTGTTTTTAAAATTTTTTCCTCCATTCATCCCCAGTCATAACTTAAAATGTGGTTTATCTTTTTCTCACATTTCATGGGAACTGTCTTGAATATTTTGATTTAGCTCAGATCTTGTTCAGCTCGCTTTTTATGTTAAAATCCTGGCAATATGTCAGTCTGTAATATGTTCTACAAAATATGTAATAACTGAGAGATTCACAGTTGAAAAGAAATGTGTGAAATATGGAATTTTGACAGAAGTATAATTTCATTTGTTTAAGTCTTTATGTCCATGATCTACTACTACTACATGATCTACTGTTTAAGTCTTTATGTCCATGATCTACTAAGTTTCCCTAAATTGTTCCCACCATCAATATATGTTAAATGGTAGTCTATACACATCCAGTGGATATACTAGATATGTGTCTTAGAAGAATCATTTTTGAATTTGAAGCACATAAAATTTTATTACAGGAAATATGTTACAAAATCAATTTTAGGAGTTGCATGATAAAATCAATCCTTACTCTAAGAGAAGGGTAAGTCTAACATATGATCTGAATATTAGAAGTTGCTATGTTTGGGGCTGTTACTACTCAGTTGTTCATTTAAATACAAATGATGGGGCTTTTGGTTACAAAGAAATTCCATTTGTATCTATGGTTTAGTGTTAATTTTTTAATGAGAGATGGTTTCCTACTCTATGCCTACTACCCCTTTCCTGATTGCTAATATTTACTTGCTATATATGAAATATATTTGTAAAAGTTAAAACACCTTAATATAAATTTTAAAAATGTAACAATTCTTTGAAAGTAAACTATTCACACCTTGATTCTTATTAATTTTTACCTCAGGAACCAAATGCCAGTGGTCCTAGAGACTGAGCTTTCTAAAACAGTGCTTCCCACTACCATGTTCCCTAAGGCAACTTCTAGCATCATATAATAATTAAGAATGGCATAGTAGTGTTTATATTGTTTGTATATGCTCTTAGATATTGTTCCTTGGCAATTTTCAAGTTAAAATTGTGTTGTTATTTCTTGATTTCCATTTTTTGGTCACTTCACTGAGGATGTGTTTATTAAACCCCCATTCAGGTGAGTTAATTTTATAGGCGGAATTCTAAGTGTCCTGTAGTAATACCAAAACATAGTCAATGCCTCAAGGTGTTTGCAGTTTAGTAGTAGAAGCAAACAAATGAGTATTCTTTCTAGCTAGCAAGCTATCATCTGCTCTATTTAGATATATGTGTATATGCGTGTTGATACACACATATCTGCATTATATGTGAAGCAGTAGGGAGAAGGGTAAGGGAAGTGTGACATCCTAACTGACCTCAAAGCCAGGAAGACTTACCTTCATGTCCCACTTCTGAGTAAGTCACTTGAATTCTTTAAGCTAGAGGTATCAAACTCCCAACTCTGTGGCAGTGGGAAATTTTTAACAGAATAAATAAAAATACAATATAACATAGATAATGTCAGTTTGTGGTTTTCTAAGTCAATATACAGCTCACAGGGATCAGTTTCTGTTTGAGTGTGACACCGCTACTCTAAGTAACCTTTCAATACTACAACCCTTTTGATAGTCTGGTGAAGCCTAAGGACCATGTCTCAGAATAATGTTTTTGTTTAACTATATCAAATATGAGATTACAAAGGAAATACATTATTTTGAAATAGTTGTTAGAATTTTTTTAGAGTTCACAGACCCTATGTTAAAAACCCTTAAATAGGGATCTCATTAGCCAACTTAAATTTTAAAAAATCTACAAAAGATCAAAGCAAGGCCAGGTAATAGGATAAATATAAAAGAATGGCACTGTTTGGTAAAAATAGTATCAGGACTTAGACTCATAAAGGAAATTAAAGATGACAAAAAGGAGTTTTAGGTTGTATTGGGAGCATCAAAGAGGAGCTAAGATATCTCTTTGGAGTGGCTGGAATGATGATAAATGATAACAGAGAAAAGGCAAAATTTCTCGCTTCGTATTTTGCTTCACTTTTCTCTACGAAGTAGAATAACCTTTGCACTGAAAATCACAAGACAGATAATCTGAGAGGGGTTTGATACCTCTGATAAGTAAGGAGACAGTAAGAGGGAAGGAAAGGAACATTTATTAAATGCTTACTGTGTGCCAGGGACTTTGCTATGTGCTAGGGATATAATTACAAACCAAAAGAAAGACATTCCCTGCCCTAAAGGAGTTTCTGTTCTAATGAGGGGAGAGAACAGGCAAAAAGGAGCTGAAAAGTAAGGGGAAGGCAAGGAAGGTACCCTGGCATAATGTTGAAGTTCAGAAGTCAAGAACAGGGGCAGGAGGGGAATGAAGGCTGGCTTGTCTGGACCCTTTCACAAAATGTAGACTTCAGGAGAAACTCCTCAGTGGGAGAAGCAGTAAGGGACTTGTGGAGGTATATTCCATGGCGTGCAGACCATAGGAGTAGTAGGCCAAAGAGGCTCCAGGCAGCAAGTGAGGTTCCAGGAGGAGATACCAGTAGAGAGACATGTTTTGAAGAGGGCAAGTTGTCCTTGATAAATTCAAGTCACTTGGCTTGAAGAATTGCCTTATTGGTTACAGAAGGAATTGACAGGGGTGATTGCTGAACCACTGCCAGTAATATTTGAAAGAGTATGGGGGCAGCTAGGTAGTGCAGTGAATAGAGCACTGGCCCTGGAGTCAGGAGGACCTGAGTTCAAATCCAGCCTCAGACACTTAACACAAAACTAGCTGTGTGACCTTGGGCAAGGCACTTAACCCCAGTTGCCCTCCAAAAAGCAAAAAAAAAAGAAAGAAAGAAAGATGATAAAAAACAGAAGTGCCATAAAATTAGAGGACATATGTCTCAATTTTTTTAAAAGGAAGGAGAAAGAATAGTCTGCAAACTATAGGTCAGTATTTTGATTCCTGAGGAAATTGTAAAAACAGATCATTAAAGAGAATTTATGCCATTCTTAAGGAGAAGACAGAGAAAAGCAGACTAGAAGAAAATGTAGTTAGATTCAGAATTGGTTAAATAGCTAGACTCAAAAAAGTCCTTTGTTTATAGCAAAATGTCATTGGAGCTTCACAAGAGTACTTCAGAAATCTTTGCTTGACCCTGTGCTTTTTAACATTGTTAAAGACACAGAGACATGCTCACCAAATGTGTAGGTGATATACCACTAGATGAAAACAACAGCAATTATTAGGTTATTCTTGAAAGCATTGTTTTTTTTCTTTTCTACTTAAAGAAAATTATTGACAAATACTATCTTAAGAAAGGTATCACGATATTTTTTCTCAACTTTTAATTCTAGCTATCAAAAGATAACTGGATTTAGTTCTAGAATTGGGTGATAGGATCTAAAAAAATCTTAACATGCTGGAGCATTGGACTGAATCTAATAAGATTAAATATAATAAGCATACATGTAACATCTTGCTCTGGGTATTAAAAAAATGAAGTACAAGTTAGGGGAGGTATGGTTAGACATCGATTTGAATGAAAAAAGTAGGGGTACTAGAAACTTAGTATGAGTCAGTGCATATGCTAGCTAAAAAAATGCTAATTATATCTTGAGAAACATTAAAGAGAGACTTAGCTTCCAGGAATAGGGAGGTAATAGTCCTTCTGTATTCCCCGTAGGTTGAACCACATCTGGAGTATTGTGTATGACTATGGATACCCTACTTAAGGTATTTGATGTGTAAGTTAGAGATCAATAAGGGTGGTAAAGGGCTTCCCATCCACACTGATGGAAGGGACAGGGATATTTAATATGAGATAATATTTTGGCTGCCTCAAGTATTTCAATTACTGTCCCATAAAAGGTGTGATTAAACATGTTCTCTTTTTTTCTCAGATGGAAGAGATAGAGAAGTTAGTAGAAATTTGCAAAACAGTAAGTTTAGACTTGATGCCAAGAAACTCTGCAGTAATTGGGGCTGTCCAAACATGGAACTCACCTTCATGAATTCAAATTTAACCATATATACTTACTAGCTGTATGACCCTGGGCAAGTCACTTGACCCTGTTTGCCTCAGTTTCCTCATCTATAAAATTAGTTGAAGCAGGAAATAGCAAATCACTCCAGCATTTTTGACAAGAAAACCCCAAATGGGGTCAGAAAATGTTAGGTACAACTAAAAAACAACTGAATAACAACAAACATGGAATAGACTGACTGGAGAGGTGATTGATTCCTTTTCATTGGGTTTTTGAGAGAAATTAGTCAGTTGGTCATCTGTGTGGTAATGGGAATTCCTCTTAGGTGTGAGTAGGAGTAGATGATCACTGAGATCCTTTCCAACTCTTATGTTCTTCAAGCCCACGAACATTTACTAGCTGTACCATCAAAGGTAAATCATTTAATCTCAACTCTTTAAGACCATAAGTTATATGAGGGGCCATACCTCTTCAATTGCAGGGAGATTCCACACTGGGAGTTCCCCCATACTGATGAAATCACAGGTCAAGACCTCTATTACTTGATGATAACAACAACAACAATTATTAGGTTATTCTTGAAAGGGTTGTTATCTCTTTAAAAATTTTTATTGACTAACATTGCCCCAAGAAAGGTATCAGGATGTTTTTTTTTTCCTCAACTCTTAATTATTTTTTAGCCAGATACTTTTCCAGTGGTTCTACTTAGCAAAGAGTAAAAAGGAACAGGCAAAGATCCAAGGGAAAGATGAAAGGAGAGGAAAAGGACATACAGAATTCTTTTAACTGGGCAGTTGTATTCCATAAGCCTTTTGAAGAACCTTGCTCGGGTAGTATTTGGGTAAATTTGTATTATGTTTCTGTTACCTGAATGTATTCAGTGAATAAATGTTATCATTCCTTAATACTACTAAGTAGTTCTGGGGAATATGTATATACGCAAGTCTCTGTGTATATGTGTGTGTGTGTTTATGTATACACCAGAATATGTGTAAATTTGCATTTAAACAATTTACAAACATTATAAAAGAGTAAAAATAATGATTAAACAGTTACTAGGGGAAAAAAGCAATTTATTAAATAATCCCTTAATAATTTCCCCAGTTTTTAGTATTTCTTAGTCCAAATGTGGACATGTGTCACTGGATTTCTGAAAAGAGCAAAGATATTTGCATATGATAAATACATAGGTTAAGAGATCATTTTTCAAAGTGTTTTTATCTCTGAAATTCATCATTTGTAAATCATTTGTGAAAAATGTGATGTTTCTGAGAGGTGACAGATGTTGAGGGAGAGTTTATATTGTAAGAAACACTGTTTCATGGCCCTCGGGTACCAGTAGTCTGATTACATCTTTAGTTGGGCCCTGTTGGGCTCTGAGTATCTCTTCAGAGGCAGTATGGCACTGTGGGATAGAAAGCCATTCTCAAATTCAAGAAGACACAGTTCAAGTCTGCCTTTAACACAGACTGCCTTTGTGACTTCGCTTCCATTGCCTAGCTGAACTGATCAAGAGAGTTCTCCAAACCAAATGAATTAATTCATGGTTTTTTTTATTGAATTCATGAATTAATTCATAATTTTCTAGAAATTATGGCTTACCAATAATGATACTTATATAAATGCTAGCTATTATAGGTAAAGGTAAACCATAATACTTTTCCATATCTTGTTCTTCACTAACCAGAATACAAATTAATGACTGAGAAATCTAGGAATGGACAGATTTGGGCTTTCTGCCCCCTTTAAGTCCTGTGTCCCAATTTTAGCCACTGTTTCTTCCCCCCCCCACCCAATTTAGTGGAGTCACTATTTGCACTTCTAGTTTTCAAGATTCCAAGTTCTATCATGAGAGCATTTCCTTTAAAAATTGAAGTATTCAGGGTCTAAGAATTTCCAGTCTGCTCCAAATGTTTCTAAAGGCATAGAGTTGAGGAGAGGAGAAAGAGGTGGTTTGCTATTTGAATGAAATTATTTCCCCCTTGGTACCAAGAATACTTTCTGATATCCTAAGGGATGGGCAACAAAATTTTAGCACAGCTGGTAAGTGCCTTGGAGAAATCCTCTTTACCTGTGAATTTGGAACTCTTCTCTCTTAAGACACGATAGGAGTTAGCAAAAGAGATTTTTGGTTTAATTAAGAAGCAAGCTTTCAGTTATGGCAGGGCTAACTAAGAGCCAATGCTTTTCAATAGCTTTGTCACACTACATTGTCTTTATTGTGAGTGAGGGAGAAAAAAAGGTTAGTAAAACTTCACTAATTTTGGCTGTTAATCCAGAATTTGTGGTATTACGTGTAGAATATACTCTAGTTGACAATTTACTTTATTCAAAGTAAAGAAAAGGTTTTATCCTAAAAGCCTAATAGTTTAAAAAAAACATGAAAAAAATCAGTGGGAGCTTATTTAAAACAATTAGAAGAACCAACTTTTTTATCCCATTAATTTTTAGCATTCAAATGATGATAGATTTCAAATACCTTATCAGTTCATTAAGGGGAAATATCTAACAGAGTCATTCCTAGGAAAAGCTTCTTAGCCATGAGTATGAATTCTTAGTTACTCAAAGCTAAAAACACCCATTTATTTTAAAATATTATATAACTTAAATTTCCCCCTAAATAAAAAACCGGACCTTTCTTCTAATCCAGTCCGTGAAATTTAATGTGAGCCAATTTAGTGTTATTCTGCAAATATTGTTGCAATAATCCACAAAATGTGTAAAATGTTTAATTTTAATGTATCTACATTTGTATGTGCGCTTTCAAAATAATATGTTTATCCTCACTGTCTCAGGAAGATTTTGTGGATGAATTAGGAGAAAAATAAAATGCTTTCAAGTCTAAGTGGAAAAAACAAAAACTATGCTAGGGAAATAAAAAATAAAGTATTATTGGTATTATCAATGATGGATTCATCTAATACAGTTATTCAACTTGTTGAATCCTCACATGGTTGGTATTTTGTAATGTAAATTACAGAAGGATTAGATAGTTAAATATTGAATACTTCTCATTTGATGTGCAGTAATGATGATTCTCTAGTTGGGGGAATACACAGGTGATTTTCTAATAATGAATATTTTCAGTTAGTAATGTAATAGATTTTACAATTTCATAATGAAAACATCCTAGTGAAGCTAGGAAAGGAAAGGGCCACGGAGTTGTTAGTTGTAGAACATGTCTAACTTGGCAATATTTTTTTCAGGCATTTATTAAGTAGTTTTCTTTATTTTCTAATGACACCACTGTGATCATCTTAGATAGCTTTGTGAATTTGTTAAAAGAACAGATCTACTCTATTAGGCCCTTGAAAAAGAGAGCTGTTAAAGTCGTTTAGCTGGCATGAGGTGTAAAAGACTGAAAATTGGATTGGGCTTTGAAGGAGGCCTGGCAGCGTTGAGTGTGACAGCTGAAATAGGATTGTGCATGAAGTTAGAAAGAAAGGAAGGAGGAAAAAGAAACAAAGAAAAAATGTTGGGGGGGGGCAGCCATAACTGACACCCTCAAGTCCCAACTATAAATAATTCTAAAATACATTAAAGAAACTTTGCTATTAATATTATTTTATTCTTCAGTTGTCTTTCAAGAAAATTCTATTTTATTTTACTTTGTGTTTTTTGCTATTTGGGACCTTTTGTTTTACCTGTCCTATAATTTTGTACTTTAGAGAACTCCAGGTTTCATACTTTTTTTATTAGTATATCTGTACTTTATATGTACTATATATCTGTACTTTCTCTACAAATTATAGCCTTGGGGGCTCCGAGAGAGCTTATTATCCCAGAGCAAATACAGCTATGTGTTTTAAGTGGCACTTGAATTCAGGTTTTCCTAATTCTGAGGCCAGTACGATTAGCTTCCTCTGATTTGGGACCTAAGTAAGGTGAGGGGAGGGAGGAAAGGAGAGAGTGATTGTAAATAAATTGTATTAGCAGTGACTGTTTCAACATGTTGGTCCTGAATGCAGAACTCAGATGCTTCTCAATACCTGACCTTTTAGGGTATGCTAGTACTACATTGTTGTCATTTTGAGGAATGGGGAGGAGAGGAACAGCACACTTGAATTTTGGATGAGTTAGTACTAGATGGAATTTTATTTTGTTGTCCAAGACCTGGTAATTACAGAATCGTTAATGCTCACCTTTTTGTTCGGCATGGTTAATATATTCGGTATGTGAGTGAAAGCATTTTGTTTTAAAAATATTTGGGGGTGCTATTATTTTAGCACCAACTTATTCTGCGATAAAGAAGCTGTCTGTAATTTACAGAAATGACTGTTTCTTCTTCTTTAACCGTTGGATAATTGCTCTTTGTGTACAGTGGAGAAATGTTCATATAGACCACTAACAATAACTAGCAGATGCACTTGCAATTATCTGGAATTTAAGTAAATTTTGCATCTGATACACACAAAGCAAACTCTTTGTCCAAGCTGGCTGCATACTGGCATGTGGGTTGCTGTGAAGACAATGAGTAGATTTTTAATAGAAAACAAGTGGAGCCATTAGTAATTTTGTCTTTTTAGATATAAAAGCACCTACTTTAAGGGATGGCCTAGAACTTATTCATATTCACACTCAGTTCAACATTAAATATGGCCTTTGTATTTTTCTTTCTTTATTGTTTAAAATAGATGTTTTTGTTTTGTTTCCTTTGTCACCAAATGCAACCTTTCAAGAAGGATGATGATGAAATCTGTTCATTACATATCCCAGTGGAACGTTTTGCTGCCCAATAACAGTGAAATCCATTTATCAGTTTATAAAAATGCAGAGGAAGAGAATTGCATGTGATAAATCAATAAGTCTATTGGTAACAGTCAACATGTTACTCTTCTACCTCTGCTTACAAGTGGATGAGGAGCAGAAAAACAGAACTGGATGAAATGCTGTGCTGCTTTGTAAACGAAACAAGCCCACACAAGCTGAGCCAGCTGTGGAAAAACACCTCCTCTGAATTCTGATAGAAATGGTTCCACCATGGTTAGACACACATAAGCAAGGTCCCTGAAAGGTTGAACGTTGTGTGGGTTTTCTGATAGTATGCCTATAGGATGTCATATATATGTGGATATTTGGCTCAGTTTAAATGTTTATACTTTTTTGTTGTGGTGGTGGTTCCATTTTTAAAAATAGAGTTGCAATTAGACTCTTATGATCAGCCTAATAGAATATCTTGCATTTCAAAGTTTAAAGGTGTTTCATCCCATTCTAGTCTCTAGATGAGACTGATATTGAAAGTCTCTTGTATAACATAAAAGGTTTTCCTATCTTTCCCTCATACCTCTTTTTTCCCCAATCTAAAATGAAATCTAGTAATAACATGAAGATCTGTCTAATTCTTTAAAGTATCAGAAACCTTAAGGGACTCCTAAGTGGTTAAGAAAGAAATTGTAAGAAGTAGGAGGTTTGGGAAGGAGTTAGGAGAAAGAGAAGGCACCTGAAAATGGATTTTAGGGTCTGAAGCAGCCTGAGACAGAATACTGTCTTGTTGCAGTTATACTGTTTGTAAGGATGAGACTGTTTCCCTAAGAATTGAAATACTTCAGCTGAGTATTTTTTATAGAATTTTGAAAGCAACACAAATTGCTCAGATGTACGTTGCCAGATTGTTATGGTTTGTCAACAGCTTCTCTCAATTCTCCTTTGCTATTTTTTTCCCTTTTCTTCCTCATACACCTTATCGTTAGACTTGGAGGGGGGCCATGTGCTTTCCTTGGGCACTAAGTAACTTGATGTTTTCAAATTCCTTTAGAGATCAGTAGGCATTTTTATCTCTGTGACTCGGAGAGCCCTTTTCCCTTTTCTGAAGGGGAAAGACAGCTTACACATGACATAAAAGCTGGGTTTTGGAGAAAGCTGAGCTACTTTCTGCAGTCAGAGAAATGAGAATGTGTGTCATACACACACTGCCTCTGGGGGTCTCAATTTGTGATATGCGCACAATAACTGATTCTCAAAAAGTATAAGAATATACAAATCCATTTCTCAAATTGAGAGGATCAGTAGGAACTAGCACCTAGGAGGATGAGAGCCCACTAATAGCTCAACCCAGTAGAGATTCTTAAATAGTTCCAGAGCCAGGAGCCCAACTGGCTGCAGAGCTTGCCAAAGAGACAGATGCTGCGGTTGGAAGACAGTTTTCCACAGTTAGATATTTTGTTCTTGTAGATGGCCAACCATGACTCATGGGGAAAACAGGAGAGAGAGAGAGAAAAGAAGAGTAAATTAATCATTTTATTAATCACTATTTAGAATTTACCCATGTAAGAAAATGTCAACCTGGTGAACTTTTCATGAAACCAGAAATACTTCTAAAGTCATTTTGGGAATTTCAAACCATTTCAGGTGATAGAGACTTCAGGTTTAACCTGTAATATAAACTACACAATTTAGAATGATATGTGGGAAAAATAGAAAAAAATCCTCAGAATTCATATTAGATTAAATGAGAAAAGAATACCCCCCAATGATTATTAATATTACCCTTCTTTTGGTACATGAATTATTATATCCATCTCTGTTCCCATTGTAGACAGAATACCATCCTTTGAGCATTGTGCAGAAAGGAATTGTAAATGGTATAGGTATTAAACATAGTATCATAGTCATAGCCCCAGAAAGGATCTCAGAAACCATATAATCTAACTATTCTATTGTATGGATGAGGAAACTGAGGACCAAGAAGCTTACATGATTTGCCCAGGGAGAGAGAGGGGAAACAAGCATTCATTTAATGCCTACTGTGTGCCAAGAACTTTGCTAAGTACTTTATAGATTTTTATCTCACTTGATCCTCATAATAGCTCTATGAGGTAAGTGCTGTTATTGTCCCCATTTTATACTCAAGGAAACTGAGGCAGATTGAGAATAAGTGACTTGCCCCGGGTCACATAGTGTCTGAGGCCACATTTGAACTTGGGTATTGTTAACTCCCCATCACTCTATCCGCCATGACACCTAGTTGACAAGGACCTATATAAATAAATACATAGAGAGTAAATACAGAGTAGTTAAATATATGGTGATTTGGCAGGGGGGAAAACAGCATTTGGAGGATCAAGAAAGACTTCATGTAAAAGGCTGAACCTAAGCTATGTCTTAAAGTCAGAGAGGGATTCTTTGAGGTAGAGGTGAGGAGAGAGTGTTTGCCAGGTGTGAAGACCAGCCAGTACCCAGGCATAGAGATGTGAATGAAATGAAAAATATTGGCATAATTGGCTGTTCTCAGTTTTCTTGTGCTGTTGAGACAAAATCATTGAGTTTTTCTCAAATGAGGATATTCCCAGAAAGAAGCTTTATTTCCAAATGTGTATAAGAAATGAGTAATTAAATATAATAGATAATGTTCTCATTTTCATCTTTTTTATTTTTTTCTTCTCTTCCTTTGAAAATAAACAAAAGAACAGTTTGGCAGATTTTTTTCTCATTCTTACCAGTTTGGGGACTCTCTAGTTCAGACTCACTTTGAGCCAAGTTTACTTCATAAATCTACTCTGTAGGTCTCCAAAATTTGGAATAAGTTATGCATTTGAGTGCCTGACAGCAGTCTCCATGCCAAACTTTTGATCTTCCATTTTTCTGATACAGTCCCCAAAGTGTTGCTCTTTAGATCTCTATGTCCTTTGTGTTTTGTGATGGCAGATCTCCAAAAGGGGTGAGAGTGTGTGTGTGTGTGTGTGTGTGTGTGTGTGTGTGTGTGTGTGTTTGGGGAAAACCTGGGCATTTTTCACACAGCCACTTCAATTTGGATGCTGCTAACTGAGAATCGCTGCTGTGGAGCCAATTTAGTGAGAGTAATTCACAATTGACTTTTGGAAGATGTAGCTTCCCTTCTTGAGCCACCTCCCATGTCCAGCCAATATGGAACTGTATGAGATGAGGCTCTTCACCGTGCGTTCTACGTGTTTTTCAGCTATATCTCATTGTCAGATCAAGCACTAAGAGACTATCGTGTCAATTTCTAGCACTCCCTGGAGAACTTTGGGTCCTGAAAACACTGGATTACATTGATCCGTGTATGAAGCTGGTTTTTCCTGTGGTTTATCAACATAATGCTGATGCTCTATATTTAACTGTTTCAGAAAACCTCTTTTGTGAACGCACAGAATATCAGTGGTTTTTGTGCAGAATGCCAGAGTCCACGATATTTCATAGCCTATAGTGTGAAATGACTTTTGGGGACAGAGAAAAAATTATCAACTTAAAAAAATCTTTTTAGTCATGACTTGGTGGGTGAGTGAGTAAATACATTTCTAGGTTTCATAGCTCATATACCAAAAGGGCACCTTTCTCTCCCTTTCCTTTTTGTCAACAAGTCAAATTGAATTTATTAAGTGCCAGACACTGTGCTAATCTTTGGGAATACAAAGGAAAGCGTGTCTTTGCCTTGAAGGAGCTCACAAACTAATAGGGGAGACAGCATGCAAACAACTATGTATAAAGAAAATATATACAGGGTAAATTGGAGATAATCTTAAAGGGAAAGCACTACGATTAAGAAAGACTTGGAAAAGCTTTAGCTGAAACCTGAAGGAAGTCAGGAGGAGAAACTGAGGCAGCTGAAGGCTAAGTTTTAAAATGCAAAAAGTAAGCCAGTGGTAGAATTAGTGTACCAGGCCCCTGGATTGCCTATTAAATGATTACTTTGGGACGTTTGGAAATAGTTATTTTCATTTTAATGTGCAGCATTTACAGAAAGCTCTGATGCAGAAGGTGCTAAATAGAACCGAAGGAGAAAATGTCTCTTTAGTTTATGATACTCACTGTCATTCCCATTATGTGTTCTTTATCATCTTTGAAGAGCAGGGTTTTTCGTGATCTCTGACTTGAAAAATGTGAAACGAAATTCTGCTTCCCCTGTTAGAATGAGTTTGGGGCTTGCCATTCTTGCAATAGACATGCAAACCGAGTAAGAAAGGTCTTCTAAATAGTATCTCTTAGTGCTCAGCAGAGGACAGGCTGCAGATTTAAACCCTGAGCTGGCAGTTTTTTTATGGGAGAGACTACTTGCAAAGGAATCAGGGGAACTTGGGTTCTAATGCTAGGGTAGCTCTACCTGCTAGCTGCACATTTACACCTCATTTGACCTCTCTTGGATTTTATTTCCTCTTAAGTAAAATGAGGGGGCTGGTGATGATTTTCCAGTTCTAAAGCTCTAAACTTAGGCAAATCATTTTAAATTTCTTTTGGTTTCATTTTGCTTATCTATAAAATGAAGAGGTTGGGCTAGTTAACATCTAAGGCCTTTTCCAACCCTAAACTCTTACAATCTTATGTTTCTATGGTTCTCATCAAATCTTGATTATCCCACCATATGTGGATTTTCCAGCTGGTAGATAAAAAATCACCAATCAAATTTCAATCCCAGGCATTTTCCCAACACCTACTATATTTATGACTCCAGTGCCTTGCCATTAGTTTCTCTGTGTCCAATGACGACAAATTTGCTTTAATATCAATTGAAAAAATATAATGAAGAAGGTAAATCTTTTTGCCAAAGAAATAAAATATACAATTTCTAAGCCAAATAGAATTCATTTTAGATTGTTCATGTTTCAGATTATCTCAGTTGCTATCCTACTATATTATCAATGATCAATAATTTTAATTTAAAATTCTTGTTCTGTACAGTAGAATGTTTTTTTATGATAGGATCATTTTAAGTGATCTCTATGAACTTGCTATTTAAAATAATTCTAAAAGGGAAGGTGATATAGATCAGTGGAAACTCACAGAAATTAGAATCAAGAGGACATGGGTTTGAATCCTTAAGCAAGTCACTCACCTCTCTTGGACAGTATGTTCATGTTTAAAATGAGACTGTTGACTAGATGACCTCTGAGGTCTTCACCACCTCTCATCTATACTTCCTTTGTATGATGTCTGCTCCAATGGCAAATGAGAAGTGCTTAGCAAATCTGTTGCTTAATATAGAAAAGATGTGAAAACAGATCCTACCTGAAATGTACTGGTAGGTGAATGAAGCCCAGAGAGAGACAGAGAGAACGCTTCAACATGTTCATTCTGTGGTCTATGCTTTTGTAGTAAACACTCAGAATGCTGTAAAAATCAACTTGTCTTTTATCTAGAGGGGAATTTTTAACAGTATATTCAAATGCTTGATAATTGGAAAAAAAATAGTGAAAAAGATACAAATTTGTAGAGTAGATAAAGAAAGTAGGAAACTCCTGAGGGTAGGCAATTCTAGTTTTCCTGTCAGTGATAAGGCAAGTGAGGGGTGAGGAGAAAGTGTAGAGAGGACAAATTCACCATGTCCCAATAGCTGAGACAGTCAGGAAAACTACAAAATTTGTCCACGTAGATGGCTCTTTAAGTGGGTCAGTGAGCTCAACAGGCCTCCAGCTATTATGATTATATTCAGTTGGAATAGCAGTGCTCTCTTGCTGGCCACAGCAAATGGAGATTTGCTGGCAGTCCCCCTCTTCTCTGGGAGGATATAGTTCAAAAGATCTGGGGCTCCCCCATGTACATAGAGCCCTATCCTTTAATCCTTTCAGCTGCGGGAAAAAAACCCCAACAACAACACTTCACTTCCATTTACCCCCCTTACTGAGGTCAACATTCACAATTAGTAAAACTAAGAGTAGTGGTAGAACATTTTTGAATTCAGAAGACAACAATTCACGGCTTCCTAATGTGGTCAGATAATTGACTTGACTTTAATAAAAGTTTGTCATTGAATGCATAAATTGCATGTCTTCATATGCAAATGTATGTGCATGCTTGCACACACACACGTGCACACACACACACATATAGAGTGGGTTTAATATTTCAAAGATCTGAGATTTTATCAGTATAAGTGCTCCTCCCAGTAATGCAGTTAGCAAACTCTCTGCAGCTTAGCAGACTCCCTAAATTGCTAAGGCTAAAACTAATCACTAGCCTTTGACCATCTTCTGGTAATGAGGTCTGTGAACTTGCTAGCTAGGCTAGTCTAACAAAAGACACATAGCCGATCATTGACCTGTGTGTGAATCCTTTAGCTTTGCCAGGTCTTGAACCTGGTTGGCATAGTTCTCCAGAGCTCAGTATCAGATTCTGTGCCATGATGTGGCATTTGAGTGTGACTTCAGTGGAGAATTAAAATATTCAGAATGCTAAAGCTATGCCATATAGAAGTTAACCATTCTTTGATATGATTATTTCAAAGGCACTTTTGTATTTTGTCAGGTCTTTGTATCATCATTATAATTCTCACTTGCCACCTAGAAACGTCGGGATGCCACCTAGTAGAGAGTTCCATTTGATAGATTGCCAAATAATCTAGTTCTTAATTATGTATATTTTAAATATGTAAAATGTACAAGCCAAGCATGCAAGTATGGAAAAATTAAGTAGTGATCTTGAGATCTAATTTAAGCGTTCTTTGTGATCCTGGAGCAAATCATGTTTATTAAAATTACTCCTAATTTTCTCGTGGTTTTTAAATTAAGGAAAGGGGGGAGAGGCAGAGTATCACAGATTAGACCTGCTAACAGTACACAGTATTATTTATCACATAACTCTAGAAGCTGAATCATTTGCTGCCTTTCATTCCAGGCATATCCTATTGTCTCTCCAGAATTTTAACTGTGGTAAAGTGGAAAATTTTAGATTACCCATTCAAAAAAAAGACACAGGAATGAAATAAATGTTGACAAAATTTAAGGCTGGACGTTAACAGTGCTATGTATAACTGTTACTATTGAAATCCATACCAGTGTAAGAACCAGTCCCTTAAAAAAAGGTCTGCAAGACTACAGGAATAGGGTTTCTTTAAATTCTGATGCATCTTTGGTGCTGAGAGACTGAAATTTTCATGTTAAGCTTGCACATTTTCAGAGAAGAATTTGACCATAATAGAGTGGGTGTTTCTGAGCTTGGTTAAAGGTATTGAAGTTTGAAAATGAGAAGGAAAATTGCCTCCTGACACCAAAAGCATTGTGGATTTCTTTCATTTTTCTAAAGTTTATGGAAAACTTATTCTCAAGGGAATAATACTTCATACTTCCTATTCTCATATGCTAAGATAGCTACATTGGGTTTTGAATCTTTATTTCTGTACAATGCATAACAATACTGAACTGACTTATACGGAATCTCCTGAGGACTTTGCAAATAATGTCTGAACATCTGGTGTCATACTTAAATGCATGAAAATAACCTACAGAACCTAAAGAAAATGGATTTCTTAAAAGAAGAGTTGATATCTGAAGTTGAACCTTCTATAGTTTTGTGTGGGCCCGGAATGTTAGGCTTAATCATGTTTTAGGCATTTTTCAGTGCAGACTCTGAAATCCCCACTGTCACATTTTATTGCAAATATTGCTCTCTGTGTTATCCATAATACCAGCCTATTGGATCAAGAGAAATAATATTACATCAGTGCCAATGATTGTTTGTAGACCATAGCACACTCTGCAAGCCTGTTGATCATTGGAATTTAAGGACCTTTTTAGTTTACTTCGTTATAGACAAACTTCTTTGGAGACACTGAGTATTTAATTTATTTTTGCTTTCTGTTTCTTTTGGCTTTGTTTATTTGGTTTACCTCTGATGGAAGGAGTTAGCTGTTTGTGTTGATTTAATTCCCATTGTACAAAATTCTTTTTGCACTTAGAACAAATCAACTTCATTGCTCAGAATAATTTGTTGCACTTCTTACAGTGGTAAAATATGAGAAAGGAATATTTCTGAATAGATGCTATGTTTTTTTTTGAAAGGAAAGTAGAAAAATAATTCTTATCAGAAAGTATAGTTATGTGCTTAAAAAAGAGAGAGAAATGTTTATCTTGAATATCTACATGAAATGAATCATAGTATTAAAATTTCTTTTTTCATTTTAACCAAATTTTTTTCTTCTGTTAACACTTTGAGTATACTACATCAAGTATCTTACTAATTGTCATAATTGTCAGTGGATTCAAGCATTCTGTATTTACCCAGAATGTTAAAGATCTTATTGTTTCATCCATAGTTCTATCACCAAAATGTTAATAGAAGACATGATGATGATGATGATGATGATGATGATGATGATGATGATGATGATGATGATGATGATGATGATGATGATGTCGATGTCTTTTACTTACTCCATTCAGGACCCTTTCCTTGAGATGCAGATAAAAAGCTACTCCACAAAATTGCTAAAATTGTTTCTTGTGCCTTTTTCCCTACAAAATCGAAATATTCAGTAAATGTATGTAGAATTCCCTTGATTTCATCAATAATTTTCCCTAAAACTACCCAGGACTCACTGTTTTTTTAAAAAAAAGGATGATTTTTGTTGTAAATGCATGATCACTTATGCACCCCTTCCTCCCTTCTAATAAAAAATTAAAAAGAAAGAAAATAGCATTTCATCAAAAATGAGCCTACCTGTCCTCTATATCTGACTCTACATGCAATATTCTACCCCATGTAGTCCCCCCAGCCCTAAGGAGAAAGGCAGGAGGTATATTTTCTCAACTCTTTTCTGAGGCTCTTCTAGCCATTAGATTTATACAACATTCATTTTCATTTTGCTATTTTTTTTCCTTTTACTTCACTGTATTAGTAACTATAGATTGCTTTGGCAGAATTTACGTTTAAAACTGCATTGTAATTAATTTCATAGTAATCTCCCTGGTCATTGTGTACTATCTCCATAATTGTGTTAAGGTTGGGAGGGAATATATATTTTTTAAAAGAAACTTTTCTCAATTTGCCACTTGTGCCATTAATCTCTACTCCTTTGTTTAAAAGTTGGTTTAACTTTCAACTTTATAAATTGTATTAAGTGCTTTTAGTCTGTAATAAATTAAACAGACATGATAACTTTTTTTCCTGGGAATTAATACAGGAAAGCTGAAGTGCTGCTTAAAAACCAGGTGTCTTCCCTGAAGGGCATTTTTTAAGATAGCTACCGCTGATAAAATATCAATGTCACCCTCTTTTTGCTTTTCTGACTCAAATACAGAGAGAAGTATATTTTGTATTATGATAATATTTTCTAATGTTCAAACAACAGTTTCTCAGTTGTCAGTGAATAGGTTAATTTAAATTTTCTTATTTATATTTGATATTTGAGTTAAAAAATCTACTTTATGATACAGATTACAAGTTTTTATTTTGTAACACAATTTAATTTCATGTGACCAACATGTCAGAATTACTTTTATTTTAGTCACCTTTAGTTGTTAGATATATTTCCATATGTGGCTTGGTTGGCAGAGTGGAGTTTCTCTTAATTTTTTTACATTTTTTTCTCAAAGGTTTTGCTGATATCAAGATGACAAATTGTTCTCACTTAGCAGTGGATCATAAAGCAATAAAATTAATCACTGCAATATTATTGAAGTGAACTTTTTTAGAAAAGAGTATTAGAAATGATTTTTAGAAAATCACACAATGGATGCAGTATTACTTCTAAAACAAAATTAAAATTATTTATTTATTTATTTATTTTGCTTTTTGGAAGGCAATTGGGGTTAAGTGACTTGTCCAAGGTCACAGCTAGTTTTTGAGTTAAGGCCAGATTTGAACTCAGGACCTCCTGACTCCAGGGCTGGTGCTCTATTCACTGCACCACCTAGCTGCCCCAAAATTAAAATTATTTTTATCTAGTCCACATGACTGTTCCCTGTTCCCCCCATTAACATATACCAAGAGTTGGATATGTTATAAAGTATTCTAAAATTGGTAACTGGTGGATTAGCCTTTGTCTGCTTTTTATTTCTTCATATTAAAAAAATAGATCTGTTTACTATAAGTCCAGAAAATAGGATCCTTTCTATATCTTGCATAAAACTAAGGGACCTATTATCTTCTTCCTTACATCTCTTCCAAAGTTTTCTCCTTGCAGAAGACTATTACTTTATTAAGATCATAGATGTGGATCTGGAAGGGGGCCCAGGGTTGTTTAAATACCTTTATTGAATATTTCTATAGGTGTAATATTATGATGATGACTTGGGGATGTATGTTAGTACTCGACTGAGGGACTGGGCATTGAGGGACCAGGAGGGAAGTTAAGTTTCTCCTAAAGTTCCACTTCAGAGCATCACCAATGTGTAGATCATTTACATGAGTTCTTATGCTAAAATAAATAAACTAAATTAGATCAACTAGTGTCTAAACTTCTGGGAATGAACTCCAAATATAGATACCCTACTCTTCAGTCTCTCCTTTGGAATGTAGACAAAGCAAGTTTTATAGAAACCATCAGAACTTAGGTGTCACTTTGCGGTCCACATGGGTGGAAAGCTGTGGGTTGCCTCCATCCTACCACAATGAGGTATGAGATTTGGAATTTTGTGGCAGGTTTTTGCTGTTATTCAGTCATTTTCAGTCATGTCTGACTCTTTGTGACCCCATTTGGGGTTTTCTTGGCAAAGTACTGAACTGGTTTACCATTTCCTTCTTTGGCTTATTTAACAGATAAGGAAACTGAGGCCAACAGGGTTAAGTGACTTCCCCAGTGTCACACAACTAGTAAGTGTCAGAGGCTGGATTAGGATTTAGGAAGGTGAGTCTTCCTGACTCCAGGCCCTGCACTCTGTGCACTAATGTACCACCTACCTTCCCTTTTGTGCCAGCTACACTGATATAAAATAAAAAATGTCAAAATGGGGGTTGTTAATACACTTGTTTTTCAGGGAAATGTGCATCATTCACAATTAAAGTTGCATAATTTTAAAGTCCAAAAAATGCTTCTGATTTTCCAAATTTTCATGTGTTTGTTTATGAAGAGAAAATATAACTTTTAAGTTTATTTAGTTCTTCAACTTCTAGCAAACATCTCTGTATTGCTCTAGAGTAGAAGCAACATCCTTTGTCATGAGTCAGAGGAGTATCTTTAAAATATGCATTGTGTCTTTATGTATATATTCACACACACACACACACACACACATATATAAATGTCTTTAAAATAAAATAAAATGCCAAGATAGCGTTGCCACAAGAGCCCTGTCATGATAGGTGTGTGTAGATAGTGTGACACACATGCTCAGTCACAGTCTTATGTCTCAAGAATGCTTAATAATTTGAGTCCTTAACATTTATAATTTTAAGTAAAGTTCAATTGTTAACTTTAAGACAGAGTTTAAATTATAGTTTTTAAATGCCATGGGATAATTACCAGGTAGGTGGAAAAGAGTGCTGGGCCTGGAGTTAGAAAGACCTGAGTTCAATCCAGCCTGTGACGTTTCTAACTGTGTGACCCTAGGGAAGTCATTAAATCTCTATCTAACACAGTTTCTTAAGCTGTAAAAGAGGGAATAATAATAGCAACTGAGGACAGCTTGGTGGTACAGTGGATAGAGTTCCAGGTCTGGAGTCAGGAAGACTCATCTTCCTGAGTTCAAATCTGTCCAGTCACTTACTAGCTGTGTGACCCTGGGCAAGTCACTTAACCTTGTTTGCCTCAGTTCCTCATCTGTAAAATGTACTGGAAAGGGAAATGGCAAACTAGTCCATTATCTTTGCTAAGACAAAATTAAATGGGGTAATGAAGAGTTGTATATGACTGAAATGACTGAACAATATCAATAGTGCCTTCCTCTCATATAGTTGTATCAAATAAGATTAATGTTTGTAAAATGCCTAATTAACATAGTGCCCAGAAACATAGTAGATGCTTTGCTCCCTCCTTCCATCCATCATAACTGAGAATTCTACAACTGTTCAACTTTACCTTAAAAAATAAAATACAATTATTAAACCGCATAACCAGTGTTATATGCAACCACGGCCAACAAGTGTGACCTTAAAACTAAACAGAATTCAATCTCACAGTATTCTCTAGTTCCTTGCCTCTGAACTGACTGAATCTAAATCCTCTTAAATGTTGCTTGTATATTAAATAGGAGGGTAAAGAATGAGAAACTTCCTGGTGAGAAATTTCTTAAAAGGTGAAAAATAACATTTTTTCTAACAACAACAACAAAAATCTCCAGATTGTCTCATCTTTGTCGTTGTTGGGCTGTTATTGTTTTTTAGATGAAAACCTGAGGTTTTCTTCCTTGCCCCAATCTGTTCCCATAGCAGTATAGTGAATTTTCAGAAATTAGGATTTCTTTTGCTATCTCTGCATATGGTTCATATAAATTGGAATGGCATCTACATCTAAAAGATAGAGAGAACTTTTTTTTAAAATTAGAATACAAATCTAACTGTCTGAGACTCTCTAAGACAGATATGGGGTTTGTGACTGAGTGACTGTGGACAAGGCAGTGCACAGCACATATAGGGGTTGAGGGGAGGGATGTAGTCAGCATTTAATAGGAAGAGTGCTACATTGCCCTGTTTCCGTCATCTTGTACTCATTTTCTGGAGGCTGCTCAGCAACCTGCAAGTACAGAAGGGAAGATGCTCTTCTTGCCATGAATAAATCCATTGTAATTAGCATTCCTTAACATACTGGCAGGGCTGTGGAAATTCATGGTTCTGACAGCGTTTTTTTTTTTTTTTAAAGTTACCTTCACTTTTTTTGTCAGCTTAAAACTCATTTACAATTTAAGGATTAGCCTAGCTGTTTAAACCTTTAACTTTGAATTTTTTACACTTGAGGAATTCTCTGCAGTCTTTTAGAGGTGGTAGACTTTTGGTTTTAGTTTGTTTTATTTCAAATTAGGGGAAACCACCTAAATTCAGATTCTCTCCCACCCCTAAGGACATTTATAACCTGCCTCCCCCATTACCTATCCAACTTCCTGTTTCTTCCAGACCTCCACTTATCCTTAAGATTATCTGACAATAATAACAATAATAACTAACATTTATAGAATGTTTTAAGGTTTACATATACTTTACATGTATTATCTCATTGGTCCTCACAACAACCTTGTGAGGGAGGTGCTATTATTATTCTTATTTTACAAATGAGGAAATCCAGGCTTATCAGAGGGGTTAAGTGACTTGCCCACAGTCATGCAGCTAATAAGTTTCCCAGGTAGAAATCCAACTCAGGTTTTTTGAAGTTCAGCCCTCTACCCTCTCTTTACTACCTATAGAATTTAATACTATACTACATTTAATACTATACTATACTACATTTAATACTATACTACATTTAATTTAATACTATAGGAATATTCTAGGATCAGAGAGCCATTTTTGCTGGCACTAGCTTTTTCCACAGTTAAAAAAAATGATCAAGAGTAGCTTCTCGCAGTAACTATTGTATGATAGTCATAAAATTGAGGGAGGCTTTGAGATTATGCAGGTAATTTGTTGTTGTTGTTGTGTAATGTCTGACTGTCTGTGACCCCATTGTGGGTTTTCTTGGCAAAGATATTAGTGTAGTTTGCCTTTTCCAGCTCATTTTACAGATGAGGAAACTGAGGCAAATGGGGTTAAGTGACTTGGCCCAGGTTCACACAGCTAGTAAGTGTCTGAGGACAGATTTGAACTTAGGAGGATGAATCTTCTTGCCTTCAGGCCCTGTACCCTGTCCACAGTACCAAACCCCACTTCATTTCACCAATGAAGCAGATAGAGGCCTAGAGAGATCCAGGGACTTTCTAAAAGTCCTAACAGCTATGAAGTAGCAGCACCTAGACTAGTACCCAGATTTTGCTGACTTGCACTTCCGTGATCTCTTCTCTCCACTCTGAGGCTTAACAGTGAGCTAGGATTCATTAATTTCCTAATTGATCTTCATTCTACCAGATGTGGGCATCAGTACCTCTTTGCTATAAAATATACAAAAAGGTTTATAGATAGAATCCTATTTTAATCACTTGATGGGACACGAGAATTGTTTTATTATTATGTCTTCAAGTCCCATTTAAATCAAGACATAGTTTGTCAGCAAGTGGAGAAGAATTATAACCACTTCTGTTTTGTAGCAGCTGAGCTAAGTTGTATAGAGATATCATATTTAGGATGATTTTTTTCCACCCCCACCCATTATCTCATCTTTTGTGTATTTTTTTTTTATTTCTAAGTTTTTAGCCTTGTCTGCATTCCGCTTTCATGAGCCAGAATAGCCTTTGACTGCTTGACTGCCATAGAGAAGTGAAAAGTAGGGTACGAAGTGTTTACTTCATGTTGGATAGAGTACAAAATTTGTAGTTAGGAATCCCATATGAGGCGTTTGCTAGTTGTGTGACCCTGTACAAGCTACTCTCCTCATCTATAAAATGGTGATAACAGCCCTCACTTTACAGAGTTGTCATGAGGCTTAAATTAGTGTATATGAAGAGCTTTGCAAATTTTAAGTTACTATATAAATATAAGCTATCATATTTTTCTAGTCCTTGACTAAAAGGAAAAGTTGGTAGTTCCATATATAATATCCAAAACTGAATGAAAAGAAAGCAGAAAAAGACACACATAGCATTGCTGTTTATTAAAAAATAACCATAAAATCTAGTTTTAAGAATGCGTTGTCTTTCTGTGTATTGGGAAGACAAAGCTGCTAAAAACACTGGGTTTTGGAGGACACATGCACAATTTGAGAATTGTGCCTTTTAAAAAAAATTTATAGCAGTGTATTAATGTGCACACTTGCGAATTGTACGCATCATTCCCATTTGGGTCAATGTGCACAACTTGAGTGAATTCAGAATGTCCTATTTACAGAAATGCGCTTCAGGAACACTCACAAAGCTTTAGCATTTGTCCGAAGATGCTCAGCCCATCCAGCTGCCTGCTGCTTCAGCCCCTTTTTGCTCCACATAAAGAAATGAGAAAAAGAAGGGAATTGCAGGTTTGGCTGTAGAAGTGTTTGTTTAGCAAACACTTGTAAGAAATGAGCTTCTCCCAGAGTACGTGACAGGATCAACTCATGCTGCCTTTCAGATCAACTCATTTGCACCTTTCAACAAAGACTCTAGGCCCCAAAGGTAAGTTTAGACTTGGATCAAATGAGCCCCCAAATCCATAGCATCTGTCATTGTTGTTATGTAAAATGAGACTATGCCAATTCATTCTGCTCCTCCTTTTTTTCCTCTTTGTCATCTCTCTTTTACAAGCCTTTTTTAACCCCCCCCTTACTGCCATGCATCTCAACTCCTTTTTCCTCTGTGATGCATGTCAAATAGTCATTCATGAATAAATAAATAAATAATTCTTCTTGGTGATGTGCCTGGAGGCCATTGGAGTAAAGGTATTACAAAATTCTAATTAATAGTAATTGAGCAGAGAGTTTCTACATCTAGATCACAGCCTAAATTATCTTAGTGACTATCCTGGTGGCATAGTTCCAGGTGTTTGAGTTAGTCTGGTTTGACTTTCAGGGAACAGAAATGATCAGGCTCAATTTTAATCTGAACAGTGGGGCTTATCAATAGCATATCAACTACCCTGAGAACACTGATTTGTGTGTATACACACACATATGCATACACATGCGCACGCACACACATACACACTATTCGGGAAATGAAGTCATTCACAACTGAAAACCAAGAAATAGGCACTGTCCTTAGTGATGGAATGGTACAGAATGGTTCAAGATAGATATGATCTTTCCATTTTTTGCATTAAGGTTAACGAAGTGACTCTGAAAGCTTTATTTACCTAGGGTGAGAACCCAGATATCTCTAAGTACATAGAGCACCAGTAGGTAGAAAAAGCATACATATGTGTTGGTTGTTGTTCATCCCTTGTTCTCCAGGGGACCAGTGACATCATGAGGGTCATCTTTAGAGGCTGACAACTTTACACAGCTCTGCTTCACTTAAATCTAATTATGTGTTGGTAAAATTCTTTTGACTAATAGATGGAACAGTGGGTAGAACATTGGACTTGGAGTCAGGAAAACCTCATTTTGAATTTTTATTATTTGTGTGATCCTAGGGAAGTGCTTAACTTCACTTTCCACATTTGTAAAGTGAGGATATTAATAACACCTACCTCAGAGGGTTGTTGTGATAACTGAGATGCTATATGTAAAACCCTTTGTAAACTTGAGAGCTCTACCTACATAAAGGCTAGCTATTGTATTATTAGTTCTTTGATGTCAAGAGTAGGGATATCTCAGTCTTACTAGTTGTTTCTCTCTTTGCCTCTTCTTCTCTGGGGGAAGGGGCTCAGTTTAACCAGCTAATATCACACTTTATTCTTGAACTTTCTTATAGTTTGGGATTCCTACAAAATATCTTTCCTCCCTGCAGGTTGTTAGCAAGTTATAATACTCTCCTGGGGAAGCTAGGTGGCAGAGTGAATCAAGTGCCATACCTAGAGTCAGGAAGACCTGAGTTCTGATCCAGTCTCTGACACTGACTACCTGTGTAACCCTGGGCAAGTCACTTAACCCTCTTTGTCTTAGTTTTCTCAATAAAATGAGCTGGAGAAGGATATGGCAAACCACTTCAGTATCTTTGGCAAGAAATCTCCAAATGGGGTAATGAAGAGTAGGGCATGACTGAAATGACTGAACAACAACAAAATATACTCCCAAGTATAAGGACTAACTTGGTTTTCTTTGACCTCTATATTTCACTTTGTACATCCCTGAAAGGTTTGTGAGCACCAAAGAAATTGAATACTCCTATAGTGCACATACTTATTGAATCTTAAATTTAGATCCTTAGGGTTTGACTGCTGAATTTTTCTACCATCAGGCAAACTAAGATGGGCTTTCAGGTTGTTGGTATTGTCAGCCAGCAAATACATGAATTAGCAGTTTTCACAGTGTATAATGTGTTACATTTGAAATATTCTTATAGGTAATATTCAGTTTAAATGTATGCACATATGCAAATGAATACATATACATGTATACTATGTATACATATATTTATTTATATTTATGCTGCTTTCTTTAAATGGATAAATTGATATTAAAGATGTAATATTCCTGTCTCAACTGAGCTTGGGACTCCTCCCTGAAGGACAGCTCTCTGAAGCTATGTGTTACATACATAGGAGGAGGGGAGATGTGATTCCAAAATAACTAACAATGAACTTGGGGCTGTTCTGAAAAAATATCCTTGGGATTTTTTTTTTCAAATGTAATATAATATTTTATTGGTTCCGGGTAAAGTTCTTCAGTTAGCATTCTTTTCCTCTTGAAATAACTTTGTATTATTTTTGTCACTTTGTATTTATTTATTGGGCAGTTAGATGGTACAGTGGATAGAGTGCTAGGCCTGGATTCAGGAAGACCTGATTTCAAATTTGGCCTGACACTATCTGTGTGACCCTGGAAATGTCACTTAACTCTGCTTGCCTCAGTTTTCTCATCTGTAAAATAAACTGGAGAAGAAAATGGCATACCACTCTGGGTTTTTTTTGTTTGTTTGTTTGGTTTGTTTTTGCCAAGAAAACCCCCAAAAGGGTCACAACTGAAAAACAACTGAACAGTATATGTGTATATAATCACCTCCCCTCCCCCACCAATAGAATGTAAGCTCCTTGAGGAGAGCAGCTTTTTGTAGTCTCTGTATCTATAGTGTCTAGCATATACCTTTGCACACTACAGATGCTTAATAAATGTTTCTTGAATTGGCATTGTTCACTTCAGACCTGAATGCAGCATGAGAAAGGACATAACACAAACTACATGTCCAAACTATAGTTTAAAAGCAAACAAAAACCAGAAGTTTTTTAGACAAATTTTCATCCCCATGTTATTTTAAATTTGGTATTTAACACATAGATGTCCATGTACTTGTTGCTTGAAGGATATACAGGGGAAGAAAAAAGTACTGAAAGATGAAATTGAAACACAGGTTGGCTTGAAACAATTCCATGCCTGCAGGGGAGAGGTGAAACCTGGAGGGGTGGGAAGGAGGAGACCCCCGAGAAAGGGGAAGGGAAGAGAACAAGCATTGATGTGTGGGGGACACTATGCTAAACATGCTTTAAAATTTTAACTCATTTTTCACAACAGGCAGATGCTATCATGTTCTCCATTTTACAGTGAGTAATTAAGATAGATAGAAACTAAGTGACTAGTCCAGGTTTGTATAGCTAGTATAATCAAGTTTGAATTCAGGTCTTCCCAATTCCAGGCCCAATATTCTGTGCCACTCACTGCACTTAGGTGACTTCAATAGTCATTAGGGAAAATCTTTTTGCATCTATTACCCCTCCATTTCATCTCACACACGTAAAAAATTTCTCTGCATTCTGTTTTTATATTTCTCTCAGAGGCAATAGATATATTTTAAACAAGACAGGCATGTGGATTTTTTTTCCTTTACACAAATTCTATCTTTTCATGTGGATAGTGCTTCTAGGAGGCCAAAGGGCTTGAGTTAATGTTTAGAACACCAGGAAATAGTGAAAGATTGCCTGAAAATTGTTGAAGTAAAGCTTCACCACTTCCTCTTAATTGGGGGAGAACTTATGTGTATTATTGAAAAGTCGGAATCACAGAATATTTGTGATGAGGTGAGGCAGACAGGAGTGCTCAAGGCAGATGGAGAAAGCAGAATACAGGATGTGAGATAAAAGGTTGTGACCAGCCAGAAAAGTGATCTAAGAAGACTCTCCATTGAAGCCCCCAACCATGGACTTTTACAAAGCACCTCCAACTACCTGACATTCCAGAACAACTCTCAGCCTTTGCCTTCCTCTTTCCTGTTCCCTTAGCTTATCTGTATGGGCTGTATGATATCCTGGAACAGTCCTCCCCATGCCTTTTCCTGTTCCCTTTACTTATCTGTATGAACTATATGACATTGCAGAGTAGTCCTGCCTTTCCTCTTTCCCTTCTCCTTGCTTATCTGTACTCCTCCCAACTACCTGATATCCCAGGCATTCTGGAGCCATGTTTGCCCCTCCTCCCCCCTCATGCTCCCCTTCCCCCCATCCCCAGGTTAGAGGACTGGTATTTTTATATATATATATATAATTTATATATAATATATAATATAATATAATAATATATATTTATATATGTGTTATATATATATATAAATACCAGTCCTCTAACTTGGTTAATTGCTCAACCAGGAGGTCAAGCAGGCCCGCTGGGTGCATTACTCCAATAAATGCCTTTCTTCTTTAGGTTGGAGACTAGACTGCCCCAGTGAATTCTTTCAGGACACTAGGACCTACTTGTCTATTCTTCATCATTTCTGATGTTCTCCAACATTTTTGAGTGCCCATGAACTCATCAATTCCTGTTGCTTTTTCATCATTTGAATATGTACTTGTACTTTTTCCATATACCTACAGGAACTGAAATTAACAGCTAAAAATAGTATTTCCCCCTTCAAGAACTTCTGTAATAGATACATAAACTCACAAAGTTCAGTATTGGAGTTGGAAGGCACTTTAGAGAGAAAAAGTTCTAGACAGGTGAAGTAATCTGGAGTTCTTGATTGGTGAAGTTACCATCTATGTATGAACAGTTATGTTCTGAAAGCCTCAAATTTTTTTCTGTTTTCTGTTAGATATTCGTTCGTGTGTTTTTCTTTTTAGACTTATTTTCCTTAATCCCATTTTCACAGTTAACACAAAAAAAAATCATCCCATTTCAGGTCATATACAAATTTTTTTTATTGAACTCAGCATAATAAAGGTTTTCTTTAATAAGAAAAAGAAACAGAAACTAAATGGGAGAGTTGGTAAATGGGAAAAGCTTTGGACTTGGATATGAAATCCAATAGTTAATTGCTCCATGACTTTGGTGAAGTCATTTAACCTCTGAGTCTCCTTACCCTCATTTGTAAAACAGAGATAATATCAGCCTTATCTTCCTCATGAGGAATACTGTTAAAATGTAAGTTATTTCTCCCACTGATAGACATGTTCATTGACATGCATTATTCAGAACCTCCTAGGTACCAAAACTTGGTGCTAGGTAGATAAAGCACAAAAGGGGAAAATAAGTTCTCACCCTCAAGGAGATTACTTCATATGTAGTGTATAGAACACTTGCACTGAAAAGTGATTAGTATAATCTGAGGAGAGAGAGAACTAACAACTAGAGGGACCACAAAATATTTCCATTGCAGGTAGCATTTAAGTCATATCCTAAAGAAAGCTAGGAATCCATTAGAAATACTTAAACAATAATGAAAGGTATTAAGTGTAAAGAGAGACATGGTATACATATGGGTAAGGAATGGGTAAATCTAAATGTCTACTAGAAAGTCTTTCCCACTCAGAACTATTATTTCCTTCTTTAGAATTTTAAAAAAAATGTGTTCCTTCCATACATTCCCCATAGTCTATTCATGATAGGTATTGCATATAAATATACACACACATATATGCATATACATACACATACATATACACATATATCTTATCCCCTCTATTAAATTGCATGCTCTATCTAGACAGCAATTCCCTCAGCATCTAATAAAGGACTTTAATTATAGCACCTTAGAAATGGGTGTTGAATGAGTAAATTAATCTAAAAGTGACTTTTAATGTTCATTGATATGGGAGGATAGAGACCCTACTTCATTTACAGAGTGAATTATGGAAGGTGATTTTTGGTATGCTCCTTTATTAGAAGAAAACACTAAGAATAGATGGTACATCTTATATGTTGTAGCCCTCCACCTCAAATCATTTCCTTGTCCATAGTAGGGACTCAATTAATATTTGTTATTGAATGACTCGAACCAAGTGATTACAGTCAAAAAGAATATTGAAATGGAGGGTGTAGAAGGTAAGGGAACAAAAATGGGGATATTCTTTGTTAGCTTGCAAGAAGAGGTAGGGGATTTTACCCAGCATCTTTTAAAGAGGAGAGCCTGTTCAGTTAGAGAGGGAAAGAGAAACAAAAGAAGGGAGAAATTGGAAGAAAATCTTAAGAAAACAAAAGACAAAGAAATAATCTTTTAAAAAAAAGTAAGAAAGAAAGAGTACTGTCTTTCTAAACTTGGCCTGAAAGGGAAGGTTGAAGTCCTAATGACTAGAACTGCCTTGTTTCTGAGCCAAAAGGAAAGAGAGAGGAACAAAAAAAAAACTTCCATTGTTCAGACAAAATGGGTTCTTCAAGCACAATCCATTGAAATGTAGCTAAATTAAGAATGTAAGACTATCATAGCCATAATTACTGTCCAGCAAAAATCCTGGGGATTGGGGGGAAGGGATAGAATATTGTTAGGGAATGAAGGGCTTGTCTCGGTGGCCAGTTGGAAACAGACTAGACCCCCACACTTGACCTCATTAAATTATTTCCATCATGTTTGCCAGCTAACCCCTTGTAAAGATAGGATTGTATACTTAAAGTTAGATGGGACTTTAGAGTTCATTTAACCTTAGCCCTACATTTTACAGAGCAGGAATTTAAGACTAACAAAGTAAAATTATTTGCCCAAGATCATACCAGTAGTAATAGCGGAGGCAGGATCTAAAACCAAGACCTCTGCCTCCCCATCAAGCCTTCCACTCCACTACTGTGCCTTAGTAAAGGACTAAGTCTCTGTGGAGTTCCACAGAGGATGGTGTTCTCTAGTGTTTCTCCCCCCACCAACCCTCTCTTAGGGTGGGTGGGAGGTGGGGGTCAATAGCTAAAGTATTCTACCAGAATTATTAATTATTCCAGCATGGGGGACAGGAAATGATTTTGTACCCTTGGAAGTAATGTATATAGCTGTTTAGTCATTTGTAAATATCGAAGTTAACGTTCAACAACAGGTTAATGTTACAGCATTAGCCTGAGGGGCCGGCTGACATTCAGTGTAAATTAAGACATCAGAAAACACCTGCTTGAGGTATAAATGCATCAAACTAAACATTTGACTCCAGGACTTAAGTGCTTATTCCTGAAATTTTTTTTTGTTGGTTTACATTGAACATTAGTTCTATAACAAAGTCTCTAACAAAAACTAAAATAAAACCTTGCTAGGAATGCATCTTAAAGGGGCGGCTAGGTGGCGCAGTGAGTAGAGTGCTGGCCCTGGAGTCAGAAGGACCTGAGTTCGGATCCGGCCTCAGACACTTAACGCACACACAAATAAAAACCTATCCGTGTAACCTTGGGCAAGTTACTTAACCCCTGCCCTCCAAAAAGCAAAAAAAAAAAAAAAAAAGGAATGCATCTTAGTCCCAACATAGTAAAGATACAAAAACCAGAATGTTAGAGATAAAAGAAACCCAAGAGAGCCCCTAAACCAACATCCTTTCTTTGTATAGGGGGATCCTGGTAGCAGAGTGGTACTGTGGCTAGAGTACCTGTTTAAGGGTTAGGAACACCTGAAATAAAATTTAACTGCAGACACTTAGCAGTGTGACCTTGGGCAAGTCTTAAGTGGTATCTGCCTCAGTTTCCTCAGCTATGAAAGAGGAATAATAATAGCTCTTACCTCCCAGGCTTGTCGTTTGGTTTAAATGAGATAATCTTTTTAGCACAATGCCTAGCACATAGCAGGCATCATATAAATGCTAATTATTATTATTTTTAATTACTATTATTAACCATTCAAACTAACTAGCATATTACTAAGCACTTATATTTCTGGTACTATACTCAGTATTGGGGATGCAAAGACTTCTAGTTCAGTCCATTTTTCATGGTATCACTTAGGGGATTTAAATGTGAAAAAGTGATCTTGTGAAGTTCAGTACATTTTGTCATCAGATGTACAATCAGTGAAAGGAAATTCAAGTGCCATTTTTAACTTAATTTAAAAAAAAGAAATTATCCATTGAGAGCTCTCAGTGGGGAAACTCCCTCTACCAATGAATATCAGTGACTGTTCTAAAATTGAACTGTCTTAAAGAGTTGCCTGGGAACACCTAGGTTAAATGACTTATACCTGAGGTTACATTGTCAGTGTGTGTTCATGGAAGTACTTGAACCTAGGTTGTCTTGACCTCAGGCCTTTGATGATCCACTATGCCAGACTGCATCTTCAAGTAAAATATATATACATATATATATATATATACACACATACATATATTTATTATACTAACATACATCATATACACATATAATATTCTAAAACATACACACATATAAATACATGTATAAATATATAGAACATATAAATATGAAATAATAATTTTTTTGTCTCTGTAGAAAGAGAATAGTATTTTGATGAACATAGCATTAACTTTGAAGTCAGGAATTCCTGAGTCTTAAGTTGACCATTAGAAAGTTTGACCTCAAAAATTAGTCTGTGACCTTGGGCAAGTCACTTAACCCCAATTGCCTTCCCCCCCAAAAAAAGCAAAAAAAAAGTTTGACCTGTCAGAGCCCCAAGACAATTTCTACAACTAAGCTACAGGGGAATTACATATCTGAATCTTTTGAGGGATATTTTTACCCCAGGAATTTCCTTCACTGATGAAATCATAAACCTGTACTTCTACATCCTAAGAAAAAGTCTTTAAACTTTGGTCAGTTAATGGCACATCTGACCTGTGTCATAAGTTTTTCAGAATTGTCAAAATTACCATGAACTCCTCAAGGAGAAATAAATTTTATTTCCTTATTTTGGTAGAGGAAGTGTCATAGAATTTGACCTTGGCAGTGGCTCTCAGGGAACCATTAACTTGTTTTGGGGGTTTGGGGATTATCAGGGAAGCTGACAACAGGAGTCATCTGAGGTTAATCACTAGGGTGAAAAAGAAGGGGAAAGTTGATACAAATTAGATCATAATGCCCCATTACAAGCAGATCCAGGTCTAGGTCCGCCTTTTCCACATCCTTGGACTGTCATAATATGCTTTCTCATTTTGTACAGATTTATTAAAGTAGCAAAGGGGGGAAAATAAAGGAGTGGGGGGAGGAAGGAGAAAAACATGATAAAGGTGGTAGGATGACCCCATGTAACTGTGTTGAATCAAAGGAAAGAACCAGCTTTGGGTACTCTAAAGTGAGCAGATGTTTCTGGTTAATTCAGTTGCCCTGATCAAGCGATTAAGGGAATTAAATGTGGCCCATCACATTATGCTGAGCATCCTTACACCCACTCTTGTTCAGAAGCACAATACTGCTTAGAGTTGAAGAGTTATCATTGAAAAACAGACTGAAAAACAAGCCTTATCAATCCCAGATGTGACTTTTAACCTTATCCCCTAAACAAATACATTTCTAATGCAATAATTCTGTAATAACTGAATTAGACTGTTAAAAAAAAACTTTCAGGACATTGTCATTAATTTTGCTTTGTGAGTTAGCTAATTAACATGAATTTTATTAAAATGTAATTTTAAATAAATAAATATCGTACAAATTATCTATGCTCCCATTATTGTTGTGGTCCATAGTAAAATAAACAAAATCTTAGGAAGTTCATTAAGGTAGACCTTTTGTGGGTCTAATATGTTGGCAGATTTAATTCTTATTTGTTATATCAATGTTTTTTAAACAGTTTCCTTTTGATTATGTAACTTGCCATTTAAGATATGATGAAACTATCGAGAAAATAATTCTGCTAGCAAAAGCAAGTATTTAAAATTCCTTTTGGTTTAAATTGGAGGAAGCAAAAGCTGTTTCCATAACAAAAATTCAGTGAAAGTTTCACTGATGTATTTGTTAGAGGAAGTACTCTTTGAAAAGCAACTTTTGTCTTTATACAGTACACACTTCATTATGGTATGCATAAAGGCCTATTTTTTAGATATATTTTATATAACTATCTCAGGATTATTGGACAGTTTTATATCCCCATTAGTGAGATTATTTCAAAAAAAATTGTCTTGGGAAAATTGCTTAGAAATGACTATTGCCAAATATATAATTTCAGTAAAATATTTATAAATGTTTATTTTTTCCCCATGCTATTTCTAAGTGATTGAAAATGTTTATATAATCACTGGAAGCATTGAGCATCATCCTGCCTTTTCAAGTTGGTGAAGATAAGTAGGATCTAGCAAGGATAAGATATAAGATTAGGTTTTTTTTGGGCTTTCTTCCCCTTGACTTGCCTTTGTTGTTGTTCAGTTATTTTTCAGTCATGTCCACAGCTCTTTGTGATCCCAATTTTTTTTTTTGCAAAGATACTGAAGTGGTGTGCCATTTCATACCATAGCTCATTTTTACAGATGAAGAAACCCAGGGTCACATAGCTAGTAAATGTCTGAAGCTGGATTTGAACTCAGGTCAACCTAACCCCAGGCCTACTGTTCTACCACTGCACCACCTAATTGTCCATTTGACTAGCCTAGTCCTTCCTTTTTATTTTTGAGTATCCTATACCATCACTTGATGAGACTGAGGAGCCACTGCATTAACACCTCTCTCATTTCTCATATCCCAATTCACATGAACTATTCTTGCCTTAGAAGAATCTCAAAGGAACATAGGCCTGAATCAGCATCCAGGTGTTAAAGAGACAAGAATCATATCTCTGGCCACCAGCCTATCCCTGAAGAATCATTAATGCCCATAGTTAATCATGTTGACCAATAGTTTCTGATGACATTCCATTTGATTTATATCTACCTACAAGTTTGTTAGAAAGGATAGTGGACCAAATGCAAAAGAATTACTGATAGGAGATTAAGATGAAAAATTGATATGTGCATTTTTAGCAAGCAACATTTTTAAAGCTCTTAGTTGAATAGAAGATTGATAAACCTACATAAGTTTCTGTCTGATAAAACTTAAGTCTCGAAGCCAGAGTAGATCTATTTATCTGTAACCAAGCACTCGCTCCTGCTTCTTGTTACTCTGTTAGGAATAGAAAGAAAATGCTTCTTTTCCTCTTATTGTCATCACTCACCTTAATGAGGGACAAGAAAGGTTACCCCTATGAGAAGTGAGTTGCTTTCATCCACTCTAAAACCCACCTGCTCACTATCTAATGAGAACTAAGATTTGGTGGTACCATGATCCTTTGAGGTGATTGCTGATAAATGTTCAGTTGAAACAACTGTCAGCAGGTGTTTTGGTGGCTCAGATTCAGATTCCTCTCATTGTGCACTTGAGTAAAAGTTGCCAGGATATTTTATCTGAGTGGGTACTACCAGGTTATCAGTTCCCTAAGTTATAAGTGTCGTGGAAGTTTTTGATTAATTTCTTTTTCTTTTGAAAAGTTTTTATTTTGAACATCATAGTCTGGAGATTCAGACTAAGAAATGTCTAGTGATGATTCGAATTATTTACCCAAAAAAAGAGCAATTTGGTGTGAAATTCTACCACTGAAGTCCTCTTCCAGTGTCTCATGATGGTGTGGAGATTAATTATGCTGGGTGCTTGAAGCCTCTAACAGTAGAACATAAGCTCTGGCAAGCCCTACCAAGCTGGATGAGCGTCAAGTACAGGCCCAGTGACAGACTGTAAATCTGTCATCTGAGGACCAGACTAGTTAAATTCAGGAAGATTTGTTACCAGATTGGCCACCAGGTGATGAAATTTTTAGCCAGTAAAACCAGTAATTCATGAATCTGTCTGCTAAGATGCAAAAGGGGTTGCACTCTTCCTTGGCAAAGGGATCAGCATCAATAGAGAAGTACCCATAGAGCTGGAAGTCAGGATGTCAAGCCTGATGTCATAAGGTGAAATCACTACAGGATTTGTATTACTTCTGTCCTCAGTTTCTGTTTCCATTTTGCAAAACATTCCTGAAAGTCATAACAAATAAGACTGCTAATTTCAGAGCCATTTGGATGGTCAAGAATGAGCGTAGAATTGTAGCAATGAATGGTACAACTCACCTATTTCTAAAACGAGATGTTTAGAAACTGTTTCAAGAAAATCTTATTAGGAAATTTCAAGGAGCAACTATCTTTTTCTTTGATTGGTACTTAGGGCATATTCTTTACTGTTTTCAGATCTACTTAATTTTTCTGATTATCAAAGCTTTACATTGGATAATTTCTCATTTCAACTGTTTTATATTTATTCCCTTCTGTCTGCATATGAGAACTATCCTTTAAGATGCTTAGTATTCTCAGTAAGATATACCCTCAGTTATAATATAGGCAAGTAGAAGAATAAGTATATAAAGACAGTCAATCACCTTTCTTTAATATAAAATAAACTTTTGTGGGAGAGAAGAATTGTTCAGGCTCATTTCCCCATGAATAATTTATCATAATTCTGATCATCATTCTAGGAGTAAAATAAATTATATTTTACTGTTTAGTTTGTAGAAGGTCAAGGATATACTCATAATATAGCCTATTTTGTATCTTTAAACAATAGTACTAATTTTCAGGCTTCCTTTTCACCTAATAGCTTCTGGGGTTACTTGTTTTTAATTCATTGTTACTAGCTCTCATTTATACTGAAGATTGTATTTATTATGATTGCAATACATTTCCTTGGCTAGTGCTGAAGTGTGTGTGTGTGTGTGTGTGTGTGTGTGTGTGTGTACCTTATGACTTTTAAACAACCTGTGACATCAGATATGAGAGGAAGGAGGGACACTGAAAAGAAAAAATTCTTTAGGAAAGGAATCTGGGCAAGTCCTCAGAAACATTTGAAGTCAGGACTTTCTGACTCTAGGACCTGCGTTCTATCCACCATAACACCTAGTTGCCCCATCACCTTATAATCAGAAGCTATTAAAAAATAAACAAAAACAACAATAAACTACTTATTCACCTGAAAGGAAGAAGGGTAAATAATCTCAGCATTATGATAAAACAGGTCAATAATCTATAGAAATATTTTCTTGGAGCAAGCAAATCACTTCAGCAAGTAGTGGTAAAGGTGGATTTGTCAAATATAAGTCAAATGTAACTGTAAGTGGTTGCTTGGGGATAGAACCTATGAAACATGTTAAACAGTCAATTCAGACCAGGTCATTGCTACCAGAATTTACATAGGGGTTATCTTTAAGCTGCAACTTATCAATGCAATCATAGAAGGAAAGAGTAGAAACTTCGCAACACCTAGCAGCAAGTTGTAGAAATGTAGCACCTTTTGAATATCTAGTAGGACATGCATGACCTACTGGGTAGAAGGATACATTAGAAACTCAATCTTTCATGGGCTGACAGATGACAAATGTCTATACTACAACTAATAAACTTTACTGGAACTAAACCATTATCACAGAAAGAACTGTTGTCCACAAATAACAATGATCCATAAAAACTTGAAAACATTGTTTTTTAATGGATGTTGCCCTATCACATACTCATCTCATCAAATGCTCATTACAGGATGAAAAGCTTTCAATATATATAGATCTAGCAGAGAAGATTACAATCAAGTGGGAGTAAAATAAGTTACATTTCATCCCTGCTTGTCCTGACTGCTAGTGTGGTTGTACTAAGGATAGTTTCACTAATCCTGCAGAAGATAAGTTTGCATCCTGATACCACCTTTTTTCTTTTTTATTAATAACATTTATTGATATATTTTGTTTTTACATATGTCCTCTTGTATTCTTTTCTCCCTCCTTTCAGAGGACTATCTCCTAGAATAAGTATATTTTAAGAGGAAAAGGAATAAGGGAAAGATAATATCAGAAAAATTGGTTAATATGGGAAAAAAATCTGATGACATATGCAATGTTCCACATTTATGGACACTCTGCCTCTGTGAAGGGACAGAGAGAGGTGTCTTTTATCCTTCCTTTGGGGCAAAACTTGTTCTTTGTATTTTTTTTTTTTTTTTTGCTTTTTGGAGGGGAAAAGGCAGGGCAGTTGGTGTTAAGTGACTTGCCCAAGGTCACACGGCTAATAAGTATTAAGTGTCTAAGCCTGGATTTGAACTCAGGTCCTCCTGACTCCAGGGCTGGTGCTCTATTCACTGTGCCACATAACCTCCCCAGTTCTTTGTAATTATGCACAATTATTTTTTTTTATTTATGCTTGTTTCTGTTTATATTATAGTCATTGTATGCATATGTACTTTTTTGTTCCACTTCACTTTTTTATTAGTTCATGCAAGTCTATGCTTTTCTGTATTCACATTTGTCACTTCTTACAGCACAGTTATCTTTTATTACATTTATTATAAATAAATAAATTACATTTATTACATCTGGGTGCCACAATTTCTCCAGTCTTCCCCAGTCAATGGGCATTTACTTTGTTTCCAATTCTTTGCTACTCCAATAGGGGTGTATGGAAATATGTTTCAGTGTGTATGGAACCTTTCTTTTTAAATACTGACCTCCTTATTGTATATGTCTAGGATCCTAATACTTTTATTTAACTATAAAAAGGAATTATTTTATCTACCTATCCAGTGGTCTGCAGAACATTAAATATAATTCTATAATTGCAGGAAAACAGCTGTTTTTAACCATCATTTCTATTAGAACCCCATCTAGGGGGAAGTAAAAGAAAAACGAGTTGATGGTTTCTCTCACGTTTACATAGAAGTTTACAGTTATTAAGATACTTTCATACATCTCATTTGATCTTCATAATGTCCCAACCGTCACATAACTACCTCATCTTGAAGGTTGCATCACAACCATACAAACCTCAACATAAAGATGACAGGAATTATTGTCCCTTTTTTCTGAGAAATAAAGAAAGTGCTGCTTAGGGTGGTACTTACTCAAACTCACATGTGTAGTAACCAGCAGAGCCAGGAATAAAATTCCACATCATCTGACTTTTATTCTAGTTCTCTTCCCTCCATAAATGTTTCATAAAATAATTAGGATTATAGCATTTGAGTTGGAAGGGATCTCAAGAATCATCTAGTCCAAACCATTTATTTTTCTTTTCTTTTTTCAAGTTTTAAAATTTATTTTAAACATAAGTACAGAATAAGAAAAGAAAAAAAAATTGCCATGCACATAGCAGAACATGAGAGGATTCAATATAAAGCAATACATTTCCATTTCAAGAAAACCTATATAATAAATACTGCACGTTGTTTTCAAAGCTTTTCAGCTTTTCTTTGCTTCCTTGTAGGTTTTTTATTTTCTTTTGTTCTCTGCTGTGCATCTTTTACTTTGTTTTTCCCCCCTACCTCCATTCCCTCAAAGAAGGCTACCATTAATTGCAGAAACACACACATATATACACATACAAAATACATTGGATATCTATAAACATATGCATATATACTCATATGCATATATGTAAGACTGTATGTAGACTGTATAAAAACTTACATATATGTAAGACTGTACTATGCTTATTTCTACTTGTCATCTGTTTCTCTGAAGGTGGATAGCATCTTCTTTCATAAGTTTGAGTCTCTTCATGTTTTTCTAAATCATCCAACTAATCACATCCTATACCACGACAGTATTCCAACCTAATCCAATTCTGTCTGAGAGATTGTCTATTAAAGTTTTCCCCAATTTTCTTCATTCCTTTTATTCTTGACTGCATAGGTTTATTTATACAAGAAAATTTTAATTTAAAATAATCAAGATTATTCATTTACACTTCAACAATGCTGTCACCTTATACTATGGTTTAAGGTCTAATATTACTGGATCTGCTTCCTTTACATCTTTTTCACCTTGGTTACTTTGAAGTTCCTGACCTTTTGTTCTTCTAAATGATTTTCATTATTGCTTTTTTTTTTTAACTTGGTAAGATGATTTTCTTTTAGTAATTTAATTGGGATGGAATTACACAGATTAGTTATGTAAAATTGCCATTTAAAAATTATATTGGTTTTACCTACCCATGAACAATAACTATTACTTCAGTTATTTAGATCTAACTTTATTTGTATAAAATGTGTTTTATGTTTATATTCATATACTTCCTGTGTATATTTTGACAGGCTTACTCTCAGGTATTTTATACTGCCTAGTTATTTTAAATAGTGTAAAACAATATTGAATAATATGACCCACAGTGTGTTTTCCCTATTTTCTCTTTTGATTAAATCTATTTTAGCTTTAACTTTGTCTGAAATCATGATTACTAACCCCTGATTTTTTATATAATACATTCTACTTCTGATCTTTATTTAATGTTTGTGTGTATCTCTCATTTTATAGCATTTCCTGAAATCAACATATCATTAAATTCAAATTTTCAAACTGCTATCAATTTCCATTTTATGGACAAATTCATCCCATTCATATTTTAAGCTATAATTACTTGTTGCATATTTTCCTCCTTCCTATTTTTCCTCACTTTCTTTCTCACTCTATTCTTATCCCTCCTCACTTCTCTGCTTTATTTCTACCTAACTTGCCCTCCTATTCCTTAACCTACCAGCATCTCCAATAATCCCTCCTTCCTCTCCCCCCACCCCCACCCCCTCCCTTTACCCTCTTATTTCTTTCTGGATTTAGAAGACTTTTATACCTTTCTAGATATATAGGTTGTTCCCTCTTTAACACATTCCCAGTGAGAGTAAGGTTTTCGCACTTCCTGCCTTCCTCCTTAGCTTTGTCTGTATCAATTTTACTTTTTCCCCCCACATTTGTATGAGATAATTTCTCCTTTTCATCTCTCCCTACAGAGTTTCATTTTTCTTAGAATCACCCTATCATACTCAGCTTAGTCCAAGCCTTTCTTTCAAACTACCCAAATAAAAATGACAGTCATAATAGAACTGATAATATTTTCATATAAAAGAAGTAAATTATTCTACCTTATTGAGTCCCTTATAACTGGTCCTTAATGTTTACTTTATATAACAAACTCCTACATGTTATTTATCACAAATACTGAAAGTCTTTCCATTCATTAAATGTCCATTTCTTTTTTCATCCAGGATTATATTTAACTTTACTGGGTAAATTACCCTTGGTCATAACCACAGCTCTTTTGCTCTATGAAATATTAGTATTCTAAGACCTGCGGTCCCTCAGTATAGTGACTTCTAGGTCTTGTGTAATCCTTATTGTAGTTGCCATGATATTTAATTTTTTGTTGTTGCTTCCAAGTTTTTCTCAACCTGGGGGCTTTGAATCTTGGCTATGATATCCCTGTAAGTTTTCACAATGGATTCTTTCTATTTCTTCTTTGCTTCCTTGTTCTAGAACTTCAGAGTAATTTTCTATGATAGTTTCTTGTAATATTCTATCAAGACCTCTTTTTATAACAACTTTCAGGCAGTCTGAATATTCTTTAATTATTTCCCCTTGACCTGTTCGCTATATGAATTATTTTTTTTTTGTTATGAGATGTTTCACATTTTTTCTTTTGATTTTGTTTTATTGTTTCTTTGTGTCTTAGAATATTCATTAGCTTTTCTTTGCCCAATTCTAGTTTTCAAGGAATCATTTTCTTCCTTAAGTTTTTGGTTCTCTTTTTCAAGTTGGTGGACTTTCTTTTCATAATTTTCTTGATTTTCTGAGATTGCTCTTACTTTTTTCCTAATTTTTCTTCAATTTCTCTTATTTGATTTTCAAAGTCCTTCTTAAGTTATTCTAAGAAATATTTTTGTGCTTGGGGCCATTTGACATTTCCCACTGAAAAAAGAGTGGCTTTCTTTTTAAGCTCCATTATCTTCCTCTGAATATAAACCTAGATCTTCTCTATCCCCATAATAGCTATATCTGGTTGGGTTCTTTCTTCTTTGGTTGCTCTTTTTTTTGGGTGTGGGGGGTAGCAGCTATTAGTGTGATCAAGGTATTGTCCCCAAATATGGGAAATAAGGCCCCAAGCCTCAGGTCTTTCTTACTGTTATTTTATTTTATTTTTCTTTTTGGAGGGCAATTGGGGTTAAGTAACTTGCCCAAGGTCACATGGCTAGGTTTTTGTTTGTGTGTGTTGAGTGTCTGAGGCTGGATCGGAACTCAGGTCCTTCTGACTCCAGGGCCAGCGCTCTACTCACTGTGCCACCTAAGATCAAGTGTAATATCTGTTCTTACCAGTTTACTGTTATTTTCTGAAGTCTGTCTCAGAGCTCAGCCTTGGGCTCTTCTCCCCTCTCCTAAACCTTATAGAGTCCCTGATCATGCTGTCCCAGAGGTAATCTTATGCCCTGCAGTGCCTTCAGTGGCTGCAAACTATAGCTGTCCTTTCTGCCCAGGAATTGAAATCAGGAACTCTGCTCTCCTGCAAGTGCCCACAGCTGCCCCTCTGCTACTGTACCCCCTGGGTATATGCAAGCTTCTCCCCAGCAGTGGCAGCCCACCCTGTTCTTGGCATCCCTCCTTCAATCTCCTCAGCTGTCAGATCCCCACACTGTTACCTCCCAACCCCAGCTGTAGCCTGGGCTTGTTGTTTGTGGATTCTGAAGAGTTGGCCTAGAGGTGTTTGCTCTTCACTCAGGCCAAACCTCTGCCCCTGGAGGTCAGGCCTTTCCTGCACTCTTCTTAGATTGTCTGCTTTTCCTGACTTTAGTTTATTTCTGCTGCTCTATATTCCCTCTGAGATGATGTTCTGTCCTTTTCTGTGGAGCAAATTTGGAGAGCAGAAAGTTTTCTGACCTACTCTGCCATCTTCCCAGAATGCTCTCCATTCATTTTTCAAACAAAGAAACTTAGGCCCACAAAGGTTAGTGTGGCAGAGCTGCGATTTGAACTGAGGTCTTCTGACTTTAAATCTAAATGTGTTCTTCCTACTGTTTCATGCCGTTGATAGTACTAAATCAAAATACTATAGTAGTACAGAAAGGGGCCTCCAAGTGGCACAATGGATACAGTGCCATCCTGGAGGCCGAAAAACCCATTTTCCTGAGTTCACATGTAGCCTCAGACATTGACTAGGGCAAGTCATCTAACCCTGTTTTTCTCAGTTCCACTATCTATAATGTAAGCTGGAAAAGGAAATAGCAAACTATACCTATTATCTTCTTTTTTCTTTTCTTACAAAAGTCCCAAATGGGATCAGGAAGAATTGGACACAATTGAATAACAACAACGAATACAGAAAGTATTTTGGAATGGCATTTTAGAATGTTATTTAAAAAGTGGTTAATTTCCCATTACTTTGTGTTATGAATAGTACAGGCAATGTACAGTGACTCATAAAGTCTATGTTGCTCTATTCCTGATGTTATAAGGGTATCTTCTAACCTTGTTTTGTTTCTTTTGTTAAAAAAAAGTTTCAGAAAATCAGTTTTTTTTCTCAAAATACTAAAATGGCAGCATACATTACACCATATGCTGGTCTTTCAAACTTGGCAGATTTCTGTTTTTGCATCTATTCATGGATAAGGTATCCTCTTTGCTTTCAGCAAACCTGATGTATGTTACCCATGTGTGCTTTACTTCCTCATAGACATATTCTTATGGCAGTTGTTCCTCCCCCCTTTTTATTAACATACCTAAATTCTACCACTCATATTCTGTCTTCTAGAAATGCTATTCTACTTTATTCGCACTGAAAGAGTAAGCATGTAACAATAAAAATCCGCACTCCAATTCCTTCTTGCCTCCATTTGTATCCCTCCTTTGCAGTCCCTTTTCTCTTAAGTGAAGGTTGGTGCTGTTCTTAGTATCATCTATTGAGTACTTGTGAGTAGAGTGGGGTTAATAACAAAGAAAGAGAAGATGTCACTGATCTTAAGAAGCTTAAACATCTAGATGGTGAAATGTAGTAAACAACTGAAGACCATATTAATCCAACAACTTGTCAACAAGTCGAATATCATATAGGTAGTACAACGCTAGTACTCAAAGCAAGTGGAAACCCAGAATAGAGTAATAATAATAAATCAGGTGAATTCAGTGACAAAATCACAGCATCACAGGATTGCCTAGCTAAAAAGTACTGCAGAGACCATCTGGTCAGCCCATGTTTGACCTTCTAAAATAGAGCTGTCAAATGGCCATCCAGCTTTTGGTTAACAAGTGATGGGCATCCTAGATTTAGAGTTGAAATCTACTGCTTCTCTATGGCAGTGTATTCATTTTTTAAGTGGATTAGTTGTTAGGACACTTTTTTTTGTATCAAGCCTAAATGTGCTCTCTGCAACTTTATAGGATTTTAGATTATTGAACTAGAAGGCACCTTAGAAGCTGTAGAGTACAGCCTCTTCATTTTATAAACGAGGAACTGGGACCCAAGAAATTAAGTGACTTGCCCCAAGTTATACGGGTAATAAGGAGCAGAGACTGAATTCATATGTCTCCTTTGGCTCCAAATTCCATATTCTTTCCCTTATACCACCACTTCTGTTTCTCCTGTGGTGCTGTCACTCTGAGCAATTTCACAGATGAGGAAACTAGGAAGTAGTAGAACAAAAATTCAAACTCAGGTCTTCTGGTTAAAAAGTCTATTGCTATTTCATGCATGCTTCACCTCACATGATGAAAGGTACTGTGATGTAGAAAAAATAGCAATAGGGGTGGCTAGGTGGCACAGTGAATAGAGCACCAGCCCTGGAGTCAGGAGGACCTGAGTTCAAATTCGGCCTCCGACACTTAACACTTAACTAGTAAAGTGACCTTGGGCAAGTCATTTAATCTCAATTGCCCTGCATTCCCCTCTCAAAAAATAACAAAAAAACAAGAAAGAAAAGGAAAAATAGGAAAAGAGTTCAAGACAGAAGGCCTGAGTTTGAATTTTGGTTCTTCTACTTCCTAGCTTCTTTATCTGTGAAATTGGGATATATTAGTTGTATTTCCTGTTTCACAGGGTAGTGATGGGGATAAAATGTCATGATGTAAAAGCATTTTGTAACCACAAAGTGTTATATACATACAAAGGTACTTTTTTCCCATTTCAGATCAAATATATATGCATGTATGTATAGAGACAGAGAGAGAGAGAGAGAGAGAGAGAGAGAGAGAGAGAGAGAGAGAGAGGGAGGGAGGGAGGAGGGGGAAGGCAGGGCAATTGGGGTTAAGTGACTTGCCCAAAGTCATACAGCTAGTTACATGTCAACTATCTGAGGTCATATTTGAATTCAAGTCCTCCTGACTTTAGGGCCAGTGCTCTATTCACTGTGTGTGCCACTAGCTGCCCCTGGGTCAAATATTTTTGATAGATTTCTTCCTTTAGATTATAAGCTTTATTTGATGGTGAGAACTGTCCTGCTTTTTATTAATTGCACCCCCAGCACTTAGCACATTGTCTGGCACATAGTAGGCCTTAATAAATGTAGATTATATTGGATTGGATTGAAAATGTCTGTAAGCTTTACTGTGAACCATTTTTTTGATAGTTGGCCATGCTCTGTATGCCTTGAAATGCGTGTAGGCTACTCTGTCATGGCATCATCGTAAGATTAAACAAAAGCACTCCTCCCCTTGCTGTGGTGTGCTAATGTGGCCTCTGGGGCTTATTACCAGTTTACCCTTTTAAATCTTCCATCCCCACTCTGAGAATCTTAGCTTCTATCACTCCAGTGACTGACAGATGAGGGAAAATAACCCTATTGTTCTGCACTACTGGGTTCAATTCAAGGACAATAACGGGAATCCTTTCACACCCTGGCCACAGAAATCTCATCAGCAATTTCCAGCTTACTATGTGTGCCCCCCCCTTTTTTTGATGCATGGCATTCTGAAGTAGTTAAAAAGAAATGGAGGATATTAATATACATTAGTAATTTGATTTGAATTATTCTTAGCTTAATAAGTGAAGACTATTACCCACATTATATCTGTTACAGATGAGAGAGCTGCATACATGGATGAATGTAATCCATTTATTGGTTTGTGTGGACATAAACCTCTAGAGAGTATTTGAAAGTTGCATAATATGCCAGAATACTAGATGTGGTATTTAGAGCTGTTTAGGAATATGCATAATAGTTTTCGAGAAGGATACCTATTTTGATTTTATGTTGTTGATCTGAATGGGCTTTACTGTCAGATTCATTATTCATTCATACTGCTGCACCTCTGTGCTTTCTGGGAAAGCAGGTATATGCCCCCTGAAGTAAATGTACCTTTAAAAATACCCATGTTATTTCCAAGGTCTAGCTTACTTGTAAGCTGTATATTTGGTACTAGAATTATAAAATTTAAGATTATTTGAGTTGTCAGGGTCATTAGAGATCATTTAGTTCACCCTCTTCAGTTTAGAGATAGGGATACTGAGTCCAGGAAGGTTAAGTGATTTGCCAAAGATACCATAGTTTAGCATGTGGCAGAGTTGAGAGTAGAGCTTAATTCTCCTTATTCCAAACTCAGGGATCTTTCTCACGTACCCTCGATGTGCTAATGTCTGCAGTAGGGAAAACTTTTTTTTTTTTAAGTCATGGATTGTCTTTCTGTTTGCCTTTGAATTCCCGAAGCTAAGTGTTTTAAGCCATCATACTTTTACTCCCTACTTCTAATGTCATTAGTAATTGAAATTTTATGTTTTGAAATTATTTACATTTCATTAACATTGTATTTCAAAATAGGAATCTCATCTCAGCTGCATTGTGATTAAGAGTTGAAGAATATGCTAACATGATCCAATTTGATTGTAAGGTTAAACTCAAACATTTTGCTTTGAGAAAAGTATTACATGAATAAGGATAATTCATGTTTTTACTGAACATTCTTTCCTGTAGCTTTTGATCATGACTGTAAGAAAGACACCCCAAAAGTAACACTGAAAGTGGAATGATTTCAGGGTGGCCAAATCTTTGATATGATTTCATTGTTATGGGAGCCTTCCAATGAGGAAAATATGTCTGCTACTTGCTCTTCAAATTATACCTTTAAAGAGATGTTTGTGGGGGGTGGCTATGTTGCACAGTGAATAGAGCACTGGCCCTGGAGTCAGAAGGACCTGAGTTCAAATCCAGCTTCAGATATTTGACACACTTACTAGCTGTGTGACTTTGGGAAAGTCACTTAACCCCAGTTGCCCTCCAAAAAAAAAAAAAGCAAAAAAAAAGATGTTTGAGGCACTTAGAAATACTTGTCCAGGTTCTCTTAGCTAATATATGTAAAAAAGCAGAGCTAAAACCTGTCTTTCTGACTTTGTGGACAGCTCCCTTTCTATTACATTGCTACTACATCGAATGATATCTTTTAAAAATGGAATGCATATGTGAGATTCATAGGAATATATATAATACTGGTTCACTTTCCCCCCTAAATCAAAGAGTAGTTTAATTACATTATAGGATAATGTCTTTGCCACAATGTGCTCTTTGATTAAAAATAATATAATAAACAGCATGTTCATGAAATACGTGCATTTTATAGTTGAAAAAATTGCTGGACTTGGAGATAGGAAGATCTAGGTTAAAATCCTAACCCATGCATTTACTAGCTTCGTTAGCCCCAAGCAAGTCACTTAACCTTGCTAAACCTCTCCGTTTTCTCATTTGTATCTAAGGTTAATAATACCTTTACTACCTACCACACAGGGTTGTTGTGTAACTCAAGTGAGATGATATATGTGAAGCACTTCCTGAAACCTTACATTACTGTAGAAGTGGGGGGTCATTACTACTGTCTAATAAAGTTTCTAATAAAGCATAACTAGGAGAGGAAGAAGTGTGTAGATCTCAAGCCTCCCCCTTTATGTCGCACTGCACTCCAAATGCTCTTCAAACACAGAAAGAAGCATTGGCCATGTTTTCATCAGTTCTAAACATGATTTTTGGAGAAGGACAATAAGGCACTGAATGAGCTACTTGAAGTGGAGCCCACTGGCAGTTCCTTAAGATTATTCAACATTTTGGTGATAATAAGTGGTTATATCTAAAATCCCAGTAAAGCCCTTGGTAAGTAATAGAACAGATGGCACTTTACAGAACTTCTGTCTTTGGAAGGAAACCACAGAAATAGGAGCCTCTACTTTATTTGGATCTTAAGGGTCTTCAAGGACTGTTGGTAGGATGCCATGTCAAAATTTCTGTAGCCTACTAAAATCCTACTTTATCCTATAAATTTTATAATTGGGAGAGTATATGGTTGGATAAGAATTACATTTTTTATCAGTGTAAAACTCTACAAATATTTTATTTTTCTGTTCTGTTATTAGATTAGTTAGGTTTTAGAAAGTAAATATTTGCTGATTTTGAAGATTTCTTTAAAGGGGCAGCTATTTAAAAATATTTATGGGGGAAGAATGAAGCTGATACACATATATGTATGTGTGCGTATGTATGTATAATTACTTCTAACATAAAATCAGAACAACTTCAGAGCCAATATAAACATTTGGACATATTGAAATTTCCCAAAGGTAACCCTACTTCATATGAGAGGTTTTAGTCACTAAAATCCCCAAGGGACTTTCCTACAAGATTAGGTCACCTATATAGGGTATCAGGTGACATGAAATTCAATTAGTACCAATTCAGTCAATCAACATTCATTAAGCACTTTTGGGCAAGGTAGTAAATTAGAGAGCTGTCTATGGAGTCCTGAAGACCGAGGATTTTTATATGTGCTAGTAATGGAACCCTGGGTATATTATGTAACCTCAGTGCACCAAGACACTTCTAAGACTATAAATTACAGAATCACTATCCATCTTCATTGAGAGCAAATTCCTTGATGTGAGTTCAGGCATGCCAAAGTGGTCAAGGCATGAACTAGTTTCTAAGGACAAAGATGATAATGAAACAATTCCTATATCAAAGATTTGCACTCTATTTGGAGTGCAAATAAAGTGCCTCACTGATTTTTGAAGAAGAAAAGACGTTGGGCAGGGGGTAGAGGTGGGTCAGGGAAGGTTACATGGAGGAGATGACATGTGAGCTGAGACTGGAAGGAAGGTAAGAATTCTGGAAGACTTAGGTAAGGAGAGGAGTGTGGTCTAGGCATTATGGAAGACTGGAGAAAATGTCCAGAAGGAGGAAATGAAACATCACATTTGGCAACCAGATTACTAGCTTGACTGGAACAAAGAATAAGGATGGAATGAATGAGGTGGTAAGTACTGAAGGGTGGAATAGGAAATAAGGCTGAAAAGACAGGTTGGCTTGGTCTTAAGTTCTAGACTAGAGTATGCATGACATTTTCTTTTAGAGGCTGTAGGGAAACACTGAATTTTTTTTAGCAGGCGAGTGACATGTTAAGATATTAACATCTGTGGCTTAGGAAGATTGTTTTAGCAATTGGGTAAAGAATGAATTAAAGAGGAGGGGCAACTAGACCCATTAGGACGCTGTTACAGGTGAGTGGTGGTAAAGAGTAAAGGGAAAGGGAAAGGAATAAATATTTATCTAACACATACTAAGTGCCAGGCACTTTGCTAAGTAAACGCTTTACAAATTTTGCCTCAATATTTGTATATCATATACAATTGTGCATTATAGATAGCATATTCTCTCCCTCTCTCTCTTTCTATCTCTATCTCCATCTCTCTTTGTGTGTGTGTGTGTGTGTGTGTGTGTGTGTGTGTGTGTGTAGTGACTTGCCCAGCATCACATAGATCATATAACAAGTAAGTGTCTGTGGCTGGATTTGAACTTGGGTCATCCTTACTCTAGTCCAGTGCTCTATTTAATGTGCTGCCTAGCTACTTCACCTGTAGGGGGATAAGAATCTGAACTAGAATGGTGGCAGGGTGAATGGAGGGAAGAGGACCAATAGTAAGACATCTTGTGGAGATTGAGTCAACAGAATTTAACTTCTGATTAGAGATGAGAGATAGATGGAGGTAATGAGGGAAAAGGAAGAATCAAAGATGGCTCCCAGGCTTCACACCTAGGTGCCTGGGAGAATATTGTTATACCAGCAGTAACAGGAATGTTTGGGGGAAGAGGATGAGTTCCACTTTGGATGTATTGAATTTATTGAAGTATTGGAATATCCTGCCGGAGAGATTTACTGTGCCACTGGAGATGTGGGGCTGGAATTCAGAAAAGAGGATAAAGGCTGGGAGTCCTACCATTTCCTTGCTGTATATATCATAAAAGACAATAAAAATCGATCTTGTCAATTTCCTCATGTACAAAAAGTCAAACTTGACCTTTAGCTTCAAAATTCTGAACATTAACATTTTAGTTCTTTCATAACTATCAGGCAAACTTCCTGTTAATGTTATTTTCAGTGATGAAATTGGACTTAAGAAACTAGTTCTAGGGGCAGCTAGGTGGCGCAGTGAATAGAGCACCAGCCCTGATGTCAGGAGTACCTGAGTCCAAATTCGGCCTCAGACACTTAACACTTAACTAGCTATGTGACCTTGGGCAAGTCAATTAACCCCAACTGCCCTGCCCTCCCACTCCAAAAAGCAAAAAAAAAAAAAAAGAAGGAAGGAGGGAAGAAAGAAAAAAGCTAGTTCTAGGCCCCCCTTATAGGATCATAAATCTTGAGCTAGAAGCTTTACACATGAGTAAATGGAGGTCACTCAGGGAATTTAAGGGACTTGCCCAAGGCTACACCGGTAGTAAGTATCAGAGTTAGTATTTGAACTGACGTTGGTTTTCTGAATTCAGAGCTAGTATTCTTTTTACTGTAACATACTGCTGTCAAAGAATATAAGAAATTAGTAATCAGATAACTGAATCTACTTTCTAGGGTCTGGCCTAAGCTATGTATTTTACTTTTATCAAAATCCATATTTCTCATCTTTTAGTTATATGGCTCACAATTTTGACCAGGTATCAGAATGTCAGGTCACTAGTAAGTAAATCTGTTTTTTACACAGAGCAAAGTATCTTGGGATTTAAAGTTGGTGGGGGCATTAAAGAGATCATCCATTCAAAATTTCTTATTTGACAGACATAGAAAATAAGGCCAAAGACCATTACATGACTTATCCAGAGCCATACTATTAATTACTAAAACAGTCAAACTCTGAACTCAGGCCCTCTAGTTCCAAATTCAATAGTCTTTCCACTATACCTCATCCTCCATTCTTAAATGCTAGAAATTTAACTGAATCACTTGTCCTTCCTGTTTAATTATAACTCACAATATCTTTTTCTTCAAAAATTTGTAGCATTCTTCAGGATCCCCCATCATGCATCTAATAACTTTTTGTTGTTGTTTAGTCATTTCAGTCGAGTCTGACTCTGTGATCCCATTTTGTGGTTTTCTTGGCAAAGATACTAGAGTAGCTTCCCATTTCCTTCTCCAGGTCACTTTACAGATGAGGATCTGAAGCACACAAGGTTAAATAACTTGCCCAGGGTCACACAGCTAGAAAGTGTCTGAGGACAGATTTGAACTCAGGAACCTGTCTTCCTGATTCCAAACACAGTGCTTTATCCACTATGCCACCTAACTGCCTGTCAAATAACTAACTACATGTCAAATAACTAACTATATGATAACTGGCTATTTTTCAATTGCCCTTTTTTTCTGTAAACTTTGGGTCTAATTAGTTCTTTTCAATCCATCACACGTATACCTCTTGACATTATTCCCGTTTCCTCCTAAATCTAAGGTTCTTGCTTTTTCCCCCCTTTCTCTAGGAGTTACCTATTGACTTTACCTCCTTCTTTCTTTGCCTACATAAATTGGTGCTGAATTTACATCTTGGCTTCACATTCTTTTGTTGCTATAGTAACAGAAAACCGTAAGGAAGTGAGAGACACCCAGTAGCACCAGCAGGGGGTGAGAGAGACAGACAGAGGAGGCTCTCTATGTAATACTTGCTTCTCTACATAGGTGGTGATCCTGCCCTGCACTCAGTAAGGTCTTTTGAGGCAACACACATGACAGCTAAAGTTCATTTCCTTGATGCTAGATGCAGTTACTTGAGAAATAAACCCTCAGGCAAGTGCACAATTCAGGGGTTCATTAAGAAAAGGATAATCTTAAAATGAGATGGTTGTGTCAAAAATCTAAGACATCTATTCCATATGAAAATGTCTTTGTAATAGCTTGCTAATTCTCACCATTCTTGGTAGTATTCATAGCTTAGTTTGATCTCTAGTTCATACTAGCCTTATTTTTGGTCCAATAAATGGAGAATTCCAAAACCCAGCATTTCCATGTATAGGTCAATAAGCCACTTAGAAACATCTGCATAGGATATAGTGAGTCAGTTGCAGATTGAGAAATGTGATTTCCTAAATATATATAATTAAGTTTATAACAGGAGAAAAATTCATAGTTTGTTAAGTTGGGAGGGGTTTCTTAGTTTTGTAGACCTTCTTTTATTCCATTTCCTATTTTGAATTCTATAAAAGCTTTGTGAATCGTGCAATTCTTTCTCCTGCTAAGATGACCTCCAGGGCAGGTTCATTTCATAGGTTCAGGCTGTGAACAGCAGGGAATGTTATAATCTTGCTTTACTGTATTTAGAAGATAGATAGCCATGATTGCTGGATTAAAATACCCAGGTATTTGAACATTAAATTCAATGTTTTGTCAGAATTCCACAGAGAACCAAGAAAAGGATATTAATTTTAAGTGAATAAGTACAATTTTTCTCTCAGTCTGAGGAGTATTATAAGATTAAAGGTAGAGCTAATTTCCAGAATTTTTTATGGGCTTATGTAGAATAAATATTCATGGGTAAAACTACAAAAAATTATATGTGTGTTATCGAACAACAAATAAGCTACAACAGAGATGCTTGGTGCCACAGCTTGAATATCTAGGATACATCCAACCTTCAGAATTAAATGGAAAGCCTTTTCAATAGTGCTGGATTTCTGTGTTGTCACGTGTTCCATGGCAGAATTTCTACTGTCACTGACAAAGAAGGCTGCATTTTAGGGTATGCTATGCCTAGAAATTTAGAGTCTTGGAATTCAACTAAATGCCCTTGTGTTTTATTAGCTGGCACTTTTATAGCTTATAATAAAGTCAGCTCAGAAGGTCAGTTCTTGAACACAGCTATGAATATTATATTGTATGATTTCTAAAATTGTTTATAAGCATCCTGGGTGAGAGTTTTTAATAAATACTTGGCCAAAAGGATTGCATTGATATATATGTATATGAATCATGCAAGGCAAAGTTGAATTGGATTTTTCCCCCACAAGGCAACAAGCAATATCAAGCTATGAAAGAGTTTACTACCTATGTTCCAATTTTGCTTTTGAAAATTTGCTATAATTGTAGAAGCTGTGCTGTATTACAAAGTTATTCATGACATCTATTTCTGACTCACTGAAGAATCTTCCTCAACTATATACTTACAGTCTTATTTATTTTTCTGTGTGGTACTATAAACACAAAGTTTTCAAGTATAGTTTTCAAATCCTAGCTGACTCACATGCTGTTTGGGTCAGTAAGCATTTGTTATGCTCTTCTGGTATGCCAGGCACTATAGGTAGTGCTGGAGATATGAAAACAAAACAAGTTTCATATTTTAATGGAGGAGACAATATGCGAACAACTTTGTACTTACACAATTGATAGATTAAGTGGAAAGTAAGCTCAGATAGAAGGCATTAGTTATATGGGAGCCCAGGAGAGACCTTGGGCAGAAGATGATTATGAGCTGATTCTTGAAGGAAGCCATGAAAACCAGTAGATATAGGTAAGGAAAGAAAGCATTCCATGCAGGAGTGTTGTGTGTGAGCAACAGCAAGTAGACCAGCATTGTTGGCAAACAAAGGAAGGTTGGAAAGATAAAAAGGAAACAACTTGTGAAGAGAATTAAATGCCAGGGGATTTTATGTTTGATGCCTGAGATAATAGGGAACCACTGGAGTTTTCTTGAGTGTGGGATGGTGGGGGGGGGGCGGAGAGAATAACATGGTAATTAAATTCAGCCAGCATTTATTAATTGCCTGCTATGTTCAAAGGACAGTACTAGACCATTTAGGAGATACTTGAATACTGCAATGGATCAGTGGTGTCACTGATAGCGATTTGTCTTCTAGAGCATAGTATATCCATGCTGGCCCATCCTATACAGCTTTCATCCCTGTCCTTCCATAAGTTCACAAACATTCCCAGAAGACAACTGGCTATTGTTACTGTGTTCAGGAGTCTAGGACAACCTTGAAGACTGGACTTTATAGCACTGTCACTCATGATTCCTCCTCACATTCTCTTGAAATCTCAAGGATACCAATGGAGCATACTAGCTATCCACTGAAGCTTAAATAAGGTAACATGTTTTGGGGAAAGAGGAATGGATTTGGAGTCAGAGGACCAGGGTTCACATATCAGACATGCTGTTTATTTGGACAAATCACAACCTCTCTTTCAGGATCTACTTTTATTTGTGTAATATTAGAGAGTCATCCACGTTGCCTGGTTATCAATTTCCCTGTTTCTAACGAGATAAAGAAGGTCATCTCTAATATTCCTTCCAGCATTAAATCCTGCAATCTTCTATTTAAGTTAATTTATTTTTAGTTTTCAACATTCACTTCCCTAAGTTTTAAATTTTCTCCCCATTCCTCCTCCCCTCCACAAGATGGCATGCAAACTGATATAGACTCTACATATATATTCCTATTAAAATATTTTCACCTTAGTCTTATTGTATAGAAGAATTAGAACAAATGGAAGGAACCATGAGAAACAAAACTAAAAGAAAATAGTCTGCTTCACTCTGCATTCAAACTCTACAGTTCTTTCTCTGGGTGTGGATGGCATTTTCCATCTTAGCTCTTTGGAATTGTTTTAGGACATTGCATTGCTGAGAAGCACTAAGTCTATCAAAGTCATTCATTGACACTGTGGCTGCTACTGTGTACAGTGTTCTCCTGGTTCTGTTCACTCTACTCAGCATCAGTTCATGTAAGTCTTTCCAGGTTTTTTGAAGTCTGCCTGCTCATCATTTCTTATAGCACAATAATATTCCATTACACGAATATACCACAACTTGTTCCGTCATTCCCCAGTTGATGGACATCCTCTCGATTTCTAGTTCTTGGCCACCACAAAAAGAGGTGATAAATATTTTTGTACATTTGGGTCCTTTTTAAATCTTGCAATATTGACACAGGTTCTGACCTCATAGAGCTTAAGATCCAGTTAGTATAAAATTAGAAATAAGTTTACAAGAGATGCAAACAAGATACTATTTTATGTTGAATCAAGGCGTGCAAGTAGGGATCAGTCAGTCATAGGGGATGTCTGCATTGAAACAGGAGGAAAAAGAGAGAGTCAAGGAGCAAAAGCTTGCTGGGATAATTTCAGAGTACCACAAAAGTATTGTGATAAGTATGATATCAAAGGAAAGAGATGTGAGCCAGTAATATCTGCAAATACAGCATTAAATTTATAGTCAATAGTGTATTATGATGAAGCCTATATATAATTCAGATCCCTTTATTCTTGCATTTTTTGATGTAAGTTCACTTTATAGAATAATGCATTTGTTGGTCTAATAAAACTGCACTAATATACAACATTGCTGATGTACAGATATTCCACTTGATTTATGGATCAAGGAGGACAGGAAAAACAAAGAGCCTAACACAAGTTAGTTCAGTGCTGAATATAAATCTCTCTAGATGTGGATCTGAGCATTATTTTGTCACTGCTTAAGTTCATATTTATAAGTCATAAAGTTGATTAGGGCAATTTGGTGCCCTTTAACTTTTATGAGTGGCCTTTGAAAACTTGACTCCTGTGAGTTGTGATTTGCTTCCCATTGATAGTGGTGGTTTGTTGTGATTTGGAGGCTGGGGGGAGGGAAAGGGAAGACATGGGTGTTCTACTTGAAATGTGGAGGTAGATTAGTTAATTTCAAATTTGCTGTTAACAGTTTTCCATTTCTCTCCTTATCTTTTATATGAAAATGTTGCAACTGTTATATTTTGGGTAATGATAGTAGAAGGAACACAACCTTTGTTTTTTTTTTTAATATAGTTCTAAAAAGGAAACTTAATAAGTATCTATTACCTAATTATGCAACATGACAGTGTAACTAGGCAATGGTGATTCCATTGCTGACAAGTGTATTTTGTTTTCTTGTCATCATCATTTTTTTTTGGAGGGCAATTGGGGTTAAGTAACTTGCCCGAGGTCACACGGCTAGGGTGTGTGTGTGTGTGTGTGTGTGTGTGTGCGCGCGCGCGTGTGTGTGTTAAGTGTCTGAGGCCGGATCTGAACTCAGGTCCTTCTGACTCCAGGGCCAGCACTCTACACACTGCGCCACCTAGCTGCCCCATCATCATTTTTTAAAATAAATACAATGGAATCCTATAACATTCACAACTCCTTAGATTTTCAGATGATTATAAAAGGGACCATATTACGTAAACTATATTTTAACTATAGTATGGGATCATAGAATCATACATTTAGGCCTTAAAGAGATATTGAAATAATTTAGTCTAATCATCTTATTTAATCAGCTATCCTCCCAGGTCATATCCCCAACTTGCTGTTTAGCATTGCCAGAAGACAACTGGCTATTATTACTATGTTCAGGGCTCTAGGACAACCCTGAGGGGATGGGACTTTATCGTACTGTCACTCATGATTTCCCCATTGGTGAGCTTCCCCTTTCCATCATCCAGTCTACATTAATGAGATTTTTAGCAAAGTGCATTTACTGAGGTGACATAATAAAAAACAGTTGGTGTAAAATATCCTACCAAAAGTGTAGGGCATATGTTCCAGTAAAAGTACAAAGATCTGTGCAAAGAATGGACACATACTTAAAGTACAGTCATAGGAAGGCACATATGTAGAAAACAGATATAGCCAAAAGGTAGAATCACAACCTCTGATTACTAGACCTCCTTACTCGAGCTCTGTCAGTATTTTTTTTTAAAACAGTTGGGGTTAAGTAACTTGCCCAAGGTTACACGGCCAGTTTTTTAATGTGGGTGTTAAGTATCTGAGGCTGGAACCGATCCCAGGTCCTCCGGACTTTAGAGCCAGCACTCTTACTCACTGTGCCACCTAGCCACCTCTAGTATTTTTCTTTGGTGGATGAGTATCATGATCTTTGAAGCTCTTTCCTCCCTTGGGTGGTTTTCTTTTTATTTTATTTTATTTTTTTTTTTAAGCAATTGGGGTTAAGTAACTTGCTCAAGGTTACACGGCTAGTCATTTGATTTATGCGTGGGTGCTCATTTTCTGAGGCCGGATCTGATCTCGGGTCATCCGAACTCCGAGGCCGGCGCTCTTACTCACTGCGCCACCTAGCCGCCCCTTTAGGGCAATTGGGGTTAAGTAACTTGCCCAAGGTTACACGGCTAGGTTTTTGTTTGTGCGGATTAAGTGTCGGAGGCCGGCTCCGAACTCAGGTCCTTCTGATTCCAGGGCCGGCGCTCTATTCACTGCGCCACCTAGCCGCCCCGGTGGTTTTCTTTTTATACCCATACTTCTCTATATTTGTTCTCCAAGTATCCTTTGGATAAATTATCTTTTTGCGTGTTTTCTCCATTCCTCCGAGCCCATTGCCCCACTCCTTGCTATCATCTACTATATATGTAAGAGTTGGCCTCCCTAAGATACTCCTGAGTCCCCTTGCTTCATAGATAGACTGAATCATTTCCTGAAGTAACTTTTTTTTCCAATTTTCCCATTCTTCCAGGCTTCCAGTGGCCTGTGGTTGGCTTATGGTTAGTCAATCAGCTATTCCCTCCTTCATATAAGGAGGAAGTTCACAAATTGTAAACCATCTTGTGTAACACATTTAAAACTTCATCACTTGTGAAGACTTCTACTATTAATGCCTTCTAATGATATTAATTGGGATTGGTACAGAAAGTAATCCTTACACAGTAGGTAAAGAAATTGAAGCCCCATCTTAGAGAGTTGCCTAGCACTGAAAGGTTAAGTGATCTGCCCAAGGTCACACAGCTAGTATATATAAGAGGCAAAACTTGAACCTAGCTCTTCTAAGCTCTGAAGCTAAGGTCCATATCTATTACATCAAGGTTTAAACATAAGTCCATATTACTCTTCAAAATGGCAATTCAAGGGGCGGCTAGGTGGTGCAGTGAATAGAGCACTGGCCCTGGAGTCAAGAATTTCTGAGTTCAAATCCAGCCTCAGACACTTAAGACAAAAACTAGCTGTGTGACCTTGGGCAAAGTCACTTAACCCCAATTGCCTTCCAAAAAAAAAAAAAGTAAAAAAAATGGCAATTCAAAATTCAGACTCCAGTTTGTAGTTGATGATGACATCATAGCAACTCCATTTTTATGTTGTTTGTACTCAGTATTACTATGATAACAATGAAATCTCACAAGGTTTAAAAAACACTTTCCTCATGCCCAGACTGGAGAGAGGTGGTTCTATTACTTGTCAACATTGATTGGACAATATCAACTTGGAATAATTCCTTGGTGAATTGCCTCAGGGGTCTGTTTTTGGTCCAGTGTTCTTAAACTTTTTTATCAATGACTTAGATGAAACTATGGAAGGTATCCTTGTCAGATTTGTGAGTGATATAAGGCTGAGAAGGATAACTAAGGGATTATATGACATGTTAAGGAGTCATAGTAATATCAGTCAGATAAATGGTTGAATATATATGAAATTAAATAGAATTCTACCACTAGGCATATAGCCCAAAGAGATCAGACAGAGAGAAAGGATCCATATATACAAAAATATTCATAGTATCACTTCTTTTTGTTGTAGCAAAGTGGGTACCTATCCATTGAGGAATGACTGAACAAATCATGGTATATAAATGTAATGAGATACTATTGTGCCACAAGGAAGTATGAAAGGGAGGACAGATTGAGTGAAGCCTGGAAAGATTTCTGAACTGATTCAGAGTAAGGTAGATAGAACTGAAAGAACAATTTATAAAATGACTACAGTAACATAAAGGAAAATATCTTTGAAAGACTAAAGAACTCCATTGATGTAATGATCAATCACTACACCAGACCTGATGAATAATCATGTTTCCCACTGTTTGGAAGTCAATCAATCAGTAAATAAGCATTTATTAAGTGCCTACATTGTGTCAGATAGTGTGCTATATGCCGGGGTTACAAAAAGAGGCAAAAGACGGTTTCTGTTCTCAAAGCACTCACAATTTAATGGGAGAAACAATAATAAAAACCAAATATATACAAACAGGCCATATACAGAATAAATAGAAACTAATTAGCAGAGCAGTAAGGCATGAGGGACAGAACCAAAATGAAGAGAAGTTGGGAAAGGCTTCCTGAAGAAGATGGAATTTTAGTTGGGAGTTGCAAGAAGTCAGGGATGGAAGTGGAGAGAAAGCATTATAATTTTAGGGGACAGCCAGAGAAAATGCCCATGGCTGTTTTGCTCATCTAGTAGCCAAGAGGCCAGTGTCATTGGGTTGAAGAGGATATGACAAGGAGTGAGGTGTAAGGAGACTGGAAAGTTGGAGAACAAGGAAAGAGTGGTGTTCCCAAAACCTAGAGAAACCTAGAGAGAAGAGAGTTTCAAGGAGGAGAGGATGAGTGACAGTGTCAGTGGCTGTAGAGAGGTCAAGGAGGATGAGGATTGAGAAAAAGCCATTGGATCTGACAATCATTGATCCAAGACAATTCCAAAGGATTCATGATGAAAAATGTTATCCACCTCCAGATAGAGAACTGATGAACTCTGAGTACAAAATCAAGTATTTTTTTTGTTGTTGTTGCTATTATGCTATTATTAGCTATTGCTAATATGGAAATATTTTTGCATGACTTCACATGTATGTGAATATCATGTTGTTTGTTGTCTTAATGGGTGGGGGAGGGGCTGAAAGGAGTAAGAGAATTTGGACCTCAAAATAAAAAAGTTTTAAAAAATAGAGACCTTTGAGGGGCGGCTAGGTGGCGCAGTGAGTAGAGCGCTGGCCCTGGAGTCAGAAGGACGTGAGTTCGGATCCGGCCTCAGACACTCACACACAAACAAAAACCTAGCCGTGTGACCTTGGGCAAGTTATTTAACCCCAATTGCCCTCCAAAAAGCAAAACAAAACAAAACAAAACAAAACAAAACAAAAAAAAAAACAAACCAAACAAAAACCAAAACAAACAAAAAAAATAGAGACCTTTGGTAACTTTGGAAAGAGCAGTTTTGATCGAATTATAAAGTCAGAGGCTTCTTGTTAAGGCTCGAGAAAAGAGCAAGAGAACAGAAAATGGAGGCAACTGTTGTAGATGGCCTTTTCAAGGGGTTTAGCCAGAAATGGCAAGAGAGATATAAAATGAGAGTTAGTGGGGATGGAAAGATGAGATGAGAGTTTTTTTTCAGGATGAAGGAGACCTGGGCAGGTAGAAACCTGAAGGTAGAAGGTAGAGAATGATCCAGTAGACAGGAAAAGATTAAAAATAAGGGATGGAGAGTTCAATTTGCTGGAGAAAAAAGGAATGAATGGAATTGCTGGAGCCAGTAGAGTTAGCCTTCATAAGGAGTAAGCCCAACTTAAATTGTGAGATAATGGTGAAGGAAGACATGGGGCAAAGGCATCTAAATGAAGAGAGATGAGCGCAGAACAAATAGCTTGAGTGGGTGGGGGAAGTAGAGTTATGAGAGGTTTGGTGAGTGATGAAAAAGTTTGGAAGAGTTGCTATGGAGAGAGGGATGAATTGATTAGGCAGCTTAGAAGGATTGCCTAGCAGAGGTGAGGGCCCAGTTGAGGTTGTGTAACATAGTTTTGTAGTAGACCCATTCAGAATGTTTGTGTGATTTTCTCTACCTTTTTTCAACAGTGCATAAGTAGGAGCAAAGATGACAAATGGTTACAATGCTCTGAGGCTGAGCCTATGGCAGGATATAATCAGTGAAATGATTAGTGAGCTAGGGATTCAAGAGAGGAGTATAGACTTAAATTGGTTTTCCAAGAGGTCCAGATAAGGAAAAGAGAAACAAGTAGCCAATATAGGGGTGATTCCTTAGGAGAGAATTGAAAGATCAAATGATTGGAAGTCAGTATGAAAGAAGGAAGAGTAGGAAGGTACAGAGAGAGGTGAAAAGTCATTAGATTATGGTTGGATAAGGTGATTTCAAAATTCTTACAGGAGGAAACAGTACATTTGTGGGTAATAGCAAAATAAAGATCTTTGTGTGTTTCTGAAGTGGGGTGGAAGAGTAAGTCATGGGAAGTGAGTAAGTTGAGGAACTGAGTGGTTAGGATGTTTGACAGAGAGTCAATATGTATGTTTAATGTATGAGAGCAGGGGTTGAGGAGGAGAGAAAAATTGTGAGCCATGTACTAGATTCATCATGGAGAGAAGATCCATTATGGAGGTCTACAGTAGCTCTCTATCAGGTTTTTGATTAAGTGGTAGATAACATTAGTTAGAAGCTTAAAGAAGGAGATATTGTTGGCATTGGAGGTAAGGGGAGAACCTAGAAGTGGCAATGGGAGATCAAGGAGTTTTCTAACTCTCCCACTTCAACCAGTGAGATGAGGAGAATGAGCAAAGATACAGTCAGTACTGGAAATACAGGCTAAGGGAGGTTGTGTTATCAAGGGAGATCCAGGGTTCAGTAAGAGCAAGCAAATGGCAGACAGATGATGGAATAAAGGTGTAGAATGAGATGTTTTCAGACATAACCAATGTGTGAATGTGTTTTGTTTTACAATGCTTGTTACCAGGGAGAACTTCTATTTTGGAAGGGGGAGGGAATTTAGGGAAATCAGGGCATGGTAGGAATAATGACCAAAAAAAGGGAAGGAAATAAAGAAAAGAATTATCAACGAAACATGAGTACATTTCACAGAATAGAACAGAAGGAAGTTTGAAATGAACACAGACAAGCAGGGCAATATCAATATAATCATTATTTTTTAAAGATATGCACCTTATAAAACACACTGTATGTCAGACCTCTTTTTGACCTGACCTCTCTCCTAACTTATTTGACCTACTTAAAAAGAAAACTGCTAAGCACATGGAAATCTATTTTCTTTAAACCTTTAATGTTTTTTTTAATTGAGTCATTTGTATCTATCTGTCTATATACACACATATATATTAAAAATGACACGTCTTAAATTGACTAATTTATTGTAAATTTCTGGGGGGGTTTCCTGCATTGAAATTTTGATAATGCAATATTATATCATGAAACTGTATAGTATTATATTGTAAACAAGTCATTGCACACACATATTCCTGCTGATGCCTGTTGGACTTCCCGACAATGTGTGACACAATCACCTGCCAAGACTTGCTTGTTAAAACCTGTTGAAGGACTTGACCACTGATCAATTATAACTTGAATTTTGTGTGTTTATTTGGAAAATAAGGTAATCATTACAACTCTAACTCTATTACACAACAGATGAAACGTGTAGGAATGGTTTTTCAAAATTTCTTCTCTTCTGTCCTTATGCCTCATTTTTTTTTTCAATGTCCCTCAGTTGGCACCTGAGGCTACTACCACCCCACTGGATCATTCCAATGCCCTCCAGGGGTTATCACCTACTTAGGAAATCTATCTATGTCAAACTTCATGGTTTTATGTCTTGTCATTTTTTTCTATTTATATATGGAAGGGTTCGTGTTTACTGACATTTTCAAGTTCATCAAAAAAGAAAATATACAATTTTTGTAAACAGAACTTTGCTCAAAATGATGCCAGGGAGATAGAGCAAATTATTCTTATAGTAACTGAACTCCTGAGGAAATTATATCTTAAAGAGGTTTGATGACTTGTCTTTGATCACTTAGCTCGGAACAATCCAAGATGGGCCCCAAACATTGTCTCCATACTCCAATTCCAGTATTCTTTCTACCATACTACATTGCCTCTTCACTATTTCATGACATAAATTTCACCTAAATCCACCACTTTCTAATTATAATTGTAAATGTTCCATTTTCTTTGCCACATTAAGTAATTCTTAGACCTTCCTAATACATATTGTATGCACATATTATAAATATACACTCTTCTAATCTTACTTTTTTGACCTGACCTCTCTCTCAACTTATAAAACAATTACTAACTATAATTAGGTAATAGTTGTATGGCATTTTTCTACTTATTAATAAAACATTGGTTTGAAACTATAATGTACTAAGCACGATTTTTTAAAAAATTGGAAGTCATTTTCTTGAAATGACACTGTTCTGAATACTGATGCCTTACAATATATTTTGAACACATGTTTCTAGAATATAGGTATCCAGGCCTAATGGTGTGATTCCAGAAGTGCCCCCTATAGATTTGGTTCTACTTAATGCCATGTCTTTGGGTTGGAATATCAAAACTGGTAACTATTTTTCTCCATGGTAATGTATTGCTACCTCATATTTAATTTGCTGCCTATAATCAATCTCACTTTCAGCAGCCCTACTTTACAAGTACCTTAAATCCCATTAAATATATGTGTTTTCTCTACATGTACGTATTTTCTGCCCCCATTCCTAACCTCAATAGGGTCCTTATTATTTCACACTAGTGCTTGCACCCCCTACCAGTATAATACTACCTACAGTTTTAATTAACATGCTGTTTATTTCTCCTTTCCAGATCATTAACAGAGATGTTAAATAAGACCTAATAGACCCTACCCAAATTTAATATGCCTTGCCATTTAAATTCTATTTTGCTTTTGATCCTCAATCCTATTTTAAGTCACATCTTCCCACTGATCAGAATCAGTTTTGAAGCCAGATTTTGGGAGTCATTAGTACGTATTTCCAAACTCAGGTACAGAATAATCACATACAAATAAGTATTTGCTTGTTCATTTTAGAGGAAGATTTTTTTTTGTGGCAGTTTAAGGTTTGCTCCTTATTTTTTTAGTCTCAGCTATTATTCATTCTCTGATCTGTTTTCAAATTCATTGATCTATTTTCTCATCTGTAAAATATGGATAAAATGTATCATATTTAACTTAAAATGTTGTTAAAAGGCTCAGTGAAGTAGTTTCTCTGAAGCACTTAGCAAACTTTAAAATACTATACAAATTCCAGTCACTACTCAGAGACTCAAATGGATTGGTGACATCATCAATTTGAACCTTCACTCCATTGAAGGAATCCATCTTTTCTTACCCATCCAGGTGCTATCTTCTGCTGAAAAGTTTAATTGAAAATTTAAAAAGTTTAATTAGTTGAAAAGCACATCAGTTTAATTGCTTCAGTAGCATTAAAGTAGTTTATAACTGTATTGTTTCATAGGGAGAGGGATAGGGAGAGGACCTGTGATTTCCCAGAAAGGGGAACTCCCTTTACCAGGGCAAGTCAGCACCTCCCCTGCAACTTACAGTCTTAGAGACTTTCCTGGAGCTCTTCTAGGTTAAATGATTTATCCAAGGTCATATAGCCAGTATGTATTAGCGGTGAAACTTGAACTCAGGTTTTCCTGGCTCCAAGGCTGACTGTCCTAGAGAATAAAACCATACTGCTCCTCCTATAATTTTTCATAATCTATTAATTTGGTAATCTTGGTAGAGGAAAAAGAAAAAAGATTTGACTGGTGTGAGTTACACATCAGGTCTGCTTTTTGTCCTTATCCTTAGGTTAGCGATTTTGTTTTGGGAAGCCTTTGGATGGCAATCTGCTCGTATAAATTAAAAAGAATGAGGACGTTTCTGGTGTACTTTTGAGGCATGTTGGATCTCTAACACTCAGCACAATATACATATAAAACCAAAGCAAAGCAGCGTGGTGCAATGGAAAAGGCATTGGCTTTGGAAGCAGTGGACTTTGATTCAAATTCCAGATCTGGTTCAGTCCCAGGGCTATCACTCACTGCCTCTGTGACCTTGGGCAAATCCCTTAACTTCTCTAGTCTAGTGTCTAGTCTGTAAAATAAGGAGGTGGGACTAGATGGCCTTTAAGGTCCTTTTGAACTCTAAAATCTGTGAGTATAACCAAGTAATGACCTTGTTGCTTCATCTGCCTGCTGAGAATCCCCATGGAGGTGCCATAATGAACTGCTCTTTGAGCCTGAATAAGTAAAACATAGCAAGTAATACGACCACAAAAGTCTTTCTGTGATCTTCAGGCAAAGGCCTGGTCACATGATTCTGAACCATAGGAGATCTCAAAGGTTATCTGTGGCTATCCCTTTATTCTATAGATGAGGAGACAGAATCCCAAGGAGGAAAAGTAATTTGTCATGGTCCCAGCAGTAGGAAATAGCAGAGCTAGGGTTCAAACCTAGGTGCTGTGGTTCCAAATCTAGTGCCCTTTCTACTTTAACAAGCACGGGGCATAGTTTTTGAAGGGTTAGAATCAAGGAGACCTGCTTTCAAATTCTGCCTCAGATGCTTACAGACTGGGTGACCCTAAGCACATCTTTTAATCCCTCAGGTTCAGTTTCCTCATCAGTAAGATGGGCTTCTAGGGATTGAAAGACAAAAATGATAAACCACACCATTTAAAGGGTTTACATTCTACTAAGGATAATAAACAGCATATACTTCCATAATTAAAGACAGAATGTATACAAAATAAAAGTGATTTTAGGAATATAGGAAAGGATAACATTTAGGGGATGGGGTCTCAGGAAAGTTATCCTTTAAGATAGAGGTACTTAACCTTATCTTTGATGTAGGCTCTTTTGGCAGGCAGTCGGATGAAGCCTATGAACCCTTTTTTCAAAATAGTATGTTTTAAATGCTTAAAAGGAAATACATTGGATTACAAAGAAAGCCAGTTATTTTAAAACTACTTTATTTATTCATATGTACATACAGATATGTATGTATATATGTACATATTTTTTTTTACAAACTAATTCATGGACCTCAGGTTAGAATCCACTGCTCTAGGATATGGCACAGCAGCTGAGACTTAATAGGCCCCAAGAACTTCAAGAAATGTAGCTGATGAGAGAGTACATTCTAGGTATGGGGACACAGCCTGTGGAAAAGCAAAGAGGATGGAGGCAGTGTGGAGTAATAGAGTACTGGACTCAATGTCAAGAAATTTGGATTTGAATCCTGTCCCTGGCACTAAGTAACCATATGATGAGGAGCATTCATCTTCGCTTTATGACAAAGAGTACTTTCAGGTTGGCAAAGAGCTTAATGGACATCATCTCATTTGAGCCTCATAACAACCCCATGAAATGGATAGTTATCTCCATTTGACAGATAAGAAAACTGAGGCTTAGGGTAGTAAAGTGACTATCTCAACATTACATATATGGTAAGTATCTGAAGTAAGATCTGAACTTGTGTGTTTCTGACTCCAGGTCCATACTCTATGTTACTCACTATGTTATTTTGCTTCTCTCTGATTTTTTTTAATGTGAAATGGAAATAATAATAATAATAATGATAGTTATTATACTATATGGTGTATATAATATAATAATAACTAGTATTAAACTCAGGGATGATTCATAAGGTCAAGTGACCACTATTGTATTCTATAAGCTAAAAGCTTACACATAAATATCAGCTGTCATCATCACCATCATCACCATCATCATCGTCATCACCACCACCACCACCATCATCATCGTCATCACCACCACCATCATCATCATCATCACCACTACCACCACCACCACCACCACCACCACCACCACCACCACCACCATCATAATCATCACCATCATCACCATCATCATCACCATCATCCTTTTCCTCCTTGATTCATCCTTGTGATTTCATTACTGGTCAAGAATCACGACCAAGGAAGCCCCCTCTATTTACCCAAGTCAGCATATTCCCAACAATATCAGTTTAAGAGATTGTCTGGGAGATTAAATGTTTTGCTCCAGGTCTTTATGACTCCAAGACTGACTCTTTCTACTCTACCATACTACCTCTCAGTCTATTATTAATGTCATTAATAATAGTAACAGTATTATTAATATAGTCCTGTGGTATTGTAGAGTAACCCTGGTTAACACACTTATTCCCCACCTGACATACCTTCAATTTGTTCTTAGCAGCAGAAAGTCTTAGAGCGCTGAGAAATTCATTGATTTGCCCAAGTCCAAATAGCCAGTCTGCCTTGAAGGCAGGTCTTTTCCTGGCTTTGAGGCTGGCTCCCTTGCTACTATGCCAAGCTGCTTTTCTGCTGAAAGTTATTGTAAATATATATGGGCAATAAATACATTGAGCTTTAATGAATCTTCAAAATAAATTATTGATAATCATGAATTTGAGCACACCAAATTCAAGTAAGAGTTTTACCCCTGCAGTTTTATGAAAGTAAATGGTGTCTGTATATTACAAGCCTATTAGTAGAATCATGGTGCCCTGCTGCTGAGAATTGTGGATAGAATAACTTAGTAATGTGGAGGTCAGTTTTTAGGAATCCTTAAGTGATGGGAGTACTAATAAGAAACCTTTCTCTTTTCAAGTTGTCAAGTATGATCATTTCTTCTTCCCTAACACTTCTAGTATCCAACCTCTTCCCTCTGCTCGCACTACTATCACCCTAATTCAAGACCTCACCACCTTTCTTCTGAATCATTGCAGTAACCTCAAAGTTGATCACCTTATGACAGGTACCTCCCCTCGCCATTCCATTGTCACCATAGTTGTCAAAGCAGAGACATGTTCCTAAAACACAGGTCAGACAGTGGCAAAAAGACTCAGTGGTTCCCTTTTACATCTAGGATAAAATATATTTTCCCTTGTCTGGTAATGAAAGTCCTTCATAGCCTGGATATAGCCTACTTTCCTAGCTTATTACAAATCGCTCCCCTTCACATGCCTTACATTCCAACAAAAATTGCTTACTTGCTGTTCTTTTTTTTTTTGGGGGGGGGAGGTTAAGTAACTTGCTCAAGATTATACGGCTAGTCATTATTTATGTGTGGGTGCTCATTTTCTGAGGCCGGATTCGATCCTGGGTCATCCCAACTCCGAGGCCGGCACTCTTACTCACTGTGCCACCTAGCCACCCCACTTGCTGTTCTTTATAAACAACACTGCGTCTTCTGTCTCCATGACAGAGGCAGCTGGTGGCACAGGGGATAGAGTACTTGAAGTCAGCAAGAGTTCAAATGTGACTTCAAACACTCACTACCTGTATGTCCCTGGACAAATCACTTAACATCTATTTGCCTCCGTTTCCTCAACAGTAAAATGACTGATAATTGCAGCTAACTCTCAGAATTTCCATGAGGATCAAATGAGATATTTATTTTAAAAAATCTTGTCAGTTAATTAATTAACTGATTATTGACAAATTAAATGTTTATTGAGATTAGAATATAAGGAAGAAAAAGCCATGTGTATAGAGATAGTAGGATATACAAAAATAACCTGCATTCCCCTAAGTTCACAATTGCAGTGGACCCTACTACTGTTGGAAGTCTTCCCCATACCTCTGTTATATGTCATTTGCAATATTTGGCCAGAAGCAGACAGTAACTAAAGTCTTCTTTAGGACTCATCTGAGGCCTGAGGAATATACTCTGGGAATCCTGTAGCAATGAATTTCTTTAGTACTATAGGTGACAGTCATGAGTAGTATAATAATCCAGGTGAGAGATAAAGATCTTGTGGACAATCTGGAATTTCAGGACTTTGATTTAGAATCATAGTTTCTTACAATGGAAGGGTGATCCAATTTAAGCTATACCTGACAGAGAATATCGTTTAGGGTATCTCTGAAGATTGGCCATCAGGCCTCCCATAGTCAGAAGCTTATTGAGGCTGTGGATACGTTAGAAAGGGAGCAGTATTTGGAGTCATGAAACCTGAGTTCTGGGCTCTGCTATTTTCTTCTCTCCAATATCTTTTTCACATGGCAATTCTTCAGATAATTGAAGACAACTTCCAGCTCTCTCTCAGTTTTACCTTCTTCAGGATAATCATCCACAACTCCTTAAACTGATTCTTCTATTTTCAGCTGCCACCCTATTCTAACTGTCTCACACTGTATGCCATCTAGATTGCCAATATTCTTAAAATATGGCACCCAGAGATAAATGCAATTCCCTAGGTATTGTCTAATTGAAGTAAAATGTAGACAAAATATGACCTCCCTTTGCTTTTACCCATTTCCCTGTCCTTCAATATGCTTTATGTTCCATACAGAATCTTAAAATCAGGAGAATACCTAAAGATTCAATCTAAACCCTTCATTAATGGATGAAGGAGCAGGTCCAGAGAGATTAAATGACTAGTCCAGACCTAGGACTAGAACCTTCTTATTGCCCAGAATGAAATGTCAATAGAGTCCTCTCCCCCAATCCCCAGCCCCTTAGTACCTAGCTCTAATATGTAGCTTGTTGGCTGGGGGGAGGTCTTTCTGACCCCAGAAGGCAATTAGTATGTGGCCCAAGGATGATTGGATTACCCTTATCAGTGCCTGAGCTTGCAAAGCTACAAGTGTTATTAATGGTCATAAAATTATCTGATCCCTTTTTAAAGCCAGCCTTAGCATTTGTCTCCCTGACCTCCTGTGGCAGTGATTCCCACAGGCTGACCAAACTGCTGTGTAAAGACAAATTTCTTTTTATTGGTTTGGAATTTATTGCACGTTAATTTCATTGATCAGAGGGAATAAAAGATAAAAGAAAGGGTAGCACATTACATGAAGATAGAAATCATTATTACTTTCTTTAATATTTTTGACATTAACATTAATCACAATGAATTATGGCGGTGTTCATTTGAATGTAATATGTAACTTCAAACACTTTTCATTTTAACACCACATTATTGCTCACATTATTTAAGCAAGTTTCCATTTCTGCACTGCTTTATCCTATTCACAACTAAAACAGGGGAGGAAATGCCTCCTATTATGTGATAGGTATTTCAGTGCAAAGCCAGGTATGCAGTATTCTGTGCACGTACCTGACCCCATCTTTGCTTCAAGTAAGTTAATTTGTATCTGATGTCCAGCTATTTTCGTTATTCTACAAACTATATTAACATGAAAGGAACTTAAATTTTCAGGGACCATGGAGTCAAACATACTTCAGTAGCTCTGTGATCTCTCCAATGTGGGTACTCCCTGCACTGGTATAATCACAACCCTTCTGTACTTTCTTATCCCAGGTGACTTGTGTATCTTCCAGCATTGTTGTGAGGATCAAATGAAATAATGTTTATAAAGCATCCAGCACACTGTCTGGCATATGGTAGGCACTTAATAAATATTTGTTTTCTTCTTTTTTAAAAATATATTTTATTTATTTCATTAGATATTTTCCAATTATACATAAAACAACTTAACATTTAAAAACATTTTTTGAGTTTCAAATTCTTTCCCTCCCACCCATCCACCACTCTGCAATCCCCTTGAGAAGGCAAGAAATGTGATATTGATTATATATGTGAAATCATACAAAAACATTTCCAAAATAAAAGAATCCACACAAAACATACAAAAAATCCTATTTTTAAAAAGTGAGCCTCAGTCTGCATTCAGAGTTCATCAGTTCTCTCTCTGGAGATAGTATTTTTCTTCACTGGCACATTGGATTTTTGCTTGGTCAGAGAAACTAAGTCTTTCACAGTTGATCACTGTTAAAATACTGCTGTTACTGTGTACAGTGTTCTCCTGGCTCTGCTCACGTCACTTTGCATCAATTCATATAAGTCCTCCCAGATTTTTCTGAAACCTTCCTGCTCACCATTTCTTATTTCACAATGATATCCCGTCACAATCATATACTACAACTTGCTCACCCTATTGATAGGCATTCCTCCAGCTTTGTGTTGGATCCTATTGGTTCTGAATAAAGAAGGTATACATTTTTGAGGAGATGAGAACATTAGAAATTAGAAACATTAAAAATTAGAAAATTAGAACATTAAAGAACATTAGAAAATTAAAAACATTAGTCAATTAGAAATATATAGACCCAGAGAATTTGTGCCTTGTACATAGTGAATGTTCCATAAATATTTGTTCAGTTTGAATTTAATGACTTGCTCAAGGTCATCCAGATATTGGGTGGCAGAGTTGGGAATAGAAACCACATGGTCTGTCTCTCAGCTTAATTCTCTTTATCCTGTGGACAAGCCGTAGTTAAAAGGAAGTTTATATAGCCCCTTATTGTTTATAGAACATTTTACTTATCTGATCTATCCAGTAAAAGCTGGTAATACATCAATTCACAAAGTTTATTATAACTTATCTAGTGTTCAGAACTAAGAATCTACTTTCCTAGAATATAAATAGAGTTAGTCCAACTAGGGAAAGGACCCTCTAGTTCTTTGTCACTAAAATATTTGGAAAGAAGGGGTTTGCCTCAGACTTGCTTGTTGAAATAGAACCACTGCTACTTTTGTGTTTGGTGAAGGGAAAGGAGCTTATTTTGTGCTTTCTATGCTTTAGTCATATTTTTTTTTGCCTGTTCCTCATCCCAGCTCCTATAAGTATGCTTCCTCCATAATCTTGTGTAAGTGATGGAATATGTATACTTTACCACAGTTTAGCAGGGTCCATGTGTCTCTTTGTATTTAATTCTGTTCGTAGATGAAAGTAAATGTTCACAGGATTTTCAAGCCAATTGGATCATAGAAGTATAGATTTAGAGCTGGAGATCTAATCCAACTCCCTCATTTTTCAGATGAGGAAGTTGAGGCCCAGGAGGGCTAAAAGTCTTGAGTCAGATCGCAAGAGGTAAGGGGTAATCACAAGCAGGTTTGGAATACAATTCTTCTGACACCAAACCTGGCGTCTAGTTTTTATACTAGAGAGATCATGCACCTTCAGTTTGAAGATGAGAAAAATGAGGGCCCAAAAGGTTAAATCACATGCCCAGGGTAACAAAATTGGCATAGAAAGTATTTCAGCCCAAATCTTTAGATCATGGATTAGTGGGTGACTTTCCAGTACCTCACTCTTAATTTTATTAGTCTAAAATTCACATTACAACTAGTTTATCAGCTTTTGCTTTGTGATTATATCTTGTTGGAAATAGGACTATGTGTGGTGTGTGAGTTATTCTGGGCTTTAATGAAATTACTGTCTGACTAGAGGTTGATGCCTACTATATACCTCATATGTACTCAAAGAAAATTAGTGGTGGGAGCTAGGAGGCAAAGAGGTGAGAGAAGGGGAAGAAATAATGAGAGACAGAGAGACAGAGATAACTGCCCTGTACTATGCATGGAAAATCTTTTTTCCCCCTTAGGCAACTAGCTTTCCTAAAAATATAAAATTAATTACTTTTAAGTTACTGCATAATGACAGATCTTCTCCATAACCTTGAAATCATACAGTTTCCATAAAAGACACAAACCTACGTATGCACAGAGCTAAAGTCTTAAACAATGAACTTGCTGAGAACAGGACAAAAACAGAACAATAACTCAGTGTAGACCCATCATCTTCCACGCCTCCCCACATATACCTCAACAGGAGTATTATGGAATTTATTTCAAACGTTTGGTTTATTTCAGTGAAAAATCTTGTGATTTATTAGTTCATTTAAAACCCATTAAAGATCTACTTGCTTTGATTAAATGGCACCATTTTAAAGGTTAATCAGTGTCATTTTTTTATATTTAAATTTTCTTAAAGGTACAATACCTTTTACTGCAAATACTCCCTCCTACCCCCCCCCCAAGAGAAAGTGAATAGTTACTGAAACTCTTGTTAGGTGGCTATTCAAAATAAATGTAGTAATTAAATGCTGCATATATAATTGAAAGCAGAGAACTACCTAAATATATCAATTATTTTTGATTTCCTAGAGAGAAACATTACAGTATAGGAAGAATAGCGGTCGAGCTATCCAGAAGTTCACAGGATAGAAAATCCAAGAGAGGAGAGAGCACTAACACCTACAGACTTAGATATCTGTCCACAAACAAATGTGCAAACATAGATAAGGTTCTAGGTAAACAGTCAAATTTGACCTCATAGGCATTCCCAAAGGATGAATGACATCTCATGGCTCTGAAGGGTATGCCTTATTCAACAGAAGCAATAGAGGTTAAAGGTGGAGGAGACTGCAAAGTAGAACTATAAAATGTGGATAATCATAACATCTACCTCATAGAGTTGTTGTCAGGATCAAATGAGATAATAATTATAAAATACTTAGCATATTGCCTGGTATATAGTAAGCGCTACATAAATGTCAGCTATAAGCTGTTATATTAGAAATGATGTTACTATGCCATATGAAATGAACTCAAAGAACTCAAGCATCAGAAGACTGATATAAACTGATGTAAGATGAATTAAGCAGTACTGAAATGGTTAAACCATGTAGATGGAAAAAAACAACAACAAGGATAAACTGAACACTATAATTATAATGGCCAACGTTATCAAAGATTTTCTCTTGAGCCGAGACATTGCATTTCCCTTCATTTCTTTGCAGAAGTAGATGACTTTGAGCTTGTAATATTGCATATACTATCTGACAGTGCATTTTTCATTTGATAAACAACTTTTATTTCATTTTTGCATTTTAAATCTTTGTTACAATGGATGGGTTGATGGGGGAGGCAGTAATATTTTCAGAAATGAAGGTGATGTAGGTAAAAATAGCTTTTCATTAAAAGAAAAAAAGGTAAATAGATGTATGAAGAAATCCAGGAACCAGATCAGAAAAACAAGATGGTGGCCATTTGGGTGAAGATAAATGGAAGCTGAAACAGATGTGATACTATCATTCGAGTATGCTACCAACCACCTAAATAGAGGAAATAAATGAGAAATCTGGGAAATAGATCATAAGTCCTCTGTTTTGCCTGGGAGAAGGGAGGGGATGCATAATCAATGGCCATGTTCTACTTTTGCCCAGCAACATGGAATGATTTCACTTTAACCAGAGCCAAATCTATGTCTTCTGTGTCATGGAAACAGGAGTCTGAACTAATTATATGGAACTGTTGGTGAAAAAGAGCCATTTGGATCACAAATCAGTGGACAGGGTGTCCTGGCAAAATCTCTTGACTACCCTTAGTGGCACCAGTAAGTTCTCTGATATTTCTCATACATAGTAGGAAGATCTTGGGAAGAAGAGAGCCTCCCTCAAATCTCAGAGACTATGGGACACTTAGATGCCATCACTTCTACCTTGTTACTCTTTGTTGCATCAATCTAGAACTATGCCGAGGAGGGTAAAGATTGCCAGGATAAACTCCTGCTAAATTTAACTTCCATCAAGCCGGTTTTGGACATCTGCATGGTGGAGATGGGTGGGGTAGGGTGGGGTGGGGGTGAGATGAGGTAAGGAAGAGGTCTGTAACTTTTGCCCCAGCAAGGAAAAAATGACTTCTTCTGTTTCTCAGACACTGAGGTCAGCATTAGCCCCATTTTCCATCAAATGCATAGCCAGAGTGATGGGTTACACTTGTTTCTCAACCAGCCAGTTACTCTAATGACCTGTACTTCACCAAATGGAAGATTTATCCACATTTTTAGCCCAGAGACCAAGTAAAAGCTGGTAGAGCTAAGGCACTAACTTTGCCACCCTCAATAACATCAGCTTCAAGTATGACACCTTCTGTGAATCCATTGATAAGGGTACCACGTACATTTTCAGTCAAGTATACAGACACTCAACCAGAGAGTTTCACTGATAGCTCTATAGGGGAGATGTGACCATGACTGGCCAGAAAAACCTGGTGAGTTTCACACCACCACCTGAGACTGCCTGAGTCCGTGTCTTTGATCAGAACCTTCCAGGGAGGCCAGCTCCATAATTGCAGTCTATGTGAATGAGACCTTCCACAAGTATGTCTTCATTCCAGATAATAACCTTCAGTTTTGAAATGTCCTCCCCCTTAACCTAAATCACCTTTAATTTATTTTATAATATACTTGTAATGTAGATATACTGTCTCCCTGATAGAATATAACTTCCTTCAGAGTAAAGAATTTCAATTTTATCTTTATAACTGTATGCCTAACACAATTCCAGGCACATGCATGTACTGGGTGCATGATAAATGTTTATTGATTGATTGCAGTTGTGAAATAAACTTGGAGCAATGTTTGCCATAGGCTTTACTGGTTTTGGCTTTTCAGTAGGTCACTGCATCAGCAAGACAGCATTTTGTATTTAACATGGTGAAAGGCTATTTGTATTGTCTATATGTGCTTCATCACAGAGGGAAACAATGTAGTAATATTCTGTACACAGCTTGTGTACTTTGTGTTAAACTTATTGCAAGAGAAATACCTTTCTGAGGTTTCTTATGCCTAGTAACATTAGAGCAGAGGAACAGAAGAATTCAATAAGAATATTTAAAATATATATATATATATATATCTGTATATACAAGTGAATTTAATCTGTATTCATGAATAATTATTTGGCTATGATTCCCTTGTTTACCAAGTAATTATAGTTTTAAAATCTGTTTGGGTTAGCATTTAGCATTTCTCCATCCAAGGGAATCATAACATTGATGGAATATCTATCAGCCAGTTCTTATGAGCTAAAGTAATTAAAAAATCTTTATTATTCTCTGTATGATAGTAACCTATAATAAATTTGAAAGGAGTCATTCAGACATTGAGTATCAAAGCAGTGTCCTGCTTCCCTGAATATATAAAAAAAATTTGAATAGTTTTATAAGGTTTTAATGAAATTCTCCATTTAGGAACTGACATGCATTGCAAAAGAAAAGTACAAATGGCTTAGTCCTGACTTTAAAATTTATACACTGTGGCACAAATATTAAACAGCTCCACAATAATGATGTGCAAATTTCAACCATGTAGGAATAAAAATTTTAAGGATATACATTTTTTCTTTCTGATTTGTTAAAAATTGCTTCTGATATTTTAAAACAATTTAAAGTTCATTTCTCTAAAATATGTACTCTTCTACTGATGATCAAATGTTACAAAATGATTGTTTCTGAACAAAAAAAAAATATTGCTTTACACTTTCTAAAGAATAAATATGTTTAAAAGCTCTTATGAAAAAAATTAGGGAGTTGAACCAGATGATTCTTATCAGAATAATTGGTTATCAAAGAATCTTTGAATCCCAGAATCATAGAATGTTAGAGCAGATCGACCCACTGGGTTGCTATTTTCCCTTTTAAAATTTTCAGTCCCCATCCACTGAAATTTTGCATTTTAAAATTGTTGATCACTTACAAGTTTTCTCAGTAGGTGGTGGCAGAATAGTGTGGTTTGGTGAGGTGGTACTTTTTTTTTTTAAAGTAGAATGTCGAAGCTATGTAATTACATAGTAACTGTTGACCTTGTAATTACACTGTAAGTACCTGTAGTGACAAGATAAATGCATGGTTATTTGAGTCTTTTAAGCTATAGCACTATCATGATACCCTAACAATGTAAGCTACGTAGTAATTTATTTGTGGAGTAAATAGTGCTTTCTGTGTGTGCATATATGTCCCCACTAAACGAACATGTGTGAGGCACTATTTCAAGTTAGGCAGGCTTGACAAACTAGTGTCCTTTGGGGACTTACACATACACACACGCATACACACACACACCCCCACATACACACACATACACTATTAACTGGTAGATGCAATTACAAATACTTAATTCTTTAGGTAATGTACTTTGGATTTTCAGATCCCATTCTTCCTATTTTCCCTGTTTCTTAATTAAAAAAGCAAGCAAACCCAAATCTTTCCCATTCTCTCCTTACTTCTTCAAAGAAAATAAAATCTTTTGTTCTACATGGCCTAAATTTTCCCTTGTTTCTTTCCTTCCCTCTGCCAGGGAGCTATACCTTTCTAACATGATTTCTAAAAAAGAAAAAAAAAGAGGAAGATTTTTTAAAAAACACATCAAAATTGACTAATATATTAAAACATACAGTAGATTCCATTTTCCACACTTGGGGATACTCTGCTTTTGTAATGGGGGAAGAGACTTCTCATATAATTTCTTTAGTCCAGGCTTGTTCTTTGTAATTTTGCAACATTGACTTGATTTTCTTTTTGTGTGTCAATTTGTTGTTCTTTCCATTTGCCTTGTTGTAACCTTGTGTATTTTTCTTTGCTCTGCTTACTTCATTTTGCATCCATCAGTCCATTTAAGTATTTTAGTGTTTCTCTGTATTTATCATAGTCCTAATTTCTTATGGTACAGTAATGTTCCATTGCATTCATGCACTATAGTTTGCTTAGCCTCTCCCTTATTGATGTATATCTACTTTGTTTTCAATTCTTTGCCACAATGAAGAATGCTGCTATAAATATTTTGATGTGTCTGAGAATTTTCTTTTTATCAATAGCCTCCTTTGGGTAAATGCCTAGCAGTAGAATCTATGGGTCAAAGAGTCAGAGATTTTAACCACTTATTTCCAAATTGTTTAATTCCAAATTGTTTTGCAAAATGAATATACTAATCATAGATCTCGCCTCACTTGTTTCTTTCATAACATTATGTCTGTTTTTAAATCAGTTCAATTTAATTCAACAGACATTTATTAAGGATTTTATTCATACAGAACAATGTTCTCGGCATTGGAGGAGATTGTTTAGATAAGACATGGTCTCTGACTTAAGAATTTTCTAATGTGGCTAGGCTTCCTCAGAATGCATTTGCCTCGGTTTTTATAATAAAAGTATGTCAGAAAAATGACATGTAAGTCAATTTCTTGTAATTTGAAGAATAATTTCAATGTTATATGAACTTGCTAAAGGGAAGCTATGATCTATGTCCTTTCATAAAGTCAGAAATAATTTTGTAATGTGAATACTTACCCTCATAGTGGCTATCTTGTTCTTTCTTAACATTACCTACACCACCTCCTTTCTGCCCTCCTCCAGCAGAGGAAAGGCCTTATCCCTGACAGAAAACATTTAGGACATCTATCAAGAGCTTCTTTGCCATCCCAATCCCATTCTTCAAACCACCTCAGCATTATGCCTCATTTTCTCTTTCCTTGTACCACACCCTGATGAAGAAAGGTGTCTTATTTCCTTGTAAAGGTCAATCTTCTCTTTGTGCCATTGGTTCGGTCCCTTCTTATCTCCTTCAGGATGTGGCCTCTTTTATCATTCTCAGAGACTTTTTGAACTCTCCCCAATTTAATCCTTCCCTGATACAAACATACCCACAATTCCCCAATTTTAAAAACAAAACCCTTATCCTGATTGTTCCATCCAATTCAGCTATTATATTTTCCCTATCTTCTCCCTTACAGGTTAAGTCTTAGAAAAAATTATCTATACTCCTTGCCTTTCCCTTTCTCACCTCCTACTCCCTTCTTAACCCCAAGAAATCTGGTTTCCATACTCACTACACTGGAAAATGCTCTCTTTGCAGTTACCATTGGTCTAATTGCTAAAAATCCAGTGGCCTTTTCCTAAGTCCTCTTCTTTTTTGACCTCTCAGAAGTGTTTGATAGTCTCAACTTCCCCCTCTTTCTGGATACTCTAACCTTCAGAGTTTTCTTGACACTGCTTTGTTGTGGTTTTCTTTCTACTTGTTTTGTCTCTTATGACCCTTCTTGGTTTACTTTGTAGGATCACCATCTCTATATGATCTAACTCCATTGGAGGTAGACCTCAGGGCTCTGGCCTTAACCTATCTTCTGGCTATACTCCTCTATTAGCTATCATTTCTATGTATTTACTCCCTTTTTATATACATCCATCACCCATCTTCTATGTTACAATTCTGTATCTTCCAGCTGCCTGATAGAAAATCTCCACTTGAATTTTCACTGGCAACTTGAACCCCACATGTTCAAAAAAAACCTTCTTTTTCTTCCTAAACCCTTCATGTTCTCCTTCCTTCCATATTTTTCTTTTATTGAGGGCACCATCATTCTTCTTAGATGAAGATTCTTTATCCCTGGAAAAGCTAACTCATCTATATGTTCCCTTGCTTCTGTCCCCTCCCATCTAATTTTAAGAAATTGTTCTCTTTATCATAATCTCTGTTTCTGTCTCTTTACCTCTCATATGTATATTTATGTGTGTATATATATATATATCTTTATATATGTACATATAACATACAGATACATACACATATATCTCTTTGTGTGTGTGTGTGTGTGTGTGTGTGTGTGTGTGTGTATAATTCCTCTGTTTGGTTTTTAAAGTTCTTCTTAATCTGAGTCAAGCCTATTTCTTTAGGATGATTAAACATTGTTCCCCCTCACATAGTTGACACTACTATGAAACTGAAATACTTAATTCTTTCTGGAATTGAACTTTCTAATTTCTCCATGTATGGGTGTATGTGTGTGTGTATGATATATATCTATATATATGTATGTGTATATATATGTAGATATATATATACTCAGAGACATACACACACACACATATATACACACATATAGAGATACACACACACAAACACACACACACACACACACACATATTCCCTCTACCTTCTGGTGCCTTCCCTGGGGTTTACAAACATCAACTTGTCCCCTCAACTTTAAAAATCCTCGCTTAATCCTGCCATCCCCACTAGCTGTTGTACTTTGTCTTCCCTTTTGTGATTAAATTCCTTGAGGAAGTTCCCCCACTTAGTATTTCCATTTCATATTATCTCTTTTCCAAACTTTCTTGCTCTTATCTGATCATTCAATTGAAACCATTTCTCTCTAAATTTACAGAAATTTCATAATTGTCATATTTAATCCTTTAAAAAAAATTCTCATCCTTGACATTTCTGCAGTATGTGACACTTTAGACTACTCTTTCCTCCTAGATACTCTGTCCGCTCTGGGTTTTAATGGCATTCCTCTTTCTTGGTTATTCCTACATTTATGATTTCTTTTCAGTCTTCTTTGCTGTTGCTTTATTCATCTAACTGTGGGTGTCCCCCAAGGCACTTTGTCATACCTCTCTTTTCCTTCTATACTGTTCTCTTTCACCTGGTGATCTCATCATTCCCCGTGATTTTCTCTGTATGTGACTCCTATATAGCCTTGTCTCTCTCCTGAGCTCTAGGACCAAAATGCCAACTATCTATTAGACATTTCAGATTGGACATTTCATATTCAACATGTTCAAAACAGAACTCATTAACTTTCTCCCAAACATATAACTCTTCTGAAATTCCCTATTATTATTGAGGACACCACAGTCCTTCGAATCATGACCCAAAGTGCACACCTTTGACTCTTGCTTCTGACTCAGCTTCCACATCTAATTAATGGCTATGTCTGATCAATTCTATCTCTCTTTTTTACACCCACACCCACACGCAAATATATCCCCCTATCTCCACTTATATTCAATCTACTCTAGTCTAGGTCTTCATCAACCTTTACTATTACAAGTGTCTTAATTAATCTCCTTGAATACAAAGTCTGACCTCTCTAATCCCTACTCCTCATATTCACAATAGTCAAACTGATGTTCTCAGGGCATAGTTCTATCATTCCTTTCCTTGAGAAGTTTTGGTGGCTCCCCGTTGCCTTCACAAATTTCTCTGTTTTGCTTTTAAAGTCAAGCCTGTTTCCCTAGAATGATTGCATGTTGCTCCCCTCACATAGATAACACTCCAAGCAAAATGGACCACTTGATTTTTTCTCCCATGTCAATATCTTTGCATCTACCTGGAATGTACTTCATACTCACTGCTTTCTATTAGAAACCAGAGCTCTCTTTAAGATTCGATCCAAGTTTCGCCTCCTCTAAGAAGCCTTCCTTGATTTCCATAGCTGTTAGTACCTCTCCTATCCCCAATCTTTCGATTATTTTAAACAAAATTATATATAGTATATTACAAAAGTCTTAGTGCATTTTTTTTGCTTTTTGGAGGGCAATTGGGGTTAAGTGACTTGCCCAAAGTCACATGACTAGTAAGTGTTAAGTGTCTGAGGCTGGATTTGAACTCAGGTCCTCCTGACTCCAGGGCTAGTGCTCTATTCACTATGCCACCTAGCTGCCTCCTTAGCACAGTTTTAAGATATTAAAACTTGAAACTACTCTAAGAAGTTTAGAACACCAGTATATACTCTGTATTTCCTTATCTGTGAACATGTCATATGACACCTGCTAGAATATAAGCTACTTGAAAGTAGGGCCTATCTTACTTGTGTTTGTATCCAGAGTACCTGGCACAGTGCTGTGTGCGTAGAAGGCACTTAATGAATGTTATTAATTGATTGATATTGAGATATCACTTGCAGTGCCAAAGAAAAGAGTAAGTTTCAGGATTTGAGATGCTGTAAATCTGACTGAAACTCTGAACACACATTTAATAAGACAGTGAATATGATCCAACATGCCAGTAAGTTCCCAATGGTACGTTTCTCCTCTGAAAAGTGAGTGGAGTGCACTAAGTGATATCTAAGACATTTCTTCAAACTCTGGCATCACCAAAGCAGTCTTTCTAATCCCCAAATACAGTGCAGACAGAGTAAATACATTCTAACAAGATGTAGAATTCAGGGGTGATCAGCATGGGGTAGGTATAATTCAGTAAAGGTTGTTGTATTGTTTTAGCCAAGTCATGATAAGTAATATATACAGATTAGATGGGGTGAAAGTCTTCTGGTCAATGGGTGGTAACTCATCACAACTCAGACAAGTGGTTCTATTCTCTAATTTCTATTCTCTATTTCTCTAAATTGGTTAATTCCCGAACTTGGAATAATTAAATGTTAGATCTGAAAGGATCTTAGAGGATTGGTTGAATAACCAATATATCTTTTTTTAAATGAGAAAACACACCCAGAGTGGTTCAGAATATTGCTGTTATACAGATTATTGGCTGAATAGAGATGAAAATCTAATTTTGACTTTCAGACCTATACTCAGGGCCAGCTAGGTAGCACAACAGATAGAATGCTGGCCCTGGAGTCAGGAAGACTTGAGTTCAAATCCAGCACCAGACACTTATAAAGTATGTGACTCTGGGCAAGTTACTTAACTTCTGTTTGCCTCGATTTCCTCAACTGTAAAATGGGGGTGATAATAGCACCTATCCCACAGAGTTGTTGTGTGTATATAACACCAACAATAATAATAGATATAATTTACATAGCATTTAATATGTGCCAAGTACTGTGGTAAGAACTTTATAGTAATTATCTCACTTGATTATTCAAATAAGACTATTCTATATTTATATCATAATATATATTTGTATTATATATAATATACATATGTTATATATAATACATATGTGTATATTATATATATTATATATATATATATAAAATTTTACTCACAGGTTGTTGTTTTGTCCTTTGTTCTCAAGGAGGACCATCAGGAGAAGATGCCATGATTTGAAAGTGAATTGGATTTAAGTGAGGAAGAGCTGTGCAAAGTCACTGTCCTCACTTTTTCCCCCAGTCTTCTGGGTCTAGTGGCAAGATCGAGATCAGGATGACTAGAAGAATATGCCCCCCCTAATTTTATTAGTTATTTAGTTAATACAGTTATCACATTTGGCTATTCAGATTATTTAATAATTATACAATGCTATATAAATGTTAGTTACCATCATCATCTTTATTATTACTCCTTTTCCCATTATACTCCCTTGTCTCATGAGATCATAGACTTAGCACTGGAAGGAAAAGCATTGGCCATTTAATCGACAAATCCCGTCACTTTGCAGATTAGAAATCGAGCAAATAAGTAGGTCAATTATAAGATGATTTCAGGTAAACTCTTGACTGGTATGGGATCCTAATTTCATCTTCTCCCTGGGTAACTGGAACCCATAGTGGTTCGAATCGTGAGGTGGAATTAGGAGAATTACTAACTGGTGTAAACACAATATGTTAAAGTTGTAAATAACTTCACATCATCTCTTTTGCTTCTCACCACAACCCCATGAAATAGTTATTACAGGTATTATTGTCCCTATTTTACAGATTAAAATAAAATCCCTGAGGATAAGAGGCATTATGGTACTTGTCCATGTTCACACAGCTCACAAGTATTAGAAACAGGATTCGAACCCAGGTTTTCTGGATTCCATGCACTGTACACTATCCACTAATACAAGCAGCCAGGTAAATAAGGTACCCAGGCCAGGACACATTATGATCACCTACGCTTATTATTATTTTTCCTGGGTTTCTCAAGTGCTCTTATGCCCTTGGATGCAAGATATAGATCCTTGAAAAGGATAATCTAAATTAGAGAATTTAGATAACATACTGGTAATTAATATCCTGTTCTAGTACAATAAGCAGTCACTTCCAAGTCAAGGTCAGAAGACAGAGCTGGAATGAACAACCCTAAGGTCCTAATTGGACAAGCTTTCACAAGAATTCCTGTAATAAGACACTGTATTGAATGTATGTTAATTTAATGCCTGGAAATACTTGGTGGAGATGTTTGTCTTAAACTCCAGTTCTTTTCTACTATTTCCTTGTTTAAGATATTGAATCATTCCCTACTTAAACCAATGTTACTTTTCCTGTGATCTCTCTGTTGGAAATGTTTTCTCTTAACCAATGAACAATTTTATTGAGGATTTTTTTTTCTGTTTTTTGAGGACTTGGCAAAGGAATAATAATAGTTCATCTTTATATAGAACTTTAAGGTTTTTGCAAAAGATTTTACTTATATTGCCTCATTTGATTCTCAGCTCTCCAAAGGGGATGCTATTATTATCCTCACTTAACATAAGAGGAAACTGAGCTTCAGAGATGTTAAGTATTTTGCCCAGGCTCACCTACCCAGCTAGTATGAGGCAGGAACTGAACCCCAGTAGTCCTCACTCCAAATCCCAGCATTCTTTTCACCATCCCCATACAGTCTCTCCCACTGCCAATAAGAGTGGCGCTTTTAACCTACTGGGAAGTGTTCAGGAAAGAAACTAAATTGGGACTGTTTTTCTTAGCACACCAGTTTGTATGATCAAGGAGGGGGAAAAAAAGCAAAAAGGCAAACTTTTGTTTGGATTCAAATGTCATCTTCATCTGTACCATGTTTATTTTTATTTCGTCTCTGACAAAGAATGTTAACTTTCCAGGAAAAATTCGACTCCTCTAAGAATAAAACCACCATAAAGTTTTTTTTAAGGTATCCCTTTCCTTGGGGCTGTATGTTTTTTATTCATCTAGAAGGAACAGGGTGGCATGAAGGAGATCTGTACTATACACTAAACTTGGCCAAGCCGTCAACTTGAACTAGGCTATGCCATAGGTACTCATGGCTATGATGTTCATCATTCTGCTATCTCCCATTTGACTCCAGTGTGAATCAAATTCAAAAGTTCTATTTATATTCTCAGTGGGTCAGGTCTCCAGGGGACACTGTGAATGTGGGGGTATTATTCCCACTTGCAGAGAGTATTATTCTTGATGGCCTAGAGGACTTTATTTCTTAAAATATCACTTTGACAGTTTTCTTGGGTGTGAGAGGGCTTTTCTGAAATTAATCCACAATTTTCCTTCCCCCAAAAGAACAAGATCTTTTTCTCAGGCAATGTTTCCTCAAAACAAATTATTATTGTTATTTAAATATATTCAGTAGTACCTCCTACCAGCCTGGTAGTAGATGAATGTACCATCTTTTTCTTCACTTATGTCTGTGTTAATTCTGGTTTGCAAAATCAAAGCTAGGTGAGAATTTGTTCTCTGTTTTCCTTTGTTTCATTTACTTTGCTTAAAACTACTTCAGATGCCATTGCACAGGAGTGTACCACACTTTCTCAGTGCTTTTAAAGTTAGTTGTATTTTGGAAAGCAGTATGGTGAAGTCTGAATGTAACGAACACTGAATTGGGTATGCCAGGACCTAGCTTTAAAACTCAGCCCTGCCATTTACTTCCTATATGAATCCTGGTATATTTCTTTGTCAGGGCCTCAGTTTCTTCATCTATAAAAAAAAAAAAGATAGGCTCAGATTAGATGACCTCTAAAGTTCCTTCTAATTCTAAATATGTGATTTGTTTACAAAATACATTTTTAAAAAGAATGAGTAATACAGTTGACAGATATGTATAGCCCATTTTGATGATGAAGTAAAAAGTATGCTTGAAGATTCTTTCTAGTTTGGGGGGGGGGTAAAATACATATGCTCCTTGTTTTTACTTCAGTGCTATAAAATGACACTTTAGAACAGAGGTTCTTGGGGGTAGCTAGGTGGTGCAGCCCTGGAGTTAGGAGGACCTGAGTTCAAATTCGCCCTGAGACACTTAACGCTTACTGGCCCTGTGACCTTGGGCAAGTCACTTAACCCCAATTGCCCTGCCTTACCCCTCCAAAAAGCAAAAAAAAAAAAAAAAAAAGAAGAAGAACAGAGGTTCTTAACTTGAGATCCCCTGCAGACAGATTTCAGGGGATCCATAATCTTAGATGGGAAAATACATCTTTATTTTTATTAATTTCTAACTAAACATTTAACATTTTTTCAAATATGAATGTAATCAGTAAAACATTTTTTCTGAGAAGTGATCCATAGGTTTGACCAGACTGCCAGAGGTTGTTTGTGACTCACACACCTCCTGCTTTAGAAAATGAGGACTGGGGTAGGAAAAGAAAACACCTCAGTGATGGTAATGTTTTCATGTTTCTGAAAAATTTGATCACTTGAATTCTGCCTTGTACTTATTCTGAGGTACTACTGAATAGTACATAAAAGGCCAGGCAAGGAGTCAAGAAGATCGAGTTTTACCCGCTCCCTTTGCTGATAATGGACATGTTGTTTAATCCCTCACTACTACACCAATAAAATTGCAGGCTGAACCTAAAAATAAAAATCCCACAGCTTTACTTATTCCATGAACTTTTACTATTAATGATATTCAGTTTGAAAAAAAAATAGGTTGAAATGCCAACATCCTCTTTGAAGACAAATTTACAATTCATTCCCAACACCCTAATTTAATGAAAGTTTTATGGTGTGATAGGTACTTAATTATGCGAGAGGCAGAAATGAAACAGCGTCATTCCCCATGCAGAGAGGACTGATTGTGCTTTATTTTCAAAGGTCCTCTTTTAGATCATTGTAGTGAACAATGCACCAAATACATTGATTCTTTGGAAATCAGTGATTTTCTGGAGTGCAGTTTCATTTCAGGTTCAGAGAAGAAGAAGCAAAAAAGAGGAATTTATCTCCATTAATTGGGTGAGTGCTTTTACTAGCTAAATTACCAGGCTTTGAAGTGATCACCACTGAAAAACAAATGTATAGTGAATAGAGTGCTAGACTCAGCTTCAAAGAGTCTGAGTTCAAATTCCAGCTATTTCTCTCATCTTGAGCAAGTCACTTAACCCACTCTGGGTCTCAATCTCCTTGATTGCAAAATAAGTGATTGAATTAGATGACTTTCAAGGTTTTTTCCTTTTCTGTATGTATGATGCTATGCTGTCATTCACTACACTTGAGGATACTTTTGCTATAATTCCCAAAGCCAATATAACTATGGTATAACTATGTCTCTAACCTTGAGAACCATAGCTGAGTCTATAGGAGCTACTGTTCTGTCCCTATGCATGCAGCTGGATGAGACTCAGTTCTGGGAATTTTGACCTCTAATGAGAGGGAGATAAGCTCCCCTTTCTCCTATTCATTAACTGATCAAGGTCTCTATCCTGGTGGCCTGAGGAAATAAATTGCTTATGGATGATATTGTGCCTCATATTAAAGGTTTCCATAAAAGGAGGAGTAGAGTGTTCAATAGTAATCAGGTATGGAATAGGTAATTTATTCCTACACACAAAAGAATTACTGAACATTAAAGATTATATTAATGGGATAGAAATAGCAACGTAACTTTTGATTACTGGTTTAATCTATTAGGATGTTGATACTTAACCTCATCAGAAAATACAGTGGTTTATAGGATTACTAAGTAGACATTTTCTATTTTGCCTCAATTTGGCACAATTTGCTGGTAAAACAGCCCAGACAGGGCCAGTCCTCTCTGATACAGGATCTTTTCTTGTCACCAACTAGCTCCTTATTGAATCCAGGACCTCCAGACATGTAAGAGTATCAGAGTTACCTCCAACTCTAAACTTATCCACTAAGGATATTCATTCAGCTAAAATTAGGAGAGAACACAAACAGCAGTGATGGGGCAAAGGCATCCAGGCACCTAGTTCACACTCCATTGGTGTTAGATCCCTGCCCTAGCTGGCACATGGACAAAGTTTCTGTAATACTTGGATTAAAAAGGCTCTACACTTTCCCACCTCACACTAGAATCACATGGTGCTTCCTAGTGAGTCACAGCCAAGAGAGAGTCAAGTTGAATGCTATTTTTTTGAAATGATGCAGCATCCTGATCCCCTAACTGCAATCACAGGACAGAGGAGAACCAAAAGATTACTCAGGGTCTACCCCACCGCAGCATAGTGCCAAGTTCTTTCAATAATTAAGCTGAGCCATGAGACATGGCTGGAAACAGCCTGGAAGTCCTCATCTCCAAGGTCTTCAAATACTAAGTTATACTCAGCAACTCTGAGTATGACCTCATTATACATCATTTCTCTCCCAGCTGTCTAGCTTTTTACCTGTAAAAGCTCTGAGCAAAAGTCAAACACAAATATTTTAGAAATATGGAAATGAATGTGTATGTGGCTTCTTCTAAGCTCTAGAAATAGCTGATCCAATGATCATTACTCTCTGCCTCTAGATAAATTGTGGCTATCATGAGAGCAGCTTGGGGGCACTAATGCTGAAGCTGATGATAATCCTAAAATTGGACTTTTACATCTTTGCTGGAGAAGGTTGATACTTCTTTTTTTTTTCTTTAAAGCAATTGGGGTTAAGTAACTTGCTCAAGGTTACACGGCCAGTCATTATTTATGTGTGGGTGCTCGTTTTCTGAGGCCAGATCTGATCTCGGGTCATCCCAACTCCGAGGCCGAAGCTCTTACTCACTGGGCCACCTAGCCGCCCCTTTAGGGCAATTGGGGTTAAGTAACTTGCCCAAGGTTACACGGCTAGGTTTTTGTTTGTATGGATTAAGTGTCGGAGGCCGGCTCTGAACTCAGGTCCTTCTGACTCCAGGGCCGGCGCTCTATTCAGTGCGCCACCTAGCCGCCCCTTGAAGGTTGATACTTCTACTCAAAAACCTCTAGCTGAAGTCTATGAGCTTCCCCTGTACTTGCACCAGGGCAGGCTCATAACCCAGGGTCCACAAACCCCTTGGTTTCTGTGGACATCCAAGTCCATGGACCTTCATGTCCATTAATTTAGATGGGAATATGTATGTCTTTATTTCAATATACTTAGTTTCCTTTTTAATTCTATGCATTTTATTTTGTGCATTTAAAAACATTCTTCATAGGTTTCACCAAATTGCCAAAGGGATCCATGACACAATAAAAGGTTAAGAACTACTTAATTAAATTAGAATTAGGGGTTCCTAAAAAACTTAAGCTATCATAGAATCTCATTAGAATTCACACTTTATCACTGGGTATTGAGAGTTTTTAGTCAGCATCTTTTATAGGCAAAACAGGGCTTACCAGACTTGGAGAACAAGTTTTTTTTTTTGTGGTTTTTTTTTGCCTTTTTTTTTAGAGGGGGGAGGGTAGGGCAATTAGGTTAAGTGACTTGCCCAAGGTCACACAGCTAGTTTTTTTTGTGTGTATGTCAAGTGTCTGAGGCCGGATCCAAAGCCCAGGTCCTCCTGACTCCAGGGCTGGTGCTCTACTCACTGCTCCACCTAGCCTTCCCAAGAACAGTTGTTTACTAATAATGCAGTTCCATCACCCTTTTATATAAGGTCTGGTGGCTGCTTTATCATAATTTCTTAGGTACTGCCCTATGAGTGTCTTGGTGGAAGGACCTTCCCAGTAATTTAAAAAAAAAAAAAGAATTCCCTCCACCAATGCAAATCAATGACTGTTCTGAAACCTTGTTTTAGAGTTACCTGGAGCACTGAAATTGACTTGCTCAAGGTCACAAGCAGTATGTATCAGAAGCAGGACTTGAACCCAGTTCTCCTGATTCTGACTAGCAATAATCTACTTTACCTAGCTGTCTTTGATCATGCTAACACTGATGATGATGTAGCATGTTTTAATGAAAATGAATTCAGATCATGTTTGCTTTTATTACTGATTTCAGAATTTTCTAGTGTTACAATGAGATGTAGAAATTCTGGAGTATTTCCAGACCACGGTTAGCACAATAGCATCACTGTCAAAATAACACAGCAGCTATGTTAACCTGAAAGAAGTGAAGTGCCTTCAGGCCATTTAATTTTTCTCTGTTGTCCGGACCTACTGGAAGGATTGTGGGGACAGCTGCTTCTCATCAGTGCATCGGGAAATGGAGGTGGTTTACATGTGTGTGGAGAATGATCCTAATATCAAGTTAATATGAGAATAAGTAACGATTCTTCCTTAGGGTTTTGTAGAGTTTGGGAAGCCTTTTACCTTGCATTCTTTACTGTCTAATGGTAAAAACATTATCTGCTATGCAATATTGCTTGCAGAAGCCTGCCTGTCCCTTTTTAAAACCCTCATCAAAGGTGACCATGATTTTTATTCTCATAAAAAAAAAAATCACACAGATCAGAAAGTAGACATTTAGGTCATTAAGTGTTCATGTTCTTTATGCTACCTTTTTCTGGTATAAATAAGATCTGAAATTTTCCCCCCAATATTTTGTTATTTCCCCTCCTTTAGATCCCTTGAGAATCAATTGATTGAAAACAGTGGTGTTTGAGATACAAAGACCAAAATTAAACAACCCCTACCCTTCAGACTTTGCAAACATATCTCCTTTATCATAGTTCCAGCTTCCATAAGAAAATCCTCTTATCCTTCCTCCCTGCCATGGTGATGAGAGGAAATTACTCTTCAGTGGAGATAATGTTCTTTTACTAACCTCTTGAAGGTGGTGAAACAGAAGTCCCCCACTCCAGTCCTGATGACTTTATTAGAAAGGTATCATGGTACAGTGGGAGTAGTGTTGGTCTGGGAGAATTTGGAGATAGAAGAGATCTTGGTTCATATCACAACCCTGCTGCTTGTGACCTTGAACAAATTACTAAGCCCCTCTGAGTTTATTTCTTACTCAGTGTAATAAATTTAATAATTATCGCACTACTTATCTTATAGGATTGTTATAAGCAAAACTTTTTTTAAACTTTAAAGCACTGTAATGATGAGCTTTTAAATATCTAAAGGATGCTTGTAACTCAGGGGGTAAAATTCAGAAATCAGAATATCTGCCTTGAAGTCAAGCTGCTACTTTGGCCTGTTATGTATGGGTTCAGATAATGTGTTCGTAAACTTTCCAAATGATTTAAAAATATACCTAGACATTCAAGAAAAGCGAACTTCATTTGAAATCATTTAGTTTGACCACTTCTATATTGTGACTTCAAGGGATGTCTTTGTAGCATACCCTTTCTTAATCTCTATCATTAAAGAGAGAAAAAAAAGAAAAACCTCAAATGCCTTTGATTTTTTCCCCTTTGAGAGATATTTATTTCTGAAAGAGAAGAAGTTAGAAGTTCTCATTGAAAGAGCTCAAAGGATGAAAACATCTGCTAGTCATGAGCAGAATTTTGGTTGAGCTCAGCTGCTAGTGATCCTGAAGTTGAATGTTTCCATTCTAGTCAACTTACAGTTATTTTATAAAGCTAGAAGAGGACACAGATAATTAGAATAGGCACAAATTATTAGACCAGTTTTTTTTTAAGTAAAAGAACTGGGATCATTATTCACATTTCTAGGTGGTTGAAACATGGCTCCATACCTTTTCCAAAGTAGAGGGGGGCTGCAGAGGGTTTGAGGGACAAGGCACACTGGACACTTGGGGGTAGGAGAAATGAACAGTTTATTAGTTGGCAGGCATAATTGATTGTTCCAGCCAATGGGGTGGAAAAATTTGCTCTAGATGAAAATGCTCATCTCTCAGTGGGATTATCCACTCCTCTTTTAAAGGCAGGTTACTTTTTACACACTTCTGATTGGTGAAACAAATAAAAAGTGAAGTCTTGTGTTAAATATGTTTACTTTTGCACCAAAACAGAAATGTAGACAATGTGTTTCAATTAAAAGGAGCCCTGCAGCAAAAATGTGTTACAGTCTTGGGTAGAAGCAGAGTGTATCATTATCTTGTAGGCACAGCAGTCAAGATAATGAACAGCTAAGAAGACTGGACAATGGAAGGTGAAGCGTGGCATGTCATGGAACTGTCAATAGAATCTAAGCTCACTTCCCATTAGAAGGTGCTATGAAATTGCAGGGATGTACCGAAGAGCTGGAGAAAGAGCTAAAACAAAAGTAGCTTGATAAGGCTTAGTAATTTTAAGCCTGATTTAATGTTTTGCCATCATTACCAAAAGCCTTAGGGCAACCACTCCAGTGTTTAATTTCTCCTTTTCTCTGAATAAACAGCCCTATGTTCGGTACGCTAGATTTGCCTTAGCTTCCTGGTGATTTTATGTCATTGTTGTTCTGGTTTAAAATCCAACAACCTTTTGGAATTTGTGGCAGTGTCTCTTGGTTTTTCTTTTCTACAGCATGCCCATTATGTAAACAGCTGTGTTGGGGATTAGATTGAATTGAGGTTGGGACTGTCACTCCTTCTGATGACTAGAAAGGCTCAGCAAAAAATACTGTATGCATCCTAGTGAGAGGTAGCCTGGGATTTGTTGAGTTTGGGGAAGTAGTAGAGAGCCAAGCCTAAGTGCCAATTCATCCCCAGTGAATGAAAACAAGAGAATAAGTATGAGGAATTTTAAAAAATAAAATTGGCACCAATTTTAAAGCTACAGAATTAGAGGAATATAAAACAGGATTGACAGAGAGAATACAGAATTTTGCCACATGTGTGACAAAGAAAGGTATTCACTGGGTGTAGGGGGTCACTATTGTTAATAGTTAGGAGAAAATGGTATAATAGCTTCATGGAAAAATGATTTTTTTCATTTGTTCAATAAACATTAAGCACCTACTGTGTGCTACTGCTCTTGGCAGGGAGAGAGAAAAATATGAAAATAAATAAAACATAGACTCTGCTCTCATAGACTTTATGATCTAGTAATGGGAGATGGTATGTATATGGATAAAGATAGTGTTAATTAGGGTGTGCTAAATGCATGAGTACAAAATACTATGAGATCAGCCAAGAGGAAAGTCACTTCTAGCTTGAGTAATGTAACCACTGGTTCAATAAACTCTTATTGAGGACCTACTGTATGAATGATAGCATAGACTGTAAAGAAGAATGAAGCTATCCACTGTTTCTCTGCTTCATAAACATCTTTGAAATTAATTTTAAAAAACTATACATGGAAATGATTGATTCTCTTTTGACCAGATCTGGTTGTGTTCTCTTCCTATAAACCTTTAGGCTTGCATGCAAGTCTGTTTGTTGAGTTTCTGAGATTGCTTACCTTTCTAATTGTTTTCTCAGTATATCTTTTCAGGGTCATCTTTTGTAAAGCCGTTGGTTTACATGGGAGGGAACTAAACTAATGTGACTTTTAAAAATCTTTGCATAGGGGTCTAATGGCTTCAGACAATATTCTGTACAAATTATTTCTAGATTCATGTCTGTTTCCCAATATAGCCATGTACCTCATATAGTCTACTTTTACAAAGTGAACTATGCCCTAGGCAAGTTAAAAACTATTACAAATTATTACTGAAAAATACAAATCATGAAAAAAGTTGAAAACTCCATGGTTGTGATTTCCTTGGATTTTACTGTTTATTTACTAGTTCACTCACTGGTAAGGGGCCTCTTAGTAACTAGAGCCAACAACCAAGATTATTCTGTTTGTGACTATGTGTGTAACAGATGGGGGCTCTATATATTTTGGCAAGGGATCAGCTTAGGGTAAAGTTTGGTGCTTTCATTCAAAATTCAGAAGCAAGGAACAGCAAAATACAGGTCATCTCTTTCAAAATGTGCACAAAAATCTGTCCCACAGTGCCCCCTCCATTCCACTCCAAATAAGTCTCTCCACTGACAAAAAGAGCAATGGAAGGGAAACCAAACTGAACTTATTTACTTCTTTGCTTTATATGCCTATTGAATGCCTTGGATATTTGGAATTTTAGATTAGAATCCAACTTTTTTTTCCTCTTTCACATAGATGCCAGCTCGGTGAATTGCATTAATGACAGTGGTTATGTTTGTATGTAAATGGGTGACATCTGGCTGATATCAGGAGATCAAACATTGAGAGTCTGCGTGATGACTTTCATCTGTTTGTCACTCAGCAGGTGTAATGGATGGTAGGCATGTGGGCTCCTTACAGAAGTTAATGCACAGGCTCAATGCGGAAGCAAAAGTTCCCTCTGTAAATTGCAGGAGGGCAGCTTAAGGGGGGTGGGGGTGGAGTAGATGTCTTGCAAATGTACCTACCTGGGGTAAAAGAGTGAGGTTGTCCCATTGTCCTTCCTACTCATCCCCACCACACATACACTGTCTATAGGCATTTCCTCTGTCCCATTTCCCAACCAACATCTACAGTTGAATTTGTTATTTGGGAATTTATGGGGAATGTATGTTAGAGTGAAAGAGTACATTGTGCAGAGAAGGGAAGCAGCTTGTAAGCATATCATTATGCGTGAGCCATGGGGCCAGCAGATGGCACTTCCACTCAGGAACGAGAGTGGTGCCAAAAGCAGAACTCTAAATACACTTAAATCACATATCTTTACTTTTAAAATGGAGTATTTTGGAAGGAGAAAAAAATGATATTTAAATACACAAGTGGTATTCTTTTGTTCATAGCACAAGAGCCCCTTTACCACTAATGTTGTTATATTCTGAATGTCTGGTAGGGATTTGATGTCTCAAATTTTCTTCAGGGCTTAGTGGCAAAGCAATGCTCCAGCCTTAATAGGATTAGCCACTGAGGTGTACCTGACTACAAGAAAACTTCTTTTCTCAAGTATCCACCCCACTTAACTTAAAATGGAAGTCTTTTTTTGTTGTTTTCATTCCAATTTTGTCATGAAAAGAAAATCTTTGTCTCGATGGTTTGCAGAAATAATACAAATATATTGTGACATATGGACTTCTTATTTTGATTGAAAATAAATTTCATTCTTAGGATGTGCCAATCTGTTCATTGATATTGGTGGGGGGCAGGGAATGTGTGGTTATTTGTTATGGAGCTCAATAATTTTCCATGCATGTTTAAAAAATAGTGTTCATGTTAAAAATCACATTGCCATTTGAGGTATGATTAGGATGCTATTGAAACAGTTGTCATGAAAGTTCTTAATTAAAAAGGTGTCCATGTGACACATTCTGGGAAGACTGTCTAACATAGCAAACTTATCAGATACTATTTTTATTTCTTCTTTCTAAGGAGTATCAAAATTTCCCCTAATAAATTATGAAACTGAGTATTTAGTCCTTAGTATTGACTTTGTGCATTCCTCAGTTACTTTTCTATATGCCATTACCTCAGACCACAAATATGATTAGGATAGCCCTTTTAGCCTTTTATTCAATTTGAAGCGGTGCCCTTATGAATCACTTTTTAAAGTGGTTTGATATTTTTAAATGATTGTGCTTAATTTTTAAAATATCCAATAGTCTTACTGTGCTGAGTTGACATTTGGTATATCATTCATTCATCTATTCAACTAATATTTGTGGAGCTCCTGAAAAGCTGTGGGTAGATGTTGTAGGGGATACAAAAAAAGAATAAATAAATCCTTCACTCAAAGAGTTTAAAGCCTAGTAGAGGAGATAAAGAACTCAAATGAAAGGTAGAATGTGAAAGGACAATGACAGGGATAGAGATCAGTGACAGATCTTTTAAAGAAGCGTTAACCATGTTTACTTTTTAAATTGCCTCAAGAAGCACAGAAATTCAGAACTGGAAGGTCATCTAGATCAACCCATTTCTGAAAAGAATCCTCTCTTACAATGCATCCAGAAAGCAGACATCTAGCCTTTGCCCAAAGACCTCTGCTGAAGGGGTCCCCTACTTCTCCCAGGAAACCCATTCCACATTGGTACAGCTCTAATTTTTAGAAAGTTACTGTGTAGATTTGAATTTATGTCTTTGTAGCTTTCAATCATTGCTTCATTTTATTTTGCTCTTTGGACCAAAGTAATCATGCTGATTACTTTCCCTCTCAAAATCTCTTTCTCTAATACATACACACACATGCACACATTATGTATATGTATATGTATATGTATATGTACATGTACATGTACATGTATATGTGTATGTGTATGTGTATGTATAGATACATTACATACATATGTCTATGTAATGTATATACACACAGACATAAATATAACATACATATAATAGGCACTCAAATACTTTTTCTCAAAAGCACATATTTGTTGTTGTTGAGTTGTTTCAAATGCTTTTTCTCAAAGGTACATATTTGTTGTTGTTGTTGTTGAGTTGTTTCAGTCATGTTTGATTCTCCGTGATCCCCTTTGGGATTTTCTTGGCAGAGATACTGGAATGGTTTGTCATTTCCTTTTCCAGTTCATTTTACCGATGAGAAAATTGAGGCAAACAGGGTTAAGTGACTTGCCCAGGGTCACGTAGCCAATAGAAGTTGGAGGCCAGATTTGAACTCAGGAAGATGAGTCTTCTTGATGTACAGCCAAGTGCTCTATCCAACACACCACCTAGCTGCCCCAGTGTACATAAATCAGATGTATAATTGATATTTATTATAGGTACATATTAGAAAGGGGTAGCTAAGTGGCACAGTAGATAGAGTACTGGGCCTGGAGTCAGGAAGATCTGAGTTCATATCCAGCCTCAAACACTTAATCGCTGTGTGACCCTGGGCAACTCACTTAACCCAATTTGCCTCAGATCCTCATCTATAAAATGAGCTGGAAATAGAAATGGCAAACCACTCTAGTAATTTTTCCAAGAAAATCCCAAATAGGGTCACCAAGAGTCAGACAAAACTGAAATGACTGAATAACACATATTAGAAAAATTCCATTTTAGTTTATTCAACAGATATTTTTGAGTGCCTACTGTGCTAGGTAATTCAGTTCAAAGTAATCAAGGTGGTAAGACTTTAGGGTAGCAGATGGGAGCAATCTGAATTAATAGAAAGTAAGCTTAGATAGATTCGTGATCTCACAACTGCTCACAACTCAACATTTCTTTTAGCCCCAACTTTGTGGTAGTAAAAATTTGCTCCAGTCTTGAAATGAGCTGTGTAGTATCCTAGAAAGGTCAAGCAAATCCTATACAAAACTGACCCATAAGGCTTCAGATTGGATTTTTACCACACTACAGGAAAGCTGTTTCATCCACTTCAGCAAAAGCAAACGGACCTCAAATGCCTATGAATTAATTATAATTAGTGACTGCTTTAATGTTTTCTTTTTCATTTCTTTTGATATGTATCCCTCTGAAACAAGCATTATTCCAGGCATGCAAAACACAATTATTAGTTTCTAGCTGGAGAGTTGAAGCGATTCTGTATAAAATTGGTCTTTTATATTTATTCATTCAGAAAATATGAGTGGAGAGTGATTGCATATTTTATAAAAGTTGAGTAAATTCTGTAGCAAACAGATAACTCTAAAATAGGAGAAGATTTGACCCTTTCCAGAATTGCTTAATGAATCCAGCATTATACAGAGTAACTATGTGGACCCCTTTCTATACTTTTTTGGTTACCTCTATGGGCTGCCCTCCTGTCCCTGCTTTTTGCAAACACACAAGTACATGCCCAACTTCTTGAATTTAAAAAAGTAATTTACAGTATGAAGACTATTTTAATAGTGAATCTTTTTTTATTTTTAGAATACTGGATTTTGGTTTGGTTGGCACATATTCTTTATGGACAAGAATGCTTTGGGTCCAGTGGGCTGGCATTTATGGCTTGTGATCTTCATTATTAAAGGGAGTACCCACATTGATGACATCACCCATTCATTTGTCTATTTGGGGGACTTGTGGAGAAATAGGGTTAAAATACTCAAAACAATGAATTAAGTTAGATAATCTAGAGCAAATGTTGTGAAATCAAATACTTGGAAGTTAAAGAAGACCCTAAAACTGTTCAATTTATCACAGAATTTATACCAAGAATTTATTAATTAGCCAAATCTTATTCTCTCCACCACCACCCTAAATCAGACTTTCATTCTTTTTTTTGGCCAAAATTTTTTAAGATAACAAGGAGAAAGGGAGTTAGTTTTTGTAGCCTTGGCTGGCATGGCAGCCCCTGGCATGCCCAAACTTTCAGCCCTTGGATCAGACACATAGTTTGGTGTGGCTGTGGGGAGTGCCTGGTGCCTTTCCAAAATGCCTGTATACCTCGTGGCCCTTCTGGGCACCAGACACCAGGACAGTGCCCCAGTCCTTGGGTGAGCTCATGGCTAGCTGGTCAAAGGTGAAGATCTTCCCACTAGCCTTGAGGATGTGATTCCCTGCATTGCTAGTAACATGAAGGGCACACACCTTCAGCTTGGGGATATCCTGGATCCTCACGTCATCTGTCACAGTCCCAATGACCATGGCAGTCTTGTTTTCCCTGCCAGGCAACTTCATTTTCCTGATCTGCATGACAGGGACAAGCAGGGCTGGTTGGCCCGGTTCATGAACAGCCTTGTCAGGACAACCTTGTTGAAAGTTGAGTTGGTTCTGCGGGCCAGGAACCAGTAGAGCTTCACCAGCAGCCACAGGTAGATGTCCTGGCTCTTGGGCTCCTTGTGCCAGACTTTCTGCTCCTTGTTGTGGCGGATGTCGACTTCCATGCTGGTGCTTTACCGAACACTGGTCCAACTAGGAAAGGCCTTCATTATTTCTTGCCTGGCCCATTGCAAGAGCTCTTAATTGGTTTCTCTGCCTTAAATATTTCCTTATTCTAAACCATTCTCTATAGTGGTTTTTCTTTAAGTGTGGGTCTGAGTATAATAAGATAATAATCCAGGATTAATAAATCCAGGGCTCCCTTTGACCTTTATTATAAAAAATAAACTCCCCTGGCTTCTAAAGTCCTTCCCAACCTAACTCCAGTCTACTTTTCCAGCCATATTACACATTATGCTATTCCATGCACGTTACAGTCAAGCTAAAATGCCCTTTCAGTTCCTATGTGAGGGACATTGATGGTCGTGAAAAGCATAACCAAGAAAATCTTACCACAGAAAGAGGCCTTGGTCAAATACAAACTCTTGTATTTGGAACTTAAAGTTCTTCATAATCTAGATTTTCCTGTCTTTCAAATTTTGTTAAACTTTCACTCTTTCCATTACCCTGTAGTCCAGCCATAGTTGCCTATTTGATCCTAGAGATTATAGGGAGTCATGGTCAGAACTACATTGTATAAAAAAAATTATCACCATTGCATTCATATAGATAATGGACTGAAGTGGGGTGAGAACTGAGACAGTGACAAATTATTTGACTGTTGCAATAATCTCTAAGCCATATGTGATGAGGTCCTGAGCTAAGGTCGTAGCTATATAAGTGGAGGGAAGGGGGCAAATATGAGAGATAGTGTAGAGGCAGAAAGGACCAGTTTGGTGACTTATTAGATATATGGAGTGAATGAGACCGAGGAGTCATTGGTGGCATCAAAGTTGCAAACCTGGGTGACTAGAAGAACAGTGATGCTCTCTGTAGTAATAGGGAGGTTTGGGAGTGTGGTTGGTTCAGGGAGAAATGTAAGGAGTTTGTTTTGAAATTGTTGAGATACCTGCAGAACATCTAATTAGAAATGTCCAGTAAGCAGTTAGTGATACGTGAGTGGGAATCAGAAGAAAGAGTTGGGATAGCAATATAAATCTGGGAATCATCAGCATAGACATGAAAATGGAACCCATGGGAGTTGATGAAGTAATCCAAATAAGAGTGTATAGTGACAAGTGAAATCTCTGTGGGAAATTTTTAAAAATAGCTCTTTATGAGTAATACATTGGGGATTCTTGAACTAGGGCTGTGACAGTCAGCCTGGTATTGTAAAGAGAGTGGATTTGGATTTAGATGGCTTGGGTTTGAGTTCTAGTTCTACATCTTACTAGGTGAGTGAAGAAACAAGTCACCTGTTTGAGTCTCAGTTTCTGAGACTACAAATGGAGGTCCAAATGCTAACATTACCTGTCTCAAGGGAGATACCATATGATGTGTTATAAGGGTCAAACGAGATATTAATTGTTAAAGGAAAAAAACACTTAGCATTGTGTTTGGCATATAATAAGCACCATATGCATACATACTCCCTTCCTTTTCCCTACACCCCCATAAAATGCTCTAAAAATGTGAGGAGTGATCATTATCATCCCCATTACTGTCCTCCTTATTACTATTCCTTTATCTTCCTCACAGGTTTGATTTGACCCAGTTAGTCCTGTTTGCCACAAATTGTGTTCTTCCCATGGCATCTGATACTTTCAGTGACAGAACCCTTTCTTTTTATGTGAAACAAATATCATAAAGATGCAGGACCATACTTTTCACAGTTACACAAAAATTCAGGAATGAAAGGACTTCGTCTCTAATTAAAGATTCTAGTTTTCCAGGGATGATGTACTTCACATCCATATCTAGAGACATTTCTTCTAGTGTTCTTCACTGGCAGTGAACTATGCATATTTTTTTCATAAAATATAGGTGCATTCGATTTTCCACAAGAGAAGAGCTTCACTGAATTTTAAGTAACTTAGAAATTGCTAATATCTTTAATAATGTGTGTTGAATAAATGTGTTCTATTGGCGGAGATGTATGAAGATATTTATAGAAATGCTATTACATTGATGTTTAAACAGAGAAGCGTACCAGAGCCCCTGTTCAGTGCTGGCGTTGGAAGCCTGGACTAATAGGTGTCCTCTCTACATTAACTTAATGTTAACATGGTTTTTACTGCATATAGTTCTATTTTAGAACTTCCATCGTTTCCTTAGACTGTGACTTAAATCTTTGACTGTTGTTTAACTCTTTGTTTTTCTCTTCTTCCCCAGCCAGCTTCTAAGCTGGAGCATAGGAACTCTGTCCTGTATTCACTGTAATCCTTAACCTTATCCAGCATAGGTGCTCAATAAATAATTGTTGATTTGGTTTCACACAGCCAGAATCAGCTGATAATCTGCTCTTACTCTTATGGGTCAGGAAGATTTGAGTATTATCCAAATTTACCACCTAATTCTGTTATTTATAGACCCCTGCCCTCCCCCTGCCGCCCCAGGACATTGTCCTTCTTTCATTATTGAGTTCAGTGCCTGGTTCACAGTCTTGCTTCCCCATCATCTGCCCTTATATTAGGGGACTTCAAAATACATATTGATGCTCCATCAGTTCCCTATTTAGTTCCTATGACATATTCCTCCACTGTACCTCAGTTTCTCACAGAGATGATAGCTAGATGGTGCAGTGACCAGAATATTGGGCCTAGAGTCAGGAATTTCTAAGTTCAAATCCAGCTCCAGACTCTTACTAGCTTTGTGATTCTAGGCAGGTCACTTAATCTTTGCCTTCCTCAGTTTTCTCATCTGTAAAACAGATATCATAATAGTACCTACCGCCCAGGTATGTGGTGAGGATCAAATGACATAATATTTAAAACACTTTTCAAATCTTAAAGTACTATATAAATGTTAGCTCTTAGCTATTATTAGTATTAGATGTCACTCATAAATGTTTCAATTCCATGATCATTACAAAATCCCTTTATCTAATCTAAATTTTTTCATACCTTCTTTCCCTTTACCTAATGACGCCAACCTGTTTTTCATCCTCACTCTAATCTCCATTCCCTCTACCTTATATTATTTCTGAGGTCTTTCCAAACTCCAACTCTTGTCACTCTCAGCAATAACTTCCTTTTGTCTTATGCTTCTGTACAACACTGAAGGAATTCACAAAACTGGGATGATGTGAGTCCACTACAAAAAAATTGTGATCTAATCTTAACTGGGCCTTTCCTGCACCCAAACATTCTATTCCTCTCTAATTGATTTTCTGTCCCATTCTCCATAGCAGCTGTTCCAAACTTTGTTTCTCCTCAAGCTTCCCATGGCACCTTCTCCCCCAACTCTCATACTTAACCTTCCCCCCAAAAGGGGGCCATTCATTAAGAGCCCTCAGATTTTCCTCATATTCTATCTTTCCAGAATCTTCCCACACTATTAACTTCTCAATCTCAAATAAAGAAGGGACCCTCCCCTTTGTCAAGGCCAGCTTTTCCACATGCCTTCTTAATACCATATTATCTCATCTTCTCCAGAAGCTTACCTTATTGTCCCAAAATCATTCTCTCTCTCTCTCTCTCTCTCTCTCTCTCTCTCTCTCTCTCTGTCTCTCTCTCTCTTTCTCTCTGTATGTGTGTCTCCCAGTCTCTCTTTCTTCACCCTTAATTGCCCAATCAAATGGCCTTTTATCAATCCTTATCCTTCTTGACCTTTTTGCAACATCAGATACTGCTCATCACCTCCTCTTCAACATTCTCTTTCCTCTTGTAGCAGCAAGCACCCCAGTATCCCCAAGGTGGCTGCCAACAGAGGTTCTTAGATCTGCTTTTCCAAAGGAAAGCAACTTAAAATGGGTTAACAATCTTGCTTTAATCAATCAAACACATAATTTGCCTAGTTTAGGGGAAAAAGTCAGCACCCCAAACCTCAGAGTATATAGACAGAAGTTATAAGCAGAAGTTACAAGAAGACAGAGAAACATTTCAAGCAGACAGGCCTCCAACTGTCTGACCATCACATACATCCATACCTAGTCACAGTTACCAGAGAGGGAAGCATCAACATCTCGGTTTTCAAAGCCAGGGGGCTCTCAACAGCTGCCTAGAGTCTCGTCTGGTCAAATCACACAACACTTCTCAAAGGGATCCCCAAAACAAAGCCTCACATCAGGGTTTATATAGCCTTCTCCTGGCTCAGAGAATGTCACAACCCTCTTGACCCCACTGCCCAATCACAAAGTATCTCCCGAAAAAACAAGCCTCCAGCCAAAGGCTCCAGGTGCGCTTAAGCCTATCAAAGGACCTAGGGGCAGGGAAGATCTTAAATTTACATTCCCATAACACCTCTCTATGTTGTCATGACATTCTTCTTTCCTGATTCCTCTTTCTTTTTGACCATTCTTCTTTTTCCCTTGCTGATTCTTTATCCAGGTCATGAATGAAGGGTGCTACCTAAGATTCTATCCCAGACCCTATTCTTTTTTTCTTCTGGCACTTGATCTCATAATTTCCCATGGATTCAGTTATTAGTCATATGTAGATGATTCTCAGATCGCTATATCCAGCCCTAGATTCTCTCTTGAGCTATATTTATATATCTTCAAGACTTGGATATCTTGGATTCTGATGAGTGCACCTGTCTCAGGCCAGCATTCTGTTAGTTTAGATTTAATGATGGGACATATTGAGACATTTATATATACAAATTAGTTAATAAAATGGTACTCAAATCTAATATAAAAAGGATATTCAATAAGGTTACAATAGCTTGTTTAGATACACCCTCATCATATCTATATAGAAGTGTTTCTGGTCAGCAGGCCTGGGTGTAATGACTTATGGTCTGGGGAGATTAACTAAGTCTAAAAGGTCTCTACCCTAAATGGGTAGGTCTTTTTATACTCTTGAGTGACCAGAAAGCCAAGTCAGCAGTCACATCAGTATGGCAGAGACTGTCCAGGGAGTCACAGCTTGAGTCTTGCCCAAGCCTGGGTCAATTAAATTCCAACTCTGTCTCTTCTTAGGGAAAAACTAGCCTTTGTTTGGGGGTAGGGAGAATGAATCCTGGTAGAGACTGGTCCTGTCACAGACTGAGTGTCCTGAAGGCATTTCAAACTAAATATATCCAAAACAGAACTCTATCTTCTGCCCCCACCCAGCCTTCCCTTTTTTCAAACTTCCTGATCAACAGTAAAAACAACATAGTTCTCCTACTCATCCAGGTTGACAACCTTGATGTCACTTTCTACTTCTAATTCACTTTATATAAGCAGTCCATTGTCAAATCTTGCCATTTCCACCTTGATTACATGCTTCTGATATGCCCCTTTCTCTCTATTCATGTAGCCACTTCCCTAACCCAGACTCCTGATGCCTGGACTATTTATTGTAATAACTTTTTAACTGGTGTTCCTGCCTAAAATCTCTCCCCTCTCTCATCCATCCCCCATTCAGATACTAGGATAATTTTTCTGAAATTCAGGTCTGTCAGTATCAGTGTTCAATGAGGTCCCTATTCAGTGAACTCCATTGTCTCCCTGTTACCTGAAAGAATTAAACAGAAAGTCCTCTTTTGTCATTTAAAGCTCTTCATAACCAGTCCTCTTGCACTTTACTCCTATGTACTTTGTGTTATAGCTACATTGACCCGTTTGTTTTTCTGCAGACCCTATATTGCATTTCCCATCTCTGTACCTTTGCACTGGAAGTCTCCGATATCTCAAATATTCTCCTCCACTCCTGCCTCTTAGTCTTCCTCAAGATTCAGCTCAAATTGCATCTTCTGCAGGTGGCAGCTACCTGTCCCTTCAGGTGCTATTATCTTCCTCTTTCAGATTACCTTCAATCTGTTCTCTGTGTGTATGTATGTATGAATGAATGTGTCAAATATACCTAGTTATTTAATAGTCTCCAGAATATTGGAAAACTAAGCACCTTAGGTATTCTGAAATCCATTCATTTCTATTTAATTTTTCTCTTCTTCATTTTCTCTTTTCTGTTTGATGTGAAACTCAACACATTATACTCCTGATTTTATGTCTGTGGAATCCTTACTTTTATTCATTAGAAAGAAGTCAATTAATTTGCATTTACTAATCTTCCATTCCTCACTTTTCTAATATTCCACAGCTATCTAAAGGGAAAATAGTTCATATTTCTTTTAAACTCATAAACTTAATTTCCATTAAGGGAACTGGTTGTTGAATGAGAAAACCACGTCTTACAGATTTTATTGCAGTTGTCTAGGATTTTATCGTTTTGTCTATAACACTTTCATTTGCTGGCATTTGTATAATCTGTCATAGGTGTAGTATAGGTTTTTCTTAATTATTTTGTATATTATTTCATTTGTCACTGTAGGCAAAAAAGGAAGGTATGGATAGGATATTTAGAAGGATTTGCAGCACTCATGAGATCACAGATCTATTTAAATGAAAGTTTGGTTTCTGCAGGAATATCTACATGAATTGCTAAAGTTTGAAGTATCTCCAAATTAATGGAACATTTCTAGTTGTGTCTAAATTATTTCTAAGTTGCCAGTGTTTTCAAATATATTTCCAAGTGATATTTAAATGGCCCCCAAATGGAAATTATAACCAGCAATATCATAAAAGATCTGTAAACCTTTTAAATGAAGTTTTTAAAATACAGTGTAACTGAATTAAAAAAGCATCCTGGTTAATTGCCATATGTTATTATATAAGTTGTTTCCCATGTCACAGAATAGAATTTTAAAATATAGCTTTGGTACTAGCCAAATAAAACTCCCCTTTCAAAGGATGAGATAATTTCTCATTCTATGTTCATTTAGAATTAAAGCAGGCATGTTAGGTCTACTCTTGGACTTGTTCAATTTATTTTTGTTATGACTTCTTTGATATATGGCATTTATTGTTTATATGAGTGATCTAGAACTGGAGCAGAATTTAGGTATTTATGTGCTTCCATCACAAAAGGTCTTCAAATAGAGGTTAGGTGACCATTTGTCACCTAGAGATGCTCTGGGAAGGATTTCTTCTCTACTCTGAGTTGTACTAAATCATCTTGGGAGTCTCTTTGAACTTTGAGATTTTCTGTGGTTTTGTGAAGTCACTTATTCCTTAGTATAAATTAGTTTAATATGTAATACCTCCCTGGGATATTTTCATTTAAAAAAGAGCATAAGCAGGACAAAAAGGAATATGTGTCTAATGATGGCATATGGATGGGAGAAACATTTTGACAGAGGGAGACCTCAAATCATGCCATATAAGCAACACCCAGTTCTGCCTATGGGTAAGGCTGTACTGATGTAAGTGAGCAAACATTTGAGTTAAAACATGTCAGATGGTGCTTAAATTTGGATGGGTGAGATAACTTAAGAATTTAAGTGGAAATAAATCCTGAGAAAATGTGAAAAGAGACCTAGAAATCAGTTTACTGCAAAGCTGATGCATTTAAACTGTTCTTTCAGCCCAATACCTTGCATTTCAGTACTTAGATTATAAACAACATTATATTTGAGGTATAACAAATGGCTATAATAAACTACCAATGTGCAGGCTTCTCTTTTAACAGTAGTAGTTTACCATAGTCAGAATGGCTGAACTAATTAATATGTTTTATACTACATTTTGTATTCCAGTATTAAAAAACCCACAACAAATTCAGCACGGCAAGATATGAAATTTAACTTGTTTGCCTCTTAATTCCAAATACACTACATTTTGAAGATATATGGTATTTATTTGCATTTTCCCTTTCTGAGTACAGATTTAAATCTTACCTATATACTCCTCTCTTCCCCTGCCTGTCTCCCCTTTTTTCTCCATTACCTCTCCTCATCACATCCTTCCCTTTTTATTCTCTCTCAACAGCTTTCTCCAGTTTTTTATTGCCCAAGCAAGCCAGAGCTCACTTTGTCACTTGGCTTTGTGGTGGACGTCTCCTATAAAGTCAGCTGAATAGTACACAGAAGATCCACCGTTTTGGTGAGTGGAGTCATAGTTACAGTTTTTGTATTTTGTTCTGCCTCAAGTTGTGTTTGAATTGTTGACCAAAGTGCTTCCATAGAGGGCACAAAATAGTACTTTTCCAGATCTCGGCAGGAAAACACCATTTTTTCCCCTTCACTTTAAAAAAAAAATTTGTGTGTAAAGAAAGTAATTTGTACTAAGATTTTTCCTGAGCAGAATCCTGCTTTCCTCTTTCTCCCAGTGCAATTGAGCCACTTCAAACTGCTTTAGTCTCACCCCTACCCATTATCTTCCTGGCTGGAGTTTGCTTGTGTTCAGGTTCTCTCATTAGTTGCTATTCCATTCCTCCCCTATGACTCACTCCCCACCCTTCTCCCCAACAAAGATCTTATTTAATGTATCCATATGGAAAATTGAAAGGGAAAATCAGTTCTAAGGAGGTAACTCAGTTGTGTTGGCCTCTTTGCGTAGCATCAAATGGAAACCTACATTTTTAATGGAAAAAATGGACTTTTTATGTTTCATAATCTATATATGCCTTAGTATACCAAGCCTAACAGGAAGATACCTAGGAAATACCTATAAATGCTTTCTCCTTTTAGAGATGAATCTTCTACTTCCACAAACACCAGCCACATATTTGCAATTCCGTCTGTGGATATCTCATGGAGATTTTGCAGTTATTTTACCATCATGTTTCTCCCTTTGTCTAGTATGCTGGATGAATAATAATACCCTGTGGCAAACTTATTAATGTGAATGATATCACTGGACAGGCAAGCTAGGCAGTGGGGGGTCAGGATCGACATTGTTGGGTGGGGCCACTAAATCAGTGGGAATACAGTTCCTGAACCACTTTGGACCTTGAATTCTCTATTTTCTAAGGACCTCACCCGGTAGCCTCATACTACAGAAAATTCTTACCAAATTAGAATGAAAGGGTTATCTGGTTACTGTACTACATTTTAAGTAAAACATTCATATTAAAAAATGCAGCTTATGTAAAGGCAACATAAGATATCACTGTCATGTACAGTAAACTTTTGAATGAATGAATAGCTAAATTTCATTTATAGTGAATATATTAGGTGTTTGAAAGTGAAGGATGAACAACAACACTGTTCATATTTGATTCTATGAGACTGCACACTATACAAGGGCCAGAGTCTGTCTTAATTCATTTGTGTATCCCCCGCCATGACAAATTCTAACAATCCTCTGCACACAAGGAAGACACTCAAAAATGTTTAAGTGAATGAATGAATAAATTCTGTTAACAAAATTGAAGTTCTTAGGGAAAAGAAAACAAAACCTGTTCCAGCTTTTATTCTTAGGTAGGACAAACACTCCCATTATTTACTCAATTAATTTGCTTAGCAAACTGTTCTTTTCACAGTTAGTGAAAAGTATAAAGCTTGTATAAAGGTAAGCTTTTGACCCACCTTCTCTAAACTATCACAAATTTTTGAATTCTAATTTGAGGTTCTTCACAGAATTAATAGTTCCACACAACCCAAAGTAGAATAGTTCTTTATGGCTAAGAAAGAAAAAAGATAATTTTTTTTTCTTTCTGTAAGAAACTTAGCATCACTGACCTGATGTCCTAAGAAGGCCTGCTGCTTTGAGTCATCCATACCACAGTACCAAGAGAGTTAAATGCATATGTATATATTAACACAGCTAGACTAGAATTCCAAGAAATTTACTTGTATATATACACATATGCATATGTATATACACATGTTGTTGCTGTTTGTCCTTTGTTTTGAAAGAGGACCAATAACATCATAGAAGATGTTTTGACTTGTGCATGAATTGGATTTAAGTGAGGCAGTGGTCAGCCTCACTCTCTTCCTGAATTATCCAAGTCCAGTGGCAGTATAAAGGTCATGAGGACTGGCAATGGCCTAGGATCTGTTGGATGACCTTGGCGTTTCTAATGTCTGACCAAACTCTAAGTGCTCCACAGCTCCTGCTCCAGCCATTCCACAGGGGAAAGTCTTCACATACTTGGGGTAGACATACCCCTAACTCACTGACAGGTTTGAGGTCTGTCAGTTACTCTTAAACTAGTCTAGCCTGTCTACTGAGACAGTTTACCTGGGTGTGACCCCTCTGCATGCTGCAGCTTCTAGGAACCACAGATAAGAACCATAGCTAAGGTGGTCACCAAAGGTGGATTAGTAGCCCTAAAAAGGGCTCAGCAAGCTCTCACACCTGAGGTGCTAGTCCTCCCTAAATACCCCATAGATAGTATAATATACATATATAATACATATATACACATATGCATATATATATATATATATACACACACATACATACTACTATATAGGTAGTTTTGGATGAATGCACTTGGGCATTATATATGTTTGCATAAGCCACATGGGAAATAGGTATGTACATTTATATACACATACATGTATATATGTGTGTGCACATATATATGTGTATATGTATATAACTATATATAGACACATGTGTCTATATATGTGTGTATACACATGCACATATGTCTATCTATAACTGATGCCCTGACTTGATGTCCTACTAAAGTCTGCTGCTTTGACATAGCTAGACAACAATTCCAAGACATTCATAAGACATCATTCTATCTAAATCTATCCATCCATCCATCTGTCTTCATCCAAATGCATTCATCCAAAGCTACATTTGTTTCTATAACAATCCATATTTCTCCATATAGAGATAGATATAAATTTGGATGGATGTGGTTGGGCAAAAGAACTCTCTCTCTGTCTAACTCTATAAATTTATAGATCTAGAGTGATAGATTAATTTTTAATTATTATTTAGGCAATAGATCTATATATATATATATATTTAGAGATAACTATACATATATAACATATTACCAAAATAGCAGTTATTTAATGATTAATAGTAATTATGTTTGTGCTATATAGGTTTAGAATTGTAAATATAATTATTTCTCATTCAGCAATATATACATAATCAATTAATAAGCATTTATTAAGTGCCTGTAGCATTCCAGGCATTAGGCTAAGTGCTGGAATACAAAAAGAGGCAAAATACAATCTCTGCCCTCAAAGAGCTCACAGCGTAACAGTGGAGACAGACAAATGCGTATGTACAACAAGTTATATGCAAGATAAATAGGAAATAATTAACAGAGGGAAAACGCTAGAATTAAGAAGACTTGGAGAAGGCTTCCTGTAGAAGGTAGAATTTTAACTGAGACTTGAGAGAAGCTAGAGAAAGGAGCCAGAGATAAGGAAGGAACATGTTTCAGGCATGGGGAACAGCCAGAGAAAATGCCTGGAGACTACAGGTGAAATGTCTTGTTTCTGAAACTGGAAGGAGGCCAGTGTCCCTGGACCTGGAGTACTTAAAGAGCTGTAAGGTACAAGAACACTGGAAAGGTGTAAGAGAGAGAGAGAGAGAGAGACAGACAGACACAGAGAGAGAGAGAGAGAGAGAATGTGTGTGTGTGTGTGTGTGTGTGTGTGTGTGTGTGTGTGTGTGTGTGTGTAAGGGTTTTGAAAGCAAGACATAGGATTTTGGATCAAAGGATTATGGGGGGCACAGGGAACCACTGGAGGTAACTGAGTGGTGTGGGATATGTATATGACATGGTTGGGCCTGTATTTTAGGAAAATCACTTCAGTGGCTGAATCTCTGAGGACAGACTGGGGTGGTGATGTTTGAGGGAAGCCCATGGACCTTCAGGCTACTGTAGTGGTCCAGGTGTGAGGTGATATGGGCCTGGTGGCAGCATCAGAGGAGAGAGGAATGTGTAGCAGCTCATGTAGATATATAAACTTATATAAAATAAATACAAAGTAATTTATAGAGGGCAGCTAGGTGGCTCAGTGGACAGAGTGCTGGGACCGAAGTAGGAAAGTCTGAATTCAAATCTGGCTTCAGACACTTACTAGCTATGTGACCCTGAGCAAGTCACTTGGCCTCTATTTGCCTTAATCCACTGGAGAAGGAAATGGCAAACGCCTCCAGTATCTTTGCCAAGAAAACCCCATGGAGAGTATGGTCCATGGGACCACAGAGTCAGACATGAGTGAATGACTGAACGACAGCAATTTGGTGGAGAGGGCATTAGCAGCTGTGGAGACCAGGAAAAGTTTCATGCAAAAGATGTTATTTGAGCTAAGTTTTGAATAAATAAGAGCTTATTAAGAGGCAGAGATGGTGAAGTAGTGCATCCAAGCCAAGAGAATTCAAAGAAAGGAGAGAGATTGTAATGCGTGAGGAACAGTGAAAAGGGCACTCTGACCTTGGTAGAGTGCCAGAAGGAGAATGATGTATAACACAGTCACAGAGGTAGGTGGGGATCAGGTTGTGAAGGATCTTGAAAGCCAAATAGGGGAGTTTTTATGTGAACCTTAAGGAAGCATTGGGGCTTATTGAGTAGGGGAAGGACATGATCAAAGCTGTCATTTGGGACACCATAGCAGTTGGAGGAATAATTTGGCGATAAGAGAGACTTGAGGCAGGGAGGTCATTTAAAAGGCCACCACAGTAATCTAGGTGAGAAGCACTAGAGCAGGGGACTACATAAATAGAGAAGATGAGGTAGGAATACTTAATTCTAAATCAGTGGTTCAGTACAGAAGAGGGAATAATCATTGTGGCATTGGGAACTAGGGGGAGGGGTGAAGAGTAATGTGAGTGGAATAGTCAGGGCTGGTGGTAAAGCTTCATTGAAGAGATGGGCCTTAACCTAGAGCTGTTAGGAGGAAGGTAGGATTAGACAAGTAAAAAGTGAGTTTTTCAAAGTGTTCGCCCAACAGCCACACTGATACTGACAACCCTATGAGATAGCTGCTATCTTTATCCCCATTTGCCGCCATGGGAAACTAAGCCTGAGAGAGGATGAATGATTGGCCCAGGGACACAGCTGGTAAGTGTCTGAAGTTGGATTTGAACTTAGTTCTTCACAACTCCATGTCCAGTGCTTTATATTCTAGCATATCATCCTGCTTTCTCCATTAACAACTAGATGTTGAAATTATTTTGTATAATTTCATATAAATTTCATATAAATTCATATAAATATAAATGAAATTTCTATGATATAGAAATTTTCTAGATGTTGAAATTATTTTGTATAACATTGTATTTCTTAATCTGTGTATGTCTTGCCTGCTCTCCTACCCCCCTAAGTATAATATAATTTCTTTGAGGACAGAAATTTTTCTACTTTTAATTTTTTTTGTAGGACCTAGCATAGTGTGTTGATGCTGCTGCTAAAATAACAACAATAGCATTTATAGCACTTTAAGATTTGCAAAGTGCTTTGCAAATATTATTTCATTTGATCTTTACAATAACTCTGGGAGGAAGGTGCATTTTACAGATAAGGAAACTGATATGGGGATTAAATAACTTACCAAGGGACACACAGCTAGTAAATATCTTAGGTTGAATTTAAACTCAGGTCTTCCTAACTCCAGACCCTGGACACTCTCCACTGTACCACATAGCAGTATTGAGTACCTTAAAAAGATACTTAGAAAATGTTTGTTTAATTGAACGAAATTGAATTGAATTAAGGAAGCAGAACTAGGTACTGTGAAACCTGAAATAAATGCAGATTCCTTTATTTCCTGGTGGTAAGGCCAGAAACTGAAGATTTTGCCACATCCTAGTGTAGGACTCCTATCCCATTTATATCACTGCCTCAGCAACAGAATAGAAGATCTCAGACTATCGGTACCAAGAATGATCTCTAACATGTGCCTTTTCTGCACTGTTTCTAAAGGAAATAGCATTGTGCTGTAAGCAGGCATGGAGCAACAAGGTTAGAGATCCCTAAAGGATTCTAAGTTCTGTTTTAGAATTTAGATACCGTTTCTGACATTTGTCTGTTATTTACCTTAAAAAATAAATAAAAATGAAAATGAGGTAAACTGAAGCACAAAGTTCCATGCATGATCAATATATTGGTAAGTGTTAATCTACCAATAAATAGGATCTCAATTTCCTCAGTGAGCCCAAACCCTGAATGAGGGGGACAGTTTTCTTTCATAGGTTTTGGGGAGTACAGAACTAAGAACAGAACAGAGTATATGGCATCCTAGTGCTTTAGGACAACTTGATTAGTTACATTGGTGAGGTGTGAAGGACAATATGATTGGTTGGAAATTTGGAAATGAGGGACACCCCCTTTCCTCCTGTGACTAAGAAGTGCTCATTATTTGAGTCTGACTGAAAAATAGTGGCCTAGATCAGGGGTGGGGAACCCTGAAGCCTCGAGGGCACATATGAATTTCTAGGTCCTCAAGTGTGGCCCTTTGACTGAAGCCTAACTTTTTTTAAAAATTAATTTATTAGTTTAGTTTCAGTTAACAAGATTCAATTCCATAGTTCCTTGATTTTCAAATTTCTTTTCCTTCCCTCCCCCCTTCCCACACGACAGCATATAGTCCAGTATAGGATCTGCAAATGCATTCATATTAGACATTATTCCAGTTACAAAGGCGTATTGTACTAGGTGGGATGAAAGATGGTAAGGAAGAAATAAAACCAAACAATGAAAAGAACAAGATCATTTAGTTTGCTTCCATCAGGATTCAGGCTCAGTTCTTTCTAGTTATACCTCTGGATGGCACATTTCTCATTTTCTTGAGTCTTTCGGGATTAACTTATATCACTGCATTGCTGAAAAGAGTCCAGTCAGTCATAGTTGGTCATCACAGATATGGTATGTCTGTGATTGTATACAAATTTCTTCTGATTCTGCTCTTCTCGCTCAGCATCAGTTTGTATAAGTCTCTCCAGGTAATTATGAAATCCGTCACCACCTCGTTTCTTATAGCACAATAATATTCCATTACATTCATATACCACATCTTGTTTAGCCATTCCCCAATTGATGGGCACCCCTTTAGTTTCCAATTCTTTGCAACCACAAAGAGGGCTGCTAAAAATATTTTTGTACATATGGGTCTTCCTCCCACTTCTATGATCTCTTTGGGATATAACCCTAGAAGTGGTATGGCTGGGTCAAAGGGTATGAAATTACTTATAGCCCTTTGGGCATAATTCCAGATTGCTCTCCAGAATGGTTGGATAAGTTCACAACTCCACCAGCAATGTATTAGTGTTCCAATTTGTCCACATCCTCTCCAGCATTTGTCACTTTCTTGTTTTGTCATCTTAGCCAATCTGACTGGATGATGTGGTATCTCAGAGTTGTTTTGATTTGCATTTCTCTAATTAATAGTGATTTAGAGCATTTCTTCATATGCTTATAGATATCTTTAATTTCTTTCTCTGAAAACTTCCTGTTCATATCCTTTGACCATTTATCAATTGGGAAATGACTTGTATTCATATAGATTTGGCTCAATTCTCTATAAATTTTAGAAATGAGTCCTTTATCAGAGACACAAGTTGTAAAAATTTTTTTCCCAATTTCCCACCTCCCTCTTGATCTTGGTTGCATTGTCTTTGTTTGTACAGAAGCTTTTCAATTTAATATAATCAAAATTATCCATTTTGCATTTTATAATGCTCTCTAATTCTTGCTTGGTCCTAAAGTCTTCCCCTCTCCACAGATCTGTCAGGTAAACTATTCCTTGCTTTCCCAAATTGCTTACAGTATCATCCTTTACACCTAGATCATGCACCCATTTGGACTTGATTTTGGTAAATGGTGTTAGATAATGGTCTATGCCCAGTTTCTGCCATACTGTATTCCAGTTTTCCCAGCAGTTTTTGTCAAATAGTGCATTCTTATCCCCAAAACTGGAGTCTTTGGGTTTATCGAACAATAGATTGCTATATTCATTAATTGCTGGGTCTCCTGCACCTAATCTATTCTGTTGATCCACTACTCTACGCCGCTGCCAGTGCCAAGCAGTTTTGATGACTGCTGCTGTATAATACAGATTAAGATCTGGCATAGCTAGTCTACCTTCCCTAGCGTTTCTTTTCATTAATTCCCTTGATATTCTAGACCGTTTGTTTTTCCAAATAAATTTTGTTATTATTTTGTCTAACTCTAGAAAGTAGTTTTTTTGGTAAATTGATTGGTATGGCACTAAATATATAGTTTAGTTTGGGTAAAATTGTCATTTTTATTATATTAGCTCGACCCAGCCACGAGCAATTGATATTTTTCTAACTATTTAGATCTGCTTTTATTTGTGTGAGAAGTGTTTTGTAGTTGTGATCATATAGATTCTGGGTTTGTTTTGGCAAGTAGATTCCCAAATATTTTATAATGTCTACAGTGACTTTAAATGGGATTTCTCTTTCTATCTCTTGCTGTTGAGTTTCATTAGAGATGTACGGGAATGCTGAGGATTTATGTGGGTTTATTTTATATCCTGCAACTTTGCCAAATTTATTTATTGTCTCTAGTAGTTTTTTTACTTGATTCTCTAGGATTCTCTAAGTATATCATCATATCATCTGCAAAGAGTGATAGCTTGGTCACTTCTTTACCTAATTTGATTCCTTTTATTTCTTTTTCTTCTCTAATTGCTACTGCTAGTGTTTCTAGTACCAGATTGAATAAGAGGGGTGATAGTGGACACCCTTGTTTCACTCCTGATCTTATTGGAAAGGTGAAGCCTAACTTTTAAAGAACAAATCTGAGATTTTTGTTCTGTGAAGTTTGGATTCAGTCAAAGGGATGCACTTGAGAACCTAGAGGGCTACATGTGGCCTTGACGCCACAGGTTCCCCAGCCTTGGTAGCCTTTTTTGGCAGCAAACCAGACATCCTTGAAGGATAGCTTGGTGGTATGTAAATACTGGGCCAGACTCCCTAATGTCCATGCAAGAATTCCTTAAGACAAGAATAGAACAGTGATTACCAAAAGAACAGGATTGCCAAACTTAACCCCCTACAGGCTAGTTGAATTGTGAACTAAGTTCAGAGACAGAAAACCATGACTTAAACAATTGCAAGATAAAATCGATTGAATGTAAATAGAATCAATAAGAAAATGATGCAGAATCATTTTGATTCTTGATCATTTCAAGAGTTTGAAACACAGAACTCTTGCTTGAGAAATGTTACATTTATTAAGCACTAAATAAATAATATTGTACTAAAGGAGTTCAGCATAGGCAGTCTAGCTGTGAGAGGTATGGAAAGGAAGGTTCAATTGGAATACATAGAGTTGGAGGGAAAACTTCACTGCCCCCTTTATCTGGTGCTTTTGTAGAAGCCCAGTACCTACCAATACATTGAATTGGCTCAATTCAGGAATGGTGTCAGTTGAATACCTGAAGATTGTTGATGGTGCCTTTCAAAGAATGTGACCATCTTTCTGGTGTGGTGAAAAATGTGCTGGATGTAAAGGTAAGAGTATTGCGGATATGAATCCTCCTTTGGATATTTAATGTCTGTCTGTGTTGGCTTTTTGGCACTGGAGCTGTGATTTCATTGGTATAGCGAACTCCACGAAAGGAACTCTCACTAAATATGCAAATCAATTGATGCCTGATCGCCAGTTTAAGATTTTGGAGGGTTGCCAGGGATGTTGAGGGATTAAGTGATTTACCTAGGTCATAGCCAATATGTGCCCATTGTCTGAATCTGAACCTAGATCTCCCTGACTCTGAAACCAACTCTTTATTATTTAAGCCAGGCTGACTTGTCCTTAATAACACTGCCACTAGTTGTGTTACCACAGCAAATATTTAACCTCTCAGAATATGTTTCTTCATCTGTAAAAAATGAGCATGATGATATTCTAGTGCCTGGCTCATATGTATTCAGTGAGATATATACAATGATTTCGTAGAATGAGTACAGGATTTTGCATACTTTAAAGTACTATATAAATGTCAGCTAGTATTACCATACTTATCATTATCACCTTCACCATCACCATCAACAACCACCACCACAACCACTGGCACCACCACTGCCACCACAATCATCACCATCATCATCTCCTTGAATGTTCTCTCTCTTAACCTTTGCATCACTGAATCCCTGGCTTCCTTTAAGATTTAGCTAGAACCACCATCTCATTGATTTGGAGATCTTAGCCAGCTAATCATGGAAAGGAAATCTAGGGGGGAAATACCAAGAACTCTGTCCCCTCATGGAAACAGCTCATCATGGAAACAAGCTGGCATTCAGGTCTTACATTTAGTGAGCCTTTCCAGGAAATAAATATGGGCCCTCCTGACCTATATTGAGAGGAACAGTGTAACGCTCCCCCTGCCCTCTGGTGTTCAGTTAGCATCTTGTTTTCATTCCTAATAAAATCAATTAAAGTAGTTTCACAAGGCCACAGGAGGGCTTTGTAAACAAGAGATAGTGGAAGCCCAAGGTTTTCAGTCAGTTCCCTGGCCACCTCTTGCTTTCCTTTTTTAAAATCTAGGCTTATCCCTGAAGTTTTAAATGCCACTTTCTCTGCCTCTTAGGAGACAGTATCCTATGGTGTAAAGGTTTTCTTGCCAGGGATTTACCTTAAATGCTTTCTTGAGACCCTTCTTGCTGGGTGTAACTTGGAAACCCTGGTGAAAATGTGTTTTGTTCCAAGCTAGATTTTAAGAAAATACCAATTTTGAAGCTTGCAAATCCTATTGGAGCCACACCTGTGCTTAACAAAAATAGTGGAAGCTTTGTAATCTTCATGTGAGGAGGTATTCCACCATTATGTAGGATTAGGATTCTTGTACCACTTTTCACTGCTTAACACAGTCAAAATAGAACACCCTGAAAAACATACAAAAGAAGAGAATAATGAGGTTAGGGGTAAGCAAGACCCCGATTTGATCCATATTCAAAAAGCCAAGTTTAGCTTGCATTCCTCTTCACCCCTATCCTCTATCGGCCCCCACCTTGATACTTCTTACATTTGTGCAGTGTACGAAGACTCATTACCAGACTAGATTTATGATGAGCATGAGTTTGTCAGCCTAGCGGAGCTCTATTAAGGTATATAAGAATTGCAGACCATTAGAAGGGTCACATTTGGTGTGGATAGAAGAAGTATCCTTGCTGATGAAATCACAGATCTTTGAATAATCTAAATGTGCTTAAAGACAAAGTAGTATGAGAACACAGTGTGGCCTAACAGGCAATGCTAAATTGAAATGAGAAGGATCAGTGTTCAAATTCTGTCTCTGATACTTGTCACTGTTATGTGACTATAAGCAAGTCACCTTATCTTGCTAAGGCTCAGTTTTTCATCTGCAAAATGGGGATAATTACTGTAGTATTTATCTCACAGAGTTGTTGTGAGCCTCAAGAGAAACACTTTGCAAAATTTAAAATTCTATATAAAGTCCAACACAAATCCTCACTTCTTAGAAGAAAAAAAACCATATATATTTATTTATTTACAGCTCTCACTGAAGTAGAATGAGGTATATTGATGACCACCTGTTAGCAGAACAGGAGCCAATGTTTGTAATCTTGTTCACAATTTATTTGTTCACAGCGTTCTCAGTTTATGCTAAACACATAAAATATATCACCCTAGGTTTTGGGCAGGTAACAGAAATCTTTTTAGATGAGATTTTAAAGAAAAACGTATTCTCATTTCCAAAACTCATTTCTATATATGCATGGGAATTAATGAGCAAAATATTAGTATGTTGCATATTACCAATGTTGAAGGAATCTACTCCCTAGATTTTTGTCAGCATAGAAAACACTTTCATGCTTAAAGATACACTTGAAGATGGGTACATTTGATTTTTTTCCTTGCATTATTGTATGGCTGACTCACTCACAAATACAATTTACAATTTTTTATGTGACTTACTTTCTTCTTCTAAGATGACTTATTTGACAAAATGTTTACTTGGCAATTTTAGCACCAAAATAGAAATGATGAAATCAGAATAATGTTGTACTACTTGATGTTGAAACTTAATAATATAGTTACAGAGTAACTGAAGTCAGTAGAAAAATGGAATACAATGGGCAAATTTTATACACACACATACATATAGATATATACATTTCCATACATACACACACATAATTTATCCAAAAAGAGGAAGGCAACAGATACTTATTAAGCCCCTACCATGTGCCAGAACTGTATTAAGTACTTTACAGATACTCTTTTGAACCTTACAACAACCCTTGGAAATAGTTGGTCTTATTATCCTCATTTTAGAAGTGAGGAAACTAAAACATAAGTGACTTTCCCAAGGTCACAGAGCTAGTTAATGACCAAGGCCACGTTTGAACTCAGATCTTCCTGACTGCAAGACCAGTGCTCTATATCCTGTACTACAGAAAATGAGTCATTCCATATATAAAGACTGTTTTGTCAAACTATAATCTGATAAAGGTTTTTTTTTTATCTTCAAAGTATGAAATACAAACAATATTATAAATTTAACAATTTCTATTTTCACCAGCCATGTAATATCATTATTATTCATTTAGTCAGCTAGCATTTATTAAGCATGTCCTGTATGCCGGGCACCATGCTAAGTGCTGGAGTACAAGGAAAGGCAACAATCATCCCTAATTTCTTTTTTTTTTTGTTTAACAAATGTTTTATTAACTTCTGGTTTACATCATTCATTTCCTCCAGATTTTAAGTTACAATTTTTCCCCATTTTTTCCCTACCCATCACCCCAGAATAGCAGTCCCACTAGATATCCCCTCATCCAATCTGCTCTCTCCCATATCTTCTCCCATACCCCCTTTGGCTTTGCCATTAGGGCAAGGTGAATCTCTGAGCCCCAATGCCTGAACATCTTATCTCCCAATTACATGCAGAATAGTATTAATTATAGTATTTATATACATTTGAAACATTTAATTTTAAGACTTCGAATTTCAGATCCATTCCCTTCCTCCCCTGTCACCCACTCCCTCTGGGAAGATAAGCAATTCAGTATGTGTTGCACATGTCTAGCTATGCAAAACATTACCATAGTAGATATATTGTAAAAGACTGCTTATATTTCCCTCCCATCCATCCCACCCCCCCACCTGGTCCATTCCCTACTTTGATCCTGTCCCTCTTTGAAAGTGGGTACTTCCAACCTCCCTTCCCCCTAGAATGTGCTCCCCCTCCATCATCCCCTCTCTCATCTCCCTTCCCCCTACTCTCCTGCAGGGTGAGATATTCCATTCAGTATGTATGTGATTCTCTCTCTGAGCCAAATTCAATGAGAATAGGGTTTTTGCCTTTTTGCCTTCCCGTTCTTCCCCTCCCGTGCAACTACTTCCCCTTGCCTCTTCTACATGAGGTAGTTTACCCTACCCTGTCTCTCCCCATCTCCTCTTGTCACTTTCCTTTCTCACCTCTTAACTTCACCCCTTAAGTATCATCCCTTCCCACCAAATTCAACCTGTGCCCTCTATCCATGTATAACTATAAACATATATACACACATTCACATACGTATTCATATGTCCATGTACTATATTATTCAATTATTTTCATAACAAGAAAGGTTTCATCAGACACAGTTATTGTTTTTCCATGTAGGAATGTTAATAGTTAAACTTTGATAAGTTCCTTTTGATTTCTTTTCCCTGATTACCTTCTCAAGCATCTCTTGCTTCTTGTGTCTGAGTGTCAAATTTTCTATTCAACTCAGGTTGTTTCCTCCACTGAATGACCATATTTTCCCCTGAAACAAGATACTCAGTTTTGCTGGGTAGGTGACCCTTGGCTTCAATCTGAGCTCTTTTGCCCTCTAAAATATCATATTCCATGCCCTTCAATCCCTCAGTGTAGAAGCTACCAGGTCCTGCACTATTCTGATTGTGTTTCCACAATATTGGAATTGTTTCTTCCTGGCTACTTGTAGTATTTTCTCCTTGATCTGGGAGTTCTGGAACCTGGCTATAGTATTCCTAGGAGTTTTCTTTTTGGGATCCTTTTCAAGAGGTGATCGGTGGATTCTTTCAACCTCTATTTCCCCCTCTGGGTCTAAAACATCAGGACAATTTTCCTTTAGAATTTCTTGAAGGATGATTTCTAGGTTCTTTCTTTGATCATGGCTTTCAGGTAGTCAAATAATTTTTAAATTATCTCTCCTGGATCTATTTTCCAGGTCAGTGGTTTTTCCCATGAGATATTTCACATTGCCTTCTATTCTTTCATTTGTTTGGATCTGTTTAACAGCATCTTGATTTCTCATAAAGTCACTAGCTTCCATTTGCTCCAGTCTAATTCTGAAGGAGTGATTCTCCTCAGTGAGCTTTTGAGATTCTTTTGCCATTTGGCAAATTCGACTTTTTAAGGCATTCTTCTCCTCATTGTCTTTCTGGGCCTCTTTTGCTATTTGAGTTAGTCTATTTTTTAAGGTGTTGTTTTCCTCAGTCAGGCTGTTGACTGTCATTTCATACTTTTCTTGCATCTTTCTCATTTCTCTTCCCAATTTTTCCCCCACTTCTCTTATCTGCTTCTTAAGGTCCTCTATGGCCTGTAGCCAGCTTGTATTTTCATTTGGGGCTTTTGGTGCAGGAGTTCTGACCTCACAGTCCTCCTCCATGCTTTGAGCCTCTTTGCCCCTAAAATAGGAGTCCAATGTTGAATTTTTCTATTTATTTTGTTTCTTTTGCCTAGGCATGTTGCCACTTAATTACTTGATTTTGGGGCTTGTTGCCACAGTAGGACTCTGCCACCAGACAGGAGAGCTTCCATCCCAAACGTGGGGTCTTCACAACTTCCGCAGGTTGGGTGGCCTCTGTAAAGCCTCCACACGCTCTGGCAAGCTGGATACCCACCCCAAACCTCCACCCCAGACCACAATCCAGATCCAAGCAGGTTAAAGCAAGAGCAATTAACCCCCAGACTGATTGCTGAATCTCTCTACAATTTGCAGACCAGGAGCTGGAGCTGCCACTGACTCTGCAAAATGGCCTCTGTGCCTCGTTTCCTCAGCAGCTTTTCGCCCCCAGGGGAGGAAGCCAAAGCGTTCCCCAAATACTGGTCCCAAAGTCCATAGGGCACTAACCTCTCACTTTGTCCTAGGCATATCTGTTCTGATAGTTCTGGAATCGCCACAGCTGCTGGTGTTCTGGGGTCCCTCCAGCTGGCTGCTGGCCAGGCCACCCTGGGGCTAAAACCCCGGCTCATGCGGGCCTGGGCTCGACTCCCCGTATGCTGTGCTGCAAGCTCTCAGAGTGCTGTGCTGGCCGCTCCCTGCAGGGCTGCTGGGCTGTCCTCAGTGGGAGATTAGCTTCTCTGTGTCGTTCTGTGGGTGCTGGGGCTCCAGAAGTTGTTCAGATTCACATTGTTTGGGGGTGGTGTGGGACAGAGCACCTTGGAAGTGCTGTTTCTACTCCAATCACCCCTAATTTCAAGGAGCTCATGATCTCTGTTTGCCAAGTCTCATTAAGAATAATTGGTAAAGTGGAAAGAAATAGTGATTCAAATTTAAGCTTTCCCACTTACTACTAGTATGAACATGGGTTGTTTGGGCCTCATGCAGGATTAAATGACCTCAAAGGTCCCTTCTTTCCCTAGATATTATGATTTTTTCTTTAAATTTCCAAATGTATGTGTCACCTAGATTTAAACTGAAGGTAAGAAAAATAAAATAAAATTAATCTGTGGATTTAAATGTTTCAAAAGCCCATATGTATAATTGATAGGGACATATCCCTATAATGATTTACTTTATTTTCACAGAGAAAAGTAGACTGCTTAATAAGAATTGAGCTGAATCAGTAAATTGATGCAAAAAAACATGACCAAATATAACCATGATTCTAGAAAATGGTGCATAAATCAACCACAATGTTTGGTGAAAGTCAGGATTTTTAAAAATGGAGTTATGATTTATGCATAGTCCAATAGGAAAGGCATGTTACTCAGAAGATGAAAAGGTTTCAATGTAGGGTCAAGCTAAGGCAGATTAAAGTTTAGTATTAAAAAGTCAACAGATAGTAGCTGAAATATCAAAATATCTTTGGACAGGTCACCTATTTAAAATATTGTTAAATATTTGGATAGCAGAAATAGCGGTAGCTGTCTCATGCAATCAGTATGTTTGTCACAATCAAAATAGATGAGAAATACATATTATTATGATAAACACTCACAAAAAACCTATGGTATTTTTCATTATTATTTGAATCAGAAACGGTCTCCTAAGAATAAGATTCTCTTTACATATAATCTACAGATTCCCTCGGGTTTTTAATAATAAATCTGATTCATTTTTAAGAAACACAACCATATATACAATGTGTGTGTATCAGGAACTCAGTAAACATGTGTTGTGTGAGTATGTATGTATAGATATACACAGATGTATATGCTCCTATTTGACATTAGAAAAATAATACAATACATTGTTCTTGTCCTCCAGGATGTGATAGGGTGACGTATAAACACAGAATGTTAAAGAATAATGCAAATACAACATCAAAAGGGATGTCACAAAGCTATGATTGAGGTCATGTCAGTTGTGCCTACTGTGGAAAGGAGGAAAAGCTAAATGTTATAGAGGGATCAGGGAAGACTTCATGAACTGTGTGGAGCTTGATCTGGGTCTTGTATTATGGGTAGGATTTAGATAGATGAGAGTGAGATGGGCATTCTAGATAGGGGAAATTATAGGAACAAATGACTGAAAAGTAAATATCAAGGGATAGTGACTAGACCTGATTTTTAGGAACAGAGGGCTTAATATAGGGGAGTTCACCTTACTATAATGGTATAAAGGAAGATCAGTGCCAGCTTATTTGGTTCTTGTGTGGACAGAAAGAGAGAGGGAGGGAGAGAAAGGGAGACAAAGACAGAGAGGGAGGGAGAGAGAGAGAGAGAGAGAGAGAGAGAGAGAGAGAGAGAGAGAGAGAGAGAGAGATCTATTCATAAATATCTATCTAAAAGATATTGGTTTCCACTGAAATCCTGCTCTGATGCTGCATCATGCAAGGAGGTGTAGCGGCAAGCACCCCAATATCCCCAGGGTAGCTGCCAATATAGGTTCTTAGATCTGCTTTTCAAAAGGAAAGCAACTCAAATTGGGTTAACAAGCTTACTTTAATCAAACAAACATACATTACCTAGTTCAGGGGGAGAAGGTCAGCACCCCAAACTTCAGAGTTACAGAACTTACAGATCAAATTGACAGGCTTCCAAACTGTCCAACCATTACATCAATAGCAAATCACAGTTACCAGAGAGGGAAGCATCAACATCTGGGTTTTCAAAGCCGGGGGGGCTCTCAACAACGGCTTCCCAGAGTCTCATCTGGTCAAATCACACAACACTTCTCAAAGTGAGCCCCAAAGCAAAGCCTCTCCTCAGGGTTTATATAGCCTTCTCCTGGCTCAGAGAATGTAACAACCCTCTGGACCCACTGCCCAATCACAAAGTATCAAGGTGTGGGCTTCCCTGAAAAACAAGCCTCCCACCACAGGCTCCAGGTGCACTTAAGCTAGGGGCAGGGAAGATCTTTAAATTTGCATTTCCATTACAGGAGGTTATCCTATGTCCTCAAAGAACAGCTAGTAAAGCACGAATTCTAGTAGGTTCCATCAAGCTGTAGAAGACTCAGGTAGAGATGGACTAGATCCTTAGGTAAGTTTGGAAAGGAGCATCACCACGGTAATCATTTATTTTTGGCTACAGGAGTACATGAAGACCATCTACTAAGTGGAAAAGGTACCACACTAACAATACAGATCCTTCAAATAGTGAGGTAGCCACTTACACATGTCTTGTCTTTACTAGAAAATGTGAACAAACAAAGTGAAATAAGGACTTTTTGTCACTGTGGTAACCTTCAGAATAAAAAAAAATCATGGAAAAAACTGTTTAAAAAATAGGTATATTGTTTTGGTGGTGGGTGAAGGGAATAAGGTGGACATAAAGAAGCAGCTAGGTGGCGCAGTGAGTAGAACACCACCCTGGAGGACCTGAGTTCAAATGCGGCCTTAGACGCTTAACACAAAAACTAGCCATGTGACCTTGGGCAAGTCAGTTAACCCCAATTGCCCTCCCCCCAAAAAAAAGCAAAAAACCAAAAAATAATGTGAATGTAAAGAAGTTTTGGACAGCATATTTAGATTGCATTGGAAGAGCTTAAAGAGAATTTAAAATTAGTCAATAACACTCTCAGAAAGGGTGCCTGTGAGATTATTTGAATTAACTTGTATTAGGTGAAGGCAAGCATTTTTCTCCCTCTTCTTAATTTCTATATCCAGTAGAGATCAAATCAGGCATGCAATTTAATAGGCTCCCCATCACATAATATGCCTAAATCTTTACCTGGGGAGATGCTCAGTTGCTTATATCTGGGATAATCTAGACAAGTGTTTCCTGGCATGTAGTTGTCAGGTTCTGTGTCACCATCATCTAGAATTTTCTTGAGCTGTAGTAATATAACAAAGTATCCTTTTTAAGCATAGTAATGTGGCTATTCAAAGAGTCTTCCCATTTCCAATATCAAAATGTTAGTGTGTGTGTGTGTGTGTGTGTGTGTGTGTTTACTAGTCCTCACAATCTAAACAGAAGATTGCTTTGCAGCCATTTTAACCTAGGATAAAATCCAGCCATGGGACAACCATCTGGATTTAAACGTCCTTCTTTCATTTTCCATTCTGAGTCTCCTTTGTCACCCCTTACATATATTCTGACTCTGAATGTTAGTCAGTTATCTTTGGCAACATTGATGGGTTGAGAAATGGAGGAATGTCCACAACTCACTTTGTGACCCCTAGTGAAGCTCCAAGCATGGAAGTGTTTTGAGGACCAGGCATCATCAGTACACTGTTTTCTAGCTGATGGTGTTGGTTCTATAGCACAAACAGAAACATGAAATTGATTCAAGGGCCCCAAAGCACACTTGGATGTCACCCCTAAGAGGACTATTAAGGACTACAGACAAGGGAAAGACACTGACAACTGAGTTCTCTCAAAGAAACAAATCAGTCTTTAAATAGTAAGGAGTCTAAGACAGAGTGTTAGCAGTTCAAAGGAAAGCGTGTCAGCAGGGCACTAGAGAGCAAAGAAATTATACTCCAGTCTAGCGACATTGCTGTTTTAACAGGACACGAAGCAGGATGATTCATGAGACAAATAATTTTGTACGGGACTTTTTTTCAGTGTTCAAACATAAGGTTGTCAAGGGGAATTGTTTCAGAAAAAGTCTACTTCAGGGCTCTAATCTAGCCCTCTAGGGTTTTCACTTTAAATAAATGACAGAACCAAATAACCACCTATTTGAATTTGGTCTGTAAAATTCTTCTTTCATGGGAGGATACTCTGAAACTTGATCAGGGATTGAGTGTAACTTTGGGTTTTGAGATCTTTGTCAATAGAATTCAAGTTTTGGTAAATCTTAACAAGCCTGAAGGGGATGAATATGAGCCTGACAGCAGATTGTATTTGTATCAACTAAAACTCAACCTATTTAAGGTCAGAGAAACTTATCAAAAGTTTGGCCTTTGGGTGATGAATTTTTCTGTCCATGATGACTCATGAAACTGTTTACTAAGTTATAGAAGTGCTAATAATAGCATCCTTGGAAAGACTGCCCAGTAAGATTAAATCATGGATCTTCTGAATATAGAGGGATACTACTATTTTAGCTATACTTCCTAATTCACATTTAAGAGTATTGACATATTTTGTGGGTTATAGAAAATCTAAATATAATGGGATTAGTTATTGTGATATGTAAGAAAAGTTCTCATTGGTGCCAAGTAATAGACCCCAACTCAAATCTGTTATTTTGCAGTCTTGAAGGCTGCTTTGATATAAAGAGGAAAGTTCTTTGACCTTGGAATGATCCCAAAATGAAATTAAAGGGCTGAACACAGTCATACTCAAATCAGGTATGAAAAAATGTCATCATGATGACTATATCCATTTACGGTCATAGCTCAAAATGAAAGCAGGAACAGTCAGTCCCTAGAGAACTAAGGCTAGAATCGATGAGCCAAAGATCTTGATTCATTTTCCAGCCTTTTCCAGTTCTATTGTTAGAAATTTGGTTTCTAATTTAGACTCAGGACCAAGGAATCTAGATTTGGGGTTGGAAGGCCAAATGTTACTTACCCCACTCTGTGTCATGTCCTTACACCAAGGTTATGATTACCCATTCTTCATCAAGAGAAAGAGATCCCCATAATTCTGATTTTTAAGTGGATACTGTAAATTAAGAAGACAGATTATGCTCCATTATGGAAAAAAGTCAAATTAATCCCTCTTTGTTGACAGTGGGTCGGTTAGAGCAAAGGCATTTTTAACTATACAAACAAATTAGTAAATTTTAAGATGCATCATAATCAAAGCTCAGCATCCAGGTCAAGTTTTAAAAACACTACAAACATCAGAAAGAATAAACACCAAGCTCTAAGTATGAATGCATAAATTAAGGGTTAGGATCTTGCTGAGGCCTTCTCTTAATTAAACCAGGTCATAAACAAAGCATCTGATTACATATGGTTCATGAGGAAAACTAGTTCCATGAGGTTAGAGTGTTGCTTGACTGGTGTGATGTGCAGGTCAGTCTTCAAGAAGCTCAGAATAGGAACTGCTGAGGGAGCAAGTACAGTAACAAAGCAGATGCTAAACTATAAAACACTTATAAATAAAAACACTTTGTAAAAGCGTTATACAAATCAGTAGAAATAAAAGAAATTTCTAAGAGATCAGTGGGCCAAGGATGGAGCCTTGGGGAGTACCCTTGTTATTTTTGCTGTTAGGAAGGAACTGTAATGGTGGTGATGATGGTGGTGGTGCTACTTGTACTTGTAGCACTAGCACCAGCAGCAGAAGGAAGAAGAAGGGGTGGAAGAGCAGTAATAAAGTAGAAGTCTTCTTGGGATTCTTTTTAGGAATTCTGGATGTTCTAATAAGCACCACAGTTTTGGCTAACTCAACTTTCATGACAAATCCTTTGTGCCACTGATAAATTTCCTTTTCAAAATGGGGGATCATGTTTGTGGTTTTCCATGCAAACAGTGCTGAAAAGCCTTCTGCCATTTCCCCTTGGGATTCTCCATGGCATTCTGAATTCTATACTCTAATAAAGGTTAGTAGAGCCAGTTACTGAGTAGTTGTACATGTGTGTTCCTGTTGTGTTTTGAATGCAAATTATGATATGTCTGAGGGGATGGGGCAGGATTCAGAATAGGAAGTAGATCTCAATGTGAATCCCAGCCCTGCCACTTATTACTTATATGATCTTGGGCAAATCACTCAAGTACCATGGGCTTCAGTTTCCTCATCAAAAAGTGGGAGGTGCAGGGGACTGGACTACAGGGGTTCTGATGATACTTCTAACATTAGATCTTTGATCCTATGAAAAATATGTTTTCTTCAGTGCAATTTAAGCATAATATTGTAAACCCAATGCATTCATTGATATCTTTTGAAAACCTGCTATGTATATGATGGTGCTATGAAGGATATGAGTGATGTGATGGAGGGAAAGGAGCTGGGAAGTACATTGTGGGAAGAGAGAACAGGAGCAGATTATGTGCTGGTTAGTGAAAAAATAGCTTACCGGGAGTGGGGAGTGCATCTAAACCAGGGGTGGGGAACCTGTAGCCTCGACACCACATGTGACCCTCTAGGTCTTTAAGTGAAGCCCTTTAACTGAATCCAGATTTCACTTGAGGACCTAAAGGCCCATATGGCCTCAAAGCTGGAGGTTTCCCACCCCTGAATTTAGACAAAATATTATATCACCCCAGAGAGCATGAGAGGCTATAAAAACTTTGAACTTGAGGTACCAGTAGAACATACTAGTGAAGATGTCCTACAGGAGATTGGAGATAGTCTGTACTTAGGTACAGAAGATTGATATTGAAATTCACCTGCATAGAAGTGTTGTGTTTAACAGTACAAATAAGTGAGATTTCTAAGAGAGTGAAGAGAGCCAAGGGCATGCCCATTTTGAATACCCTTAGTGAGTTTTGAAGAGGATGATGGTCCAGGAAAGAAAAAGAGAAAGAGTGATTAGAGAGAGGATGACAGCCAGGGGAAAGTGTGATATCATCTCTGAAGGCAAGAGAAGAAAAAGAATTCCTTAGATGAGGGTGGTTTGGTGTCAGAAGTTTTAGTGATGTAAAGGGAGATGAGAACTAAAAAAAAAGGCCATTGAAGTTGGTGACCTCAGAGAGGTTACTGATGATCTTAGAGGGATGCTAATAGAATGGAGTAGAAATCTAGTTGGAAAGGTTTATGGAGAAAAATCTTGAAGAAGTAGAGGTACCATGTGAAGGTATTTTCAAAAAATTCAGCAATAAAGGAGAGGGGAGAGATGGAATAGGAGGGAAGACATTTTCAGGATTAGAAATAATTCAGCATTTTGTAGATATGAAGGAAACCCTGGCAAAAGAAAGTTTGATGTTGCATGAAAGAGGATAACTATCAGATCAAGGTTTCTGGTGAGAGGAAATGGTGTCAAGGTTGCAAGTAGCAACAACTAACATTTACATAGAGTTTTAAGTTTATGTGTAAATTATGAAGTATTTTATATATTATCTCATTTGATCCTCACAACTTTGTGAAATAGGTACTGTTATCTTCATGTTACCAATGAGAAACCTGAGACTGAGAAATGTTAAATGGCTTGCCATAGCCACAAAGCTAGTAAGTGTGTGAGGCAAGATTTGGGCTGAGGTCCTTGGTACGATATAAGAACTATCTCTTCTTCTGTATAAAAAAGGAGGAGGATGAGGAGGTTGGTGCAGAGAGATTTGAGTAATAAGTTGGGGACTTCAGGAACTGACCTAGGATAATTCCAGTCTTCTCTGTCAAGCATGGGATTCCTTTGAAGGCTGAGAGAAGAAATTATTTGAAGCCCTGTGAGGAATGAGAAAAGGAATCAATAAAGGTAGGGCAAAAGGATTATCAAATAGTAATAAGGGCCCCTAGCTGAAGTACACTGATAAGGGTCTCCTTTGGTTTATAAATGTGATGAAAAGTTAGGAGGAGGATTTTTTTTGGAGCAAGTGGACAAGTGTTAGAAAAAAGAGGGTACGGAGTGGCTAGGTAGCTCAGTGAATAGAGCACCAACCGTGGAGTCAGGAGGACCTGAGTTCAAATCTGACCTCAGACACTTGAGACACTTACTAGCCATGTGACTTTGGGCAAGTCACTTAAGCCCAATTTCCCTCCAAAAATAAAAAAAAAAGAAAAGATAGGGGACAGAAGAAAGGTAACCCCTTTCTTTTAACAGTGTGGGTATATATAAAGAGATTGACGTTAGTAGAACTAAGTGAGCCATGAACAGTAGAAACCAGAGGAAAGGAGGCAATATGGCCAATGCATTATAACCTTAGTGAAGTAGTAGAGAAGCTATATTTGGTAGATTTTCTCCCTGCTGGTCATCAGATGGTGCTATTGGACCAGGAGAGTTTGGTTGCTGTCAAAACTAACAGTATTGTGAGCATGGCCTTTGAGAAGGGGAAGTGGAGGTAATGTATAATCTGTAGTTTCTATTCAACCGAAATTCTCAAGTCAGGACACCCTATCTTGAGCTGTACCCATCTTTATTTTGTCACAAAAGACAAGCAGCCTGTAAGCACAGGTAATTCCTGTTGAATTTATGTAGAAACACAAGAAAGTAACTGTTTCTGACAACAATCATCAATTAATATTGAGAAAATAGGTATATGTGTATTTCTCTGTTCTATTAGAAGTAAGCTTTATTATTATCATCAGACTATAATAAGCCATTATAGCATGTCACCTTATACAAGTTAGTCACTGCTGATTTGTTTCTAAAACAGTTAATTCAAAGCTAACTGGATTTTCCTTTTTTTTTTTAAGATGGTAGTTGCATATTTACTTCGTTCCAAAGGTTTTTTTTTTAATTCAGTCTCCCTAGCAACAGAGACATCTGTCTCTATTCTCTTAGTCATTAAATCCAAAGAAAGTAGCTGCTTCAAAAATAATAAAGGCAATTTCTGTGAATTGGGTAACTGTTAATTGTTGCCAAGAAATCTTAGTGAGATAATGAGGCATACAACAATCGACAAAGATCTTTTCATTGATGTATGGGCCTCTAGTTAGCCCATGGTGGTTAGTGAACATATACAGTACCATCGATGAGTGATTGTGAGATTTACTATGAAACACAAATAGAAAAGTGATCTTTACTACTTTTCATTTCTTTCAGAAGTGTGCTTCATGAATTTTTTTTAATCATTTAGTAACTAGTCATACCTTGTGAGACTGGAGGGTGGATTCATCAGTTATAGTTCCTAAAAAGAACAGGATTTGAAACATTCTCGTTACATAACAATGCAGTATTCTGTGGTGGTCTTACAACATAATATATAGGGTTTTTTGAGTTCCAGGTTCTAAAAAAAAGTCATGAAAATAGATAACATATTTTAAGATTACAATGGATTTTAAGATACATATTGACACTTTGCTAAGATCCTCTCAGGCTCCTTCATACTGAAGTCCAAATAAGCTTCCACAGTCACTTTGCAGATAAATGCAGGCTATTTTCTCAACACTCTGCTTTCCTGACAACCAAGAAAATACATTCTACTAAGCAGTATTCTTTATTATTGGTCTATTGCAAATTGTGCACATGGTTATTTTTGAACTTATTCTAAAACCTTTGGTAGCAGAAGGGGTAGTAAGGAATGTAAAATGTATTATTACTATTGATACTATTGTTGTTTATGTATATTCTATTTTAACCAAATATGGAAGTGTTCATGACCATAATCTGATTTGCCTTCTTAAAATTTTTAATGGAAAAATATTCTAAATGTAAGAAGAGGAAGGAAAACTCACTCTAGATTCACTCTTTTTGAATCTACAAATTTAAGTAAGTTCAGCCAAGTAAACTTTGATTTTTGACTAGATCTAAGATTTTAGCCTGACTGGTAAAGGATTTCCTCTACCACTGCAGGTAAGTCCTAGAGAATTGTCTGAGGGTATTGAGAGGGCAAGTGACTTGTCCAGGGTCTCACAATTAGTATGTGTCAGAGAATGATCTAGAACCTAGTTCATCCTGGCTCCCATCACCCAATGCTGAGGCTCTAGGTAAAACAAATACTCTGCATATCCTCAGAGCTGAGTTAGAAGAGGTTTGAATGTGAAGTAACATGTCTTAGAGTTCTTCCATTCCCATCACCAGTGACTATTTTTGCTTTGTATTGGTTTGGGGGGTATGGAACAACAGAAATGTTTCCTGCATCGCAAGTGATACTTACTTCATGCAAAATTATATATTTGAAACATTGATAGTTAATAGTTAGGAAAGATCTTGGAATTAAAGTGTGTGTGTATGCACACACATATGCACACATATATTTTAAGCAAAGCTTTTTAGTTTAGAAAATTTTGTGTTATGTATAAAGTATTTTCTCTTAAAATATTTAAATACAAATAGTTCTAGTAAATGCTTATGAATATAGATGAATAAAAGTATCTTTTACAAATTACAGCTCTGTCTGCATAATTTTGCACTGTTAAGGTGACAAACTGTTAATTCTCTTTCAGGATGCTTCTTATATAGTGAAAGCATGAGGAATTTTTAAACTAACCAAATAGAAATGGAATGGGGTTTTTTGGGGGGTTGGGTGAATTTTTATGAAAGTTTCAAAACATGCTGTCAAGGAAGTACTTGGGGGGTCATGTTTATCTTCTATCATTCCTAGCATTCTCTGAGGTTCCAGAAACAAATATTGACTTTGCTGATTGAGTTTTCTCTTATTTTGTTTATCAGTGCCTCATTGGATAGGAGATTATCATGAAAAGCTTGAATTCCATGATGGTAGTAAATTTATCATTATTGATGGGATATGTCTTTCTGCCACACACTTGAAGTCTAGAGAGCAACAGTAGTAATGTCTGAACTTGCCACAAACATAACAGTGGGCTACTTAACTACTGTAGTAATATCAGTTATGATGTATTTTATTTATTTAATAATATGTCACATTATTATTAATAATAATTATATATCATTTATTTAAGCTCAGGCTTAAATGTTGCCCCCACTCCTTGTCCCCCCCCCCCAAAATCCCTGTACTTACAAAGAGACCCACTAAAGGACACTCCCCTTTCCTTATCACCATCCTCTGCCAATCCTCACTGTACAGCAGTTTATTTTTCATTTAGTTGATACTATCTGGTATTTATATAACTCTTTACATTTTACAAAAATCTCACAATGTATGGAGTAGGAAATATAATTATAGGACCAGAGCATCAAAAATTTAGAACTGGTAAAATATTTAGGAATGATATCTGTTTAATTTTACCAATGAGGAAACTGAGGTCCAGATGAAATTAAGTGCCGTGCTTGATGTCATATAGGCAGTAATAGACAGATGCGCGATTGAAACCTATATCCTCTAACTCCAAAGATAGTATTCTTCCCATTATACTACTCTTCCCCTCAGTTATTATTATTCCCATTTTGTAGAAAAGAAAACTGAAGGTCTGAGAGGCTGTGACTTGCTCAAGGTCAGATGCAATTGGCATATTCCTTATGTAACCTGGGTTTACTGGTCACAAATCCAGTGCTCTGTCAACTCTCCTACAACTGCCCCGTCATCCCACAGTATAAGAGAGTCTGCTGAAATTTCGGGTGGAGATGTAAGATTTTAAGTTAAGGTGTTTACATGCTCAACTTAACATTTAATGGAAAGTTACGATCACTGAAAATATCATAGGGAACCAGTGTTTATATCACACTATGACATAAATCAGGTGAACGGGACAAAAAAGGCTATGAGAACAGGTGTTAATGTGGCTTCTAGAAAATGAGAACACTAAGGTTGGGGGTGGGCACTGATGTGTGAGTTTAGATTATATCATATCACTCTCTGTTCTGCCGCTTAATAGCTATGTGGGCTTGGGCAAGTAATGTTGCCCTGTTTGTACCATATTTACCTCATCTGTAAAATGAGAGATCATAACTGAAATAATCTCTAAGTTCACCTTAAGCTTTATGGATCTGTTCTTCTAGGAGAGGGCAATTGCTAAGACAAGCTGTCAAAGGTCTTTGGGAAGCATTATACTATGTAAAATTGTATGTAAAATAATAGCTCAGTATCTTACCTAGGAAATGTAACCATTTATATGGAGCTAATGATTTAATTAATTTAATGATGTTGCTTATAGACCACTCAGTTTGAAATGGTTGATCTTGCTTTATTTCCTGCCACCTGTCCCCCTTTTCCTCCCCCCCTCCCCGCCCCTCGACCCTTCAGTCCACCCACCCAAAGCAATAATTGCTTTCCTTATTTGTTTGTGAGGCTTTTGACAACCCCTGGTATTGCTTAATTGGTTAGAGCAAAAATAAAATAAGCATTAAAACCCTATTAATGTAATCAGTATGCTAGAATAGGCAAAGGAAGAATCCTAAATAATAATAATTAATATTTATATAATTCTTTGTTTTGCTAGACATCTTATACACATCTCATTTAATATATTACTACTGGGAGTTTTTTAGTTTTGTGTCCCAACTCCATTTTCTTCATAAGTCCTGTACTTTCTGTTGATTGATTTTGTTTAACTTAGTGATTTAGGAAGGCATATATCATGTTGTAGCTGAATTAACTATACTACTTTCTCCATGATACTTCCTGTGGTCTACTCTGATGATATCTCCCCACCCTACAGATTCACATATGATGTTTCTGGTTTGCATTTGACAGAATAAGGCAAACCATTTCTGCAATTTTATCTTGAAATCCCAAACTACAAATATAATGTCATTTTTATAAATCTTACTTAGTATTAATGGGAAAATTATGATCACTAATATCTTGGTTGTATATGGTAGCTGCTAGTTCACCAACACTTCCTAGAGCTACTCTCCCAGGCAGAATATGGTGGTAGGGCAGGACTGACACAATAAGTCTAGTTTCCATAAAGCTACATCTGGTTGGAAAACCAAGATTGGAATGAACAGAAAGAGTGGCAGCCTTGGTGCTTGAAAGCCTTGGTTCCAGTTCTGGATTTGCTTGTAACTGGATTGTGACCTTGGGCAAGTCCACAGAGACATCACTTCAAACCTCCTCATTGTGAAATTGGGAAAACTGAGGTGCAGAGAGGCTGACTTTCCTAAGTTCACAGGGACGTGTTCCATTGGACAGATCTAGAGAAGAGCTAAAATTTGTTCATTGCAAGGTGAATCTCAGCCCTGTGATTTACAATGCCAAAGGTGATGCATGATAAGAAGGGAGAGGGAGTAGCTTAATCAAATTAGGCAAGGCTAATGCATTTCTTGTGGGCTAATGGATGTCTTTGCACCCTGGAATACTCTTTGAACTTATTGATGAAGATATAGTAAGTTCCAATTTAATCACATCAATTCTACTGATTATTAGACCCAAAGAAATGACTCAGAAATTGAAAGCAAACATGAAGTGTGCTTAAACATGTTCATCACAGATACCTTTCCAACCTTCCTTAAGTGTTTTCACTTCCTCAAATGCCTGAAACCTGAAATTTGCAAATTATGTCAGTCAGTCAGGCATCAAGCATTTATAAAGCGCTTAGGTCTACATGTATCTTTCTCTCACAGATCAAATATTTAGCAAATTGAACTGTTTGAATGTGTTGCGGTGTTATGGTGGCAGAAGTAAGCTTGGAAGAGAATTCAGGGAAGAAGATATATTTAATCTTGACATGAGCTTGTCATTTCTAAAAAGAGTCTCATTTAACACATGTAGACAGGGCTCAACCATATTGTGGCAGGGATTTGGGGAAAGGGTGTTGTAATGTGATAGGTGTTTGGTGGTTTTGTTGTTGTAGTTGTTGCTTTTCATCTATCATGGTAAGTGTTACTTTTGTCCATGGTCAAGTCAGCCAGTCATGAAGGCTTACACACTTCAGAGAATTCTACATACCTCTCTGCTGGATTCAGACTTAACTGTCTGCTGCGTTGTGGTCCATCTGAATGCAGACTAACACATTTTCTGGAAGAGCCAACTATTGGAGGGATTGGCTATCCACTGTCAGACACATTTGGTATTCACTATCCTAAAGTCCAAAGAGTTGATGGTGATATGAAATTTTTTTTTAATTGTGGTTGCTGTGCTTTCTGGGGGGGGGGGGGGGGAAGCTGAAAAACCCGATCCAGACTGTTAGAAACAAAGTACTGTAGAGAAACAGGAGCCCAAGGAGTTGTGGCCAAGATTTTTCCCTCTATCGATACTGACATCACAAATATTTAATTGGCATAAAGGTAAATATTCATAGGTTAATGTAGCATGTTGCTAGAGGATAATGAATGGTGTTCAGCCCTTCCTCCTGTTGCTTTGCTCCTGGAATGTAATTATTGCTGTAGAGACATTTGGAGATGGGCGTACTGCATCATCTCTTGGCATCTACCTGCAGGTAGCACGTGCGTGCACACGCATACACACACACACACACGCAAAGTGGCTTTTGTTCATGATTTCATTTCTGGTATTTTGATGCATTAATTATAATCAGATGTTTGTGTTTCCATGTACATAGAAGATTTAGATAGGGCTCTGTGTTAGGTAGGTAATAATATTGATGCATCAAAGAGAATTATAGAATCATAGAATTTTGGTGCTAGAAGGGATGCCAGAGGTCATCTAGTTAATCCATTATGATTCCAAAATGGGGATGAGAAGAATTTCTATTATAAATGCTACCTTGGGCCATCTGTGATTTTTATCTCCCCTAGGGTCTAACATTTTTTAATCTACAATTTTTTTTCTTTTTCAAATATTACATATGTCTAAATTTAAAAATGTAGGAAGAGTATTCTTTGGTAGGTGGTGGGGAAAGCTATTACTGATTACATTTTGGATCTTCGTCACCAAATTTAATACTCTAGTGTTTGTCTTGCTTTCTTGAAGCTGTTTCTTAAAATTTTAGAGGTAGCACTTACAAAATACAAACTATATATTTTTTAAAGTTTTTGTTACCTTTTGTCTTTATGCTACATTTTCCCCTTTAATCTTCCCCAAACCCTTCCAAAAAGCAAGAAAAAACATTTCTTTGTAAATAAAATCAACAAACAGCTGCCTATGTGAGAATATATTGTATTTCATAGCTGTTAGTTGTCTAGAGCTAACCTTGTTCATTACATTTCATCAGCATTCAATTGCTTTTTAGTATTGATATTATAGCCATTGTGTTCTGTTTTCTTCTCTCTGTATTACTTCATACAAGGCTTGCCATGGGTCTCTGCATTTCTCATAGTCATTGTCTCTTATAATGCAATAATATTTAGGTATTTTGTTTACCACAAGTTGTCCAGCCTATTTCCAGTCAATTGACAACCAGTTAATTGCTAACAGTTTTTGTTACTTCAAAGGGTGCTGCTTTGATTTTGTATTATATATAGGACCTTTCTTTTTGCCATTGATTTCTGTATGCCCAGTAAAAGACTTATTGGGTGAGAGTATGAACAGTCTCATCACTTTTCCTTAATAATTCCAAATTGTTCATGGAACAAAATTGAACTAATTATAGGTGGTCGCAAGCTGTGGGCCTGGAGTCAGAAAATCTGAGTTAAAATCTGGCTTCAGACACTGACGCTACATATGTGGATATGGTTAAGTCACTTCCCCTGTGTCTCTCTCGGTTTCCTCAACTATAAAATGGAGCTAATAATAGAACTTACCTACGAGGATTATTGTGAGGATCAAATGAGATAATATTTTAAAGTGTTTACCATAAGATCTGGTATATAGTAGGTGCTTAGTAAATCCTTCTTCCCTTTCCTCTCTCCCTCCCTTTCTCCTTTCCTTCCTTCTTTCCTTCCTTTCTTCATTTCTTCCTTCTTCCTCCCTTTCTCTTCCCTCTTCCCCTCCCTCCCTCCTTCCTTCCTTCCTTCCAATTTGGCCAACAGCATGTTAGTGGGCCAATGCTGACTGCTTATATCACCTTTGCGAATTTCAATATTATAATATAAAACATCAGAAAAGAAACTATCTCTTAATGGAATTACATGGTCACAATTTTTTCACTTTCTTAATATAACTAACAACAAAATAGTGAATTTAAGTTTTTGTGACATTAAATTTTGTTTTGATTTTCTTTTTTTTTCCAAAGCATTTATTCTCACAAAACGTATTTGGAGCTATCATCATTGGCAGGTAGCAGTATGCAAGACAGAAGATCTTAAAGATTTTCTGACCTTCAGGTTTAAATGAGATAAATGATTTGTTAAAGAAAACAAACCATTCTAGTCTGGTTATAGTACACTGTAACTGCGTTGCAATACATTTCATTGCTACTGCTTCTCATCTGCACAAAAGTGTGCTGCTTTTCATAGTAAAGCATTGATAATCATGTTTCTTTGCAAGGTCAGATAGATGTTTTCAGTTTGTGAATATATAGGAAGGCCTCCAGATCTAAAATTTCAGGATTTGCATTTAGAATATGCCATGTACTCTTTTTTCATTCCCTCTAGGGTCCTATTCATAAGTGCTGCTCTACTTACTTATAACTTCCTTCCTTATGTGTTATTGCTGCTGCAATAATCCTGGCTAAACTGGCCTTTTTCAACCAATCAGGGTGTCAGATGACATTTATTAAGCACCTACTATGTGCCGGGCATTATGGTAAACACTGAAGATAAAAATGAAACAGTTCCTGTCCTTGAGAAACTTATATTTTTGTTCTATCAGAAGAAACAACATATATACATATATATGTATACACACATCTGTAAATAAAGTATATGTACACCGCAAATCCAAATTAATATCAAGGGCACTGGTATTTGGGGAAGGATGATGTTCAAAAAGGCTTTATGTAGAAGGTGGAACTAGAGGTAATTTTTTTTAAAAAGAGCTAGGGATTCCAAGAAGCAGACGTAAGAAAGGGAGTATATTCCAAGTATGAGAAACAGCCTGTACAAAGGCATAGCTAGCATTTGAGTAGTACTTTAGAGTTTGCAGAGAACTTTACAAATGTTGTCTCATTTGATCTTCACAATTACCTTAGCAAGTAGGTGCTACTATTATCTCTATTTTATAGTAGTGGAAACTGAATCATCCTGATCATTATCTGGCCACTAGACCCAGATGGCTCTGGAGGAGAAAGTGAGGCTGGTGACTTTTACACAGCCCTCCCTCACTTAAATCCAATTCATTTGCATGTCATTGTATCATCTCCCTGATAGCATGGTCCTCTTCAAGAATGAAGGACAACCTGTGAGTAGTTGGAGCTATCTGAATGGTGATCCAGCTGGCCAGTTTCAGTTGGGCAGCTCTTCTCTCCTCCCCTACCCTCCCTTCCTCTCCCCTATCCTCTCCTCCAAAGTCTTCATCCTCTTCAAAAGGGACAAACCACAGTTGAAGAAACCGAAGCAGACAGAAGTGAAGTGACTTGCCCAAAGTCACATAGCTAGTCAGTAGATAGGGTTTGTAACTCACTGGAACTTTCTCTGATGTGTAATTAAAAACAATAGAAAGAGCACCAAAAGGGGAAGTCTTAGCAAAGAAAGCAGATATGCATCAAAAGTATTTTGCATTAAAACTAAAAAACTCACACACAAAGTTTTTTTAAGGTTAGTAAAATGTCTTTCTCACCAAAAACCTGTGATGTAGATAAGGTATATATTATTATGCCCATTTTACAGAAGAGGAAACTCAGACTTTAAGAGATTGAATATGCTCAGGGCCATGCAGACACAGGACTTGAACCCAGGCCTCTTCTGATTCCAAACCCACAACTCTTTTACTAAACCATGCTATTTCATATAGCAATTTATTTACATATCTCCTACCCTTATGTACTATTTTTCACCTAATAGTATTTCTATACTTATATCCTTCTACTAAACTTCAAGCTTCAAGAAGGCATTCTTGGGTTCTCTAACATTTGTCATGATCTTTTTGGACATTAAATACTTTTTTGTTGTTGTTGTTCAGTTGGGTCTGACTCTTTGTGACCCCATTGGGATTTTCTTGGCAAAGATACTGGAGTAGTTTGCCATGTCCTTTTCCAGCACATTATTGAAGGCAGAGAGAATAGAATGCCCTGGGTTCAGGTCCTACCTCTGAAACATTCTGGTTTTATGACTCTGAGGAAGTCCCAAAAGCTCTTGGTACCCTAAACAGGTCTTTGTAGAGGGTCACAAGGAAGTTCTCTAAGCCAGTGAAATCACAGGGCCAGCCGCTATCCCTAATGAAGTAGGGTATCTGTAAATGCCCATGAATCAGAATCACGGGGAAGAGCCATCTTGAACAAAAATAACAAACAACAACAACAACAACAAACAGAATTAATAGAGTTATTTGCAAAGTATGTTATTTGCAAAATATGCAAAAATATAATATAAAATACCCAGCATTCAGTGTTAAAAATCCTTGCTTGGACACTTTCTCATTGTGTCACTGGAAGCAAGTGATTACCTCTTTGCCTTTTAATTTACTCGTCTCTATAATGGGAATAATAAAATTATCACTCATTAATATAAGGGAAGTGATTTATAATTTTAGTCATATAAAGGAGCATTTTTTCCTTTCAAATGTATGATGGTACTTTAAAAAGTTTATGGTGATATGACAGGATTGGTTGAAAGAACAATGAACACAAATTGGAGAAGAAAATACTTGGTGGGGGGTGAGGGGGATATAATAGCTGTCTTTAGATAGTTGAAAGTCTATCCTGTAGAACAGAGATCGTTAGATGTATTATGTATAATTCAAGTAGATAGGGAGGGAAATGACAAATAGACAGGTTTTAACTCAATATAAGGAAGATTGTGCCAGCAATTAGAATCATCCAAACAGAGCTGTCCTAAAGGTGGTGAGCTCCCCATTTCTGGAGGTATTTGAACAGAGAAACTAGATAATGACTCGCTCAGGCATATTATAGAAATTATTCATGGATAATGTAGGATTTTGGTCTAAATGATCTCTAAGATCATTACATTTTATAGATTGTAAGCTCCTTGAGGTCAGGGGTTGTTTCTGTCATATCTGTGTCCCCATCACTTAGGATAGCATCTGGAGCATAGCAGAGTGTTGGATAAATGCCTTGATTGGCAGATTAAGATCCCCTCCATTTCTAAGATTCAGTGATTTTTTTTTTGTCTCCCTGAGGTGACCATAGTATCAGCTACAGTGTTGCTTAGTCATTGCCTTTTTTTCTTCATATCAGTTATTTCTGGGTATTTCTCCCTCCCTTTTTCTTCCTCCCCCATCACAGTGAAGAAAGAAAATCAGTGAAGCAAAACCCAAAGCCATCTGGAGCACATCTGACACATTATGCAAAACTTTCTACACCCATGGTTCCCCACCTCCCTAAAGAATGGTGGAAGGTGAATCTGCTTGATGATTTTTCAGGGCGAGGGTGGATAATTTCCGTTAGTTGATTTATTTTTTTAGTCACGTTGCATATTGTTTTCCTTGTTCTGCTTACTTCACTCTGCATTGGTTCATTTAAGTCTTCCCATGTTTCTCTGAATTCCTCATGTCTGTCATTCCTAACACTGTAGGTCAATGACTTTTATAAAAATACAAAAAACAAAAACAACCCAATATAAACCACCCAATAAATTATAGTTAATGTGTCTACCCTATTGGCGAATGGGACTGAACAGTCCATTTCACCTATATTTATGAAAGATACCATAACCTTCAGCCAGAATTGATTGTGCAGTGATCCACATCAATTGCTCTGACATCCAAAATGGACAGATTGGACTTGCCACATGGTCTATTCATCTTGTGCCGAGAGAAAGGGCCTATGTGTATCCTTCATTGTCATCGCTGTCTTTCGAGTCTACACCTGCACTTTAACACTCTGTCTTACCCTGTTTATCTAGGAGTATACAGTACAGCAACTTAGAAGGAAGTAGCCCAAAAAATCCAACACAGTTCTTTACCCCCTCTTATTCCAAATATGTGGCCTTTTATTTTTTAAGGCAATTGTAAATATACCCTTCACTCTACCTGCTTAGAAATGGCCCTACTCTTCCATTGTTCTCTTCAGCCAAACACATACTGTGTTTTTGGCCATTAGAGTGCTTTAATTACAGCTATTAGAGCAGGCATTCTAGCCTAATGACAGTGCTGTTCCCTTGGTCATCGAGCAGCTAACTTGAAAGGGGGTGAATGAGCCCTGCTGTTCACACACCAAAGGCATGATTTCAGTGACTTTGCCAAGCTCAGTAATGTGATGAAGCGATGAATTTCTTTCCTGGCCCCAAACATTGGACACACAGTTGTCAACCTGGATTCAATGGACTCTGCCTGTTCCTATTGTCACCACTTAGTCCTACATGACAGCTTTGGGAGGCATAGTTTTTCCTGGTTCAGCAACATTGTTCTCATGGGCTGAGAGGCCACTTTTGAATCTTCTCGATTGAACATTTCAGAGCACTGGGTCTTTGGCAATTGTCATTGTTTTACTAAAGACATAAGGAGAATTTTCAGAGTTGAATATTTGCCTGCTTTCCCACGTAAATGTACCATCTTTTTGAAACTTATTAATGAAACTACTTAGTATTTGAGAATAAAATATGAACTTTTGTCACATGCTGAACTGTCTTTTAAAGTGATAAAATGCTTTCCTTGTATATCTGTTATGAGCAGCAATCCAGAGAATTAATTCAGGCTATTTTCGGACCTATTTCAAACATTTTGATGAGTCAGAATCAGAATCAGAGCAAATTGAACAGCATCTAAATACTACAAGGTGACACCAAATTCAACAGAAGTAGGAAAGGATTAAAAAGGCAGTAATTGCAGTTATTTATCTTTAATTAGTTCACATTGAGAGAAGTAATTCTGCAGTACAGGGGATATATGTTTAGGTATCACTTGCATCATTTGCAAATATATAATCCTAGGATCATCTTAGGATCTAGATTGAGAGCTAGAAGGAATCTGAGAAGCCATCTTGTCTCATCTCTTTATTACATGGGTAATGCAATTCATGCCCAAGATGGGAATTGACTGGCTCAAGGTGACATGTATTATATGAAAGAGCAAGGTTTCTAATCCAGGTTGGAATCTAGCACTGTCTTCTCTATACCATATTCCCTCTAATGTATAGATGGAGTAATAGCAGAAATTTATGGAATCAGTAGTAAGACTGTGAAGATCCCCACATCTTTGATGTATTTATAAATAATGCATTTTTAAAAGCCTTTGCTGTTATATTGTTATTGAAACAATTTCATGTTGTTTGTTTGTTTTACCTATGTAAACAACAATTGGAGTAACTAGGTGTCTCAGTGGAAATAGCACCAGGTCTGGAGTTAGGAAGACCTGGGTTCCAATCAGTCCTAAAACACTTGCTACCTATATGACCCTGCGGAAGTCATTTAACTTCTGTTTGCCTCAGTTTCCCCACCTGTGAAACGGAGATAATAACAGCACCAGATTTGTTGTGAGGATCCTGTGAGATAATAACTGTTAGCACAGTGACTGGCACATAATAATACTGCTTAAATGTTAGTTATTGTTTTTGTTGTTGTTATTTCTAGAATGGATGGGCTAGTATTTCTGGAGCACCTATTATGGGTCCAGCATAGAAGTAGGCATGTGGTAGGAAGCAAAGATAAACAAGAGAATAAACCTTGACCTCTGCCTTCAAACAGCTTATGTTAAACTAGCTGTGAGACAAGATTAATATAAAGTACTTAGGAATAGTAAAAAGCATCATGTATTCTCTCTAGACTTCAGCTTCCTATTCCGTAAAATGAAGAGATTGCACTAGATGGGTCATGTTTTCAAGGCTCTGTGAACTTGAGTTGAGGAAAAAAAATGCATCTTCATTTTCCCTAACCTCTAATTGAAACTTGGCACTTCCTAAAATTATGAATTTTTTAAAAAGACATTATTCTGAGAGGGGATTCATAGGCTGCAGCAGACCGCCAAAGGGGCTCTGTGATACACGAAAAAGGTTAAGAACCCCTGGACTAAGTGATAGCCAACCTCCCCTCTGGCTCCAACTCTATGATCCTGTAATTTTATCAAGTGCTGAATTATGTGGTACTAACTCTCAGTGTCATGGGAGATTAGAAAATATTGGTCAAGAACAAACCTCAAAACCTGAAAAAGCTTTAGAAATAATTTCATTGTGTCAGTTCAGAAAAGGAGAGTGCCCATACAAGGTGTGTATTTCTCTCAATTCTCTGTTAAGTCTCACATTATATAGAGTTCCAGCACATAAGCAGTTTGCTTGAGATTGATATCAGCAAGTAAGAATAAACATTCAGTAAAATTTGGGTGAAACCAAAACACAAGCTATCGGGGAACTCAAAACACAAATTTTGGGTGGACCCAAAAAAGATCTGAGTGAACATCTCTGATGTCAGCCTGACCTCTGTGATCAACTTTGAGTTAGACAATGTTCTAGCCACATAAAGCTAGGTTCAAACCGTATTAATAAATACTAAGCACTAAAATATTTTCTCCACAAAAACAGATCTGTGGAATCTGAATTAGCAAAGGAAAACTTCATGTAGACTTGATTCCCACATGAAAGGTTGTATAGGATTTGGATATGAAGAACAGAAGAGAGAACTTCAGATGAAGACTTAGGACCAAGAAATGAGCTATGTGATACTGTTGGGAAACCCATCTGTATGTAGCATTTTGTCTAGGGGAGTAGTGGGAAATAAAGTTTGGGTAGAAACCAAATTACAGTAGTCAGTAAAAGGGAAGTAGAGGAATATAGAGACTCTACGGGCTCTTGAACAGATAGCAGTAGCAGTAATAGTAATAATTTACACTTACAGTATATAGTACTTGATACAAAGTACTCTACAGACATTCTCATTTGATCTTCACAACAATCCTGTGAATTAGATTGTACAAGTAGTATGATGTGCATCCTCCTGATCATAGAATTGAGAGGTCGAAAGGGCCTTAGACATCACCTATCCATGGAATCACAGACTTTGAGCACAGGAAGACACTGAAGAGGTCATTTAATCCAATCCTCTCATCTTACAAATAAAGAAGCTGAAGCCCAGAGAGATAAAGCCACATATGGGTAGGTGGTATGGTGGTTACATCTCTGGGCTTGGAGTCAGGAAGACCCGAGTTCAGATCCTGCTTTAGACATTTACCCCTATGTGGCCCTGGATAATTCACCGAGTCTCCTTGTCTAAGTTTCTTCATCTGTAAAATGGTCATAAAAAGGTTGTTGTAAGGATCAAATGAGGAAACATGTAAAATGCTTTTGTGAGCCTTAAAACAAAATGTAAATATTATTGTTATTATAATACTGTATTTCATAGTCTATAGATAAAATGCATTTAATTTGGGAAAAGGAAAATCTGTTTTAGAGGTTTGCTAAAAGTTAGTATTTTTATAGTTTATGTGGGGGGAAATGTGTAGAAGTAAATTTGTAGCTGTTCACAGTCTGGTTCTATGCATTTGTTTTGTGGGTATTCTCTCTAGGGCTCAGTTGACTTCAGCTCAAATACTCAATACTGAAATAAAGTCACATAGTTTCTAAGTGACTTGAATCCATTCTGACTAAAATAGACACTTTTTCTGACTTCTAGACCTATATTTTTTTAACCTAGGACTGTTAAATAGGTGAAAGACACATGATTGATTGAAATTGACATATAAATATGACATATAAATAGACATATAAATATGCTTTATCTTATAAAAGGTAATTGCGTTCCAGGGTTGATGATCTTCTGTGACAATTATCATGTTATTGGAATTTTTTATTTCCTTTATTATTATTTTTTAATTATTCAGAACTCAGAACCATTTCTCCTGCAAATTTTGGTTAGCTAAAAGTCTGTCCTCTTCTGTTAACATTAACCTTATCTGACCAAAATCTGACTTAAGATATAAGGGAAAAGTATTTTAACATTCTTCAGATGGAAGCCAAAAGGGAACCAACATGGCTTAGTTCTTTGTTAGCTCCCCTGGCTAACTGTTGAAGGAAGGATTTCCCTGACATTGAGTCCTCTTATTTATCTTGGTGATTCATAGATCTTCTCTCTCATCAACCCATTTGTGAAACCTCTAAATGTAGTTTAATCTGTAACTTGACTTACTATGCCCACAGACTTTGATGAAGTTCTTTCTTAGGGGATTTATGAAATTATGACTCTATTTAACTAAGTTTGTTTAACTTTTTTGACATTGAAGTAAGTATAGGATTATAACTCTATCCTCTCTTTAATTTTTATGGTCTAAGATTAATGTACAAGATTGTAATATGTGAAAGAATTGTTTCTCTGCCACTCTGGGGTAATTTTGCCTATAAGAAGCCTAGTCAGAATTCTCATTGGGATTTAGTTTTTCTCTGAGGCCTGGACCTATATTTCAGTATAATAAAAAACCTAGTTTTTTTGCCTCTGTAATTTCTGCATTGTGGTAAATATATTTTTGGCAGCAGTTACCTAACACATGAACTCAGAGAGATATTTCTCCATAAGAATAATAATAAACTACTTTAAGGTTTACAAGCACTCTTTCCCCAACATGAAAAATATGATAAAAGTATTGTACCCATTTTACATAAGAAGGAACTAAGGCATAGAGAGGGTAATGACCTTATCTGTGGTCACACAACTACTCAGTGTTGGACCACATTTTTGAACATAGATCTTTCCACTCCAAGGAAAGTGTTCTTTCTCTAGAGTTAAATGCTTGGAAAAATGTATTCCATTATAATGATTTGTGTGTAGATAAAACCTTTATTGGGTGGGGAAGGTGGAGATGAGTGTTAATATTTTCCTGCTAGGTTAATTTACATTTCATACAAAAGAAGCCATATATATTGGATGTATTCCAAATTTAGACACCTCTTACTAAATTATAATAAATGGAGTTTATCCATAGAACTCTACTATTTTAAAAAAGAAATATGAAATCTAAAAAATAGGTGCTTTTCATCAAAAGAAGGAAATAGGGTATTTGACAACATGCATTTGTCTGCTGAATGTGATGGAATATGTGATGAAATATGTTTTGTCAATAAAATAAATTGCCAAACAAAATGTAATCCTTTCTGCAAATGCATTTAGTCCCTAGAATGAAATAAGCTGCTTCTACAAAGTGCATTTGTTCTTTGAATTATTTTAGATTTGCTGTCTATCAAAACCTATAGAGGAAATGTGTTCTGTCAGACACTGTATTTCATAGTCTATAGATAAAATGCATTTAATTTGGAAAAAGGAAAATCTGTTTTAGAGGTTTCCTAAAAGTTAGTATTTTTTTAGTCTATGTGGGGGAAAAATATGTAGAGGTAAATTTGTAGCAGTTCACAATTTGGTTCTATGCATCCGTTTTGTGGGTATGCTCTCTAGGGCTCAGTGGATTTCAGCTTTTTTGTTGTTCAGTTGTGTCCAACTGTTTGTGACACTAATACTGTCCATGGGATTTTCTTGACAAAGACACTGGAGTCCTTTGCCATTTTCTTCTCTAGTGAATTCAGGCAAACAGAGGTTAAATGAGTTGCCCAGGGTCAGACAACTAGTAAGTGTCTGTGTTTGGGTTTGAACTCTGATCTTCCTGACTCCAGACCTTGGGCTATATCCAGTGAGCCACCTAGCTGCCTCTTGTCTTCCCTCTCAGGTCACTAGGCTTCCACTCCCTGTTCTTCATTGAAGGAGCTAACAGAGTGCTGAAAAGATTCCTTATTTTATTTTCTCATTCATCCACTTCTGAAATGAGTGGAGTCTTAGACCTGAGTCTCCTGAGGAATTTTAAATTGCATAAAAATTTAACCAGTTAAATGTGCCCCAAGCCCATTTTTATTTTGCCATTATTCTAGATCTACCAATCATAATCAAGTTCCACTGAGTGTTTGGCTGCTTTTTAAAATCAGCTCATAAAAATGAAGGGGCCTTGAGAGATATGTGGGCCAAACATTTAAAATATGAAAAATAGATTTGGAGTCAGAGGAACTGGATTCCAATCATGGCTGGCTACTACATATATGACTGCACCATTACTTCTCCTGCCCTCGGTTTCTTCATCTGTAAAATGTAAATCTTTCTAGTCACTTTTCACTTTCAAGCCTAAAACTGAAGCCCACAAAGATGAAGTGACTGATTCATGATCACACCTCTAATAGTGATGAAAGATTTGAAACAAGTTTGCCAGGAAGTTGCTTGGACAACTCAGACATACACTATGGGATAGTCTATGCAATCCCATCCCTGCACATTGTTTATAGATTTACACTTCTTTTACATACAGTTGGATGGATTAAGCCAGCTGTGGCAAAGTGAATGAAGGGCTTTCTTTGGAAGGCAAGAAGACTACCAGTTTTACCTCTGACATACAGTGGTTTATGACCTTAGGAAAATCATAAGATCATTGATTTTAGTCTGGAAGCCACTTCAGAGACCAAGTAGTACACTTCCCCATTTGACAGATGAAGAAACCGATAAATGACTTATCTAGGGTCACACAAAAGATAAGCAAGAGAAATCGTTTCAGAAATAGATCCTCTGATTCAAGGGCAGATGTTTTTTCTACCCTTAGTGTCTGAATTTGGTGACTCCTTAAATTGTAGACAAATTCACCAAATTGATGAAATCACAGATAGGCAGCTAAAAACAACCAGCAAACATTTAATGCATGCTTCTTTTGTGTAGAACAATGTTGCCTAAAAATAGGGACTTTCCTATTCTGTTGTGAGCCCCTCTTATCTTCCCAGTCACCTAGATTCACAAACTCAGTTATCCTTCACAAACTCCTCCCCTTCCCACACCCCATAAAACTACTCACTTTCCAAGATCTGGCTTTCTCTCTCTTCAGTACTTCTCATATCTGTCCCCTTTACTCTACTAATGCAGTCATGGCCCTCCCTTTTCAGTGGTGAATGTTGACCGTAACTAGCCCAGATAAGTCATGCCAAAGCCACAAGTTCTATGAAATCTCTGGCCATGTCCATTCCACATTTCAACGCTCCATCTGATTTCAAACTCTCACCCTGCTAGAAGATTGTGTCTGATGCACATTCACCAAAGGAAATCCAGCCTAGTCATACACTCCTGCTGTGAGCTCTTTGCCCCTTCACCACTCTTCTTTATCCCCACTCCCTTCACTCTTCATCTCTATCTTTGGGAAGAATAATCAAATGCACAAGGCCCTACCACTCTGTTTATTTACCCTCCTTGTCCATACCACTCCTTCCTAGCCATCTCACTGGTTTGTGTTGTCTCACACCATTAGAATAATAGTTCTTTAGAGGCAGGCACTATATTTTTGTGTTTGTATCAGAAAGCATGATGCCTGGTATATAGTAAATGCTTAATAAATTCTTTTTTATTCATTCATCAGATAAAAACAAAAAAAGTTCTAGGGACATGACTTAAGAGGAAATGACAAATCTCAAGCATAGTCATTAATGTTTGTTGATTGACTAGTAAAGCCCTTTAGAACAATTTGAATATATTTATAGCATTTGAGGGATGTGGCAGGAAATTGAATAATTTACAAAAATTAACATTTAATCTCAATATTGATACTTTCCTACAAAAAAGGGAAAATTATAATGATTTCAATCTGGCAGATGATAAAATTCGCTTTGTACAGTTTCCGTCTTGATTCATTAGGTAGTGGGCAAGTATTATGGGCTCCTCATTAGAGAAGGCACAGTACTTGCCCTCATACTGCATTCCACATCATTGGTGATAGTAGGATTGTACCTAAAAATTTCTGAGACAACATTTCTTTACGTATCTAAGCAAATATGGTAATACGTTAAGTTCCTTTCATGATTAGCCTTTGGTGACATACGTAATACTTTCTAACAGTAGAATTTAATATCACTGAATACATGATTAGAAACTACATTCTCAGTCTATGGAGCCAGCCTTCTCCTTGGTAAATTAGCAAGTGAAAGGAAGTGCTTAGAGGTGAGAGGTATCCTAACTCACCCTCTCCTTTTAGATTTGGTCTTTGGGGGTTGGTGGCTGTTTTGTTTGGGAATTTAGGTGGATTTTTGTTTGGGATGTTTGAAGTGGGGAAGATGGAGGTGAGTTGAAGGGTAATTACTGTTTGATGACAAAACAAAAGGACTTAAAAGAACTAAGCCCCCAGCTCCCTGGGTTCTGTAGAAAAAGCCCACAATCGAGTTCTTACCTTTCTGAGAGTAAATGTTACATGGACTGGGGCAAGAGAAAGCACCTGTTTGTAGGATTATTTGTTGTATAGCAGTCATTGTAACCAGATCAACAAAGCACTGTTTTTATAGGCCATCTGAGGGGACGTGGAAATCACTCTGGTTTACAGTATGCTTATTTTAATGGTATTCATTGTACTGGGATTTTGCCTAAATGTGCAGTGCCTCATTTCCTGAACAGGTTTGAATAAAAGGAGCCCCATAATAATTCAAAAGAATTTAAAGCAGGTCTTCTGGAGTATCTGAAAGGCACATGTTCCTTAATCTCACCAATCCCAATAATGAACAGGGGAGTCCACAACAGTATTACTGAGATTGTTCCAAAGCTTAGTGGCTAATTTGATTTTGTAAGGAATGTGAAAGAAGGCTTTTAAAGAATTTTTAATGAAAAGGCAATTAACGTTGAAACCTTCATTAACAGATAATTCAGAGGAAAAAAAAGCAGGACTTCTTGCTGAGTTTTTGACTTTCTAACTAATTGCAAAACTTTATGGTTTTTTTTTCTTTTTTACTATATAAGAGAAAGGGGGAAGACACTATCCATTTAATACCATGAGACCTTATGAGCAAGTAGAACACTTATAAAGTCTTTTTTGAAAGGAAAGAGGACTAGACCCCTAAAAGCTAATTATAATTGAATGGCCCACAGCTGATAAAATGAAGCAAAGGAAAAAATGGATTCTTCATTAAGGAAGAAGAGTTTTGATTTAAATAAATATTTTCAGAAAGTTTGGTGAGTCAAACTACTTCACCCACATTAACCATATATATAAATATTATACATACATACATACATACATACACATATATATGTGTGTGTGTGTATATATATATATATATATATATATATATATATATATATATAACCATTAACTTTTAGCCATAAATATGACCTGTGGGGGAAGCAGGATGAGTAAAGGTTAGTAGAGAAGACCTGGACACCTGCTTCTGACAAATTCTGGCTGAGACTCATCTTTCTGTGGTGCCCAGGGCAGCGTTTTAAGACTAAATTTGTTAGCAGGTTTTTGGGGCTGGGTTTTTGTTTTTTTAGTTTAATTTCTTCCCGTGGAGGTCCCAACACGCAAGAAATCACAGCCACAACCACAACAAAATGACCATATAGATTATGGTATTTGGTTATTAGACATAGGATGATGTCATTTAAGGGTGAAAGAACCTCAGAAATCACCTATTTCAAACCCTTCATTTTACATTTAGAGAAACTGAGGTCAAGATCAGTTATGTGATTTTTCCAAACACATTGGTCATAAGGAACAATAAAAACAAAAATGCACAGAACTAATATTTAATCATATTAAATTATAATGTAAAATCTTTGTATCAAAGTAGGGTAATCATGCCTTTGCTTGATACCTTACCTGCAAGGCCCAGCTAAAATGCAGCCTCTTAGCATTAGAGGACTTTTGAGATGGAAAGGACTAAGAGATCATCCAGCTCCTGAGATTTTAACATTTTTGGTCTCTTGGAGCACGTTGAAAATCTGGTGAAACTGGAGCAGGTGGGTAGGTGGATAGAGCATGGGCCCTGGAGTTAGAAGGACCTGAATTCAAATTGGGCATCAGACCATTACTAGCTGTGTGACTATCGGCAAGCATTTAACCACCGTTGCCACCAAAAGAACAAAGAGACAAAAAAAAAGTAATCTAGTGAAACCTCTCAATTCCTTCTTAGAATCATATTTATAAATGCATAAATTCAGATATATGTGATTCTAAAATAAACCAGTTATAGTGAAATACAGGGACCTCTCTTCCTTTGAACTCTTATGACACTAAATGTTACTACCAAACTAATAGTATTTTTTCCTTTATTTTAGTCTGTACTTATGATTATATCAGGCATATCCTAATATGTAAACTCCTTTAATGCAGATGGTCACATATCTATAATTCAGTGGTTCTTAAAATTTTTTAGTCTCAGGATCCCTTTATTATTGAGAACCAAATGACTTGTTTATGTGGATTATATCTATTGATGTTTACCATAATAAAAATTAAAACTGATAAATTTTAAAAATCTTTAGTAATTCATTTACTATGACCAGAACCCGAATTTAGCTCCTTAATGATATTTATGGTCAATTACCTATGGATGCTCCAGTTCTTGAGATACTAACAGAGGACTAATTATTTAATGGGTTTTTTTTTTACTCTGTTGAGTATTTTGACAATTTTAAAGATATCTAACATTGTTCATAGTTGTTAAGACTGTTCTGCAAGTAACCTTATATTTCTATTGATGTTGGTTTCTCTGTAAGGGTAGGTGGGGAGTAAGGGAGATGGTCTATTTTAGTTTGTATTTTGGCTTTGTGGGGTAGGGGATAGGGAGGGTGAGAATGCTATATACCCCTTTCAGGAGGCCTAAAAAGAATGCTACAATTTGGCCTTGAACAAGTCCTTGGAAAGAGTTTGTAAACAAAGGGGTCTTAATTATGGATGTTTGTCACAGGGTGGATTTTGATATGTACTAGACTTGACTCATCAGGTTAAGAGGGTGAATTTCTACTGAATTAGATGAAACTAAAGACATGTAACTAGCTGGAGAATAATCTGGAATAATAGTTAATCTAGTGAATTGTAAAAGCAGATCCCAGAAAACAGGACTAAATGAGATTATCAGAGCACAAAAGATATACTATACAAAGGATGAGATTGCTGAAAACAGAAACCAGATTAGAGGAAACATCATAAGCAGCAGCTGCTTAGCCCTAGTGATCCTTACACTGGAACATCATATTGAGAGGTTGTAATGAGATCCGTGTGAAGACATATACAAAGGAGTCCACATCAGTTGTTTTACACAAAAGGTTTACTTACGTAACTGAACTCCAACCGGCAGTTAGAGTTTGGAGCACTTTAAAACAAAGTGAAATCTCTTTTCTCTTCTTTCTCCATTGAAATCAGGAAGCACTGACTTTTTAATACATCAGTGTCGATTAGCCATAGCTCATTGATTACAGTAGCCTAGGTGTGGTACTCTTATGAGACAGCTTTAGTCTATTACAACAGAATTATTGAATTAGCCGCTCTGCCATATTGTCTTTATTACTCATTTAATTCAGTCTGCTATATTATGCAAATAAGTAATGTACACAGTGGGCTCCTTTATTTCCACATTTGATTTATTGATTTATTTACTTTACCAAATGTTTAACTTGAACTTGAACAATATTTCTCTTGTCAGTTTTTTTTTTTGTTCTTTCCATTGCCATGTTATGAATTGACACAAAATCATATATTGCAAAATGTATGTTAGGCTGAGACATTAACATGATTGACAGTGAACTTGCTTGGCAAGGAGGAGGCTAATCCATATATGACACACAGGAGCTGTTCTCTTGGCAACAACTTCATCATTGTTTTTAAACATGAGAGATGAGCCAAAGCACCTAAAAATCATTCAGGTAAACAGCAAGCAATTTTGTCTGGCAGTCCATGAATACCAAGTCTTTCTTTCTCTTCACTGACTTCACCCTGGTAAATATGAATAGGTTCTCACCACCTAGATTAATAGCTGTTTTAATACTATAAAGGATGAATAAATCTTGAGCTGTTTCCTATTGAATCATAGTCCTTTATTTATAGGATATAGTAGTTTATTACTTTGTAGTATATGGTAGTAGCTCAAAGTAGTTGAGGCACAAGTTAAACCCTTGGAGAAACTATACATGTACATTTTGAATTCTAAAATGTAATAAATTGTGTTTAGAGCAAGATTAAATCTAATATTAGCCAGTACTGAGGTTTGTGGAACTAATATTTCATAATATTCTATATCTACCATCATGAGAACTAAAGAGGCAATGGGAGATTGTAAAAGTTGGACCAGAAAATTGGATGAGGCCTAAGAAAAGACTGTTCACAGATGGGAGTCACTGACAATTCTGTTTCTTTGCATTTCCATTATAATTAATTCTTTAATATTGCCAATTGAAGCTCACGAATTGAAAAAGCTCCAATCCATACAATCTGGCATTGAGCTGCTTTTCTGAAATTCCAGGGAGCTTCCCTAAGGGTAAAATGGGAAATTCACAGTAAGAATGGATAAATTAGGGCAGGGGTGTGGAGTTAAATTTGGATTGAGCCAAATAGTAATTACATCCCGATAATGGCGTATTTCCAAACATATAGTCAAATTAACAGATCCTAATAAATCATAGGGAGGATATAAATTCTTAGAGACAAAAGAATGTGTCTACTTTGAATTACTGTGATTTTTCCATTGTGGGGGAGGGAGGGAGTGGGGGAGAGAAAGAAATGGAGGGAGAGAGAGAGAGAGAGAGGGAGGGAGGGAGGGAGGGGGAAAGGGAGAGAGAGAGAGAGAGAGAGAGAGGTTGATGGCTAGCAGGCTGCATAAAGTATTTAAATATTAAATATTCAGGGACATTAAGAATAATACCTGGAAAAGAAAGGAGAGGTCATTGCTAGGAGGGTGAAGTAGTACATGGAAGGAAGAATTAGGTCTAGGTTTCACAGAGACACAGGAAACTGTAGGAACAATCTACCTGAATATTGTTACCGAGGAGAAGCCTAGAAAGGTGATCCATATATTCATAGAACCTTGTAGACTGAAGAAATCTTAGACATCATCTAGTCCAGCCCCTCACTTTAGAGAGGAGAAAACTAAGACAACAAAGATGTAACTAGTTAGTGGTGATGCAGAGACTAGAATATCATTATCTGACCTTCTAATACAGTATTTTTTTTTCTATTACACACCTTCTTGAAGGAGTAATGGAGAGATTCCTCTGATTTCTTGGGTTTTTCTGTTCACTTCTAGGATTACAGGAAGGCTTTATATATTATCCTTTACTTGAGTTAATATGTCATTTTGGGCTACAGGCTTCTCATCTGTAAAATGAGAGATTTTAGCTATGCAGTCTCTAAGGTCCATTTCAGCTTTAACCTTCTGGGTCTATAAAATATGGTAGATAGGAAGTCTCTCTTAAATCTAATTAACTAATTGGGAAAAAAAAAGTAGTCACAAAGTAGCTTCTTTATTTTAACCATCAATCAATAATGTTAGAGTTGGCTTTTCTTGGGAAAAATCAAAATGGCTTCTTTAATATTTATTACACCGATTTCAAACACATGTGCTAAACTGACAGTTTCATATTACATGTAGACCAATAATAAATAAATACATTTCAGGAAAAAAGTCATTAATAAGAACAGTAGAAGGAGATGCATATTCATTCAAATTAACTTTTTAAAAAATATTTGGAATCAGCAAAATATGAATGCTATGCTATGTGTTTGCTACCCTTATACAAGTTAAATTTATCCATGGGAAAATTCCATTGATAAACTTCTTCTAATTTTTGTTCATTTACCTATCTATATTTTTCCCATTTGCTTTTTCCCACCTTTACACCTCCTCTTTTGTGAAGCATCAGATGTATCCTAGATAAGTTCTATATTGTGTACTGAGTAAATCATATTAATGGATTCCATAGATAATTTTCAAGGGCTGAAAAGGCCTTTGACTCTGTAGGAATTAAAGCAATTTTGAAAGAAGCAGGAGAACTGTATATAAGAATCCTCCAACACATGCACATGAATAGTACAATGACATTTGAATTTGACAGGGAGAGTGAAAAGATCAAGCTGAAATGTGGCACTAGAGAAAGGAACCAAGTCTCTCCACCATTTGCCTGGAGAAGATATTCTGAAACTTTGAATGAGAAGAAAGGGCATTAGCACCAAGTGAGAGTACATGAGTCAACTCGGATTTGCAAATAACAAAGTCATCTTTGCTAAGATCCATGAAGACCTTGAAGCTGTGATCCAAGATCATAAGCTTAAAAATAAGGAGCTCCAGCTAACAAAGAATGTGTAGGTGACCACAGTTGAATTTGCACAATAAAAGAGAGATCACAGCAAAAAGGCTATAAGGAGGTATGGCTACTTGGGCTGACTTATGGTGGTCTAATTTAAGAGGCTGAACCCAAGAGCAGAATCAGAGCTTATAAAATGATTTTTTTTTAAGAGCGCTATGAGAATGAGCAAGTTCCAGCTCTACAAGGAAAAAAAATCTGAAGAAACCTAACTGATTTTTAAAAATCTTTTCTGAAGTGCAGGAACCTCCAGGAGTCAGTCACTTATAATCCTACAGTCTCCCTTTAAAACAGCAGCCTAAATATTTGTCCCTCACTCTCTACTCCACAATTGAATTCAGAGCTTTTAAAAGGCAAGTTTTAGTCATTTATTAAAATTTATAGATCAACTAAAAATTATTGTGGTTTAGATGAAAGAGCGTTTGCTTTGAAATCTTTAGAACTGGTTTTGATCTCATCAGATGGATAAAAGGGAGCAAGTAAACTTTAACCTCTCTGTGACTCGGTTTCTAAATATATAAAATGAGAAGGTGACTTGACTTTGGAGGCCCCTTTCAGTTCTAAATCTATGATCCTCTGGGGACTTTTCCAATTTGGAATTTGTGATCATTCTAGTAGAAACCCAGCTGCAGTTGACCCCTAATATGAAAAATAGTTTTGTTATCAAATAAATAATGTGAACAAAATTGAAAAGAGGATCTTATCTCCTGGAGAACAAACTTTTCAGACACTTTAGAAGTATGTGTTTACATATAAACAATGTAAATAGAAGCCAGCAAGGTGCTTTGATATGCTAATTGAAAATATTCCTATCTATTCATCAAAAGCTAAGCTTCTACTCAGTTCCAGGTGTAAATACTTGACCTTAATAAAAACTAATCTCAGAATCACTTAATGTTAGAGCTCCAAGGGACCTCAGAGATCATTTAACCCCATGGCTCCCAACATTTTCCTAGAATGATGAAGATACATTTTTAATGTTCAAAAGGTTTTCTGGGTCCCAGCATGATAGTATAGTTTTGCTATTATTAGTAGCTGACGATTAAGAAAATTAATACAAGATGACAATAAACAATTCAAGAAAGTTTAAAATGATTTTTTATTCTATTAATTGCAACTGAATCTACATAAATTTGAAAAAATATTAACCCATCTATATTTAAGACATTTATTTAGTCTACAGAAAGCATGTTAGCTTTCTTATTTTACTTAGTTGCCCAGTATATTTCATTAGAACTAAATAAAGATAAAAAATGAAAATGTTTGCTGTGCATTTGAATTCAGAGGGTCCTTTCAATAATAACTCCAGGGTCCCTGCTCACTGTTCAGAAGCTAATTCAGCCCTCTCATTTAATAGATGAAGTAACTGAAGTGACTTGTTCAAGGTCACAAAGTTAATAAGTGACAGAGCTGAAAGTTGAAACTCTAGTCTTTTCACTACTGTTCCCTTCCTACTAAACCAAGCACTCTCCCTAAGTCCCAGTTTGTTCATTGCTTTATCATCAGGGGATATTGATACTGACCTTGCCAGGAGAGGATCTAATGAGATAATATATGTTAAGTTATTTTGCAAGGCTTAAAGAGCTATACAAATGTAAAGTATCGTTACTTTAAAAATATTTTGTATTTCAGACATTTCATTAGATAAGACAGGCCTTTCTCCCAATTAGTCTGAATTAGTAAGACTTTACTGTGCTATAATGGGGTAATTATGCAAGAAAACACATTCATAAAAATGTATACCTAAGAGTCTTTTACATATGCAATTACTTGGCGGTTTCTAGGCTATTGACAAACATGTTTGAATGTTCTGGTTGATGTCAACTACCTGATATGTGGGTGGAAGCAAAGCAATCTCCATAATTCAGTATATAGTCTGTGACAATATAAGGTGTTATAACACCAACTTGAACCCAGAAGTGAATTTGAAAGTAAATGCAAATTAGAACGTAGAAACTCTGCTGGATATCACATCAGTTGAAGATTACCTCAGATTTTTAAAATCATCTTCCTTCTTTTTTCACTTAGCCATAACCCTCGTTCTGACCCTCATCATCTCTCATCTGGATTTTCCCAAAGACCTCCTAAATCAGTCTAGGTTTCCATTATCTTTCCCCTCCCATCCATGGGAGGCCAAATTAAAACAACCACGTCAGAGGTTGGACCAGATCATTCTGTTGCTCAAAAATCTGCTATGGCCCTTTGATAGCTGGTAGGCTAAAATCCAGGCTCTTCCTCACCCTGGCATTGAAAGTTCTTTACAACCCGACTCCAACCTACCTTTCCGGACTTATTTCATGCTGTTCTCTTTCATGAGCTCTACTTTCCACTCATACAGGTTTTATTTATTGTGCCCTGGACTCAATGTTCTGTCTCAGTGCCTTTACACAAACTCTTCTCCCAAACCTAGAACAAAGTTCTTCACCTCAACTCATTAGAAAATTAGATTACTTAGACTTCCTCCAGTATTCAGTTCAGGGACCACTTCCAATGGGAAGCATTTCTTGACCATCCCCCACACCCTACCTTTTCCAGTTAGTATTCTAGTATTGCTCAGATTTATCTGGTATATACTTATCTTTGTGCATGTTATATCCCCCATTATAATGTAAGCTCCTTGAAGGTAGGAAACAACTTTTCATTTTCATTTTTGTATTGTTAGCACCCAGCACATATAGTAAGCCTTGAATAAGTGTTTGAATTTACTGGATTAAATCTGTGTCAAATTCAGCCCTATACTTGGGCATACAAAAGACATAATATAAAATAGCTTTAGTTGAGCCCAGTAGTCAATCAACAAGCTAGACAATAAGCTCTTATTAAGTTTCTGTTATGTGTCAGGCAGAGTGTTAAAATATTATTTCATTTGATTCTCACAGCAAACCTGGGAGATAGGTGTTATACAGGAGGTAACTGAGGAAGACCCAGAGTCACATGGCTAGCAAGTGCCTGAGGCAGGATTGAACTTAGGTCTTCCTGACTTGAATCCAATATTCTATCTCTTAAACCATCTGGCTGCTTCTGTGATGCTAAGAATGAGATGAATTGATTATGTATTTATTGAAAAGAGAAAGGACTACCTCCAATACCTTAATCACTTACCAAAAATGATACGGATACATTTCCATACAGCTTTAAGGTCTGTAAAGTGTTGTGCTTACAAGCCCTGGGAAGTTGACAGTGTTAGTGTTATACTTTCTGTCTTCTAAGGGAAAAGCCAGAAAGAAGCTCAGAGAGGTAAAGTGACTCTGCCAAAGCAGGATCTGAGCCCAGGGCTTCCCGTGTCAGGTTGATGTCTCTTTCCATTATACCACAATTGGTCTCATTCAGCTAGGTAGTATCACTGTCATGTGTCAAGTGCACAAAATGCTTTCTATAGAGCATCTCAGCTAGAATCCTCAAGCTAGAAGGGAACATAGGGCGCATCTCTTTCATTGTCCTCATTTTTCAGGTGAGGAAATTGAGCAACATCATCAGATATGGCAAAGTTCACACAGCTTATTAGTAGCAATATAGAGACTGGAGCAGGGATTCTCATCCTGAGATCCATAGACATTTTTTTAATTTTAAAATTCATTTTTAAAGATTTTGGTTTCCAGATTCTCTCTCTTCCTCCTGCCCCTCCTCTATCTATTGAGAAGGCAAGAAATATGATATAAATTATACATGTGAAGTCATGCAAGCCACATTTCTATATTAGCCATGTAGGGAGAAAATAAAATAAAAAAGTAAAAAAAAAATATATGCTTCAATCTGCACTCAGAGTTCGTCAGTTTTCTCTTTGGAGGTGGATATCATTTTTCATGATGAGTCCTTTGGAATTTTCTTGAATTGTTGTCTTGATCCAAGTAGCTTAAGTCTTTCACAGTTGATCATCATTAGTGTGTTGCTGTTACTGTGTATGATCTTCCCCTAGTTCTGCTCGCTTCACTTTTTATCAGTTCACATAACTCTTCCTAAGTTTTTCTGAAATCATCCTGCTTGTCAATTCTTACAGCAAAGTAGTGTTTCATCACAAACATATACCACAACTTATTCATACATTCCCCAATTGATTGATAGTTTTTTTTTTACTGTAATTGGTTTTCATTTTATTCCTGTGTGTTTTATTTTATGCTTTTAAACACGTTATTCTAAAAGGGGATCCACAGGCTTTACTATACTCCCAGAAGAGTTCAGGGCACCAAAAAGGTTAAGAACCACTGCAGTAGAGGCTAATTCTTGAGTCCCATTCTTTCTAAGGCTGTATTTTTTTCTTCTTCTTAGTATTGTAATTTGGGTTCTATTCTCTAGTTGGCTTAGGTTATTTTGTCTTTCTTTGGGTCTAGGACAGTGCTTTGATAGGGCAGGTATTTAATAATAATAAATGTTTCTTGAACAGAATTATCCATTACTGTTTGTAGCTTGCTAGGTGCTTTGTGCATCTTTTCATAAAGAAAGTGTCTTATACAGTGTGCCTACTGAAGGAAGAAAAGAAACAAACACCTACTATGTCTAGGCATTGCTCTTAGTACTTTAGAAATTCTCTCATTTGAATTTGAATCTCACAAAAACCCTAGGAGATAGATGCTATTATGATCCCCATTTTATACTTGAGGAAACTAAGGTAGGCTAAGGTGAAGTTATTTGGCTAGAGTTACATAACTGATATCTGAGGTTGTATTTGAACTCTCATGTTTCTGATCCCAGGACTAGCCACTACACCACCTAGCTGTCTATAAAGGAACATTTGCAAATCCCAAACAAGAAATCTGTCTGAACAACTATTCTGTGCCTTAGATTAGATAGTAGATGACAGACAGACAATGGCTGAGGCTGAAAAAGATCCATCACCTAAGGGCCACCCTTCTGTTGAAAACCAACCCACTTAGTTGGGCTCTTCCTCAGAAAGCAGAGAAGCATTCTTTTACCAGACTTGTACTTGAAACCTTTCCCACTCTGTGTAGGACCTTCTGGGGCTATTGTTGAGCTTTCTTAACCTTAGTGAATACAGGATTACCTCCACATGTCTGAGGAAAGCTTTAATGGAGGATCTTTCTCTATACTGGATTAAAAATGAAGTTACTCTTAGAGGTTAAAGGACATGTTTTGAAGTAGAGAATTGGCAAAAATAATGGCTCAACAGTTTTTCTCTGACAATCTGACTTAGAAATATATTGTGCTTTTCCCACCAACTGCATACCTGCTATAGGATATAGTACACAATAAAAAGGTTACGTATATACATACATGTATAAATATGTATGTGTGTATGTGATATATATATATATATATATATATATATATATATATACACACACACATATGTATCTTTAAAGAGAAAATTCTACCCCCTAAAAAAAAAAAAAAACAGCCCACCAAATTCCAGAGACATCCCTGTAAAGTGACGGAGAACAGAGTGATCCAGGAGAGACACTCTAGTGTAATTTCAGATAATTCTATATCAGGTTTCTGAGAACACTTTTGGAAAGCTGTGCTATATATTAGCAGTGGGTCCCAAAGAAATAGAAAATTAGTATTTTCTTTCCCAGCCTACAATTTATTGATCAAAGAAAACTTATTTTTGGCTTTGTAGTGTTGCAACAATCCGAAGCATATTAATAAAGAAAGAGAGTAGCTTCTTGGGGAGATAACCTCTATGACTGTAATTTTTTCTCATGAGTATCAATGCAGTTTATGTGCCAATATTTCACAAGTACAGAGAGAGGGAGGGGGAGTCTATGTTGCCAAGGAGAGGCAGTAGGAACTCACTCTTCATTCCTGCTGTGTTTTTTCTCAGCCTTTCTCCAAGGAGATCTCATGTCCTACTCCTTATTCTGAAGATGGGAATGAGTAGAGAGGGCTACAGACAATGACACCCTTTTTTAATTGTGATAGTCCAATGGTTTAGCCTTTTGGATCACATAAGCTGGTGGTACTGGGTAAGGAAGCTGAAAAGTAGGAAATGATTCTTCCGGTTGGGCCATAGGGTGGTGGTAGTGGTGTGGAGTATAGCAGGTAAATCTTCATTGAGTCAGACTGCTGCTAATTGAATGAGATTTTCACAGATAGAAAACTGGAAGTGTGGAATTCCCTTTAGAGAGAGTTGGGAAACAAGTGTGTCATTCCAGGATATTCAGAGGATGTAGAGTCAGTAACTAACATTTTCCACAATATTATCTATGGTGTTTCTTACTTCCTGAATTTTGTTTGAATTTTTTGGTAGTACCTCTCATAGCCCTCACTCTATTCTCTAGGCATACATACATAATAAAATTGTAAAATCAAAGACTTAGAGGTAGAAGGAAACTTAGCAACCATGTAGTCCAACTCCGTGGTTTGATCGATGAGGAAAGTGAATGAATAAATGAAAGAAGAACACAGAATAGGTAAGGCTGGATTTGAATTTTGACCCTCTGACTGCAAAGCCTTTCTATTGCCAGACTAGAACCTGAAAAGGCATTCACTTATATATTCCAATATGCCAAAGGTCTGTAATTTCTTTTTTCTGCCTTCCAGGATTATAAATTGCAACCAGAATCAGAAGACCTGTGTTCAAACCTTGTTCTGCTCCTTACCTGCCTTTCACAAGTCAATTAACTTTTAGGACCTCTCTTTTTTTCAGAAGGCAAGGCTAATCTTGCCTAATCACACCTTCTTGATCCTCACAATACCCTTGCCAGATAGATAGGTGCTCTTATTATCCCCATTTTACTGTTTAGGAAACTGGGGCAAACAGAACGTGAGTGATTGGCCCAGGGTCAAACAGCTAGTAAATGAGGTCACATTTGAATTCAGGACTTCCTGACACCAGGCCCAAAGCTCTATCCATTGCATGACCTAGCTCCCTAGGGGATGGATTAAATGATTTCTCAAATCCCTTTAAGCTAGAAGTCCTATGATCTTCTTGGATGATAATCTTCATGAGTTGCTGCCATTAAAATAAATCAGCACCTGGTGGGTGATCAAACCCCTAGCAATGAACCTGTCTTAGTGAACTTGTTACTTAACTTAGGTTGGAAAGCAGGCATATAGTCTTTCCCTTGAACTTTATTCAAAGCCTCTCTAGTGCTGTCTTGTTGGTGATTGTCTTCTTCTGCCAGACCCTTTGGAAATCCAGGCTCATTGCTGTGATAAGGAATCTGAGTAAGATTTAAATGAAGGAAAAGAGCATTTTTTGTTTTCTCCTTAAGGGAACAGGTTTGAGAAATAGAATAATTGTTGATATTTATATAGTGATTTCAAGTTTCTAAATCACTATACATACATTATCTCTCTTTATCTTCTCAATAACCCTGTGAGGAATTTATGACAAGTATTATCGTCTGCATTTTTACAAATGAGAAAATTGAGACTAAGAGAAATTACCAGACTTGCCCATAGGCAGGAAACTAGTAAGTGTTGGAGGGAGGGAGAATTCAAACCTGTGCCTCTCTTGACTCTATTTTTTGCCCTTTGCCCCCATCTTGGTTCAGAATTCAACTCAGATCCAGCCTTTTACAGGGAAAGCCCAGTCCTCCTAGCTGCTAGCATCTTCCCCTCTCAGATCACCTGACAGAAGATCATCATCTTCTCTGTATCTTGTATACCTAAATGCGTGTGTGCGTGTGTGTGCGTGCGTGTGTGTGTGTGTGTGTGTGTGTGCAGGCATGCTTGTTGACTCACTGTTTGACAGAATCTTATCTTCAGGTCTAAGATAACATATCATAAGCCCTTTCTGCAAGTGCGGTAATTGATGGTAGGAGTTGAGACTGAAACCCAGATCTCCTCTTCCCAGGGCCAGACCATGTTCTTGAAAACCTCAAAAAGTTTACAGCCTGTTATTTGTCTTGAGGAACATCCCTGGTTGTAATAACAGCAGAGACCTAAAGCTGACAGGACCAAAGACTCGTCTCTCTGTTGCAGTGCAAAGGGGATGTTGAAAGAGGTTCATTTCCCTCAAATGACCTTAGTAAAACATTCATAGAGTACTGACAAGCGTTTTGAATTTATGCAAAAGAGAGCATAGTTTACATACTTTGATATATTGCAAATAGTTTATAGAAAATCCCCCCAAAAGACTGCAAAGCTCATTTGAATCTTGTATCAACTCTTTGAGAATGGGTAGGGAATAGCTTTAGATTTTTTTTTTTTCAAATGGATAAAATAAGGCAGAAATTAAATTACTGAATTTCAGATTTCTAATTCCAGACCTGCAATTTTAACTGTGAGAGATATTTTAAATTCCCTAATTTATAAATAAATAAAGCTGTTGTAAAAATCAGGGGAAAAAAAAACCTTTCAGAATCGTTATAATCTTAAACTGAGTCCTGGGATGGCAATTTATATCTTTTCCTTACTGATTATGAATAATAAAATGAATTAAGTCAATCTTTCAACTTTTTTTGCTGAACCATGTTGAATTTTATTCTAGTTAATAGCTTGACAGATGTAGTTTTTAAACTTTTTTTTTTGCTAAGGAGCTTAGTATGGCTGGTGGGTTTTTTTGTTTGGTTTTTTGGGGGACTGGTGGTTATTGACATTTTGACAGGGATAGGATTGTACTTGTGATTTCACTGGTCTAGGTAGCTCTTTGGCGGTGAGTAACTCTCTACCAAAGTTGGTTAGCCTCTTTTCTTATATAGAATCTTAAGAGCTGCCTAGAATAGTGAGGGGTTAATTGACTTGCCTAGGATCACAAAGCCAGCGTGTATTAGAGGCATGATTGAATATCAGTCTTCCTGGCTTCAAGACCAGATTCCTTTGTTTGTTTGTTTTTTAATTTATGTATTTACTTTTAGTTTACAATAATCAGGTCCACACTCCCTTGAGTTTCATATTTTCTCCCCCTCCTTCTCTTTCCCCTGTCCCCCCCCTTCCCCCATGGTGGCATGCAATCAAATATAGGATCTACAAATCCCTTCATATTAAATAGTCTCTTTGTTTTTTCATTAAATTTCATAAACTCCTGATAAATTTATCCATTTCTCCAAATTCAACTTAATCTGTTCTGCCTATCATTTTCTAAGAGCTAGTTAGCTCCTTTATATCATTAACCAAAACAATTTGAGGGTGTGAGTCACAGAAGGTGTATGTGAGAGGATAATCCAGACCTGTGATTTCATCTGTTTGGGTCCTCCCAGTGTAGAAACTCCTTTCTCTAATGTAGATCTCTGACTCCAATATGGAACATATTCTTAGAATCTAAGGTCATAAATATAGAGATAGAACCTTAGAGGTTCCAATCACTCTTCTTTTTTTTTTTTTTTTTTTTGCTTTTTGGAGGGCAACTGGGGTTAAGTAACTTGCCCAAGATCACACAGCTAGGTTTTTGTTTGTGTGTGTTAAGTGTCTGAGGCCAGATCCAAACTCAGGTCCTTCTGACTTCAGGGCCAATGCTCTACTCACTGCGCCACCTAGCCGCCCCCAGTCACTCTTCTTTCAATAGATGAAATAACTGAGGTTCAAGATAGACTTCCCTAAGATCACCCCAACTCATTAAAGCTATCCCTTCCACAATATGGGGGCTAGGGGAACATTGCCTCCCCCCAATCTGGAAAATCTCTGTAAAATTTTTTGGTCCTCCCTTCATACCAGATACAAGAAGTGTGAATTGTTTCTTTTTCTTTTATGGGGTGTTTCCAGTACCTTATTGTAAAATTTGGGTTAAGTATTTGGTCACAGGCCCTGTGTTGTACACTGGTCTTCTCACATCATCTGTGCCTTCCTCAAAACTCCCCCAAAATTCCCATTTAATTTCTAATGCTGACCTGCAATATATATCGAAACCGTGATGGGGAAAATTGTGATGTGGAATGGATGACTGTCATTGGGGAGCTGGGTAATAAACCTAGTCCTTCCAATTCCAAATGTAACCCTCCTTTCTTGGTACCATGAGTAGGTTGAGACACTGAGTTTCAGTGACAGTACCCTGATCACACAGCCAGTGTGTGCCAGAGGCAGGGCTTAAGCCTCATTCTTTTTGACTTCAAAGTTTGCCCTCTATCCATTAGTCCAACTGCCTCTCTAACAAATCCATGTAGCTGTGTTAATGGTCCTAATGGCCTTCATTTACTCTCAGGTAAACTCATGTACATTTTCACAAGTACCTTTTGGGCTTAATGGTCTAACTTTATGGAGGAGGTTTTAGTCCAAATAGAGCTGAGGAACACATTATGGCAGGCTGATAAGAAGGGTATTTGGAGACTGCTGAGGGTTTTTGTTCCCTAACAAAACTTGGCAGTTGCCAATTCTGCCTGGTTTCAGGACTGGCAGTGGTGGGGAGATATTTCTCTGTATTACAGGGTTGTATGCTGTATTTTCATTCTTTCTCAAATGAATAGGATAAACCACACTTACATTTCACTGACAAACCAAACCCATTAAAGAATAGATTTTGGAGATGAGCACACTAGTCACAAAGTAGTAGCTCCCTCTTCCCATTCAACCTCCCTCCCCCATTTAGAGAAAACATTTGTCTTGTTTGGATTTGTCACCTATTCCTTCGGCACTGTCATTCTGTTTACAGTTCAGTCCTTGTGTGTCCTTTCACTTTTGTTGTTGACCCATAATTTTAAAAACCTATTTTAAGCTGTAGTAAGCCAGTAATGTAGTGAAGATTGTGAAGAGCCCAGAATAAATGGAACTCAATGTTCTATAGGGGGGATATTACCTAGTATACAGGAATAGGACCAAATGTGCAGAGAAAAATCAATTTTAAGGGAAAGGCCAAAATTCAATCTACATGTATGTATTTTTGTCTGTATATGTATATACACATGTGTATGTATCAAATTGCATATATATAATTATATGTATATACATATATATGAAGATAGATGTGTATAGGCATATCCATAATTATATATATACATACATGTATATACAAATTATATGTATACACACATGTATAAATATCCACATGTATGCATATATATATATATAAAATTAAGCTCCATTTGTAGAATGTTTTATAGTCTCAATACGTTTTCTTCTACCTAAAAGGTAGACAATTAACTTCTCAATGTTGCTCTGTATTTATTGTAGGCATAGAAAGAAATGATTTATTTGAAGGGAGAAAAAAAGAAAATAAATAAGTTCTATTTACAACTGGGACAGCTAACTATAGCTTTAAAAGCTAACATTGATTATTTTAAAATTTATTAGCTGTCTGATTACAAAGAAGAGTTAGGCTGGTTAAATAACAGAATCTTGATCAGATCTTTTTTTTAACAGTGAATTAATTTAGGATTATAAATGCATTTCTTTCTATATGTGTGTTATATGAGTATAGATACTTAATGAAGACACATTAACAGGGACTTTTTGGAGTTAATATTGTAACTCAAAAAGTGACTAATGGAGATGATTTTAGGACAGGCAAGCCTGGAGAACACTACTATGTTCTCATTCCTGTCCAGGATCTCGTGAGTCTCTGGATATTTTCTGCTATGCCACAGGAACCTTCTCACCCTGGAAATCCATTTCATTACTGGACTTCACATGCTGGAAGTTTATTCCTCCACTGTAGGCCCTTTCTCTAATTGACTAGTTCTTTCCAAAAGTTCTCTTTTAAGAAGAATGCCAAGGCTAGATCTCTCTTCTTTCTTTTCCAGGGTCCTAGACTTTCTCTTCCATTCCCATCCCCATCCCCATCCCCTCACTTTCTCCTGCCCCATTTTCTGCTTCATTTTAGGAGTTCTCCTACTCCATCAGAATGTAAGTTGCTTGAGGATGTTAACTATCTTTCTGCATGTATTTGTCTTTCCAGCACATAACAGTGCTTGGCACAGAGTAAAAGTTAATAAATGCTTGTTGACTGTCTAATCACTGTGGCCAATTGATAAAGAGAATATTTGGGGGACACGTAAGGCTTTGTTTTTTTCAAATAATACTTAGTGTACATATGTGTATGTCTTCAGATAGATGGGCACAAATATAAAAATATAACTCTGGAAAGGCTTCTATAGGTCATCATCTCTAGCCCCCTTATTTGACAGATAAGGAAACTGAGACCCAAACTATGTAAGCTACTCAAGGTCACATAAAGAGTAAGAAACAGAGTTGGGATTCAAATATAGCTTTCACTGATCTTTTCTTTACACTTTTATGCATTTTCCTCCTCTTTTTTCTCCTTTCTGTTTTTCTTCTTTTCTCTCCTTCCTTCCTTCCTTCTCTTTCTCTATAATATGATGATATATGTGAGGACATAATATCCTATGTTATGAATATATTACATCTCTATATGTATATACTCTTATATGAATAAACACACATATATACAGCAATATGTATGTATATGCATATACACATGCATATACACATATACTCTTATATTAAATGCATATACATATATAGCAATATGTGTATATATACACATACATGCATATATCTATACACATATACATATGTGCATGCATTTATGTACGTATCTTCTTTACCCCAGAGTTGCCTGGACAGATGGGGTGGAAGATCAGCAATATTACCTTTGGAGAAAAATAAAAGCTATATTTAAAAGTATTTGATTCATGTGGAAGACAGACTCTATTTAACTTACTTGGAAAACAATTTTTGGAGGTCAAATCCAGAGATAATGGGTAGAAGAAATGTATAGATTTTGATTTGCTATAAGGACAAAACTCCTTGAAGAATATCCCCAAAATGGATTTCCTTAAGAAAAATTGAGATCTCTGTCACTGGAAAATAATTGAGCAAAGACTTGTAGGAGATAGTGTAGAGAAGATTCTTGTTCAATGTCTTAGACAAGATAATCTCTGAGTTTCTGTCACTACCAAGATGCTATCATTTTATGTAGACATATGCACTTGTAAAGACATATACTCTATACAATTGTTTATATATCAAATAGATTGTTGGGTCAATGATCAATGCCAGGAGAAAAAATCCAGTAGTTGAGGGATTATATACTAGGTCATGTGCTACCTAAGTCTATTCTCTATCTATGAAGATTGTACCATTTAAAAAAATTTCTCATACATATCAATTATGAATATGTGAGTAATGATATACAGATTTTCTTATGTAGTTTATAAAAATGTTCAAGGTATTTTGTTAGGTGCTGAGTTTGAGTAAATGTAAATGTTTGACTACATATAATTAAAACATATCCTCAAAGAACTTGAAATCTAATAAGGGAAATATGATGCATCCACAGATAACTATGACAGAAAGCAGCACATGATGACTTCCATAAAGGGGAACATAAATGCTGTGCTGTGGCATGGGTAAGACTTCAACAGATGGAAAGAATTCCATGAACCAAACTGTAAAGGACAAAAAGACCACAAAGTATACATGGACTAATAGTTCAATTTGGCTGGAGTATAAAATGAAAGTAGGGAAATAATAGAAGATAAGGGAAATTGGGGCTAGATCATAAAGGGTCTTGCATACCAGACTAAGAGAACCACTGACAGATTTTGATCCAGAGCCATAAGGTGATCCAGAGACAAGATACAGTCCTGGCAGTCTTCAGCTTAGAACATGTGAGAATGGATGATATGGCCAAATGAAAATGTGCAGAAAAGGCAAAGAATGACAAGGCATGAAACTATGTGTGTTTATACTTAGAGGATTGATGAAAGAAATAAAAGCAGTGGAGGGGATAAAAGACTGAGATATTCAGGAAAGAGAGAGACAGAGAAACAGACATAGAGACACACACAGACACACACAGAGACAGAGACACAGAGAGACAAGAGAAAGACAATGAGAGAGAGACAGAGACAGACAAAGACAGAGAATGAAAATGAACTTGTAGTTAGGGAATCAGAAACTTCTCAGAAGTTGGTATTAAGTTGGACATTGAAGAATGAGGAGAGGTTCAAAGGTCTGGAGGCAAGCAGATGACATTCAAGTTGCCCTTTTGTGACTTGTTTAAACTTGTAACTGAAACCTCCGATATGTGTTTGTTTCCCCCGTTAGAATGTTAGCTCTTTGACAGCAGAGTTTCTTTTCTATTTGTATCTCCATTGGTTAGCAAAGTGCTTTGTGCACAGTAAGCACTTAACAGATTACTTCTTTTGCTTTGTTTCTTTGTTCATTTATTCATCCAGCTATTTGTTCTTTTTTCCTTTAATTTTTCCTGGATAAACATGATGGAGACCTATGGGGGAAGCAGACAATTTGTATTTTGTTCTGAATCCTCCACTTTTTACTTACCATCCTGGTATGATTACTTGGACTACTCAAATAAACATAAGAAATAAAGTCATGTAGGGGAGGCTAGGTGGTGCAGTGAATAGAGCACCAGCCCTGGAGTCAGGAGGACCTGAGTTCAAATCCGGCCTCAGACACTTAACACAAAAACTAGCCATGTGACCTTGGGCAAGTCACAACCCCCATTGCCCTCCAAAAAGCGAAAAAAAAAAAATCATGTGACTTCTGTATCTTTCCTTTCAGAGACATCTCAGAAGATACAATTTTCTTTAGTTTTTATGGTTTCTACTTCCCCATGGCAATTGCCAAAACATTTTTCGCCTCAGGTGAAACCCTATAGAATATAACTTATAAACTAAACCAGTAGGAAGGATATTGGTCATTCAAGTACCCTTAAAATGTGTAAGTCACTGCACATGGTGGTTAGAATGTCTTCAGTAGGTGCTTAAGTATTCACTCTGCTCAAGGTTTGTGCTTAATTGCATCTGTTCATGATTTGGTTCTTTAAAAAGTTAGTATGTTCATGTTCGGTCCAATTCACATCCAAGTCAAGATATTACTCTTCAATGTAATTGGTCACTTTTGAAAGTGAAGGACGAACAACAAAACAACAACACTCATAACAAAGTAGAACTTTGCCAGTGTGGGATATGATTTTGCAGGTAAACATGTAGTTGCTTTTGCATTAGGAAATGCAACTGGCTAAGAAACATATTTATTTACAAAGACCACCAGGAAATAGTTTTCATTCAAGAGCAGTGTTCTTTTTTTTGTTGTTTGTTTGAAATGATAAGAATCTATTTAGTTTTGCAGGAGCCAGAAATGTTTCAGAAATTTGTAGCTGCTATAAAAATGTTCCCTTTTTAAATTAAGCCCTCAATGAGAATTAGGGTGTTTTAAATTGAGCAAAGGCAATTGTCTATAGGGGATTCAAAAAGCAATTTATATTGCAGCTTTTCCAAAAACTAAATAGCTATAGTGAAAACAGCATTGCTTTTTGTTCAGGTTCTTTTAAAATTCACTTTATTAATACATTCCCAAATTAATGGTTTGAAACTTTCATACCCTTCTAACTATGAGTCAATAGCACATCAGTACCTGGAAGAGTGATTTGATGCATTCATCTTACTACAATGAAAGTGTCATTTAGGAAACCATTAAAACATAACCTTAAAATTAACATCGTGAACCTACAAGGAAACATTAAATGGGGAGAAAAGAGGAATGGCCTTGTAAAAGGAAAGGACTTCCTTTAGAGGCAAGCTTGAAAACATGCCCACTAATGAATAATAATTTTAATGAGACTGATCTCAGAGCTGTTCACTTTCACTTGCACTAATACAGCCACAAAATGTTTGATGGTGAAGACATATTAAAATCTAAGATCACATTGGGGAGCTTTTATGTTAAGTGGAGGTGGCATGCCACTGACCTAGGTACAGAGCTTCCCCAACACTCCACTAGTTCACTCAAGAGCAGGTAGCCTTTCTGGGATGAAAAACGAAAAATACCAATGCTCTCAGCAGATCTAGCTCTAGGCAAAGGAGGGAAAGCATGACTTGTCTTTAGCACCCTCAGATTTCCCCATCGTGTGCCCCTTTTCCCTTTGGCCTCCATTCCTACTCATCTATGTTCCTAGGTTCATAGTTCTCTATATTCACTCCACCCTACACCTCACCCCCTCCCACCACTACCTCTCCTTTTGGCTCCTCCATTCTTACTAAAGTGTAAATGACTGCTAGTGGCTATCCACCCCTGCTCCACCATAGTGCTATTTATATTTTAACCTTAATCAAACCTTATAAAGGAGGAATATATATATATATATATGTATATATATATACATAGACATATGTGCGTATATATACAGATATGTACATATATATATTTATGATGTTGCAAGTGGAAAGGAATTTGAGTTTTGCTTTTTTTTTTTTCTTTAGGGAAGGGAATAGGGAATAATAACTATCTAGAGCCTGTCATATGCCAAACCCCATGCTAAGCATTTTATAAGTATTATCTCATTTGGTCCTCACCACAACCCTCCTAGGTAGGTGCTGTTATGATTTCTATTTTGTAGTTGAGGAAACTATGACCGATAACAACAACAGTAATAATAATTGCTTTCATATATATAACACTTGCTAGATGCCAGGCATTGTGCTAAGTGCTTTATGATTATTATCTCCTTCAGTCCTCGCAACAGCCCTGGGACGTAGGTGCTGTTATTATCATCGTTTTACAGACAAGGCAACTGATGTAAACAGAGGTTAAGTGACTTGCCCAGAATCACACAGTGAGTAAGTATCTGAAGCTGGGTTTGAACTCGGCTCTTCCTGACTCCAGGCCTGATGCTGTATCCACTGTGCCCCTTAGCCACCTCTAGAACTAGCTTTTTCAGAATTGAGGCTTGTCTGGCATCCCTGAAATCACTTCATATTAAGCTTATTTTCTAGCTTCTGGAATCTCCTCTCTCTAATCCATTTTACATGTCACTGCCAAGGTAAGCTTCCTAAGGCACACATTTGGTCATGCCATTGATTGCTCAAGAGCCTGCCTCAAGTCTTTCCTTATTCCATTCCATCCTTCATTCAGCTGCCAAAGCGATCTTCCTGAAGCATGGTCCTTACCATGTCACACACACACCTCCCTTCCACTTGTCCCCCTGATCACATATCCACTCAATAAATCCCAGTGACGTCCTATAAACTCTAGGATAGAAATGGAACTTTTTAGTTTGGTATTTAGTCTTCAAAAACTTCCTACCTTTCTAGTACACTTATACTTTACTCCTCTCCATGTTCTCTACAGTCACACTATGTTGGCCTTTTGCTGTCCTCCCACCTTCGTGCCTTTACACTGGCTTCTCCCTCATACCTGGAATGCTCTTCTGCCACACCTATGCCTCCTAGTATTCCTTGCTTCCATTAGAACTCAAGAGGCTTTCCTTGGTTTTGTCAGCTCCCAGATTTGATTGTTATGTCTTGTATATTCATTCATACATATACATGCATGCACATATGTAATTATTTGTGGGTATACACATATGTACATTATATGTGTGCACATATAAATATACATACATGCATATATATATATATATATATTTGTCTACCTCATTGGGATCTAAGAATCTTGAGGGCAGGAACTTTTTTGTCTTTATCTTCATAACTCTACTGCTTATCCCAAGGCTTGGAACATAGTAAGCAATTAATAAATGCTTGTTATTGATTGATTGGTCAAACCAATGATTGAATTTAAATAGAACAATTAGTATTATTAAGAAAAAAAGAGATCAAGATTATTTAAAATACAGGTAATATAAAGGAGATGTTTGGGGAAATTATGTGTTTTGCTATGTAATTAGGTAATCTGAGAAAATAAATAAAAAGAGAGAATGTGTGTGACCAGAGGGAGTTTAATCATATTGCAGAAATGAGATATAATAGTTAGACTGCCTGATTGATACTTTCCAGGATAAGAAAAGGATGATAAGAAAACTTTGAGATAAATTTTGTGAAGGGCACGAGAAAACTTGAACAAAAATTACCCAGGAAGAAAAGCTGAAAATAATTTTAATCCATTGATTGAAGAGACTTCGTTTGCCATTTAATATTAGTATAAACATACTTTCTTGTGTATATATGTGTAGTTTTAATTGTAGAACTTGATTATCAATTAAGGAATGAGAAACAAAATTTTGAAGAATTCAGTTATTATTAATTGTGGTATTGCCATGCAAAAAAATGAAAAACAACTTCAGTGACTTAGTATTTGATACTTGGATTTAGGATCTCACTGGTGTGGACTCTCTTCACTGGTACAGATTGCAACCTATTTGTACCTTCTCACATTTTGTGTGATTTTTATCTGTTAACCCTCAACGAAGGATTTGCTGATGTTGCTAGAGTCCTTTTTCTTGTTTGGTCTCTTAAAGTTTCATGGATAACTATGAAAAATTTAAACTGCCTCCCCATTATTCCTTGTCTCACTTCATAACTAGTACATCTCATTTTTTAAAACATGTCCCTCATGATTTCTTTTATTTTACTTCTTGCATAAAAGTTATCTTTGGGAATGTGTTACAGGCTCTTTACATCCAAGTGCACTGTTGACTTTAATTTTGACTCTTGTGATTTAATGGTCTTCATGATTTTCTTCCATATAGCAAAATAAAAGGGGCATCTAGGTGTGCAGTGGATAGTGCCAGAGCTGAAGTCAGGAGGACCTGAGTTCAAATTCAGCCTCAGACACTTACTCTGTGACCCCGCAGAAGTCACTGTTTGCCTCAGTTCTTTATCTGTAAAATGAACTGCTGAAGGAAATGGTGAACTTCTCTATAACCTTTGCCAAGAAAAGCCTAAATGGGGTCGTGAAAAGTCAAACATGACTAAAATGACTCAACAGCAACAAAAATTATAAAGACAATAATGGTGTTAAAAAATGGCCTTTTAAAATAGGCAGCCGTTTGGAACCATTGAATGTGCCGCACAAGTTCCTAAATGTGATATAGCCACCTCTCCTCCTATTCAGTCTTGGGCATGTTACATTCTATAGCTGTCATCTCTATCCAAAACATATGTAGTGATAGACTAACTAAATGTCCAGCTCCATGTGATAGCCTGTGAAGTATGCAGGGCTCATTCATTTTTTTCTCCATGTGACTAATTTTTGAAATTATGTTCCCTATCTGAAGATGCTGTTGCTACTAGCAACATCTTGTAAGCATTTCAATTTGACACAAAGGCAGGCCGATCCATGTTTTCTCTGCTTATGCTTGCAGTCTGACTAGCTATCACTGCTCTTTGCCAGCAGGCTTCTCTAGCCAGGAGCATCACGGCCAACCACACAGATTCCCTCATGTCTGATTGTCTCAATCAGACCTAAGGTTTGTGACACTGCCCTTTCTCAGCCACTGACAGGGAGGTTGCTATGGTTCAGATAATCCTTCTGGCACTTTTGGATAAGTTTCTCTTAATTTCTCAAAACCCATTACCCTTCTTGGGTCTACCATGCATTATTGATGTTAATCTCATTCCACGATCTGTTCAAACTGAAGATAATTTACTAGGAAAAAAAAGGGATGGAGGAAAAAAAGAAAAATGAAAAAAGGAGTATGGATATTTTATCTCATGGGCATATGAAATAGTCATTAATTGTTATAAAATATGTACTTTAATGCCAATTCAGTTTTGAATTTTCCAATAGATTATAGGCAGCAATTAATCATTCTCTATCCTTAGTTACACCTGGCATCAAAACATATCTAACCAAATTGTTTTGTAGCTATTATGTAACTGGCAAAATGACTACAGTGTGAAGGGAGGAAATGTTTTTGCACAGTGGCATGTCACTATAAAGTTAGACTAAAATCTATGGTAAGAGGGTAGAGATGTTGAAATGAAAAATACTAGTAATACATTACAAAATTGTCCCTTTGCTAGAAAGAACTATCATTTCTGTAACTAGGTTTTCATTACCCCAAATCAGGTAAAAATTTCCTTCAAAAGTTTCAGAGGACAACCAGTCTCACCACAAATCTAAAAAGAGACAAAATCTTGGAATTGCTATATATTATTAGATATCACCCCTCTAATTATATGTGACAATTTTGAGGCTTTAAGTGACGTATTTCAAGGAAGAAAATAGCAGTCATATATTTCATCTTGAAAGCCAGAAACAAGAAATGATTATTGATTTTGAAAAAAAAAATGGTTTATCAACATTAAACATTTTAATTTGTGTGTTACAAAGAAAGTGACAATTGACATGGTCAAAGACTCATTAAATGCCCAGCTATTGGAGAAAAAAAATGTTGGACCAACTATTAACTTGGTGATGTCATCTTACTAATGGAACTTGATTTTTATAAAATCCAATAAAAAAGAGAAAGGAAGAGAGACAAAAATTAGTGGAGATGAATGGCTTATAAAACTAGGTGATTATTCCTAGAATTCATTATTAGCAGCAGTATTTCACAGCACCTTTAGAGAATTTGTTTAAATCTAATTTTTCATTTTTTTAAAGCTAGTTTTACAGTTTGACCTATGAGGAACTCGTTTGTTTTACATAGGGTCTTTTCTTTGTAATTTGAAACTTGTCAATAATTCATCTTTCCATGACCCTCTCTTATCTTATTGTGCAAACATGCCTTTTGTGGGATATATTTTAATAAATAACTATAATCTAACGAGACAGTGTTTTCACAGGGCTTTGTCTCAAGCTTTCAGTAACTGGTTTGGTAGAGTATACTGCTTTAGTTACCATACAGGTCTCCATGTAAAGAAACACGTGCATATGCACATGCTCTTCCCTCCCCCACCCACCTGGAGCCTGCGCGCGCACGCGCACACACACACACACACACGATCACTATTCTAAGTATGAAGTAACAGAAGAGAGAAAAAATGTTGTGGCCTCTCATTTCCAAATAGAACTGCTGCTAATGATGGTAGATTAAGCTGGTGGCCTTGTTCATTAGGACAAACTACATCAGAGTACATTTTCAAGTGTGTGCAGTGAATTGCATGCACAGTTCACATTATTGGCATCAGAACTGTGCTGAGGGAATTTTGCTAAAACTGTTTAGAGGCGCCCCATAATAGTTTCTTGTAATTGTTTCAGAATTGGTTTTCTGGGGTTTGGGGCTCTGTTTTTTTTTTTATTATTGTTGTTATTTATTAATCTCATTGTATGGCTGTCACAATTTATCCTAGATTATCCACTGGGTTAAAAATAGAATCACTTCTCTTATCAAGAAATTTTCATTATTCTCCCTCAGTTGAAGGGTATGGTTTGAGAATAACCTTCCAGAATTTTTACTTTATTCAGCATTGACACTAATCTTCAAACGTGTTGCTTGGTTTGTTTCTTCACGTAACTTCACTGAGGGAAACTAAACTTGGGGGCTATAGGAGTCAGCTATTATATTCTACAGATCGGTATATTTAGCAGTAAAGGATGAATTCCTCTGCATGACTATGAAGGGCCATTATAAATAGAAAATTCTTTTCTAGGTTTAGTTTCCAACTTCTTTTCCTGTGTTGTAAGTAGGAGCACTTGTGATCCTTTAAACTTAATCAGAGAATCAGAGGTAGCATAATGTAGTGAAAGGAGCAAAAGTTTTATTATCAGGAGACTTAAAATCTCAGGTCAACTACTTGTCAGTTTGGTGACAATGGGTACATTACTCCAAATCTCACGGCCTCAGTTTCATAATCTTATAAAATGGGCATAACTGATATTTATATAGTGTCCTAAATTTGATTATCTCATTGGAATCTACTGGGTACTAACATTACTAAGAGCTTACTTTGATTTAGCATATGGTGGTTGCAAAATGCTTAACATACATTATTTCTTCAGATCTTCCCAAATCCTTGTGAGACATGTGGGATTACTTAACTGTCAGGGACCTGTGGTGCAATCTGTGGGTATTTTTCTCTGTTTTGAATTATGCTATGGCAATTCTAGCTCCCATTTGGTTGGCTTCAGTTTGAATACTTTTCTCCAATGCTTGTGTTATTATACACTGCTAGTAAAAAAAAGAAAAACTCCCGGTGGGGTAAAAACTTATAATTCTCTAGTCTTTTAATATACTTATTTTAAATATGAGGAAATTGAGAGTTAGAATGGTTGAATGATGAAGCCACAACTATTAAGTGTTACCTGGTAATTAAACCTAGGCCTCATGACAGAGAATTCTTCACCCTATCCACCCTGCCACATGTGCATTTACTATCTATCCTACAAAGTTGTCTTGAAAGCACTTGGCAAATCACAAAGCACCAAATAAACTCAAGTTCATTTTCATGAAATTTTAAAAAATGTCTATTTTGACCATTGTTAGAACTAATTCTTTTTATATTCTTCCTGCTTAATTAAAAGTAGAATGGAAAGGAAATCTTATTGATAAAATGAGAATAGGATTTTTCTTAATAGTACATTCAGTGTTTAATGTGTTTTGCTTTAAAGATTAGAAATCAAAATTATATAGGATATTTCCCCCTTTTTATTTTGTCATCTACAAAGGATTTTATACAAGTGTAGCAGTGCTTGAACCCCATACAAATGCAAATGTTTTTATTACTAGGTTTTGGTAGGTTCCGAATTTTGTTTTGTTTAATTTATGGACAAGCTAAAGTGGCAAACGTTTGTCGATTCAAAGCATGGTGATAATACTATTAATTAATTATATATAATATAATAATTATAGATTATATTTATAGATTATATTATATTTATTTATATATTTAATATATAATATAATAAATAATAATATGATTATATTATATAATATATGTAATGATGTAATATAAATAAATATTTATATAAATATTATAAATAATAGCTATTATGGATCTGAGTTTTAGCACTGGACCTAGAGCCATGAAGACCTGAGTTCAAATTCACCCTCAGACATTTACTAGCTGTTTGACCTTGAGCAAGTAACTTAACCTCTATTTGCCTCAGTTTTCTCAACTGTAAAGTTGGAATAATGATAGCACCTACCTCCTAGCTTCCCAGGGTTGTTGTAAGGATCAAATGAAACAAAATTTATAAAGTGTTTAACTCAGTGCCTGGCACATAGTAAGGTACTTAAGTCCTTCCTTTCTTCCTTCCTTCCTTTCTTTCTTCCTTCCTTCCTTCTTTCCTTCTCCCTTCCTTTTTTTCTTCCTTCCTTTCTTCCTCTCTCCCTCTCTCCCTCCTTCCCTTTCTTATTTCCTTTCTTTCTTCCCAGGTACAAGTTAAAACTTGGCTGGCAATGGAGATGAGGTCCTCTTCATTGCTATGTGGAGGAGCTTAATCTAGTACAAAACACATCACTAGCTGGGGAAATGAGAAGAAATTGTTACTGAAATTCATTCCATCCCCTTTCTTTTCTGGGCACAGATTAACAGTTTTGAGTAATATCTATTTGTTTCTAGATTTGAGCTGTGGTGGGTACTGAGCTTGTTAACTTTAATTGGTGGAACAGTGATCATTTAGGCTATTAACAGGAACTAGTCATGTGTTGTCAAAGAAACTGGCATAAATTAGGATCTTTCATTAAAGGCCAATCAGCCATTTTCACATTTTAAAATTTGATGCCATTGGTTTCCTGATTTGATAGCAAACTGACCAGAAAATTCATATAATCCATTTTCTAAGAGAGTCAGGAAAATAAAAAAAATGTCTATTTTAACAGCTTAAAATATTTGTATTATGAATTTTAACAGAACTAGTAGGAGTACCATTATGAAGTGATTTAGCCAATGTTCCTTGAAAGTTGGGCAACAGGAAAGAGATCTATTCCTTCTATATTAAGTACCCTATTTGGAATTCTAGTCTTTGCTTTCAAATATTTAGAACAGATTAAACTGAACTTAAACCAAACATGAATTAAAAGAGCTCAAATAATCAAACCAATTTGTGGTATCATTTATGTAATCACTATTCCTAATGATGCAGATTGTATCCCATTTATGTTTGGCCATCTTGAGTAACTTTTGTCTATGCCATCCCAGAAGCTGATTATAGAGTGATCTGGTCTTCAAAAAGCTACCAGTGAAGTATGCAAGCTTGGCTATCTATCTGTTATTCCTCACTCTTGTCACATAACCAATTCACCTTTTTAACTCGGGCATTTTTTCTTTTTGGATGACATTCTTTATGCCACTTCTCCTTTACTATTCCTTCTTTGTGAAGTGTTACATCCTGTACAAGTCCACCATATGTCTCTCCATTGCCTTTTGTGTGATAATCAATTTGTGTTATTCAGAGACTATGGTGTTCCATGACTCACAGTCACGCAAAATGCCAAAAGAATATCAGTTTTTTTAAAGATAGGCCTTTGTTTCAGGAAAGAGATTTAGGGTGTTTAAAGATAATATAGCCTTCTTTCCTCATCATATCTAGTTCTAGATGCAAGTTAGTTCAATTCAATAAATATTTCTTAAGAGCCCCCTCTGTTCTGGGCACTGTGCTAAGCTGGGGATTCAAAAAAGAAAAATGCAGTCCTTGCCCTCAAGAAGCTTACAATCTAATGGGGGAAAACAATGTATGAAAGGAACCTGCAAAGTGTGTCTGTAGGGGAGTCCATGAGGCATAGGGGAATGATGTTCTGTGGAGTCAAAAGCAAGCAGATATGCTAATGGAAGGTAGAAATCCAGTTTCATTATCTTTCCAAAATACACAGATACTGTTGAGGACTATGGATTGTCAAACTTAACTACACTTTCCTTCCCTTCACATATCTAATCATTTACCAGATTTTGCTGTTTCATATTCATATCTCTTACAGTGTATCCCCTTTTCTTTACTCCCATGTCCAGCACCACAGTTTAGTCCATGTCCCCCAATAACCTAGTATTACCATAGTCTTCTATATGGTCTCTCCACCTTAAGGCTCTATTCACTTTAATCCATCCTCAAACAGTTGACAAAGTGATTTTCCTAAATCCAGGTCTGACCACAGCATTCTCTTCCTCAGTAAACTTCATTGGGCTACCTCTTATTATCTCTAGGATCAGATACAAACCCCCTTCTGCATTTAAAACTCTTCAAAACCTGGTCTTTTCTTACCTTTTTAGTCTTCTTATAGTCTCCTTCTTGTACAGCATGTTCCAGCCATTTCAGTCATTCTACAGTAAACATTCTATCTCCTATCTTCATGCCTTTTTAAGAGCTATCACCCATGCTTAGTATATAGTTCCTCTGTGACTCTGCCCCCTTGGTTTTCTTCAAGATTCAACTAAAGTGTCACCTTCTGCATAAAATCTTTCATAACCCCCACCTCCCATAGTTGCCAGTGCCCTTCCTTCCTTAACTACATAATGTTTCTTTTTATATATTCAGTATACATTTATGTATGTACATTTTTTCCCACTCCTACTCCAATGTAACTGCTTTGAGAGCAAATATTGTTTCAGTTTCAACTTTGTATCTCTACTGTTCAGGGATGGTATCTAAATGGAATCTGGCACACAGTAAGCCTGGAAAAATGGTTGCTGATTGGTTGATTTACCTAGGTAATGGGTATTCCTTATCTACTTGGTTTTTCCACTATAAATGTTGGTTAAAATGTTGGTTATGTTGTGTTTGGGGCTAGATGCAATTTTCACAGTGTCATCCATAAATAGGAACATCTGGAGAACTTCAGTCGCTGCATATCACTCCTCATTGTTGACTCAATACTGTATATCTTTCTTAACAGTGATGAACAATTTTGGGCAGCATATATTTTCTATTAACGATGAGAGGGTCATTGAAAATTATTACCTGTGTTATATCTGTAACAAGTCTTATAGGAGTCTGTCAACTTCATCCCTCATTCTGCTACTTGACCATATTCCTATTTAATCTTATCATTTCGATTTCTAGGGACATATAGAAGTATGTTTCCATGTCATCATTAATTAATATAATTTCAACATGTCCCTCAAATAATCAACAAAACTCAGAGGCTTTGCCCCAGTTCATCAAATATTATATATGGTTATATATGTATAGGTAGGGATATATATGCTTATATCTCTATAAATATAATTCTATATTATATATGTACACATACACAAACATGTATGTGTATCCCTTAATCTCATAGGATTAAACATTCAAGTTTATGAATATACAATTTTTGCAAGGAAATAAATAATAAAATAGACCTGGATAATTATTTATGATGTTTTATCTGTAAGAGGAAACATCACTATAGTTACCTCAAACCCTCATTGTAAGAGAAACTAATTCTCCTTTCTTTTGAGAACACAGTCCTAGAACACTTTGTTCACTCGGGAGAATAAATATTTTCTTTTTAACAAGAATCCTCTTCATCTACTTTGCAAGAAAAAGGTTATAATAGTTTCATAAAGAAAGAAGATATTTCTATATTCCTTCTTCAGATTATATCCAGATATGACAGGAAAACAATCCCTTTCCACTTCTCTCAAGCCATCACTCCTAATAGTCTCTCTCCAGATTCACTTCTCATAAAATTTTCTTTATAATGTTTCTTCATAAAATAACCGTTAAGACAGTTCTCATAAGAAAAAGCAAAGTTCCTTCTCATCTTCTTTCTCTCTGTCTTCTCCATAGTACATCTCAGAGATCCTTATAGATCAAAGTTTAACTTCCCCATATTTTACCAGACTCCACAGGGATTAGTAGCTCATAGAATGAATGACAATTACAACAATAACTGTCTTAGCTTCTCTCCTTTTTTAAAGAGACAGTAACAGTTTATATAGCTTGGATAGGAGAGGCTTTTAAAACTATGGTTATATATATCTTTCAAGAAATCATGTATAATTTTGACATATACATAGAAGATGCCTTATTGGAAGAAATCTTACAAAACAATACCTTGCTCTACTGAGCAAAAGCGTCATACATTCAGTAAACTATAAGCTAAGTGGGATCATGTATTATCTACATCTTTTGGTCAGTTGTGTAAAGGTATGTAGTCTAGAGTCAGATATTGTTTGTGAAGGCCTGTTTTTCCCTTTAATTAACCTTATCAATATATACCTTTACTGTATATGTAGATTATCGACCTAAAATTTTACAAAGATGGCAAAGTAGGCATATAGGTCAATAGTTATTGGAACTGTGATCTCAATTGCATTCTTTTTTTAAAATGAAAGTTGCATTCTTTAGAAAATATTCATACTATCAAGATTTTTTTTCTCTTTTGGTGACTATACAATATATGGGTATAAAATATTAAAGTTGAAAATTTTGCTAAGATTTTTAAGATACTCTGTGAAGGCATGTACCTTCTGTGTTGTCAAAAAAATGTCTTCAATTTCTTTTAAATCTTATTTCAGAATAATTTTACAGTATATTTTTTTCTTGTTTCTACACCTGCAATGAATAGCAAAACATGTGTTAATTTTATTTGGAGTGTCTTTTTGAGTTCTATGTAGGATATCTCTACCTCTCAGTCTTCTGCAATAGGTATCGGTATCTAAGTAGCAAATATTTTCATGGCAAACTTCTTAAAATACCTGTCCTTGGCCATGAAATACAAGTGGGCAATGAAATAATGTTTCTTGTTGTCTTTGGACATCCAGTTTAAAAACAAACCAACAGCTCTACTATCGTCTTGATTTACCTTTCTGAGGAGAGCTTGTGAGACATCCTTCCATTTGGCCACATCTTAATTCTGTCTTTTGGCTTTGTTCATGGTGAAAATGTCAAGATAGATATAGTTTAGTTCCCCTAGTAGTATGTTGACTTGATGGTCGTCACATTTAGAGTACCAACAGCTCAGTTAGCACTGATAGATGAACTATCACTAACAATCAGTTTGTGACTCTTAGCACCTTCTGTTCCCTTTCCTATCACCCTACTGTTCCTGTATACATGCAGGGGGTGGAGTATAGGGCTGAGAATGATGTTGTACAGGGTGTCCCTAAAGTTTGGACACATAGGAAATCTCATTAACTATGCATATTTTCAAGAAATAAAATGAATGAAATTTTCAACAACATTTTACTTAATTAGCATAAATTTTAGCCATGACTATTTTCCATATTAATGAGATTAATTTAATTAATTAATGAAAATTCCTGTCCCCTTTGCCTTCCTGTGAAATCTCATTTATGCTAATTAAATAAAACGTTGTTGAAAACTTCATTTCATTTCTTGAAAATATGTATAGTTAATGAGATTTCCTATGTGTCCACACTTTAGGGACACCTTGTAGTTTGCTTTCTTCATGGATGATTGTGACCAAAGGATTCATCATCAACCAGTCAGTTTGCTAGTGATGGTCCTTCCTGTATTTAGTTAGACTGGTTCTTAGAAAGAAGACACAACCAATTCCTGGGATCATACTTTAAAACATATCATCTAAGTATAATATACCTCTCAGTCAATAAGCTATTATTAGTGTCCTATTAATAGTGTCCTAACTATTCAGTTAGGTACAACCAAGATTACTTGTTGCATCTATTATGTGCAAGAGACTAATGTAGCTTTTGCCATAAAAAGAAAACAATCATTTTGGAGACTATGTCTACAGAAATCTTCCATAGTACTGATTAATGTAATTGAGAACAAGTCATGGTTCTTAATGGTAAAAAAAAATTGGGAACAACCTGAGAATAGATTTCAACAATTTAACAAACGTTTACTAAATAACTACTTTGGGTGGAGCAATATGTTAGGTAGGTACTTGTAGAATTAAAATGAATGAAATGTGATTCTAAATCTTAAGATGCTAATTTAGTAGGAGAGATATAGCAGCCTTCTGACTGAAGGGCTCTCTGATATGGGCCTCAGGTGGTGAGGGGAACATGCAAGTACATAGTGGTTCAATATTACCTGAAGAATATGTCATTAACTTAAAGTTAAATATTTTTGCTATACACATTTCCTTATTATAATCTTGTGAGAACTGATCTGTGGTGCCTACATAAAAGAACTACCTCCATGAAACTGTCCAGTAATTGACGGCAACTAATCTTCCCTTACTCCTTCACTAACCCATTCTCTTATTTGGGGTGCTTAGGACAAATGGATTATAGATTTAGAGCTAGAAGCATTGTTAATGTTCATTCAATTAATCAACAAACATTTATTAACCACAACTATGTGTTAGGCTAGGTGTCCTTACTTAAAGGAGTTTAAATTGTAGTAGAGTAGAAAAGTACATAAATATATGTGTGTGTGTGTGTGTGTGTATATATATATATATACATACATACATGAATACATATGTGTATATATCAATATGTTACATTGTAACTTATTAAAATAAAATCATATTATAATAGAAGAGACAGGTACTTAAATATATACTGTATAAATATATCTTATGGAAAAATACGTATAAATATATAACAAACATAAAGTGAATAAATGCAAATAAATACAAAGCAGTTAAATACAATTAGGGTGGGATCAGGAAAGGCTTCGTGCTTCAGATGTGTCTTAAAAGGAGAGTGTGGGCGGAAATGAATGATGTAAACCAGAAGTTAATAAAGCATTTGAAAAAAAAAGGAGAGTGTGATTCTATGAAGAGTAGGTAAGGAGATAGTACATTCCAGGCTTGTGCAACAGCTAATGAGGAGCACAGAGAGGGGAAATGTAGTTCTCTGCATGACAAGCAGAGAAAAGGCCAGTTTGGCTGAATCACTAAGTGCTTTCTGGAGGGAGGAGTAATATCCAATGAGGTTTGAAATATAAGTTGGGGCAAGGTGGGGAAGAACTCTAAAAGCTACGCAGAGTAGGAAGTCACTGAAATTACTTGAGTATAGGAGTCATATGATCAGCTATCCATTTAAGGAAGATTACTTTGGCAGCAGAATGTTGGATGGATTGGATTGGTGGGAGACTTGTGCTATTGCAATAATGTAGGTGAGGGGTTATGAGGGCCTGAAATAACTTCTAGCTGTCAGATCAGAGAAAAAGCACCCTATGCAAGAGAGGTTATAGAAGTAGATTTGGCAAATGATTGGATATGTGGGGGAGGAGGAGTGAGTACTACTGAGGTTATGCTGAGGTTATGAACTTAGACACTTGGGGAATGGCAGTACATTTGATAGAAACAGGGAAGCTTGGAAGAGGGGAATGTTTAGGTGGAAAGATAATAAGGTCAGTTTTAGACATGTTGAATTTCATATAAATGCACACAATGAAATTTTAACAATCTGCTCTCCCAAGGTTAAACCTGGATCCAGCACATTCCTAGTGATGATGAAAAAGAGAGGGAGGAGAAGGGTGGGGGTGGGGAGGGCAATACCTCCTGACCAACACAAGTTATTAATTTATCACGTGGACCTCACCTTTCTTATGATGCTGTTTCCAAGGTGCGCATTGGAAGGGCTGAAGTTAGTTGCTTTGGTATCAATGTCTTCCTTATCCACCCCTAATCCCCCCCAACTTCCACACATAGTTCGGTCTGGATCGCAACCTTTTCTGACTACTTTTTTCTTTTGTTCCTACTTTCCCATTGCAACACTTCTAACAAGTAATGCATTGATGGAGACTAACATTGATACTTATTTTAGGGTAAATTAGGTGAGAACGCAATTTATTATTTACCTCAAATTTATAACCCTTTCCTCCTACCCACTCATCTCCAGAATGGCCATGTTAATCATCAGTCTCTCAGCCAACAAGCAGCCTAATATGTTCCAGGTATTATGCCAAGTGATGAGAATATAAAGAAAAGCAAAACAACAGTCCCTGATCTTAAGGACATCACTGTCTAATAGGAGGAGGTCACAGTCTAAAGCCTCTTCTTGTTGTTTGCTCAGGTCTGACTCTTTGTAATCTAATTGAGGTTTTCTTGACAAAGATACCGGGGTGGTTTGCTATTTCCTTCTCCAGCTTATTTTCCAGGTGGGGAAACCAAAGGAAACATTAGTCTATTATATATATATATATATATATATATATATATATATATATTACTTACAGAATATACACCTATCTCATAACCATCTATATTTTATGCTAAAAACCTATTCAAAGTCCATTGTTCTTTTTTCCTGTGATATTTCAAATCTGCTTGGAGTCGATGTAATCCAGTCTGTGTTTTGAAGTCATTACAATCATTTTTTATCATGATGATTTTATAAACTTTTTGGAAAAAAAGGTTTATGAAAGAGAAAAAAATACTATCCTTCCTTCATGGGTAGCAATTTTAATGTTCCCACTGTATGCTTAGCACTGGCCTGGCTATAGTGCTTAAATATCACCATACTATCATAAGTGCATATCAGCAAACATGTAAGTCTTTCAACTTGAACAAGTTAGTAAAGAATTGAAATGGATGTTGATAATATAGTCAGTTATATGCTCGTGTAGCCATATAGATTGTTTAAACAACCATCAACACATTTCATTTGTTGGCATTGGCATTGACAGACTACTCTTTATTTTTGTAGTCTCGTGTTGAATTATTCTTTTTTATTGCTTTAGACATCTGTCCTTCAATGTCTGAACTGTAGCTTTCCATTTTCTCTTTATGAATGCTAATAATACACTGAGTAGAACATTGGTTATTTTTAGTAATCCAGCATTTCCTTATATTTATACTGGGAACAAACTTGAGAGGGTTTAACTCTGATTAAAACAGAGAATTTTCCTTCTTTTTTAAAAAAAGAATAATATGGGACTGATAAATAGTGGGGACAAAAGAAATCTGACAGGCACAGTGTCAAAGCTTAATTGTGTCAATAATTATTTGTGTATTTGTGCCAAGTTCTTAATGAGGAGCAGTCACTTGTGTATAATCATTATCAATGACGAGTAGTTAAAATATCTTCATGAAGTGGCAAACTCTGGAAAGAAATAAAGCACTCTTAGCATCTCATACAGTTCATTCCAAAGTGGCACATCTGGTGTGTGGTAGCAGTGCAGCCCATATTCAAAAGATGACATTACTGATGGTGTCACTGTTGATAACCCTTTCCCATGCTCAATACATGTGCCATTTAGCCTTCAGTTTGGTGTTCAGTCTTGCCCAGTTTTACAGGACCTATTCATGTGAGTGGCCCTGCTGCTTTGCATCCTGACCTGACACTTTTGCTCAGGTAGCTGCTGGATTACTTATTGCTGCATGCCAAGATAATCATCTACTGTTTCCCAGGTTTCCACAGATGTGGTTCCTCATGTCATTAGAGCATGTCTCCCACCTGCCCTGAGGGTAGTTGCTACATTTCACCTTGACATGCTGCCATCCTTTAGGTACTGGACTCTCCTACATCAAACCCTGATGCTATGAGGTGCTAAAAGCACTGATAAAGAGGGCTGGTAGTAACTTACTAAGGTCCATCCACAAAAAAAGGAAAGCATTACTTAGGAGCCTAGAGTCCTGATATCCTCCTTTATGATGTGTGATCTAAAATGTATTTCTTTAGGTAGGATGTGTCATCCATCATCTTACAAGTTACCTTTTGGGAACCCCTATAGAACCAGTCTTGGAGATTAGACCTTCTGATAGTCAAATTATCAAGCTCATTGATTCAAGCTATTGACATGAATGCACATGATTCTATGGCAGAGGAAAACAAGAATAAATTCATGCTCTTTGGTGTTGTGTACAGATTATTCTCAAATCTAGTTATTTATGCAACCTGTCTGGTTTAGTTATGATTTTAGAATATTTTAAGAGAAGTGTTTTATTACTTTAAACATCCAATAACTAGAACTGTTGAACAAAATACCTTCAAGTAAAGGACCTAACAGGCTTGCTTGAAGAATTTGAAATTGTATTTGTAAATAGGAGATTTGCATGCAAACAATATTTTAAAGATCTTAAGACGAGGGCTTCTTCCCAAGTAGATTAAATATGAATATTAGAGCTAGCTACTGAATATTGTTTACACTGTTAACTTGCCTTACACATATTAAACCCGTAATAAATGCCTTTCATTCAAGAAATTTCTTTATGAAGATGGAAAAAGTAAATTATAGCCCAGTTCAAGTTGAACAGTGTCCTCAATGTAGTATGTAGTGTAGGGTGGTAACCAATAATGGTCCTATTAAAGACAGAATTTCCTTGAAATATTTGCTTAGAATACAATGATCTTAGACAATTCCAAAAGACTCATGATGGAAAATGCTATCCACATCCAGAGAAATAACAAAGGAGTCGAATGCAGATTGAAGCATATATTTTCACTTTGTTTTTCTTTCTCATGGTTTTTCCCATTTGTTCTGATTCTTTTTTTCACAACATGACTAATGTGAAAATATGTTTAATATTATTGTACATGTATAACATCAAATTGCTTGCCCTCTGGAGGACTGGAGAGGGAAGGGAAGGAGGGAGAAAAAAAATTGGAATTCAAAATGTTATGAAAGTGAATGTTGAAAAGAAAAAAAATAATAAAGTACTGTCAAACAGAATCTAATTAATTAATTAGTTAATTAATTTTGCTTAGGAATAGATGTATAAACAGGAAAAAAGTAATGGATTTAAAAACTCTGCTTTCTTTCTATTCAAAATCGTTAATTAAGAAATTTATGGAGCAATAATGACTTTCCCATAGTTTTTGTTAGTTATTATTCGGGATACCAAACCTTCTTTGTTCCCAGAAAAACACTTCTATTTTTTCATCTAAATTTCTTCTGTGGCATATTTCACATTATTACCCTTCATTCACTATAAATCTTCACCACGTTCGCACTTTTCCTCAAACTCTGTATTCCTTTGCCTTCACATTTTGGCATAAGCCAATCCTGATGCATGGAATATACTCTCTTTACCTTTGCCCTTTTGGAATCCTGCTCTTTGTTCAAAGGTCAGTTGCCCTGTCACCTCTTTTTGTATCACTATCTCTGATCCTCCCAAATGAAAGTGTCTTCTCTCTTATGTTTTCTTTTTAAAATAGTTCTATTGATAAAATTTTATTGATGCAGTTTTTAATTATATACATTTACAGATTACTCTTACTTCATGAGAGTTCTCTTGTAACAAACTAAAATAGTTAAGTAAAACTAATACTTCCTGTGACCTCATTGGAAAGTGCAGGCAATATTTAATATGGGTAGCACCTTTCCCTCTATTTCTCTCTTTTCAAGAATTTGACAGAAATGTATTTTCTCTCTTTCCCTCCATCCACCCTACTGGGGAAAAAAAAAGAAAGGAAAAAACAAATTTTGTAATAAATATGTATAGTAAAGCCAAACAAATTCCCACAGTAGCTGTATACAAAAATATATATGTCTTATTCTACACCTCAAATCTGTCATGTCTCTGTAATGAATTGCATGCTTCATTGGTCCAAATCACAACTAATTAGAGAAATGCAAATTAGAGCAATTCTGAGAATGCATTTCCTACCCATCAGAGTATGACAAAGGTGACAAAAAAGGAAAATAAATGTTGGAGGAGCTGTTGGAAAACAGGCACATTTGTGCATTGTTGAGGGACGTGTGAGTGGATACAACCATTCTGGAAAGCAATTTGAAATTTTAAATAATGACAACATTTATATGGTGTTTATCATGTGCCAGACATGATAAGCGATTTACCTTATTATCTCATTTGATTCTTGAAACAAACCTGGGAGAGGTAGGTGCTATTATTATCTACATTTTACAGGTGAGGAAACTGAAGCAAACAGCAGTTAAGTGCTTTGCCCACCATCACACAGAGATTAATTATCTGAGTTTGGATTTGAACTCAGGTCTTCCTGAATCCAGGCCCAGTACTCTTTCCACTATGCAACATAGCTGCCCCCAAAATGCTACCAAACAATGTATCCTTTTACCTAGTTTATTATCATTGCCAAATTTGCTCCTAAAAGAAAAGACAGAGGGAAAGGTCCTTTATGTACTAAAAGACTTATAACAGCTCCTTTCTTGTTTTTCACAGATTACTTTGTCTAAATATCTCTTTGTCCTATCACACCCTACCTTGTATTCTTTTGTGCATATTTGGTAGCCCATCTGCCCAAGCACCACTTAATGGTTATTTTTTTGGGCCCTCCTGGGTTCAGAGTGAAGAGTAACTATTTCTCTTTTGGCCAGCAACCCTGAGAGTTTCCCCTCCTGGTTTTTGGGTTGTTTTGTTGTTGTTGTTTGTTTGTTTGTTTGTTTTTTGATTAAAGGTGCCATCCCTTGACTCACTTCTTAAAGAGGCCTATTCACTGAATGGGCATTGCCTCACTCAAAGTAGGAACTTGAAAAGAACTTAGCTTAAAAGGTTCAAGGTCTCCCACTGCATCCTGGGCCATCTCTAGTCATCCTGATAGGTATCTGACTACTGGGCCTAGATGGCTCTGAATGAGAAAGTGAGGCTGTTGCCTTTGCACAGCCCTCCCTCACTTAAACCAAAGTCAACTGCAAGTCATGTCATCATCTCCCTGATGTCATGATCCTCTTTGAGAACAAAGGACAAACTACAACCACAACCACAATTTGTAGCCTATTGAATGTAAGTTACTTGAGGGCAAGAACAAATTTTTGTTTTTTTTGTTGTTTGTTTTCTTTTTTGTCTTTGATTCCTTAGTGTCTAACGCAGGGCTTTGCATATATCCAGCACTTAATAGATGTTATTAATTAAACTGAATTTGTATATATAACAATCAGTTATCTTCTAGGACCTATCTTTTCTTTCCTTGATGTAAAAAACAAAACAAAGAAAAACAAAACAAAATAATTTTTGTGCTATTTAGAGTAACATAAAGTTGCCTATTATTTACTGTGGAAATACAGCAAGAAATAAAATTCCATATTTTCTTCTAATGTAAAATGGTGAACTCAGCTCTTTATGAATGTTCATGTATTGTGGAGGTTGGGGGTGGGGAGGAGAAGGAGTGGAGTGGTTGCTAGTAGCAGATTTTGAGTAGGCTTTAACCACTGAGCTGAAGTCTGGAGACTTGCTGACATTTTGAAAATAGTTTTTAGAACAAAATGTCAGATGATGGGAGCTTTACATCATGCAAGACTAACTTGTGCAGCTGATGCTAACTAAGCCAATTCCTATAAAGTCATGTGGGGATGACCATTGCTCTTTTAAAAGAACTAAATATATCTATGCCTGTCTTCAGTTCCCTTAGATGTGTTCAGTATCTTGCTCTGCCTGGACTGCATACATAATGAGACATATTTGATTGACAGCTCATTTGACCAATAAAGCATAAGGGTAACTTCCTTTCTATTTTCAAAAAAGAACCGGCTCCCAAGTGACTATCATTGCATATTATAACTTTTGACCAATCATATTGTCACTTCTCAGTGAACTAGCATCAAGGCAGCTGTGCTATATTCAAATTGAAATGAGGGGATTTTTTAAAATGAAGCAGCTGTATTATTCAGACTTAAAATAAAAGCGTAGTTTCCCCAAATGGTTGTGACGTAAACATCTAATTAAATATTTTTAATTTTGAGAAAAAATTTAAATGACAGTGCTTATGATCAAGGCAGAAGTTCAGAGTTGTATGTCGTATTATAGGGGACAATGTGTCTTCATTTATTTTGTCACGTTAGATTGGGTCCCCTTACCAAAATATATACATAGAGTAAATCTCTGCTCCAACAGGTGGCAAGAAAGATAAATAAGGCATGCAGATTTTAAGTCTTAGATAAATTTCTGCTGCTTTTGCTATTATCTCAAAACAAAAGCCATATTTTTGTTTAGTTGGCGTTTTCTCCTGTAATTCCTTTGATTTATAATTTCTCCAAATTCTTAGGTGTAATCTGGGGCTCAAACCCATTTATAAACAGCTCTTCTCATTGGTGGAAGATGATTACTTGATGCTCTGTGCCTGTGTGGTGGTTGGAGTTGATGAGAGCATGGGGAGGAGATTTCCCCCTTGTACAGGCAGTTAGGTGGCACATGGATAGAGCCCAGAACTGGAGCCCTTAGTTCAAAGCCAGCCTCAAGCATTTTCTAACTGTATGACCCTGGTAGCACTTAACCTCTGTTTGCCTCTGTTTCCTTAACCATAAAATGGAAATAAGAACATCACTTACCTTCCAGGTTTGCTGTAAGGAGCAAATGAGATAATATTTGAAAAGTGCTTAGTACATTGCCTGGCATGAAGTAGGTGCTGCATAAATACCTATTCCCTTTCCTTCTCAATAATTAATTTGTGAAATTATAAAATGGGGGCAGGCAACCTGGTTCTTTGGGAACTTGCTGGGAAACACCATGGTTGGCAGTGGGAAAGAGGGCAGCAATCACACTTTAATTAAATGTAAAAGGTTGTTGTTGTTGTTCATCTGTTTCAGTTGTGTCTGACTCTTTGTGACCCTATTTGGAGTTTTCTTGGCAAAGATACTGGAATGATTTGCCAGTTCCTTCTCCAGCTCATTTTATAGATGAAGAATTGAGGCAAGTAAGGTTAAGTGACTTACCCAGGGTCACACAGCTAGTAAGTACTTGAGGCCAGAATTTGAACACAGGAAGATGAGTCTACCTGACTTCAGCCCCAGAGCTCTATCTGAGCTACCTAGCTGCCCCCAAAATGCAGAGAGTATGGGGGCAAAAAGCCAGAAGGGCAGAGACAAGTGACATAAAGTGTTATAGAGGCAGATGTTGGGTGAGAACAAGGAACAGGATGGTGAAAGGAGGCAGTGTGGGGAAAGGGAGGAGAGGCAGAGAATATCACTCACATAATCATGAATTAGAATTGGGAACTAAGCAGCACAGATCTGCTGGAGATGGTTGAGTTCTAACAAATCTTCCATCTCTTTGACTTTCAGCTTCAAAAAAAGAAATACATGATTCTAATTTCTGTTCATGGAAGATCCCTAGGAAAAAAGATAGACTCCAGGAAGGTGACAGGTAGAGGAACTAGTGCCTGGATCATCTCCTCATTCTTGAAATCTTTCTCTCTCTCCAGGGACCTCTCCCTGAAGATAACCTGGAATTGAGTGTGTCATCTCCCAAAGCCCATAGTCAGAAGAATTAGTATGTCTTCTCTTCCATGTTCTCTATAATAAACATCAACTATTCATTCTCTGCCAATGAGAAAAGCCTTTGTTTCTTTTTCTCAGCTTCTTTTGTTTTTAATTCTCATATTTAATTGATAAAATTATTTGAGTGAGTAATTTTGACACAACAATTTATAATTCCTGCCCCAAAGATCAAAAGAGAAATTAAGTCCATTTAATCTTTAGTATGAAAACTAAGTGGCACAGTGGATAGAGTACTGGTCTTGGAATAAGGAAGAGTCACCTTCATGAGTTCAAATCCAGCCTTAGATACTTACTAGCTTTGTGACCCTGGGCAAGTCATTTAACCTTGCTTGTCTCAGTTTCCTCATTTGTCATATGAGATATTTGATACATTATCTTGCTCTAAGAAACTTGTAGGCATACTACTCTTTATCACCAAAATTAGCTCTTTTGTTGGGCAAAATTTTGTCTGGAACAGGTTGAGCTTGACATGTGACATTTAAAAAGTTTGAGAGAAATAATTTCTGGGTAATTAAGCATTTTATTAATAATTCTAGTATATTGCCATTTAAATGGGTCAATGACGCTCTCAGATGCCAAAGAGGAATCATGGTGGCGGGCTCAGAGTTTATATGCCCTTTGAAGAGTGGGTGTTCCTGAGGTAGCAATCAACTCTGATTGGTTAACAATTAATGGGAAGACTGAATATTACAATGATAGATGGAACTATTCTAATGAGGGGTTGGAGGAATGTGACTTTCATCATGTCTTTTACTTCTAAATTGTCCAGCCTTTGGCAATCTAAACTTAGAATTTATCCCTACCTATACAAATAGAGCACAATGGACTTCCCTACATTCAATTAAATTTCTTGTGAGGTTGGATGTGGCAGCAATACCTATATTGAAAAGAATGTTAATCCTATCTACTCTCTTCAGTTCTGTCCTTCAGAGGCTGACCCTTGAAATGAGGACTTTAGAAAAATAGGGGGAGAATTCTGGATCTCCCCAAATCATTGGGTATTAATAATAGTTTACTATTACTATGTATTATTCCCTCCTTTAATTCATAGATCACTGCTTGGAGTTGTGTTCTTTTGAGTCATGAAGGGCATCAGCATTAGAAATGTGATCAGTACATTCTCTATTAACTGTTCGGATCATAAATGTCACATCAACTAAGATGTCCAAGTAGTACTTACAAGTCTCAAGGAAGATCCCAAGGAAAACAAGCTATTGACTGCTTCTTTTTTACATTTGTATCTCCAGTCCCTGATGTAGAGCCTGCCCAATAGCCGACATTTCATAAATGTTTGCCAAGTTGAAAAATTCCATTTTCTTGGAAGACTTCTCCACCAGAATGATCATCAAGTAGCAAAGGGTTTAGGACAATTTGGTTGTCATTGTTGTTTTCATCATTTTTATCCTGATACTGGGTCACGCAAGCCATTGACAGCTGACATATACTTTCAGCCAACCAGCTGCCCTGTGCTACACAATACTGGCAGTGCTTAAAATCCTCAAGTGATTTTTTCCCCCTGTTTCAGATAATAGCTGTTTGAATTTTATTTGTCCCTCTTCTGGGAAGATAGTCAAAGTTCCCCTTCATTGCCTTCGGGACAAAGGCAAACACTGGGATGACAATGGGCCCACGTTGTCCACTTTCCAGCCTGTTCACCTATTATTATTATGTCATGATTGTCAATTGCCATCATTATTATCATTATCCGTTGACCTCTGTATTGGGGTGGGTCTCCAAGTGACAGGTGGGGGCTTCATTTATCTGACTGCTCTATGCTACACAATTTCTGTGCCATTTTGAGTTTATATTGAGACTGGCCGTGTTTGGAACAAAGGCAGTCTGATCACAATTTGTCAATGTTCTTTGTAGCTATAGATCATCAGGGCTCTTTGCCAGTCCTTCTGGGACCCAATTATTTATCACGCTGACAATATGGGGCAACTTCAATTGTTATGAGCACTACTATTACAATAAAAGCTTTTCTATCAGAAAGGTTAGGGAAATGAAGGTTGCAAATTAGCCAAATATTCAATTCAGTGCAATTCAATTCAACAAATTTTTATTAAACACCTACTGTGTGCCAGGCACTCTGGTTAGGTGATGTGTGATACTAAGACAAAAATAGCATTAATGAAGTTAATCATTTTGTTTCAGACGAATCAACGATGATGTCATGTGAGAAAACCTATCATTTTAATCCACTTTTGCACTTCTTTTTGGGGGGGGGTGGAAGAGAGAGGCTGGGGGAGTGACAGTAGAGATCAATAGGTAAGATTGTTTTCTTTAGCTTCTGTTAAATATGGATCTTGTCTTATCAGTCAGACAACAGCATTCATTGTGTGTCCTTTGTCTCTAGAGAAGTTTGCTAGATGCTCTGGGGAATAAGAATAAAATGGAAAAAGTGCCTTTTCCTCTAAAAATGTTTCCAATTGAAAGAGGAGGGAGAGAAAAACACAAGGATAGATACAAATACAACCTACATCCAAGTACATCCATACTTCCTTGTCCCCCCAAGATGGACTCAAGTTCTATTAAATCCCTATAATTCTTTTATTTCTTTGATATCCTTTGCTAACCCTGGTGTAATGCTGCTTTTAAACTAAATCCCTTGCCTCTCCTCTATTTGAAGATACCTCAGGAGAACACTGAAAAGAAAGGAAACTAATTAAACCTAAAAGAAATTAAATTCTTTTTAAAAAAGCATTAGGAGGAAATGAACAGAAAAAAAGGAAATCAAGATTTAACTTAACTTATGAAACTTTATTTTTAGAAACTAAATTTTGCTCTTGTGACATCATGAGGAATGGAAGGACCCATTGTCAATGATAACATTTCATTTATAGTTTATATGGTTTACTGAATTGACATAATTTGAATCCGTTTAGTACTCTAAATTCAGTGCTTATGTGCAAGTACCCACAAACACACCTCACACAAACTGTGTGTTCTTACATGCTTAGCTGTATGCAAAATTATTTTTGTTTCTTTCCCTCTTATTAAAATAGTCTTTGAAATCAGCATAGTGCTTAAAAGATTAGATCTTATAGAGAAACATAGCATATTGTATTTAAATATGCTAATCTCCAAGAGGAAATGAAGTATCTGAGGCTGCTCATTAAGAAATAAATTAATTCATCATCATCTTATTCATCATCAATCATCACCCAGTTGTGTCCAGTTTTCAATTAAGTTTTTCCAAAGTGCTTTGTGCCTTTACCAAAAGGACTGATTATCTCTGATGATGATTTTTTGTGGGTATTCGGATGTTGATGGCAGTTGAATTGGCATAAACACGCTGAATGTCTTTTCTATTCAAGTAGCTAAGCAATAGATGTTTAGTGCATACAAATACATTATGATGAAATAAATCAACTAAAACTCTTATTTTTCCAGATGCATTTTAATAGCAAAACTTAACCAACTCCCCTGATGGGAAATATGTAATATGAACAAAATAAATCAAAATATTCATTGATTAGTTTTTTCAAAGAACATGTACTTAAAGTTTGTGTGTTCCTAACTTATTTTTATTTGGAGATCTTTATTTTATATATATATATATACATATATATATATATATACACACACACACACACACACACACATATATATATATATATACATATATATATGTCTATACACCCATACACATTTATTTATTTATTTATCCTTTGGACTTTTTAAAGTAAAAATAAAAATTGGATGACTTTACCCACAGCCATAAATGTACCCCTGAGCTACCTGAGCTAATGAGCATTCTACATCAGAGCTGAACGATCTCTGACTATCTCTTTAAGGTTTCCGTTCAGAATGAGAATGTATGAAAATGACTCACCATGCCTGCCACTTATCTCTAGATTCCTATAACATGAAGATGATCACAATCTGCCACCGTGCTGTTAAAATGATGCATAACCCGACCAGCGTTCTGAAATGATGGAGTATTATTGCAGCCTCTTACAAGTTGGGCACTGAGATAATTTGGCTAGTGTTGGAGGAAGAATGTACCACAACCCCTGTGGCTCAACTTTCATTGAATAAATATGGCATGCCGCTGCTTTTGTTCTCCTAGTGTATGGGAGAGCAATTAATGTGTCAAAAAAGAAAAATCACAAAATGTTCAGACTTTTTTCTTCTATGAAAATTGCAATACTACATTCAATCTGTTTTAAAATTATTGTACAACATTACAGGGTGTTGTTATCTCTGAAATATTAGATAAGTTGGGGTTGGCATCACATTTCTCATGAAGGTGTCATGATTTCTCTAGCTATTAATGAGTTTGCAGTAAGTTTTATTTTTAAAATGCCATTGGGTGTACAGAGACTTGCTTATATCTCTTTTCATTTAGATATTGGGTTAATGCAATTTATAGGCCTATTTACACCAATATATGTAGATTTTATTGAACAGAAAGAACTATGCTTACATTCAGCTGTCTACAAATCTTTCTCTCTTCTTCCTATTGGCATAATTGTTTATTATTTCCCTGATATTAAGTTCCTATCTTGGGGAGGTACATTAACTCTTTCAGGTCAGGAGGGTGTCAAAAATGATCTTACTACCTTCCTATTCACTGTGTCCTATGCTTTCACAGTGGCCTGAAAAGAGTTAACTTGCCTGCCCAGAACTGTTGCCAGCACCTTAGGTAAGTAGTTAGCCCCTAGCCAGCAGTAAACAATTTAGCTTCTTTCCTTCTATAGCCCAAAGTGGAAATAACTAGAAAAATTTGGAAAATAAATTCTATAATGCCCCCAAAGACCAGGATTTCACATTTGATCTTTTCCTGAAATATGTGAATGCCTTTTAACAGGGGGTGGGGAGCTTGTGCCCTTCTTTACATTATTGAGCAAGTACTTAGTGACAATAAGATACCAAAAGAGGCTCCTTTGGGAGCTATTAGCAAGTAATAAATAATATTGGTTGGAGAAGAGGTCACAAGTTAGAAAAGCTATTAGTTGTTAGGGAAAATAATGCCCATTTCTGATAATCCTTAAAAGGTCTTTATAAAGCACTCCTAGTCTATTCCCTCTGCTCCTTACTCTCTGCCTGTTTCTGCTCATTTCTCCCATTTGCCCCTCTCCTTGGTACCTGATGCTCTCAGATAAGCCCAGCATGGCAAACCCTTGCCTTCCATTTTGTATGCCATGTGGTGTCACCTTATTTCAGTGCTTTGATAGGACCATTCTGATTGTTACCAGCTAGTGTGAGGGTGATATCATCTTTATTGGAAGAATGAGGTCATCCTTACTGTAGAGGGCCATGGGATATTTTAGTTTGGGATTAAGTAGAATTGTCACGCCCATCTTACTATTTTCAAAACATTTGTTAAAATCATTGCAGTGCACTAGCACTTAATAGTGTCATCATGTCTAGACCTGCCTAGGCTCTTCCAGGATTCTGAAGCAGACCATTCAAAACTGGGCAAAATTCTTTCAAAGGATTTCTGGAACAAGTCTTTCTCCAAGAAAAAACTTATGTGTGAAAATAGCAACTTAAGAAAACACATAAATTAGATGGTTGTTATTAAAAAAAAAAAAACCAACTCAAGCCTCCCTTTGCTGTAGAATTCTGGGTATTTTTTTAAAAGCAAGGATCTTCCCTACTAAGTTCATTAATGTATTGGCTTGCAGATCATTAGCTACTTGAAAGCAAGCCTAGCTGGCAGAAAGATACCTGGATAGTATTAGTAACTCCCTGCCAATTGAAGATCAATTAGAAATGGAGATAAAGTACTGTCTAAAATTATAATGTTACTCAGCAGGAGAATATGAACTTCATGCAAGTTTTCAGGAACATGCCCATTGTGCTAAGCCAGTAAGCTATCTGTATCAAGCTTCTTTACTAAAGCCTCAGGGTAGAAACATGAACTGCAATATTCAACGTTTAGCTTTTCTGTTGTGTAGGAATAATTTTTGGAAGTGAAAGAATAATAGAATTTTGAACTTTTTGCCTCATGTTGCATAATGGAAATTTAAAATCTTGTTTTCAGTCAGAAGTCAAGCTTTATTTGCTTTCCCCTTTCTTCCTTTAAGACATAAAAGAAGCCCCTAAGCCTTACATGGTTTCACACCTGGTGGGTGTTCAATCTGTCCCTGTTGACTGTCTTTACATTTATCAGCTCCCAATAAGAGGAAGAGGCAGCGTGCCCATCCAGGCATTGCATATACTACAGCTTTCTCTCATGCTCCATTTAAATGCTTTATACTTAAACTTATATGTATGTGTGGCTTGTTTTTGAAAGACCAGTACAGAATATGCCTAGGCACAGACTATGCAAATCTACATTTTTAAACATTTTGGGTGGGAAATTATTGCATTGCAAAAACAAGATGCTACGTGTGTTCACATACCATAAGCACTGTGTTATTTTCTATATATCACGCATGGATTTTTTTCTGTACAAAACGACTCTTGTGTAAGACAGGGTTGCTGTTTGGAAATGCCTTTTATTCAGGATGTGAGTCTCTTAAATATATGATGAAACACTAGTATATTGATAAGATTTGGTGGACAATATAGTTGAACTTGATCATACGACTTTGAGCTGGAGGACATGTTAGAGGTAATTTAATCCCATTCCTTCATTTTACAGAAATGGAAATTAACCTGTGGTCATAAAAGAATTAGCATGTAAGAGACTCTTAAAAAACCCCACCAGATATTATGACAAGACATTGATAATAGTACTTTTTGTAGTAGCAAAGAACTGGAAATAAAACAGATACCCAGTAGGCAATGGCTAAACAAATTGTGATACATGAATGTAGTGGAAAATGATTAATATGAATAATTCCAAAAAAACATGGAAAGACATAAATGAATTGTTGCAAAGTAAAGTAAGCAGAATGAGGAAAGCAATATGCACAATTGCTACCACAATGTAAGTGTATAATAGGAGAAAAAATTGAAAATGAATGCTACTTAATTTTAATGACCCAGGTTGCCCCCCAAAGAAAAGATGAGAAGAGAAAACAGACCTTTCTTTGAAGAGGTAGAGGGAACAATGACTGTAGAACATCGCATAAATTGTTAGACTTGGTTGATATTTTGGTTAGTTTTGCTGAATTTCTCCTTCTTTCTCCCTCCTTCCCTCCTTCTCTCCTTCCCACCCTCTTTTCTTTCTCTCCCTCCTTTCTTTCTTCTTTCTCTTTCTTTTTACTTTTCTCGCTTTCTTCTTTCCTTCCTTCCTTTCTTTTTCTTTCACTGCTTTTCCTCTTTCTTCTTCTCTTCCTCCTACTATTTTCCCTTCTCCCCCTCATATCCCTTCCCTTCCTTCTCCTTTCACTTTTGTTCTCTTATTCTCTGTTGCAAAGGATGGCTATCTGCGTAGGGTAAAGGGAAGGGATGTATGTGAATTTTTTTTAAAAAAGCTATATTTTTAATATATTGTGGTAGCTCTTCTTGTGACAATTCTATACAGTTTTATCATAGGAATTTAGTAACACTTCTGTGATATGCTTCCAAGTCATAGTCATTTTTATTAATTGTACAGTTCCAGGAATTTAGGGGGTCAAAGTGCCATAATTTTTTTTTAAATTTTAGACCAATACTAAAACTTAAATACATAATAAGGAAAAGAAACATTATAAACTAAATATTAAACCTAAATATAAAATAAGAAAAAAAGTCATGTTTTAGAGGGGAGGGTAAGGGAATAGATTAAAAGGGGGGACATAGAAGGGTGTTTAGATTTAGGGGAATGGGAAGATAAGGGAGGGATTCCTGGAGTGGAGTTAATTAAGTAATAGGAAGGCAAGGTAGCAGGTAGAAGTAAAGTAGAGGAGTTAGGAGAAATAGGAAAAAAAGAGATAGGCACATATATAAAAACAAGATTGGGAGTAGAATCTCTTAGGGAAAGTATATGTTTATATATGTATGTGTATCGCGTGTGTGTAGATATGTATATGTGTATGTATATATCAGTACCTACATATAAATATATCCATGCTCACTTGTAACCTTGGGGCGGCAGGTAGGGGGGAGGAAAAGGGGAAAAAAGTAAAAAGTATACAGCAGAGAACAGAAGGAAGCAAAGAAAAGATGGACAGCTTTCAATATAACACACAGTATTGAATATATAGGCTTTCTTGAAGTGATAAGTTATTGCTATATATTCTGAATCCTTTCCTAAAGTTATTGCTATATATTCTGAATCCTTTCCTAAAGTTATTGCTATATATTCTGAATCCTTTCCTATGTTCTGCTGTGCACATGACATGGTTTTTTTCCTCTTCTTATTTTATATTTGTGCTTAATGCTATTAAATTTCAAAGCAAAAGGAGAATGAAAACAAGCAGATCTAGGATTCACTCAGATAGTCAAATCTTTCTAAGTATTGCATACTATGCCATTTTAGTGGGGGATGGGGAGAGGGCAGTTATCAATGCTTTCTACCTTTCTTTTTGCATCCATGATAACGTTACTATGTTCTTGTCTTGGAATAAAGAATAACTTGGTTTCAAATCTTTGCTCTGCTAATTACAAGCTCTGTGACCTTGAGAATATCGCTTCACTTATAGGATAATAGATTTAGAGCTGGAAGGGGTTTCAGAGGCCATCTAGTTCACAGGTGGGGAACCTGCAGCCTCAAGACCAGTGTGGCCTTCTAGGTCCTCAAGTATGGCCCTTCAATTGAGTCCAAGTGTTATAGAATCTATGATTCCTTTTATTAAGGGGATTTGTTCTGTGAAGTTTGGATTCAGTCAAAGGGCTGCCCTTGAGGACCTAGAGGGTCACATGTGGCCTCAAGGCCATAGGAAGCCCGGAGAAGTCAAATGACATTCCCAAGGTTATATTGTTAGTAATCATCTAATTAGTATTAGTATTTAGTATTTTCTCCCTTTCTTCTTTCCTTCCTTCCTTTCTTTTTCTTTCACTGCTTTTCCTCTTTCTTCTTCTCTTCCTCCTACTATTTTCCCTCCTCCCCCTCATATCCCTCCCCTTCCTAGTATTTCACCAGGTCCTCCCACATCCAAGCCAGGACTCATTTGACTGTACTGTCCTGCCTTTCATTTACTGAATTTTTGTTTTATCACTTGTAAAATAAGGGTAATAATACTTGCACTCCCCACCTTACACAGTTGTGAATATTAATAGAGTTTCAGAATGGTGACTATTATCAGGAAGTTCCTACTAATCCCAGATACTCTGTTATGTGAAAGGAGAAGCCAACCTATTATATGGTTTGGAATAATACTATTATTAATTAATACTACATAATACTATCAGTGACCTTTCTATAGAAGATTGAGACAATTTCTGACATAGAAGACTGCATTGGCAACCAAAACTGAATTGTCTTCTGTTCAAATATTCTGCAAACACATTGAATCCTATGGTGCTTCCAACTATGTTATGTGTTCGAGAGGCAGGAATCAATGCAGCCTTCTCAAAGAGTCCCTTCCTAGTTGTTTTCTGCTGTTGTTGTTGCATGTTATTGTTTAACTGTGCATATTTGTCAGAAGGGATTTTTCCCCCTGAGTAGGAAGTGGGAAGGAAAGAAAATGAATTTCTGTTAATTAGAAATAAAATGGAATTCAAAAATTCAGTGTATTTTTTTTTGATGACAGGGATGGTATTTTTGTCTTTCTTTGTATTCCCAGGGCTTAGTAAAATGACTGGCATATCACAAGCACTTAATAAATGCTTGTTGACTGACTAAGAAAACATATATACCATCAATATTTCTAAATCTCTTGGCACCATTCACTAAAATAATATCCAGTTTTGTTTAGAAAAAGAAGCTTAGATTGCTCTTGTATTTTTTTTTAATTTTGTAAAAAACCTCTATTATCATCAGGACAAAGAAATGTTAGTTATGTTAAGGAAGGACATCAGTATTTTCTAAAATACAGCTGAAGAGAAGCATAGAATGCAGATGTAAGGAAGCAGTATCCCTGCTGTGCCCTGTTTTGGTCTAACCACATAAGGTGGGATATGTTTAATTCTGGATGTCATAGTTTAGGAAGGATAGTGATAAAGGGGAGAGCATCCAGAGAACAACCAAGAGGGTGAAGAAATTCAAGTGCATCTCATAGGAAGGAAGGAGTCAAAGGAACTGAGGATATTTAGCTTAGGGAAGATAAGCTTGGGGGTGGGAGCTGGGCATGACACCATTACATATGTAAAAGGCTGTCACCTGAAAGAGAGATAAGACTTACTCTGCTTGATCCTACAGGGCAGAGCTAGGAACAGTGGGTGAGTTATTAGGAAAGAAATTTAGACTTGATGTAAGGAAAATTCATTAACTGTTAGCTATCCAAAAGTAGAAAGAACTGTCCTGGAAAGTAGTGGGTTTCTCTTTTTTGGAGGCTCTCAAACTTAGGTTAGATTTTCACTTTCAGACTACAAGAGAGGAAGGGAAAGAGGGAAGGAAGGAAGAAAAGGAAAGAAAAAAGAAAGGAACAAAGGAAGTAATGAAGGAAGGAGTGAGGGATGAAAGGAAGGAAAGATAGAAGCATTTATTAAATACTAACTCTGTACCAGGCTCTATTCCGAGAGCTGAGGATACAAATAGAAAATAAAAGAAAGGTAGATCCTGTCCTGAAGGAACTTACATTCTAATTGAAAAAAAAAACAAAACACAAAAAATGTTACTGAAAAGGGGAGGCCCTGCCATAGGGAGAATAAAGACTAGCCTGGGCCCCTCCACAAAATGAAGGCTCCAGGAAGAACTAATGAACTAAAGAGAGAAGGAGACAGGCCTCCCAGAGGGATGTTCCAAGGGAAGAAGGAAGCAAGGGTGTTGAGAGGTTCCAGGATATGGTGGCCCCACACATTGAGGGAAGTTTAAGAATGAGATAGAACTTGGAAGTTTATAAGCCTAGAACATTGGTGGGAGGAAAGGGGATTCTAGTTCAAATACAGAGGTTTTGTAATATTTATATATTCTTATTTCACATGTATTTTTTTACCCCTACTAATATTACCTCCACATGTTGTTTCTGCCACTGCTATGGAAACTAACAGATTTAGCCCAACATAAAGTCAATAACAGGTACCTTTCAATATGGTAAAATACAAAGACAAGAATGGTCTTTTAAATGAACCTACATGATCATCTTTTGTAAACTAATGTCTGGTCATATTATCTATACTAGATATAATTTGCCTATAATTAATTAAAAGCTAAATAATAATGATGACAAGTAGGTCTACCCCATGTAAGTTACTTTTGAACAGCAGATTATTTGTAATTATATACATAGATGAAGTTTATTGAAACTAGTTAATAGGAACAAATTTAGATGGAACCCCTAAGTGATAACCCTGAAAACTCCCCCTCCCCCTTGTAGTCTATAAATTATATGTATTTATATTATATGATTGTGTAATAAATGATGTTGGAGCCAGTGAATTATGTGAATTTCTAAAACACTCATGTTTAGTTTTTAATTGCCTTGATCAGTCACTGGGTATGTAGTTCTAGGAATTGCAGTAGATTATACTTTCAACTATTTTAGAAAGAATTGAAAGTTTTTATTTTAGGAAACATATTACCATTCAACAACATTTCCTTATTCTCTTAAATCCGTAACAAAATTAGTTTTAAGTCCTGTAGAGGGAGAAGTGATATTTAAGTAACAAAGTGATCAGTTTTCTTCTCTGAACACAACTCACTGATAGACTCTCTACAAAATTAGCTGATGACACAGAGCTAAAAAGGTCTAATTCTTTCTGTGAAAGATGTAATCCAATAATCCAAACGATGGTCTAAAAAGATCTTAACAGGGGCAGCTAGGTGGCGCAGTGAGGAGAGCGTCGGCCCTGGAGTCAGAAGGAGCTGAGTTTGGATCCAGCCTCAAGACACTTAACACACACAAACAAAAACCTAGCCGGGTGACCTTGGGCAAGTTACTTAGCCCCAACTGCCCTCCAAAAAGCAAAAAAATATAAAAATAAATAAAAAGATCTTAACAGACTGAAGTGATGAGCCCAATCTAGCAAGATGAAATTCAGTTGGGATAAATATAGAGAATTGCACTTAGGTTTAAAAAAAAAGCAACAACCACACAAGTAAAGGATGATAGAAGTCTTCACTAAATAAGAGTTCACAAAAGTCAGAAGTGTGTCTTGGCTTCCCCTAAAAAGCTCATGCTGCTGTTGTTGCTGCTGTGGTTGTTGTTTGTCCTTCATTCAAGATATTAGGAAGATGATGCCATGATTTACAAGTGAATTAGATTTAAGTGAGGCAAGGCTGTGCAAGGTCACTAGCCTCACTCTCTCCTCCAGAGTTATCTGGATCTAATGTCAAGATATAGCTCAGGACAACTGGAGATTGCGAGCAACCCGACCCAACCCCCAAAAAGATAATGCAATCTTAGACTGGGTTAATGGACTTATTATGTATAGAACAATTGTCCCACTTTACTCTAGAGTATAGTCTGCAGGTACATTATACAGAGGTATTGTGTTAAGGTAAATTATACATTTCTTAAAGATGGGAAGAACTCCTTTTGTGATCCTGTCTTAATAGTTTTTATTTCTTAACTGGACAAACTAGCGTCTTTTGAAGAAAGAAAAGAGAAACAAGAGTTGTGTAATTTCTTGGATCAGTAGGGAGACCTCACAAAAATAAGAATGTCTGCTAAGAAAAAGGAAAGAGAAGTGGGCAACAATAAGGGTTGTTCCCCACACACACACCTTTGGTGGTGATCAGTTCTTATAAGAAGTATCCAGAGTGAGAGTACTTGTGCAGGTATATCCTGACCTTGAAGCAAAAGAACTGATCAAGTTGCTGTTGAGTTACTTTTCAGACCTTTGTTCTCGGAGTTCTGCTTTTTGTGTGATCATCTTAAGTGGGCCCATGTACAGCCCTGGCAAAACACCTCAATTTTATGACTTAGGGTATCGTGTCAGTCGTGAAATTAAGTGACAGAACAAATAAGTTTTTTTTTTTTTTCCTAGTTGTTGGTAATGGATGAAGATAACAAGTGCATTTATTACATTGCTTACAATCAGTTTATGAGTTTCTGGAGGAGGTACCTGCATAAGAAAAGATATATAATGTTTGGGGAATACCTGAGATTTTTCAAATTATGTGATTTATTGATGGCTGCCTTTTCTTAGAGGCAGAATGACATAGTGAAGAGAGAACTGGCCTTGAAGCCAGCAAGACCTGGGCTAAAGTCCCACTTTGGCACAGTGGTTGTATGATACTAGGTAGGTTGTTTAACCTCTCAGTGCTCTAGGCAACTCTCTGAAGACTATAAATTTCAGAGATGGTGCCAAGCTGTACTGGTAAAGAGTTTCCTCATCTGGAATTTCCCTGTAGCAATGAAATCACTGGAAAGGTCTAGCCCCTACTCCTGTCTTTCTTCCTAAGAATGTGTCAACCTATGCATCTCCCACAGTACAAAAAAATCTCCAGGGTTGGTTCATTTGGCAGACATTGATGTGGCATCTGGTATTTAAAAAAATAATAATCTTGTCACCTCCCTTGGCTTTACCAAAATGATATAAAAATGAAAATTGGAAATAATGCACTGTTGTCCCTTTACCAACACTGGACAAAGAGAATAAAAGAAAAGCAAATTGTACCTGACATGCAGGGCTTTTTGAATTGGAAATGGACCTATGAAGACTTTCCTGTAAAAATTGTCAAAGTTTTCTTGGCTTTAGTTTGTCATAATCATTCTACCTAACAGCAAGCAATTCTTTATCATCGAATCAGGGAACAACTCTGTAACTTACCAGCACATCCAAACCTTTCAATTTGTTGCCAGAGGTTGGACACCAGTACTGCTGCGAAATAGCGGTGGGCTAGAAGAGCATTATGGGTATTGGCAAACAAAATAGTACCTCAAGCCAGGCTGCTATCACATGCTGAGAAATCCAAACTGGGCAAAATACACTTTCCTGGTTTCACACCTGGCCTTGTTAAACCCTTTTCCAGATTAAAACTTACTTAGAAAAAAAAATGCCCCGGACTAGAGAATTTTGAGACTAAGTATGGAACTCTGGTGTGGTTATTGGAAAGTTTTTCATGTCAGTGAACTATTGAGGTTGGTTCATTCAGGTGTGCAATTATTTTTCTAAGGGGACTTGAAACTATGGAAAAAGCACTAGAAATCTGGGTTTTAAAAAATGATGACCAATTGTTTATGTATGAGTACTATAGTATTTCAGACATATATTATACGTAGATATATATATATGAGCAAAATGTTAGCATTTGTTTTCATGCAGGTGTGATTCATAATATCCCAGCATTCTGAGTTAATAAAGCAGTTTTGTCGACTCTCATGCTGTTGATGCTGTGATAATTTGGCAATCTGTTAGAGTAAGAAAAAAAATACCTTATATAGTAGCCCCAGTGGCTCCATTTACCTTGTGCAAAGAATGCCTTCCATACTGCTATTGTTCTCCTGTGTTTAGGTTTCAAAAGGCTTCTCTTTATGGAAGACAAAGAGATACCACATGGTTCCACAGTAGAGTAAATCAAAATGAAGTGTGGTGGTTTGGTAACCCTACATTTAAAGTGAGCCATTCCCTTTTAACAGGTAGTGATTTGCATTTTTCACTATCACACTTAAATGGGAAATATCCATTTTCTGCCATATCATCATATCATAAGAACAGTCAAAAAAATTTCAACTTTCTTATTTTCCATAGTTGAATTTATCCCACATGTCTTTATTGCTAAGAGTACTTTTTAGAAAAATTTTTCCACTTTTAATTTAGGACAGATGTATCAGTTTGGGGTGGAAAGAATCTTTCATATATGTAATTCACACATCCTGTAATATGCCTGAATGCCTGTGACACATTAGAATATGGCATTTCAGGTTCAATGTTTTTACCTGATTATTTGGAAATTAAAAGTAAATTTGCAGAATGAACTAACTGCCCTGTTTATTATATAGGTAAGATTTCTATTGTTTATGTGTTACATTTTGATCAGTAGGAATTCCACCTTGACATTCATGTAATTTACAAATGTGTTTCACAGTGTCAAGATATTAAGCTTATGATATGGCACTTAAGTGGCATGTGAATTAATTAAACTTTTAAATTAAATAATAGGCTAATTGTTCTTTTATGATATCCAGTCAAAAAGAAGAGAAAATTCAGCATAAAAGTGGCACTATCATTATGTCCAGAAGCTCTGTATTTTTCCGTAGATAGAGGCATATTGTAAGCCTCAGGTTTGATTTTTACTTTACTTTGAAAGTTTGTCATGGTCCTGATGGGAATCATTTACAAAGAAATATTAGAATATTCTTCTTTTTTCTCTTTCTCTTAGTTTTCAAAGCACTATGATAAAAAAAAAATACAAAGAATCCCACCTCCCTCAAAACTGTGTTTTTTCTGCTTCTGGGAAGATGATTTACAATTTTAATGAACTTTTTGTAATTTTCAGTATCTTTAGGGTAGTGAAGACTCTTTGAGCTTATAGATATTTACTTGAAAGTAAGCTCAGCCGGGTGACAGAATTCTGAATTCACAAGGAAACAATGTGGATTCTTTTTCTACTTTGATCAAAGGAAGAATTAGTAAGATGACTATTAATGCTTCCTCTCCCTCTGGGAGAAATTGGAACATTCATAGAATCATGGATTCATAGAATCAGAGTTAGAAGGTCATTAGAGGCCAGTCTCCTCACTTTACAGATGAGGAACCTGCGACTAAGCGAATTTTCGTGACTATCCCTGTATCACACAGGGAGTGAGTCTAAGAGTTGGGATTCCAACCCAAGCCCTTTGGATAACAAAGCTGACACTCTTTTCATAGTTTCTTAATACTCTAGCATACTGCTAAATGGGGCAGCTAGGTAGCATAGTGGATAGAGTGCCAAGTCTGGAGTCAGGACTTTGTGAATTCAAATCTGGCCTCAGACACTTATGTAAAGCCAATCACGATCTGCTCTCCTACAGATTGATTCTGTGAATAACTTTAAGGCTCTAATAGCATAGTATAGAAAATTCTTTATTTATTCAGCAATAAACTAAAGCAAAACATTCAAGAAACTAAAGCACAACATTCACAACAATATAACATAATAACTTTTTTACTAAGGTGGCCACATAGTCTTAAATTAAACATATCATTCAGTAAGTCACCATCTCCTCAATCAATATAGAGGACCCAAGTAAAGTCTTTTTTTATCTTGACTGAAGGCTGGCTTCCAATCATCCTTAAAGCCAATCATATTAAAGGATAGCAGAAAGTACAAACACCATCCACCCCTGGCTCATAGTAAGTTACAATCTCATCAGTCACTACAGTGTACCCAAGTAAAGTCTTCTTTCACCTTAACTTGAGGCTGACTTCCAAACCACACAGGCTCCTCTTCCAAGGGCTGACCTGCTCCCAGCTCTTGCCTAGATCCACCCAATTCTTGCTTGGATTCACAGGTAGGCAGTTCTCCCAGCTCTTGCCTAGATTCACATGATTCTTATCTGAAATCGCTCTAGGTAGGTCTCTGCTCCTGGTATCTCAGCTTACTGCTCCACTCCAAGCTCTTCAAAGTTTCTAGGAAGACAAAGCTTAACAAAGTTACAACAGTATTTACACACATTTCCAGCACTATCATCGCAATTCACATTCTGTCTGACAAAGTAACACAAACCAACAGACAAGGCTTCTGTCTGAGAAATCAAACACAAATCAGCAGTAAAGTTCCAGGATTTCTGTAGGCAGCAGTAAAGTCCTTTTTTAGGACTTCTGTATCAGCAGTAAAGTCCACTTTCAGGATTTCTGTCTAAAAACAACAGACAGGATGCTTTTGTTGGACAGACCAACAGTGCTATAAAATGCGCAAATCACAAGCATTCTCCCTCTGTTCTTCTTGGTTCCAGCTTGTGCTCAAGCTTTTCTCTTCTCTGCTCCTTCCTATTCCACCTGTCCTGTTTCACCCTTCCTGTTATGCTCTTTCAGCAAGCTCCTTCAACCATGGGCTCCATGTGATGACACCTTAGGCCTCTTAAGGGCAGGGAAGGTCTCCAAACTCCCTTAAGAGTAATACACGTATACTTTTTCCAACAAAGACTTGATATCAAAGATGAGGCTCAAAGGCTCTTGAATAGCTGAAACAAGCAGCAAAGTACTACTTTGATTACCATCACAACTTACTAACTGCATGACCCTGGGAGAGTTGCTTAATCCCCTTTGCCTCCATTTTCTCATCTGTAAAATGACCTGGAGAAGGAAATGGCAAAACACTGCAGTATCTTTGAAAAGAAAACTCCACATGGGTTTGCAGAGGTGGGAAGAACTACAAACAACTGAACAACAACAACAACAAATGCAGTCAAATCCAAATATGATACCTGTTGTTGTGATCCAAAAGGTTGAGTCAACTGAATGAGAGGAAGAGCCAGAACAGTCCTTAAAGTTAGGGTGAAAGCTGGAGTAATGATCTGTTAGATCTATGGACATTGTACAGGACTTAGAGAAAAGAGCACCAATAAGCTGCTACCAATCTTGCATGTTTTCAAAATATGCAGAGGACTCCAAACTTCTTTGTGCTCTACCTTGAGTGTGGTGGCAACCATGTCAGAGGACCATTAAGAAAGGAAAAAAGAGAGAATGAGCAGACTAGAGGAAGTGAAGAGTAACCTAATGCTGTAAGCATTTTTTTTCACTCCATAAGTGCTATTAAAAAGACTGAGACTGGTCTTAAATGCTGACTTCCCTTAATGGAGAAAGTATGAAATTACAAAATAACCAATCTAATCACACCTTAATCTTGTTAAATTGAAACACTGTAATCTACATTCGAATTTCACGTATGGTCAGTCTTGCAAGAGCTATGTGTAGGAGCCAGTGTACTAGTTGGAATATTAAATAAGGAGTCATAGATCACCAAAGTCCATGCAGCTCTTTATGTGAGAGATTCCCCAGGGAAGGAAAAAATAAGGCAACAAAACAGCACAACTTTTGAAAAGTTTTATTGAAAAAAAATCCAGTGCCAGAAGCTTGCTACTTATGAACAATTCCATCATAAAGAAAACCAGGGTTTATTTCAGATGAAAGTAGAAATAATCTGGTGAGAAAATAGATTTTTGTACCACCTTTCCAATTAATAGGGCAATCTACTAACAGAAGTGATTATACATATATATATGTGTATGTATGTCTGTATGCATTTTTTTACATCATGGGCTCCATGTACATGTAGATTAAGGAATTCTCATGCTTTATGTGTCCTCTGATCAGTAGAACAAAGATATTCAGGGCATATTTTTATTAGTAGTAGGCCCATAAAGGCAAAAGGAAGGGGGGACAGCAGAGGATAAGATGGATAAATAATGTCATGGAAACAAGGAACTTGATCTTGGACAGACTTTGAAAAATAGTAGAAGACAGAAGGGCCTGGCATGCTATAGTCCAAGGGGTCACAAAGAATTGGACATAACTGAACAGCTGAACAATAACTAAGGTCCATGAAACATATCCTATGATGTACCGTAATCTGAAAACAACCCAAAGTTTTGGCTCAGAGAATAAATAGTAAAGTCACAAATGAGTCCTGCAGATACTTCATATGTACCTGCTCTGGGACAGTCATTACACTTGACTTGGAAAGGACTTTCATGGTCACCACTTCGAACCCGTCTGTGTGATTCAGGGCACAGTAGAAAAAATATTGAATTTGGAGGCAGAAGATTATTTTAGAGTTAGAGAAGCAGAGATCAGTTCTCTGCTCTGCCACCCACCTGTGGGACATCAGGAAAGTCCTCTTTGTGCCTCAGTTTTCTCATCTGTAAAATGAAGGGACTAAATGACTTCTAAGATCCTTTCCAGCTCTAAATTTATGATTCTGTAATTAAAGAATTGCCATATAGGGAGACCATCAAAATTGATTCTGAATTTGTCAGGCACAAGTCTTTGAAATGATTATGGATTTCTTCCTGGTATAATGAAAATCTACTTTAAATCCACATATCCTTTATCAGATGAAAAATCTTTCCTCAAATTAAAAGCTCACAAAGCTTGATTTTATCCAAGGGGTTAATGACCAGTTTATGTATTATCCAGGAGCTTATTTCTCCCCCTAGTTTCTTTTTCCCTTCCACTGCTTGCCATGTTACTGCTTTTTTAGCACCCTCCCCAGAGAGTGGCTACAGTTAATTTTAAGTCTTTTTTTTTCTTTTCTCCTTGGGAATGTCTGTTCATAGTAGCCATAGGCTATACCCTACACTATAGAAATTAAAGAGAAGATTTGGCTATTTCAATCATCCAGTCACCCTTTTGCTACTCAGCAATTCACTTGCCTCTAGCATATTTGGCTGTATCTAAAATAAAACAAACCTATTTTGGAAGTTTCAGTAGAGAAAGCCACTGAAGGCAAGTTCTCTAGAGATTTGGAGGCAAAGGAAGACAAGGCAGAGGAATAGTCTACAAATTTACAGAGAAAGTTGTTCATAGCACACCCCTCTTCTGTGGATTTTCAGATTGCCAGAAAGTTATTTATTACTTCCCCCAAATGTGCAGTTACCACCATTTGTGAAGGTATAGGCACTCAGGTTTGCCCATGAGAACCACCCTTTTCGTCTCAGAAAATTATGATAGCAGGACCATCCTGTATAAATCAAACTCGTTATCCCATGCCTCTCCCCTGCCTCCCCCAAATCTATTCCTCCTTTTAATTTTGCTATTTGTGTCAATGGATTAACCATTCTTCTGCCTTCAAAATATCTGTGTTATCTTTGATTCTTCTGTCACTTTTCATGTGACCACTTCCCAAATGCTACTGTTCAAATCCCTCTTCTTTGCTTCTGCCTTAGAGGTGCTCATGACACCTGACTTTGGTAATTGTCTCTGAAGAAATCTCCACTTTCCTCCATCTCCCCTTCCCTGGCTAGGTTTCTCCAAATGTTCTTCATACCACTTTCAAATGTTGTTAGGTATCAAATAATCAACTAATCACTAGATATTTATTAATCACCATCTATGTACCAGGTATTGTCCTCGAGTCTGGGGGTGCAAATAAAAAGAATGAAACAAACCCCCATTAAAAGGAACTTATGTTCTAAGGGAAAGAGACAAGTGCCTATGTAAGTATACACAGAATAAATATAAAGTGAATACATACAAACATACTCAGAGAAGATAAATATAAGGAAAAAAGTCGGTAGAAGTTGAAGGGACTGAAAAAGGCTTTAGGTAGAAGATGTTGTTTAAGCTATCTCATCATTATCTTCTGAAAATCTTTCAGTGGGTTTCTAATGCCTATGAAGTGTGGTTTCAGATGCTTTTGTTCTAACGTTCAAGACCTGACACAGAATAACTTCATTCTTCTTCTCTAGCTTTACATCAGACTCTTAAGAGGACAAGGCCCTGAAATTGTCATCAGAGAACCTAGGTTATGATTCTAGCTCTAATATGTATAACTTTCAGCAAATAGCATGACCTCTTTAGTCCCAGGTTTCCTCATCAGTAAAATGAAGGGGTAGGAGCAGATGGTTTTTAGGGATCTTTGGACCCTTTCCATTCTAAATCCTATATAAACTGATTTCTTTCAGTGTATACTAAACTCCAATAAAACTGGACTATTCATCAAGCATCATTCATGTTATGAAATTGTCCACCTCTGGGCCTTTTTACTTTTCAATAAATTAGCTAATATTTATTAAGTGTTCAGCATATTCCATTCCTGGATTCAGCATGGTATTGGATTATTTCATTTGTGTCTAAAATGTTTGATTTTTTTAAGAGTGCCTAATTCTGTGTGTGTGTGTGTGTGTGTGTGTGTGTGTGTGTGTGAGTGTGTTTGGGTTTTGTTTTACATGGTTCTTACATAATACTTTTTTATTGACTGACTTTATTGTTGGTGCCTGCTAATGAATAAGTTGTGAAATTTATATAAAATTGTAATTTTTAAGAATTAAAATTCTTTGGAAAAATCAGGGAAAAAAATGCCTGCATTGTACTAAAAGCTGGGGATAAAAACAAAAACTAAAAAAAAAAAACAAAAAAACAAAAAAACCACAACCAAACAAAAAATCCTACCAAATTTCCTCTTTCCTCTTTCTCAGCATTATAAATTTGTTTCCTGATTCTATTAGTCTTCTAACTAATATGCTACTCTTTCCATGAAGTGTTTTTTTTACTCCATCAATCAGAATCTTGCTAATATACTGAGTATTATTTTATGGTTTTTGTTGTTGTTCAGTCATTCAGTCATGTCTGGCCCTTTATGATCTTGTGGACCACAGCACATCAAGTACTGTCCATGGGATTTTCTTGGCAAAGACACTGGAGTGGTTTTCCATTTCTTTCTCCAATATATTAAGGCAAACAGAGGTTAACTGACTTGCCTAGCATTACACAGCTTATTAGTATCTACATTTGAACTCAGGTCTTTCTGACTCCAGGCCTAGAGCTCTGTCCATCTAGCTACTTCTGTTTTATAGTATTCCCCCTACTCTCCTGCCAAAAAAAAAAAAAAAAGGCAGTGTGGTTTAGATGAGAGTGCTGGATTGAAATTAGGAGAGAAGGGGGTTCAGTTTTGCCTTTTAACACTTACCACCAACATGGCCACTTAATGTCTCTGAGCTTTGTTTTTGTCATTTGCAAAATAGACATAATGATTGCTGTAGTATCTGTCACTCAGGGTGAAAGAATCAAAGAAGGTATTTCATGTTAAACCATTTTAAAATGGGGGCTGTGAGTGGGGTTTGTGCCTGTGATGTTACTTCTATGCCGAATTGTCAGTGAGGAAACTCCTTCTACCAATACAGATCAATAACTCTTCTGCAGCGTATAGTCTTAGAGGGTTGCCTGGGGGACGGGAAGGGGCAATGAAAAAGGAATTGACGTTCCCAGGATCACATAAACAATATGTGCCAGAAGTGGGTTTTAAAAGTAGGTCTCCTTGACTTCACCACTGATTTCTTATCTTCCATACCAGAAGTCTCAGAGTCAAACATGACCTGATCCTTCCCTTCCTTCTCCTCCTCCTACCCCTCAGTATTGGGGCAACAACACTCTGGAGGCCTATCTGAACTAGATTAAAAGGCAATTGAGAAATATTTTACAAAATAAATAAAAATATAATAGAAAATAGATAATATTAATATGTGGTTTTCTAAATCAGTATGTAGCTAGCAGGGATCTTCATGTGTGGTTTAGTGCCCCCATTTCTAGTTGAGTTTGACACTATTGTTCTACATCATCTTAAGTGCTATATAAATATTAGCTATTATTATTATTTGTGTGTGTGTATATATATAGGAGTGCAAGTCCAGTGCTCTCATCCTAGCTCTGGCACTATTGAGCTCTTTGAATTTAGGCAAGCTCTTCTCTCTGTATTTTAATATGAGGAGGTTGGAGTAAATGAACTCTAAGACCTTCTAGTTCTAACATTCAGTGTTTTAATAAGATGCTTTATATGTAGATGAGAGCACTGTGAATCCACACTCTGCACTGTTGTAAAAATAAACTTCCTGAGCTATCATACTGATCACATCTCTCTCCTGCTCAATAAACAAACAAATAAATGAGCAAATAAGCAAATAGATAAAAAAATTTAAAAAAACCCATATCCTAAGACCAAACAGAAACTTGAGTAACTCACTATTATCTCTAAGATAAGATATATATTCAGTCAGACATATAAAGGTATCTAACCTATTTGTTAGGTTTTCAACATTATATGTTAAGTATTATTTTCTTTCATGTAAATTGAACTAGATTGTCTCCTGTACTTGATCTTCCAACTCATGCCTCTATTCATTTCCACAAACCATTCTCAGAAATCCCAGAACTGCACTCCTGCCTCTCAAAATCCATTTCTTATTTCAAAACCCAAGGAAAATAACAGTGCTGCTATGATCCTCCCATTGGTCAGAGCCCTTTCCCTCTTCAAAGGACCCTTTACATATCTATGTACCCATTGAATCCCTCTAGTAGAATGGTAAGCCACTTGAGGACAAGTACTATTTCATTTTTCTTTGTTATATCCTATGTTTCACACATGTTAGGCATTTGATAGATGCTTACTGAATTAAATTTAATTGAACTGAACTAGAAGAGTTATGCTGGGTTTTTTTTTTGATTGAAAGAATGTTTTTTAATATTCTTAGCATTGTACTTAGTAGTTAAAATATCCTATCCTGTTATTTGTGAGCTTAGAAAAATTAAGTTAATTTACTATAAGCACATTTTAATTGTTTAGAATTATAGGGTAAGCATTCCAGAAAGAATAATTCCTTTCAGATTTGAATCAAATCCTTTTTAAAGAAGGATTTTATTAACTGATAATTAATTTAAAGACAAAATACTATTCTTCTTGTTTAGTAAATTAATATCAACATTCTATCATAAAACTGGAGTTTTGATTTAATTTGTGGACTTTATCAGGGAGAGGAAACATGCTTGTGGTATTTTTGATGTCATTTGGATATGTTCTTTTTGGGTAGACAGACAGACAGACTCATTAGAAGAGTGTAAAATTAGCTCTGTCCATCCATGCTATGCTTGTTAGCAAGTCATGAATACACTGATAATTAGCCTCCTCTTACTTGTCATACATACCCCCTCAAAAAATGCCTCAGAGAATTTGTGAATCATGACCTAAAGATTTTCTCTCTATGAAGAATTAATGTCATGAAAATTTCAATTATGTATGAAATAAACACATAGTTTTATATTATTCTCATATTTTCATGTGGAATCTTACAATGGAAAGAGCTCCTAAAATATATTTATAATACATGTGAGTTGGGGAGAGTCTCTTGAGTGTTACTTCTTGGAATCTTTATTTTCTTATGAGTAAAAGCAATGCAATTAACTTGATGAAAAATCTGGAAATGTTTTGTAACTGTTGTTTGAGAGAGATCTACAACTAAAATTTTAGTTAGAATTTGGTAAATCTAAAGGGATGCCCAAGAACTCAGTGGCTCTCAATGATCTCACCTTGGGATGTAGTGGAAAGGGTAGTTAATCTGGAATCAGAGGACCTGAAGTTTAATCCCAACTCTTATCACTTATTCTCTTGTTTACCTTGGGCAAGCCCTTTAAGCTTTTCCCTTCAGTTTTCTTATCTGTAAGATTCAGGGGTTGGATTGGATGACCTCTAAGTTTCCTTCAAGTTATCTATCTGTGACCTTTCTGGAGCTTTTACAATGTAGAATGGAAAGGGCCTTAGAGCAAGGGACAGTGGAAAATGGTTAAAATTCTAGGTTCTGAGGAGACTGGGCCTGGAGGATCTCTTGAGCTCAGGATTTCTGTGCTACAATGTGCCATACTGACTGAGTACACAAAGTTCAGCATTAATAAAATTTCTCAGATGAGGTGATCCAGCCAAAGTTGGAGCAGATCAAAGTTCCTGTCCAGATCAGTACTAGTATTGAGCCCAGCAGTGGTCCTATCTGGGTAAAATAGAGAGACCCACTCTTTAAAAACAAAACAAATTTTAAAAAAAGCCTTAGAGAGCATCTTATGGAATACCTTCATTTTACAGATGAAGAAACTGAGAGCCAAGACAGCAAAGTGACAGGTCGCAGATATAGTAAAGCAGAGCCAATGTGAAAGCCAGCCTAGCTTGGAATTATTAGAATTCCAGATTTATTGCTCTGGCTTCTGCACATCACTGCTCTAAAAAGCCACCCTTGCATTTGTCTGTCGAGTCTACACTTCTCAGAAAAAAAAAAATTAAAGAGATTTTGAACACTAACATGGCTATTCCTCAGATCAGTGAGCATCTATATTTAAAGCACAGGGTTTTGTTTTAGCGATCATTGTGTTCAAGAGCCTCATTTCAGAAAGCAAGAAAACAAGACCCACAGAGGTTAAGATTTGTGTTAGGTTAGACAAGCTTAGGAAGTAGGAAAGCCAGGATCTGAACCCAGCTCCTCCGATGTCAGTTCCACACCTCCCCACTATCGTCTTTCTCTGTGATTCTGGGTTTGTCATAAATAACAGATAGGACTTGCACCACTTCTTCACATTTAGGCAAATGCATCCCAATCTCAGGATTCAGAACTTAAGAGGTTTTTAAAAATGATTTAGAGATGTTTTAATAGGAATTCTACAAATTATTATATCAACTAATGGTAGAGTCAAGCAGTTGAAATATAACTTTTAAAAAAATCTCGGTCCTGATAGTCTCACGTTCCTAGGAGTATCTCAGGTTGTCTCAAGGGACTGTGGTGAATGTAACTAGTAACGAATGAATAAATTCACTTGAGAAATCTGCATATTGCAAATACTTTTCTTTTAGGATAAGAACAAGGTGTAAAATTCAAAGGATGATGTTAGTTTGTCACTTACAAAAAAGTCGGGAATCTCTGCTTTAGATTAACACCTTGAACAAGTGGGAGGAAATAGGTAGTAATTGCAGACTGAGGGCAGCTGAACATGTGGGTGCTTTGGGTATTTACTCATCAGACCAGACTGTAGCAGGCTTAATCAGGGAAAATCAATCTGCCTGTTTTTTTAGTGGAGGTATAAACAGTCTGACGGCGAAAGTTTTATAGGTGTTAGGAAAAATCTTAAACCAACCCAGAAGTTAGGTGTAGCTGTATTTTCCTTAGCTTATGTTGGAGGTCTCAGCTGTCTAAACCAAGCCCTCAGCTAGGGGGAAATATCATTTGTCTAAAAATCAGTTATCGTTATATCACTATTCTGAACAGAAACATTGTCAATGGCTCCCAGATGCCTAAAGGATAAAGTCCAAACACCTTATGTTGACATCTGAGACTCTTATTCACAATCTTGCCTAGTCCTGCTTCTTTTTGTTAACATTATTTCCCAAATTGCTTCTACTTGAATACTTTATTGGAGCCTAACTAATCTACTTATCACTCCCTAAAAATGCTTGATACCCTTCTCTCTGCTTATAGACATATTGACCATCCTTCAAGACCTAGCTGAAATTTTTCTTCCATAAAACCTTCCCAGTCCACTTTAGCCTGCAGTGATCTCTTCAAAAGAATTCTTAATACCATTGGATATGCCACGGAACCATATACTGCACTATCTTTTCTTCTCTTGTGTATTTATTATTATTCAACTGTTGTCTCATCTAATGTTTCATGTCCTTCCACATTGTCTCTCTAAGTAAGTCTTAATGTATGTTGGGCTATTTCTTATACTTCTGTCTTGAGCAGTATCTTGCAAAGACTCTTGCACTTCGGATCATAGATCTATCTGAGCTAGAAAATATAAATCTCAGAAGTTATCTTGTCTGACCCCTTCTGCCTATAGATTCAGAAGCTGAGGCCTCCATAGGTTAAATGGACTTGGTCAAGGTTCCACAGGAAGTAACTGTCAGAGGTGGGATTTGAAGCTGGGTCCACCGACTGCTGAACTAGTGCTATTTTCTCTGTCCCATATTGCAGTTATTTGGTAAATATTTGTGAATATCCTTCACTTAGCTTTGAAAATTATGCCCGTTGCTTAGCAATCAAGTACTTTACTAGTCATAAATACCTTAGTGTTTGGGAATAAAAGGTGTGAGATGCAGCCTACAGCACTGGGTGGAATTCTGATCTTAGAGTCAGAAGACCTGCTTCTTTCACTCACTGGAAATGTGTCATGGGTTCATAGCTTCTAGGAGTCCTCACTATCATCGAGTCCAGTCCCCATATACGAAGGGAGCACTCTGGGCTCAAAGTCAGGAAGATCTGAGTTCAAATCGGTTTCAGATACTTACTAGCTCTGTGACTCTAGGCAAGTCACTTAACCTCTTTGCCTCAGTTTCCTCATATGTAAAATGAGCTGGAGAAGAAAATGGTAAACCATTCCAGCATCTTTGCCAAGAAAAACGCAAAACAGGGTCACAAAGAATCAGACATGACTGAAACAACTGACTAGCAACTTATATGCAAGTTTAGAAAACTAAATCTGGAGAGGTTAAACAATTTATCTTGAGGTCACACTAACTGGCCCTGTTGGGACTTGAACCTGACTACAAACCCAGTGTTCTCTTCCATTGAACTACATTGCCTCGTTTGGACAAATAACCTAATCTCCATCATCCTTATTTTCCTCATCTGTAAAATGGGAATTATCATACTTGCACTACTTCCTTCACAAAGTTATATGAGGATTAAATAAAATACTGTAAAGAACTCAGTGGGCATAAATAGCTATCTGAATGCCAATTATTATGCCAGTGTGAATAGAGGTATTATAATGCTGGGAAGTAGCATTGGTTTTGTGGTTAGAAGTTATTGTTCCTTCATTTCTCTCATGTCCAACTCTTTGTGACCTCATTTGGGGTTTTCTTGGCAAAGATACTGGAGTGATTTGCCATTTCTTCATTTTACAGATGAGGAAACTGAGGCAAACAGGGTTAAGTGACTTGCCCAGGAAACACAGTTAGAAAATATCTGAGGCCACATTTGAGCTCTGGTCTTCCTGACTCCAGGCCTGGCACTCTATCTATTATGCCACCAATCTGTGTACAAATCCTGTGCCTGCAACCTGTGTGACTTTGGTTCATCTCTCTGGGTTTTGCTTTCCTCTTCTGTAAAATTGGGGCAAAGGTAGGACTAGAAGACTCCTGAGGTTCCTTTCTTTTTTATCTCTAAGGTTTTATGAAATTACAATGGGGAAGATTATGCTAAAATCGTTGGAAATACGAATGTTTCTAGTGGCTATCATAAAGCTATATTTTACGGAAATAAATCCCAGTAATGATTTGCATCACCCATTTGCCCCTGTGCTCTGCACCATGGAGACTAGGTTGATGAGAGAGACTGGAGAATGCTTTATTCCATGTGCCTGCACCACAGTTGTCTCTTCCCAGACTGGTAACTCAAAAGCAAAGGAGGCTTGTCTCTGTGATTTAGCTTTTATCTAGTGCCTAGCACAATACCTTGCACATAAGGGCATTCATCACCATGTCATTAAAAAAACATATACCAGGCCCTTGCTTGAGCATCACCACCGTGCTGGCAACCATGCATTGTTAATAAGACCTTGTTCCTGCTCTTTAGGACCTTGTGGTTTACAACAAACAACCTTGACTCTGACACTCACACTCACACACAGAAAGATGTGTGTGTTTTAAAAAAGAGAGACAACACTATGTAGTCAGTCATGCAAATATCAAATGGGAGGAGCTTCTGTTAGATTACTTACATAAAACCTGATTTTTCTTCTTCTTAGGCAAGAGGATAAGCTCTCATAAAGACATGTCAGGATGCCTTAGGAGTGCTTTTATGAGGTTAGAAAAATATATTTCCCTTAATCTCTCTCCTGGTCCAGGATGTAATGACTGTTACCATACATCACCATTTATTACATGACTGATCATTCTCACAAAGTGAGGCGTTGTGACCATGACTTCTAGGAGCACAGTAGCAGCATTTTCTGTGTTCCTTTGTTCAGACATTAGCTGTGCATTTTTATCTATCTGAGCAAGTGACAATTCAGGGCAGAAGAATTTCTCCTGGGTCTTTTGGGGGCATGTGTGCAATAGGTAGAGGGGTTAGGTCAAAGGATGGTCTCTTCCTTTCTCATAATAGGTATTCAATATATATTTGTTGAACTACTAATTTATTTTACATTATTAGTTCTTAGAGCGTAGGTTCTTAGAGTTAGAAGGGAAAAAACAGTGGTCACCTAGTACAAGTCTTCAATTTTACAGGTGGGGTGTATATCAAGGCCACACATAGTAAGGGGAGAAGTCAGGATTTGAATCAAGGTTCTCTGACTCTAAATTGAGCACTCATTTCACTCCACTGCCTCATAGGTTCCTGCTAGTTTACTTTAAAAAGTATAGTTACTTATGTTATTGTATAGGCCAGCAGTTTGGTATTCATAACTCTGAGGCTTGGGACATGATATGGCCTTTTAAGAAACTACCTAGTATACCATAATACAGATAGGGAAATTTCCTCTTTTACTTTGATATGGCTGCCTTCCTAAAAATAAAGTTTCTGCTTTCTTTCTCTCTACTTTACCAGGATGAGTGGCGAGAATACTGATGAAGCCTTACTCATTTCATTTTGGGAGCTTGCACTGGGATAAGTGTTTTGGATTGTATGTGGGGGCAGGGGCAAGGGGTCTTAGGTTAGCTTGGTTACTTGGGTGAATAATTGGAGGACTCCTCTAGGTACTGAGTTATCTAACATAGTTCATGATGTCTTTGTAAAACTGAACAAACTTTGGACACTACAGGAGCTGCAGATGATTATTATGACCAAGAGCATGTCTGAACCTTGGTTTTTTTTCTGTGTACATCATACATGTCTGCTGAAGTTAATGAAGGGAAAGTGAAGACTTGCTATTTATCATTTTAATACAGTTTTGAGTTTCCCAAGAGAGAATTTCTCGTTTGTCTCAAGGTGATTTTTTTGTGTGTGGTGTACTTAAGTTGTCCGAATGATAAATAGTGCCCTAGGTAAGTTGCAGGCTGTATATGTAAGAAAAAGTAATATTGCATTTGAAAGTTTTCAGATAAAGTAGAATCCAATTTTGCTTTGAAAAGCTATGATGAATGTTAACCACTTTTGGGCTGAAATTCATTTCAAACTTATCTTAATGTTTTGTAATGATCCAAACATATATTTTTTTAAAAATTAAAGCATATAATAATCCTGAAAGATTTTCTTATTACCAGTGTTTTAGGAAGAGGTTCATTCTTTGTTTACTCTTCCCTTCCCCACCCCCTTGAAATACAAACACCACCAAGTGTACCCCATGTGAGCTCTCCTTAGCTATCTTCTTAAATAGATCTCTGAGGCAAAGACAGTACTTACTCTGGTTTCTTGACAATGAAACAATACCTATGTAATTCAAAGAGACAGAATTAGAAATATACACTAAATGCAAAAAGTCTAAACACCCACAAAAAAAAATGATGATCATTAGGGTTTATGGAGATTGTGTTTGTTCTTATTCATTTATTCCAATGACTTGTCCTCAGCCATTTGAAGCAAGAACCACTTCAAACTCAGTTGGTTTCTGGTACTAATCAAAGTTCTGGGTTCCTTTCTACCATTTTGACACATACTAGGCTAGTGGTTCTTTAACATGAAAGAATGAATGAGAAACAGTAAGAGGAAACAAGTAGGAAAAGAGAGACAGTCAGTGATGTCAAGGACTTCACTCTGACTAAGGAAAATAACACAGAGTTCAGCTATAAGAAGGATGGTTTAGGTGGATCATATGACAGCACCTGTGGGTCCAGAAGGCACAGAAGCAGGGCAGATGGCAAGTGAAATCAAGACAAATGTTGTACAATGTACATAACACATTGTTTTCATTTTTAAAAATAGTTTTAGACAGACATTTTTAAAAAATAATGAATGCCTCTATCTCAGTAACATAACTATTCAAAATACATTTAAACAGATTAAATATAACAGAAGATTGTTGTTGTTATTCAGTCATACCCGACCCTTCATAACCCCAATTGGGGTTTTCTTGACAAATATAATGGAATGATTTACCATTTCCTTCTCTAGCTCATTTTACAGATGGGGAAACTGAGGCAAGCATGACTTGCCCAGGGTCACACAGCTGGTGTTTGAAGCTGGATTTGAACTCATGAAGATGAGTCCTCCTGATTCCAAGCCCAGTACTTTACCCACTGTGCCACCTATATGCTTACTTAAAATGTTTTGTGCTTATCATTTTGTTTTGATATACCAGAATCAACCACAAATTGATTTGAATGAACAACTTGATGCAATTTAATGGTGTACTAAATCTAGTTAAATCATAAAATCCTTCAGAAGGTTTCTCAGAATAAAGAGATGGAAAATTCTAGGCAAGGACGTTAAAACAGGCATTCAGTTAATTATTGAAACTAGATATAAAACCCACTTTGGTCTTATATGTTAATCTTAACCAACAACTTGTTAGGAGAATTTGGTTCCCTTTGGGTTTAAAGAGAAAGTCAGTCAAGAAGGTCATTATCATGATTTGTGTAAAGAGCTATGTTGTAACTACATGGAATGCAATTAGCAAAGTGTTAAATATAACACAGTACCTTAGAAAATAAATTAAAGAGTAGGGGTCAGGCTATTCATGTGAGTTGTGTTGAAATATCTTGCATAGTACAGGACTGATATATTTACTTTCTTATATTTTGAGGTGAAAGGTAGTTTAAAGGTCATCTACCATCCTCTTCTACTCTTCTCCCCACCTTTTCTTTTAATTAGGAAATTAAGAGGAACGAGGTTAAGTGACTCATATTAGGTCAAATAGCAAAATGTAGTAGAGCTGAAACTTGAACTGAGGACCTTTGGCACCATATCCAAAAGGAAGTTCCCATTTCCACTGTACCATGCTGCCTCTCAAAATTAAATTCTCCATCTCCTAATTACAAGTCTAGCTGTAACATTTTTGAATTTACTTTTTCTAATTTTACCCCTGATTTCATTGTAAAAGATTCTAGTTTATTCCCATTATATATAGTGGTAGCTCTTAGCTTTAAATATAAGCCATTTGTCTTAAGGAAAGTGCCATTTGTTCCCATGTTTTATAGTGTTTTGAAAAAAAAAATTATTAATTTCTTTTTTTTACATCACCACAGTATCTCCCAGCAGCCCTCTATCTTTCCTTCCTAGAGGGTATCCTATCTAACAAACAAGTTTTAGAGACCAAAAAAAAATAATTAAAAAGAAGAGGAAAATAGAATAAAAGTCTGGAAATATGCTCAATGCCCAATATTTGTGGACCTCCCATTTCTACAAAGACATGAGATATATATGTCTTTTCATATTGTCTTTGGAGCCATACTTGTTCTTAAGTTTGCAATATTCACTTGAGGTTTTGTCCCCCCGCCATGATTTTTTTGTTCGCATTGTTCTGATCATTGTATATATTGTTTTATTGTCTCTGCTGACTTTACTCTGCATCAGTTTGTGCAAATGTTTTTGTGGGGTTTTTTTTTTTTTTGCTTTGGTGTATCCATCATTTATCATGTCTTACAACATAATAATATTCTATTACTTTCTTGTACACACTTTCTTTATCCATTTCCCAACTGATAGGCATCTAGTTTGTTTCCAATCCTTTACTGAAACAAAAACTAGTTTCTGTGGTATATATAGGAGCTTTCTTCTTAGCAATAGCCTTCTTGTTGTTTAAGCCTAGTAATGAAATTTCTGGCTCATAGAGTATAGATATTTTAATTGTTCTATTTGTATAATTCCAAATTGCTTTTCAAAAGGGTCATACTCATTCACAGCTTCACCTATAGCACATTAGGGTACCTAACTTTCCATAGTTCCTCCAACATTGATTGTCTCCATTTTGTGTCATTTTTGCCAATTTCCAGGGTGCAAAGTGAGACCACAGGATTGCTTTGATTTGTGTTTTACTTATTATTATTTTGGATTGTTATTGATAATAATTTGCAATTCTTCTTTTGTCTACTCCTCTTTTGGTGAAAATGCCTCTGAAATAAAAAAAGTAATTTAGTGACATTTAATGTTTATAATTTTAATCTTGGCCATGAGTATTGTTCATATTCTCACTGAACCACCTACGAACATAGAGATGTTTTAAGTACTGAGAATTATGCAACTAAAATCTCAGAGGAGTCTATGTTTCAGGTGATGCAAAAAAGGTAAAAGGAAATATTTATGGTTGGCATAAGTAGATGGCAGCATATTATATATATGCAAGTAGTTCAAAATATATCACTGGTAATTTTTTTAAATTGTCAACAAGCATTTTTTTCTTCATGCTCTCACCACCCCCTTCCTGTGGAAAAAAAAAGGAAAAACAAAACCCTTGTTACAAATATGCATGTAGTACCCATAGTGGTTGTGTCAGATGCCATGTGTTTTATTCTGCATATAAGTCTAACCTCTCAGCAGGAAGTAGTAGCATTCTTCATCACTGGTCCTTGTGTTGGGGCACTAAGGGAAAAATGTGTTTCCTGTTTTGAGAAGGGGTATTGGAGGATCATTAGGATTAGAATAGTACATATTCCCAGTGTTTGTTAATGACTTTAAATATGATATGAAGGATTCTGCAGAACCAGAAAGGAAGCTGAAGATACGAAAATAGCTTGCTCACAAGGGCAGTTAAGGAAGAAAAAAAAACTTTATTAACTTTGTCAGGGTAGCAGTCAGGTATTTTTAATTAAATTAAAATCTCAGTGCACTTATTAGAAAAAAGTTCACTAGGTCCTCATTGTTCCTTTTGAGAAGAATTCAGTGATTGAGAACATCCCCCTCACATTGTGTATGCTAGTCCTATTAATACTAATGAGAATCAGGCAATCCTACGAGTAGGTCTTATAGCATTTAGAACTATATACTTGTAATTTTGTGATTACAGTTACAAATTAGAAGGTATAAAAATTTAATCTGGAGGAAATTTAACAATACTCTTCCAGCCCATCAGGTAAGCAAGTGGGACGATTAATTAAAGGCTGCATTCCTGAAATGTGTACAGTTTCTTTCATTGAAAAAAATAATACAAGTAACAAGTTGATGGTGGAAAGGGAGATAAACTTAGGAACTCCCCAGTAATGGGGAAGTTCTGGGATGATGCCCTGAAGAAGGCCTGGACCCATAGAATGACTTCAGGGCATTTTACATTTGTCTTAAAATTTTAAATCTTTCTTTCTCTCATAAGATGTCTAGATTTTTCCTATAGCTTTATTGAAGCAACTCAAGAACAAGGTAGAAGAAGTGATTTTCACATCTTCTCCGGGTCTGCTTAGTCTATTACTATGTTTTAGCGCACTTTCCCAGTGGGTAAGTATGGAGTGTTAGCGCAGACAACAGAGTTAAGCCGGAATGTCCTGCAGAGATTCACTATCACAAAGGGTAATACTACTTTATCGATCCCTTCCATACTGTCTCCCACCGTTGTGTTAAGCCTGTGGCGAGTACAACCTTTACACAACAAGATCTGGAGATATGACTTACTTTCTAACTTGAATGCTGACTTAAAAAAAATGGATAAAAGTGTATTTTGTAGGCATGGTGTACTGTTGGCATTTCAGAGCGTAAATGATAAAAAAAAAATCAAAGTATATCAGTAGAGAAAAAGTCACATTGAGGCATGCACATACAAGTGTAGAATACAGTCATTTTTTCATTTAAAACACAACCAGTTACATGATATTGAGGACTCAGGTTTATTTCTAATCCATCAACTCTCTGGTTACTTTTGGAAAAGACAGCACTGTCAGCACAATTTTTAAAGACTTTATGCTTATTTAGCCTGTGCCACTATGAACAGAGACACTTGTGCTAAAGACATTAACAGCAGTTCAGTAACAATTAAATTGAGACAAAGAGATTGATTTCCCCAGAAGTCTTGATGATTTATGAGCTGTGGCACTTCTGAAGCTTTTCTGCTTAATAAAAAGATTGTACTACCAAGGGGTTAAAAGAAACACATTTGCTAAGAGCTTCATGGGGCCCTGTTTTTAATTGGTGCTGTCCTCATCCTTCTAAGAATAATGGGGAAAAGCTTATACTTCACTGCTTGCATGAGTTTTGATTTTACCTTTGTTTGTTACAATGCAGAATTATGGAAAAAAATTGGCTGTGAGGTACCTCTCTTTTCATCAAGTATGTACTAATGGGAAGAGAGAGAAGCAAGAGACTGATTTATTTTTACTTTTAATCAAGTCCAATAATTATTGTATTGTGGTTACTGCTTTGAGCATTACATTTTCAATAAGTAATTTATCAGCTGTACTCTGTTAATCTCCTTGGCCAAAAAAAAAAAAGTTGCTCTGGGATTTGTACAGACTGAAGCTATCTTCCCCTTTTGTAAACAAAGAGCAGCTAATGTCATAGGTTTCCCGAGGTTGCTATGAATCTTATGTTAGGCACTTACACCTAATATTGTAGCTGGTGCAATTTGTCCCCAATCCATTTAGATTATCTGCATGGGCTGTAATGAAATAGATGGAGACAGCAAATTCATGGTTAAGATGAGCCCTTAGAGACATAATGTTCTGGCAAGAATATTAAGGCAAGTAGCTAGACTTTTCCAAGTTCATAGCAACATAACTTTGAAGCAGGAAGGTACTTCAGAGTCTATAGAGTCCAACCTCTTCAATTTTCTATATGAGGGAACTGAGGCACCAACATATTGTGTGACATATCTAGTGTCTGTGGTGAGATCTGAATTTTACTTAATGGAGAGTAAGCTCAGGCAGATTTGATGTCACTGAAAAGATTTTAATTTCAGTTCCAACAATGGAGAATGTTTGCTGTTCAAAGACCAATCAGTCTAAGGGCATTGAGATTCATCACAAGTAGGTTTGAAACAAAGGTAAAGAATTCCTTGTAACAGCAACTTAGAATTTTATGAAAGCATAATTTCCTCAGCATGGTTACTGCCTCCATCAATATAGACCACAATGCTTCTATAACTTAGGTAGGTAGTCTCTGTGAATTGTCTTGGTTGAAAAGTTTACCATCCTGTAGTCAATTTGGTGTCAAGCATATCCAAACTTAGCTAGGCTGAGCCTCAAATCATAATATACTTTGCCAACACATGGCACACCATAAAGAAATTGATATAATTTTTTAAACTAGAGAACAGTAAAAAGTATTTTTTAATTTTAGTCTTATTAAATAAACATAAATTCTATTAATATAACCTAATTTACTAAACCAGCTAATAGGACAATTTTAACTTAGTGGAAAGGGCACAGGATTTAGACTCTAGAGACCTGGAGACTCTGTTATTCCTTCTGTATAACTTTGAGGAACTCACCATATCTTTGGAAATTTCTTATTTGTAAAATGAAGTTAATATCCCTCTGTTCTACCTTATAAGGCCCTCCTCAGAATCAGTGAGATAAGTTATAAAATATGCTTTTTCCTGCACATAACTAACTAGTATTATTATAAAATATCCCATAAGGATTATACTAACAGTATTATTTTGATTAATTTCAGAGTTTTAAAAATTTTTTCAGGTTTTCTCCACACATTTTGTGGAGAAAATTATATCCCAGTCATTTCTGATAGAAAAAACTTCAAATCTTTGCCCCTTTCAGAGTGAATCATTCTTTGAAACAGAGAAAAATAGTAAAAGAAAAATATGCATAGATTAAATAAGATAAGCTTTATAATATTCTGCCATAGTAGTTTCCTATTTTATTGGAGTGAGGATAAGGAGATGTTTCTTTATCTGTTCTCCAGAACCATCACAGATTTGTCAATTATTTAGAATTCACCTTACTTTTGTTAATCTTTACATTTACACTGTTATATTCATTTCATATGATGTTATTTTAGATCTTTATAAAATCTGTATCAATTTATAAACATCTTCATATATTTTTTCTGAATTCCTCATGTTTGTTGTTATTAACAATACAATAATATGTCATTTTGGTCACACATGACAGTTTTATTGTGGGCATACTTTTTTCGAGTTATCTGGTCTCACCAAGAATATTGAAGATTTTGACCTTTATTCTGTTTTTTTGTTTGTTTGTTTCTTTGGGGGTGTTTACTAAGTAATGAGATCATTAAGTCAAAAGATAGGGCCAATTTGATTTTTTTTTAAACTCCAAGTTGATATCTAGAATAGTTGAAATAAGTTCATGGCTCCACCAACAGTGTATTAAAATGCTTTTGTTTCCGGACCCCTCCAACACTGATTGTTGAAAGGTTTTGATTTTTGTTTTTCTTTTGTTTTTTTGCCATCTTTGCCAGAGTGTGATTTGAAACCTCAGCTTTTTTTTTCATTTATATGAGGAACATGTTTTCAAATGTTCATTAGTAGTTTTCAGTGTATCTTTTAAAAATCATTCATATCATTTGAATATTCATCTATTGGGGGATAGTTCTTAGTTTTAGAGAGAATACGAACCAGGATTATAATTTCATTGGCAAAGGGATATCCCAGATGAGGAAACCCTCTGCCATTCAGGTCAGCACCTTTTCTGCAATTTACAAGGTTTTACTTAGAGAGTTTCCTAGGGCAGGATGAGCATAAATGACTTTCTCAGAAATATGTTGAAAATATATCAAAATTGGGATTCAAGCCCAAATTTTTCTAACTTTGAAACCAACACTCTTGTCTGCTCTACCTTCTTGGTCTTATCTTTTTGTATAAGTTTCATATCTATTTTTAGGTTTCTGACTTTCATCAGTATGTAGGCATATATAAATTAGGGCAGCTAGGTGGCATAGTGGATACTGCCAGGACTGGAGCCAGAAAAAGCCTGGGTTCAAATCCAGCTCTGGGCAAGTCACTTAACCCTTTTGCCTTAGTTTTCTCATCTGTGAAATGAGCTGGAGAAGGAAATGGAAAACCCCTCTAGTATCAGCATCAGGAAAACTCCAAATGGGATCACAAAGTCAGACACAACTGGAACAATTAAACAGTGACAACAACATATATTATAGGAATATTAATTTAAAATAGGTATTTGAAATTTATAGTATAAATTCATAGCATACCACATTAAATAGAAATTATTAATTTATTCATTTAAAATGAATTCTAGCTAACACAAAATTGTTATCAGACTTAAACGTCAAAATGTGCATCTCTCTTACATCTCTACCTTTGCCATCACCCCATTCAAAGCCCACTAATTCACATCCTCCTTAGACTCTGCTTTTCTTTCCCTCCTGCCTCAAGCAGGGAGAATTGAGCATTATTTACACAATTTAAAGAAGGTTTCATTTAAAGGACCATCACAGCATTTTTGACTGTGATTCACAGTAAATCATCCCTCATTGTAGACTATTTTCCATCTTGGATTCACATGCGTGATTAAAAGTGCTAGTGCAGAAGGTCAGGCATGAAGAGTAATGCTGTTTTGATGATATATTCAGCTTCATGTAAATGAGATTTATATTGGCCCTGACTCTATCTCTTGCTTGATGTATGGCCTTCAGTGAGTCATTTAATCACCCTACCTCACTTTCCCCATGTGCAAATAAAAGAGGTGCAGTGCTTGTCATTAAGGCAGATGTTCACATAAAAGTTCTTTTAGGAGTACATTTTATTAATACCATAACAATTTAATAAAATATGAGTGAATGTCTTCTGTGTCATCTAACTAGTTAGCTCAGTAACTTACTTCAATAGCCTTTTGAAGATTACTTTAGTGTCTGATTATTTTGAAGCATGCATTTGGGTGGCTGGAATCCATACACTTTGGTAGCAAGCCGGCTGCCTTCTAAAATCAACACTCCAAAATGTGAATCTTAAGGGGAAAAAAAGAATCCTTATTTAGATATTTTAAAACACATTTATCATAAGAACGAAACTATATTACCATCGGTTCTGAAGTACACATCTAACATTTACACTTCCAAGATTGTTCTATGGTTTATGTTCTTCTTAAAAGTTAAATAAATCCTTATAATTTTCATATTCTGCCCAGTAGCACATCACTTTGAACCTCCATATCCAGACAAGTATGTTCCCTCATCACTGTGTACCCTCAACCTGCTATAGAGTACGGCATACTTAATGTTTTCAAAAGAAATTATACGTATCCCTGCCCTCAAAGAAGACATCCATTGAGAACAGCTGAGAAAATGAATTTTTGGTTCTGGTCATACTATTGAACTACAAAGCAAGGTAGAGAAATCAGGGTAAGGAAGTAGGCTAGTATTATGAAGCAGAGTACGAAATTTCTCTTTGGTTGTCTTTTCCTTATTGTAATAACTGAGGCATTCTTTTTTCTCCCCTTCTGACTAAATGATCTAATAAATAGTTGAGTACTTACAGATCAGCTTTAACTGAAAATTAGAAAAGTGTAAAGAAAATAATAATAAATTTTAATTAATGATCAATATAATATATTATATATTTCTATTTGTGGGCTGTTGATTTGTTTGGGTTTTTTTTGGTAGGGGAATGGTGGTTGATCAGGGAACATTTTAGTCATACTCTGTTTCAGAAATGTAGCAGAGAAGTAGGTCAGTTATAGTGATAAATATGAGATCATTACAAATTTGAAAATTATTTTAAATCAATGCTATATCAATCCCCAGAATATGGCATAGCTTTCTAAATGAGATCTAAAACCACACACAGGTGCACGCACACACACAACAAAAACACATTACCCTGATATTCAGTATAGAAAAAAAAATAGCAAATGGATGAAGAATTCCCACAGCCTAGACTAGGGTATATGGTTAGATGGGGAATGCAGTGAGTTAGTCCATTAGTACAAATCTCATAGACAGGTACTGTCTTTGGACAATGAACCGGGCCTAGAATTGAATAGGAGGAAAAACAAAGTAAGCTGAATTTTATTTGAATAATTTTACAGTTCTTGCAGTGATTCCAGTTTTTTCCCTGACACCATTAAACCTGTTGTTTTAACATACAGATCCTTCCAGGGATAGTATATAGTTTCAAATCATGGCATAATGCTATGTCTAAAGGATCAATATTGATAGTCACCTCAAGGACAATAGAGAGATGCATTGTTGGTATAAGCATGCTAAAGCATATAATGAAAGATGAACTGTTCCTAGGAAATGGTGCCAAAGATATTATCCCGAATGGGCAAGATGACAAAAGTAGTGTTCACCATGTAGCAAAGGAGTGGGACTACAGATAGATGTCCCAAGTGCTGTCCTCAGCAGAATTGCAATGGTTATAGGAAGCCCTCTGGCATGCTGAGTAGATTTTCTGTGGAGGATCTAGAGAAGAACATAGATAAGGATGAGACAGAATGAGAAGGCAGGGCTTAGTGGTGATCTTCATCGTTGGAGGCACTACTTATATAAATGAATCCACGATGTATAAATTAAGTCCGCTATAGATTGAAATCAATACACATGAGTAGCTAGGTGGCACAGTGGATAAGAGTACTAGACCTGGAGAATCTGAATTCAATCCAACCTCAGATGCTTCTTCACTATGTGATCTTGGAAAAGTCACTTAGCTTATGTTTGCTTTAGTTTCCTCAACTTTAAAATGCAGATAGTAGGTGCTTGATAAACACTTATTCCCTTTATTATGTTTTTAGAAGTCATTTAAATATACCCAGGCAAATACTATCTATCTATCTGTCTGTGTGTGTCTGTCTATGTCTGCTACATGTATGTGTGTGTATATGTCTGATTTTTCAGTGTCTTGGCTAGTTTTATAAAATTTCTTTCCTTTCTTTTTTGTTCTTTGTTATAAAGGATGATTTTCTGAAAGACATAGATTGGAGAATGTTGGTAATGTAAAAAAAACTAAAAAAAAGCCTTAAAATATATTGCAAATAAGAAATATATACATGTAATATATAAGAAATATATGTATACATAGAATATGTATATGTATATATATATGCAGAGTCTGTATATATGTATATGCATGTGTGTACCTATGTTTTTCTATGCATGTGCATAGACTTATATACATACACACTACAGTGTGGCCTTTAAAGGAGTTTATCCTAATTGGGCTGACTCCTCACCAGATAAGCCTCTTGTTTCTCCTCATGACCCCAGCTGTCTGTTTCTGCAAGTCTTCAAGTCATACATACCCATTAATTAGACACACCGTTGCTGGCTTACTTGCTGTAGGAACAAGGGCAGAACTGTGACTCCCCTTTCTTATGGGGGACTGGTTGCTGTCATTCTGTTCCATTGCTGCAGGCTGCCACTCCAAACCTAGCTAGGCACACAACAAAAGCATGGGAAGGAGGATGAGAGAGAGTGAGAAGGAAAAAGTCAAAATCCATCTTAATCTACATTAAAAACAATAACAATCACCCAGAAGCAACACCTCCTGGCATTCATTTGCTGGATCATATTGAGGTGTATGAGTGTTTTCAGGGGGGAGGCAAGCCATGGTTAAGTGATTTGTCTAGAGTCACATAGCTAGTAAGTGTCACAGGGCAGATTTGATCTCAGGTCCCCCAGACTCCAGGGTGGGCGATCTATCCATGTGCCACCTAGCTGTTCCCTAATGATATATTGATAATATAATCCAGATAGGGATGAAAACTTGAGATGAAGTGAGATACATGAGGGGATATTAGAATAAGAAACTGGCAATAAATGGCAGATCTGGCAACAATAAGTTCATTACTGTGTGTATGTATAAACATATATATAAACCATTGTGATATGTAGTATTTAGTGGATAGAGAGCTGATCTCCAAGCTCAACCTGTGTCATCAAATAGCTGTGTGGCCTTGGGCAAGTCATTTAGCCTCTCAGTGACCAAGACAATTCTCATAGAATATAAGTTACAGATATGGAAGCATACTGAGACCCATTTTGTCTTTTACAAATATTAGAAAATAAATACTTCTTTGTCTGAAGTCCTTTCTGAAGTTACTTTAATGAAACTTAAAACTGCTAGATGGTACAGTGATTAGAGCACCAGCCTTGGAGTCCGGAGGACCTGAGTTCAAGTCTGGCCTCAGATATGTAACCCAAAAAAACTAGCCGTGTGTCCTTGGGCAAGTCACTTAACAAAAAAGCTTAAAACCTAAACTTTACTTAAACTTCTTGGAAAACAATCTTTCTGCCCCCTTACCAGAGGCCTAAACACTTTCTTTGTGGAAAGTGGGTAAAAGTTCAGTGGAGAACTTTGTTTTCCCTGAGTGTAGAGTTAGTTAGAATGGTGACCAAGCAAGGACAAGAGGCCTTTCTATTTAAAAGCAGGACCCCATTTCTCCATGATTTGATTCAGGGTAATCATCAGACTAAGGAGAAGGAAGACGTCTTTGATTACTTTAGTTAATGGAAGCTACTCTTGAGTTCACATTTGACCAAAGGGAAAGGAAAATCCTTAGAAGGAATAGTAAAAGAGGGATTGAATGGTATTAGGAAAATGAGTCACCAGAGTACATGATCATCATCTCAATTGACTGTTGTTTTGACAATGTTACCTAAAGGCTAAATCTTTGCCTGATCTTGACTATAGTTTTGTCATTATTTTAAAATAGAATAAATTATAACTCCAAAATGGCTTTGTGTAAGAGAGATTTTCAAAGACATGGAGAAATTGTGTCTATCTTTGGATCTCTAAGTAGAAATGCCTAGAATTGGAAAATATAAAATAAAATAGTTTGTGACAAGCTTGTGCTTAAAACGGAGTTCTTTGACAAAGAAAAGGTGCCAACCTTCATTTGTAGAGTAAGTTTTTGTTTTTGTTTTTGTTTTCCCCTGGGAGTTCCCCTTACCTATGAAATCATGGTTTCAGTTCCTATCCTGATGCTAAGAAACTCTAGGATCAAATACAGAATCTATAGGTGTTCAAAAGTCCTTTAAAACCTCCATAACCTAGCCCTCTTCTACTTTTCCAGCCTTCTTACACCTTAACCTTACTACTCCTGCACCCCCAAATACACAGACACAGACACACACATGCATACACACACACACACACACACACACACACACACACACACACACACACACACACCCCTGTTAGATCCAATGACATTGTCCTCCACGTTGTTCCATGAATAAGACATTCTTGCTATTGGCTCCAGGCATTTTCTCTGAATGTCATGCCCAGCCTCCTGACTTCTCTAGTTTCTTTCAAGTCCCAATTAAAATCCTACCTTCTACAAAAAAGCTTTTTTACACTCCCTCTTAATTCTGTTGCCTTCTCCACTAATTGTTTCCTATTATTTTGCATGTAGTGTATATGTGTGTGTGTGTGTACATATGTGTATGTGTGTAATTTGTTTGTTTTTGGTCTCCCCCATTAGACTGAGCTCTTTGAGGGCAAGAATTGTTATTTGGGGTTTTGAGGTTTTTTTTCCTTTCTTTTTTATCCCCAGCTTTTAGAACACTGCCTAGTATATAGTAGGTGCTTAATAAATGCTTACTGACTGACCTACTATGTGCACATTCTAAGTTACTGGCTCTTTTTTAAAAGAGCATTTTTTTCAGTTCCATTAAGCTCACATGCAGGCCCTGGTAGCATAAACTTTTTGTATTTCCTGTACTTTCACTAACTCTGGATTTCAGGTCCAAGGAGAAAATAGTTTTTGAAGAGACAGTGATTTGATGGAGTTTGACCCTAGCCGTCCTCTTCTTCTGGTACATTTGAAACTGTATCTTCTGATGAAACTCTTCAATATCAATGAGCTAATCAGATATAAAAAACACAGTCGAAGTTATTTCTTTTATTACGTTCATGTGACTTCAAGGCAGAGAAATATCTCTACTTGCTGCCACACCTCTTCTTCAACTGTCACATAGCCAAAGGTGAAGTAAATTAAAGTTACAGAGGTACTAACTAGGTCTAGTTATCTGATTAACCTGCTCTAGCTTGAAAATATCTGCAATCTGAGGGAGATACCTTTGCTTCAGTATCTATATACCTGTACATATGTAGACACACACAAATATGCATGTTCGTATACATATGTCTGTGTGTAAATATGTATCTATGTGTGTGTAGGTGTGTATATCTTTCCTCTTCCCCTTGTCTTCCTCCGCCCTCATTTCTCTATCCATCTTGCTCTGGATGACTTGTAACATGTAGTTTGATACCTCATTATGTCTACTTATATTTTTATCTGAGATGAAAACAATTGAGGGGACCAGTTAACAGTGGCATTATAGCAGAAGATGATGAGGTAAAGGTACGTCACAAAAATCATTCCAACCATAAGTGTGCTGGCTTCCTGCTTGCAGGAAGAAGCGTGCTGAGGGAATCCATTATGGAACCTGGTGGAGAAGGAGATAAACTTTGTGGTAACATGGCAGGGATATTGGATCCAAGCCCTGATCACCTTGACAGTGGACATGGTCAAAGTATGTAAAGTCTAATGATGTTCCAGTTACTTACTAGACACTAGCTTATTTTAAAGGATCCTCTACAAGATGCTCTTAATCTAACCAGCATATTTTCACTGATACCCACTGAAAGGATACAAATATGAGAAAGGAAGAAGTATCATTTAATAATGTATAAGTAAACTGAATGGCAACTGATCCCTTGAAAGTCCCATATTGATAGACAACAACAAAGACAAATGCACTTACTTATGGCTTTGACATTTGCAAAATGCTTTACATACATTATCATTTGATCTGCATTTAGATTCATCTTGAAAATGGGACATATGAAGATTAATCATAAACTTCTATACCTTTCATGCTATTTCCAGAGCTATTGTTGCTCCCTTTTGATGAAGTTTGTTATAATGTCCATGTTCTTACTTTTTCATGTGTGCATGCTGCTACATATGTGTGTGTATACACACATATACATTCATACTGTCACTATACTAACTCTTGTGAATACTCTTCAGTCCTTTAGTGGTAATAGTGTTAACTGTTTTAGGGAATAGAACCAATCTGAAGGGACTGAGGCTAGCCTTTTTCTATTTTGTAGTTTTAGGCACTTGGGATAGAGGATGAAATATATAATGGAGAAGGAATAGAGGAAATGGGCCAGACTGTGCCTTTTATGATTACAAGTTCAATCAAGCCTTTTAAAGATTAACTTGGGTTTTTTTTTTCTTTCTGTGAATGTCAGTTTTTCAGCCTATTTCAAGAAGAGTCTTTGCGTTTATTTTGCCGCATGGAAGCATTTCAACTGAGAGAGCAAAAGGGAGAGAACTGAGGCAGAGGAAGAAGTGGGAATGAGTCAATAAGTAATTGCCTGGGATAACAAATGCCCAGAGTTATTGGTATGGCATTTTTCCATATTAAAACAGACACCTCTGTATTTTGAATACCCAGACTCAAATTCTAGTTGAAAAAATAGTGAAGACAAAGGTTTCCAGTGTAATCCAATTGGAAAAAAAAAAAAACCCAAACCCCAGTTACTTCATTCTGCATTCAGCATTCCCTTCAGGAAGACTGGCGGAGGCAAAGCAAGTCAGGTGTTATAACAAAATGAAGCTGTGAAAATGGGGTCGCTATTAGAGTGTGCCTGGAGGAATTTAGATATTTTCCCTTTGGGAGACCAAATCTGGAACTGGCCCTTGGGAAAATATGTACTTGTCTTCTCTGTCATTCATAGTAAGAGTGTGGCTCTTCATAGGACAACATATTGAATGTGGAGCAGAGAGATGCATCCCAACTAGGAAAATAAATCAGACTGAAAAAGAAAAATAAGAAAAAGGAATTCCAAAATGCTGATCTGTTCCTTGTCTGGTACTGTGACAAAGCCACAAAATTAAACAGACTAGGTTGAATAAAATGTGCAGTCTTCTGAGGGTGGAAGGAACGAGATATGCATAAATGAAAAGAATTTCAACTTATTTTATTTTTTAACTAAAAAATGCTTGCAAGTCCATTTATCATACACTGAACTTATTATTTAAAGGAATCCTTTAAAAAGGTGTCCTGAGGTGGATTATTTTGTAAAAAAATTTTGTTTTCTTTTATAACCAGCTTAACTGTGTTATCAGTTTTGTTTTTGTGTGAGAGATTTTCCTAAAGTGGGGCAGGCCTGTACTATGACTTATATTCATTTTTTAAAAAATAACTTTAATTTATCATTTCTCAATTACATGTAAAAATTTTAATAATATTTTTTTTAATTTTGAGTTCCAGTTTCTCTTCCTCCCTTCCACCTTACCCTCGACCTTGAGAAGGCAAGCAATTGAATTTTGATTATATATTGTGAGGTCATACAACACACATTTTGATATTAAACATGTTGCAAAATAAAACAAACAAAATTAGACAATAATTTTTTTTCTTTTTAAAAAAGTGTGCTTCAATCTCTATTTAAAGTTCATCAGTTCTGTTTCTGGAGGTGAATATCATTTTTTAGCATGGGTCATTTGGAATTGTCTTGGATCATTGTCTTGATCAGAGTAGCTAAGTCTTTCACAGTTAAGATAATCTTATAATATTTCTGTTAATGTGTACAATGATCTTGTGGTTCTGCTCACTTCACTTTGTATCAATTCATATAAGTCTTCTCAGGATTTTCTGAAATCATACTGCTCATCATTTCTTATAACACTATAGTATTCTATCACAATCACATATCACAACTTTTTCAGTCATTCCCCAATTGATGGACATCCCCTCAATTTCCACTTCTTTGCCCCCATAAAAATGTGCTACTCTAAATGTTTTTGTACAAATAGATCCTTTCCCCTTTTCTTTGATACCTTTGTAATACAGATCTATTGCTGGCATTGCTGGGTAAAAGGGAAGGCACAGTTTTATAGCTTTTTGGGTGTAATTTCAAATTGTTCTCCAGAATGGCTGGACTAGTTCACAACTTTACCAGTAGTGTATTAGTGTCCCAATTTTTCCACAGCCACTCCAGCATTTTTCTTTTTTTTTTTTCTGTCATGTTAGCCAATCTGATAGGTATAAGGTGGTATCTCAGAGTTGTTTGAATTTTCATTTCTCTAATCAGTAGTGATTTAGAGTATTTTTTCATATAACTATAGATAGCTTTAATTTCTTCCTCTGAAAACTGCCTGTTCTTATGCTTTGACTATTTTATTTTAGTGTGTGTGTGTGTGTGTGTGTGTGTGTGTGTGTGTGTGTGTGTGTGAAGTGTCTGAGGCTGGATCCGAACTCAGGTCCTCCTGACTCCAGGGCCCAAGCTTTACTCACTGAGCCACCTAGCCGCCCCTTGACTATTTTTTTCAACCAGGGAATGGCTCTTATTTTTATAAATTTGTTCCAGTTCCCTATATATTTGAGAGATAAGACCTTTATCAGAGAAACTTGCTGAAAAAATGTTCCCTAGATCCCTATTTTCCTTCTAAGTCTTGCTTCTTTAGTTTTTTGTTGCAAAATAAAACTCAAAAAAGCAAAAGCTTTTTAATCTAATCAAAAGTATAGATTTTACTTCCCATGATCACTTTTATCTCTTGTTTGGACATAAACTCTTCCCTTATCCATAAGTGTATTTTTGCAAGCTCCCCTAATTTACTTATGATATAACGTTTTATGTCTAAATCATTTATTCATTTTTTACTTGATCTTGGTATATGGTGTGAAATGTTGGTCTTTGCCTAATTTCAGTCAAATTGCTTTCCAGTTTTCCCAGCAATCTTTGTCGCATGGTGAGTTCTTACCCCCAAAGCTTAGATTTTGGAGTTTATCAAACAGTACATTACAATGGTCATTTACTACTGTGTAATGTGTAGCCAATCTATTCCACTGATTGACCACTCTATTTCTTAACCAGTACCAGATTGTTTCGATGATTACCACTTTGTAAAGTAACTTAAAATCTGGTACTGCTGGGACAGCTTCCTTTTTACTTTTTTTCCCCTAATTGATTATCTTGATATTTTTATTATTCTTTCCAGTTAGTTTTGTAATTAACTTTTTCTAGCTCTATAAAATAATTGTTTGGCACTGCACCGAATAAGTAAATTCATTTAGGCAGACTTGTCAATTTTATTATATTGGCCTGGCCTATTTTGAACAATTAATATTTTCAGGGTTGTTTAGATCCGTATTTGTACGAAAAATGTTTTGTAGTTATGTTCAGTTTTGGGTTTAGTTTGGCAGATAGACTCCCAAGCATTTTATATTGTCTTCAGTTATTTTAAATGAAAGTTCTCTTTCTATCTCTTGTTGCTGGGTTTTGTTGGCAGTATATAGAAATGCCAGTGATTTATATGGGTTTATTTTATATCTTGCAACTCTGTTGAAGTTATTGTTTAAGGTAGCTTTTTAGTTGATTCTCTAAGGTTCTCTAAGTATACCATCATATCATCTGCAAAAAGTTATAGTTTTGTTTCCTTACTGCCTATTCTAATTCCTTCGATTTATTTTTCTTCTCTTATTGCACGTCTAATACAATATTGAATAATAGTAGTGATAATGGATTTCCATTCTTCACTTCTGATCTTACAGGGAAGGCTTCAAGTTAATCCCCATTACAAATAATGCTTGCTCTTAGTTTTAGATAGATAGTACTTATCATTTTAAGAAAGACACAAATTATTCCTGTGCCTTCTAGTGTTTTTAATAGGAATGGGTGTTGTATTTTGTCAAAGACCTTTTTTTTTTTTTGGTAACTGATATAATCATATGATTTTTGTTGTTTTTCTTGTTGATATAGTCAATTATGTTGACAGTTTCACTATTATTGAGCCAGCTCTTTATTCCTGGTATAATTCTCACCTAGTCATAGTATATGATCTTTGTGAAATATTGCTTCACTAGTATTTTATTTAAAAATTTTATACTAATATACATTAAGGAAATTGGCCTATAGTTTTCTTTCTTTGTTTTTGCTCTTCTTGGCTTAGGTATTGGCACCATATTTTCGTCTCAAAGGGAGTTTGGTAGGTCTACTTGTTTGCCTCTTTTTCAAATAGTTTATATAGTATTGGGATTAAATTGTCCTTAAACTTTTGGTAAAATTCACTTATGAATTCATCTAGTCCTCAAGAATTTTTTCTTAGGTTGCTTATGGATGGCTTGTTCAGTTTATTTTTCCAAGGTAGAGTTATGTATTTCATTTCCTCTTCTGTTAATCTAGAAAGTTTATATTTTTATAAAATTCACTTTTTTTTTAGCTTCTTAGCAATTAGTTGTGAGGTTTTAGTGCCCTAATACATGATCAATTTTTGTGAAGGTGCCATGTATAGCTGAGAATAAGGCATATTCCTTTCTGTTCTAATATCCTTTTAATTAGATCTATTTTTGCTTTTGCTTTGTCAGAGATCATGCTTGCTACCTCTCCTTTGAAGGATTATACTCAGTTTTGCTGTGTAGGTTAATCTTGGTTGTAATCCTAGCTCTTTTGTCTTCTGGATTATCATATTCCAAGTACTCTGCTCTTTTAATGTAGCTGCTAAATCTTATGTGACAATGACTGTGGCTCCATGGAATTTAAATTAATTTTTTTCCTGGCTACTTGAAGTATGTTCTCTTTGACATGGGAGGTCTGGAATTTGGCTCTAAGAATCCTGGCAGTTTTCATTTGGGAATATCTTTCAGGTGATGATCAGTGAATTCTTTCAATTTCTATTTTACCCTCTGGTTCTAGAATATCAGGGCAGCTTGCTTTTATAATTTCATGGTATATAGGCTCTTTCTTTGATCATGGCTTTCAGGTATTTCAATAATTCTTAAATTATCTCTCCTTGATTTATTTTCCAGGACAGTTGTTTTTCAGTGAGATAGTTTATATTTTCTTCCTCTTCTTTTTTCAGTCTTTTGACCTTGTTTTGTTGTTTATTGGTTTCTCATGGAGTCACTTGCTTCCACTTGGCCAATTCTAATGCTTAAGGAATTCTCTTTTCAGTGAATTTTTTGCCTCTTTTTCCATTTGCACAATCCTGCTTTTTAAGGAGTATTTTCCATCAGTGACTTTTTGTACTCTTTTTCCACTAGGCCAATTCTGGTTGTTGTTGTTGTTGTTGTTGTTGTTGTTGTTGTGTTTTTTGGTTGTTGTTTTTTTTTTTTTTTGCTTTTTGGAGGGCAATTGGGGTTAAGTAACTTGCCCAAGGTCACACGGCTAGGTTTTTGTTTGTGTGTGCATTAAGTATCTGAGGCTGGAACCGAACTCAGGTCCTTCTGACTCCAGGGCCAGCGCTCTACTCACTGTGCCACCTAGCCGCCCCTGTTGTTTTTTTTTTAATGGTGTTACTTTCTTCAGTATCGTTTTTGTGTGTCTCTTTTACCAAACTGTTAATTTGTCTTTTCACAATATTCTTCCTTTCCTTTCATTTCTTTACTTGATTTTTATCTAGTATTCTTATTTGATTTTGAAAATTATTTTTTAGTTCTTCCAGGAATTTTTATTGGGTTTATGTCCAATTAATTTTCTTTTTTCTTGGAGGTTTTGCTTGTAGCTGTTTTGACTTCATTGTCCTCTTCTGAGTTTGTGTTTTGATCCTCCCTGTCATCATAATAGATTTCTATTGTCAGGCTGTTTTTTTGTTGTTTGTTCATTCTTCCACCCAATATCTTAATTTGGAACTTTCCCAGCACAGGCAGCATAGAAGGGGGAGCTCTGTCTTAAGTTTTAGCCTTTTTCCATGCTGCTGTTTTCAGAGCTAGTTCTGGGGCTTTGGAATTTTTCAGTGCTTCCAAGATGATATGATCTGGTGAGAAGTCTGGTCACAGCTCTCTTGTTTTACACTCTGTTCCTTACCTAAAAAGGACCCCTTATCCCTTTGGGATTGCAATCAGCACTGCTTATCAGGGCCCCTCTTTTCTTGGGGGTGGAAATGGCACCATTCCTTATCGGCCTGATCCCTTAGGGCCAGAAGTGCTACTTCCCCTCAGGGTTTCCACTCCGTCTTGTCTTGATCAAAAGTGCCCCTTTCAGCCCCTGACCTATGACCCCAAAGTGGGTATAAACCATGGGTTTGCCAGACAGCATCAGGTTTCATTAGCAAAGGTTTACTCTATCATATTTTTCTGAGTAATTGCCTGGTCCCCTTACCATTTCTGGCTTGAGAGTCCCCAAAGCTACTGCTGTCTCTTGTCACTATCACATCATCCCACCACTAGTGTTTCATCCATGTGGGCTCTAAGCTAACCTCCACCCCCATGTCACAGATCTCTTTTTCTGGCTTCCCATATTGTCTTGGGCTGGAAGAATGTCTTACTCTGATCTTTTATTGACTCTGGTACTCCAGAATTCAATTTGAGGTGTTGTTTTAAAGTGCTTTGGAGGGGAATGTTGGGAGAGCTCTGCTGAGTGTTCCCCTACTCCACCATCTTGTATATTCATTTTTATTTAAACACTTTGTACAAATTGGAAAGAATTACCAGAGTGCTGACTACAACAACTGCTGAGTAATTTAATGTTTTGTGCTTTAGGTACCCTGATGTTGGAAAGAAAGACACTTCTCAGGGATTATATGACCTTGTATCAGTTAAGAGCTTTATTCTCTTTATTATATGATTATATGACCTTGTATCAGTTAAGAGCTTTATTCTCTTTAAATAGCAGTAGTGATATGGAATGTAAGCTCCTTGAGGATAGGGATAGTTTCCCATTTGTCTTTGTATTTCCTGTGCCTGACAATAAATATGTGTTGATTAATTGGTAATAATATGTAATTTGTCTACATGATCTTATTTAATCCTGTGAGGTAGATGCTATTATTGACTACATTTTACAGATATGGAAAGTAAGGCATAGAGAAGTTAAATATGACCTATGGTCACAAAGCTAGAAAAAAGTGGCCATGGTTGAATTTGAATCTAGGCCTTCAAGACTCTAGATGAAACACTGTATTCCCCTACACTAGGCCACAGTTAGTGATCCATGCTTAATGAAGAGTGGTGATCAAGGAAGTGATTCTCAATAAAGCTGGTCCTCAAAGTATAGCCTCCTCAGCAAATCACAATGATTAACAGCATTGAGCATAATAACACTCCCACACAAGACTGCTTTGGGGAAGAAGTTTCTGGAGTGTTGCCAGATGTATTTGGTGAGAATTTTTTCTCATAGTTGAGAAGCTAAAACATCTGGGATGTAAAATTTTTGACATTTTAGCTGAAATATAATTTGCCTATTTCTTGATTCTGGACTTTGTCTGGCAAATGTTGGAATGTAAGGAGTGCCACCACCCCCACCCCCATTAACCTAAAATAGGATAATTAAAGTCTAAATTTACTATCGTATATCTTGAATGGTTTCTATGTTGAATTCTAAGGTGAATGGCTGGTCCAGATAATTTTAGATTTATGACTATTTTATAATCATCCCCACTAATATATTCCTCCTCCTCATCACCTGATAATTTGAACTGCAAACTCTGTATCTGTGGGTCTCACTTGTGGCTAATGCATTCTCCTGAAAAGCTTAGAGCTGTAGAGATAGCCTTATAGACTTAGAGCTGAAAGGGACCAGAGAGGCCAATCCCTTCATTTTATAGATGAGGAAACTGAGATCTAAAGGGATTAAGGGACTTTTCCAGGGTCACACAGGTAAGATAGGCAGGGATGAGATTTGAAACCAAGTACTGTGATTCCAAACAGAACATTTTCCCTTACTGTACCATCCTGCTTCTTTTGAAAAAAATAAAATGTATCGATATCTTTTCTTTTAAAAGTGCCTAAATTTCCACTGTATCCCTATCACAATCCTTTCCCCTCTCCCTTCCCCAGTAGCTATCCTCACACTAGCTCTTTTTAATTCAAAATTTACTTCCCTCTTTCTAAAGGTATTTCCTGAGGAAGAGACAGGGAAAAGGATAGTTGCAGTTCTTAATTTTTCAAAAAGATAAAAATCTATCAGATTTTGAATAGACTCCCTATAAGATTTAACTTTTGAGACTGTTTCACTCTTTTGCCTGGCAGAGGGAGGGGCTCTGGTGTTTTATAGGCAGTGTGGAAGACTTGTTATTAGAGCGTTATGGAAACCAGGTGTTAGAACTGATTAGTCACTAATCTGCCATCTCTGGGAGCTTGGCTCCAATCTTCCCTTCATCAGAAGCATTCTGTTGCGTTAATTTATTCATCCCAGCTCTAAGAACCTTGTCAGATCAACATGGTGGTCTCCGCTGAGTCCCTAATGCACTATAGCCCAGATCACAAACCCACTATATGACACATAATTCAGGATAATTGGCAGTCAGTGCTCAAACAGGCCTGTGATTAAATGGGTATGGAGATTGAAATAGCCTCCCACCTATTAGAAGGTAGTCTCACTAGGCCAATGCTGCTCTACATTTGGTGCTTACTGTTGGACAGCTTCATATTACTTTCGTGGGCTTTATGGGGTCTGTGATTGATGAAGATAGCACTTCTTTCTCCTCCTAATATTTTACCTTTCAAAATATTAAATGAGTCACTTAACTTTATATTTCCATTTTTAGACTCCATCTTAGCTCTTCATTATTGTATCTTAATGAGCACTGGAGTTATTGGAACCCTCTTAACTACAAAGGGAAAAAAATACACTCTTTCTTTTTATGTTTTAGTTACAATTACCTAACATTAGACAGCTGTTTACAGTGTCAAAGAGAAAGCACTTTGAAGTTTTTGATACTCAGTAGCAAATGTGACCAGTTCTATAATTTGAAACTGTCCTGGTAATGAAAACTTAGAGCACAGCCACAACTGTTTAGATAGTGGTGACAGCTGTATTGCCACTCACTCAAAACATTATTTCTGACCATTCTTGAGAGCTCTCAGTGGAGTCTCCTGTCTTACCAGACTCCTGGTTTTTTGTTGTTGTTTTTTGGTGGGGTTTTTTGATTGCTGTTGTTCTTATTGATGGCTTTTAGAACTTCCTAATTTCTCTTTAGGTGGATTGCTATAAATACAAACTCACATTTTCTTATGCAGCATATTGGGGAAGGCACATCTTTGAATGGTCAGTTGTTGGATAGCACCACCTCTTGAAAGCCCATTCCTTCCCAAACCCTTTTTAGCAATATTCTTATATAGAAATGAAAAGGTGAAGCTCCTAAGCAAATGACAGAAGAAGTAATCCTACTAAGACCCATATTTCTGCACAACTTCTAAACATGAATAAACAGGATAGATTGGAGAGCCTAATAAGAATGATACAGGAGGAAAAGAACAATGATTTGGAGTCAGAAAGCCAGAGTTCAAATCCTGTCTCTGAAATTCACTACCTTTGTGACCTTGAGTAAGTCATTTAATGTCCCTGGGCTTCAGTTTCCACACCTGAAAAAATGAAGGGATTGGATTGATGACCTTTAAGCTCCCTTCCAACTCCAGATTTATGATCTTTTAATCCTGTGAAAGCTTTCATCATAGTCGTAGAATGTTAAAGGACTTCAGAGATCTTCTTGACCAATCCCATCACTTTAAAGTCAAAGAAACAATAGTCTAGAAAAATTAAATATTCAAAGTTGCAGACAGCCATACAGTGGCAGAACTCACACATCTCCTGATTCTCAGTTCAAAATCCTTTCCATTATATCTCCCTCATGGAAGGAGCAATAAAGGGATTCTCCCTGTCCTTCTTGTTTGCTTTGTCTCTTGCTGTGAGTACTCTAAAGACTTAGTGTGTTAACCGTATTTTGAAATGTAGGGGATAAAACACTTTGGCATATGAGTCAGAATCTTTACAATCTTTATAGACTACATAAATGAAGATCTCAATTAGAAAATAGTGTGGAGAGATAAGGATGGAATGAGGAGAGAAACAGAGGATAGAAAAGCATTCAGTTGCAATAATTTCCTTGATCTTGAGGGAGTAGGGAGGAAGCAAAAGGTCATAGATAGGCACATGGTCTTGCTCTCTCATTCTTTTTGTAGAAATATGATATCAGGGAAAGGGCAGTTGTTAAAGGACATGCAAACATCTATACTGGATGTTGGAATTTCTAGTGCACACACACACTACACAGTGTGGTCTCAAAAGGGAGAATGGTGTTGATTTTGTAGTGTTGCTTAGGGTGGGGGTGGGAAGGGAAGGGGATAAACATAATGTGTTTTGTTCACAAAAAAGTGTCATTTTAGTGTCAGCTACAATTTCTCTTAAATCCATTAAGACTACTACACTGTAGCTCTAGTCAGAAAGACAGACATCATTATACACATTTGTTCCTGACACCTTGGGGTACATTTTCAGCTTGGTACCCCTGGGAAATCACTGTAGGTGTGCAATTCCTACTGCTGTTAAATGGAGGTGTGAATCCGATTCCCTATTTACAACAAAGAAAACTTTTTCCATTTGTATCTACTTTTAAAGTAGGCAGAAGATAACTTTGTTTTCTCAAGCTTTTCAGTTTGCTTAAGTGGGTCCTCCAAGTTCTCGCCTTTGTACCCAGCCTGGGGAATCATTCTTCCGTACGTTTATATCAGCCAGAACAAAAAATAAATCCATTCCTCTCCACATAGATGTCCTCTATTTTCACATACAAATTCCATTAACCTTAGCCAGAACCGTAGGCCTAGTAGGAGAGAAAGGGGGATTGTTGTTTTTAACTCTTAAAGTTCAGGTCCTTATAGTTGCTTATCAGTAATGAAATAAATCTTATATTTAGTCTTAGTCCTGTTTTTCACAAAAGATGCATAGAAAATGGTACCTACAAATCACCACTTTGTAGTCCCTGTTGGTCAGATTATTTGGCAATTTCATTAAGGCTAAATCCCCCCACAAAGATGCTCAAAATGAACTGCACCATGTGATAAATTAATGCTAGGTTTTCCTTTCCAGTCCTTAATCTGTGATAAATTTCTAATTCTTGATGATTCTGCCTCCAGCAACATATCTTACATCTGTCCCCTCCTCTCACCTTGCTCTTTTTATTTCCTCCTATTGTCCTTAACATTCTCTTCACTCCAGGAAAACCAACCTTATAGTTTCTCGTACCTGATGTTCTGTCTCTCTCCTCCTCCATATCTTTGCCCAAGAGACCCTATATCCAAAGTGGATTTTCTTCATTCCTGTCTCTTGAAAATTTTAGCTTCTTTCAAAGGATCACTCATGTTCAACCTCCTATTTCAGACCTTTCCTGTTTCACCCAGTTGTTAGTGTGCTCCTTTGTAAAATAATTTACATGTAGTTTATATTTACTCATATGTTTTTATTTAATTGCTTGTACTTAGCTATTTACTGTTGTTTTTCCTCATTAGATTATATGCTTCTTGAGGGGAGGGGTTGTTTTTTGCCTTTCTTTGTATCCCCAGCTCTTAGAACAGTGCCTGGTACATAGTTGGTGCTTTAAAAATGCTTCCTGACTGAATATGTTTGTATGATATATTCCCGGTAAAATGTAAAAGTCTTAAGCATAGGGACTATTTGATTTTTGTCTTTATGTCCCATGTGCCTAGCTCAGTGCCTTATGAAGATGAAGCAGGTGCTGAATAAATATTTTTTGAATTTAACTGAATTACCTTCACTGGTGGCTTCCTGAAAGGAAGAAAGGGAAAGGGGTTTCTCCTCTTAGGCTTGGTGAAGCCACCTGCACTTTGCTATAGTTGGGCAAAATATCCCATTTCCAAAGACTTGGAACCCATCCAAACTATTGTGTTCTAGCAATTAATTAGTAAAATATATTAGATTCATGTGATTCATAACAGCTCAGCTCAACATAAATAATGGAAAATGACACAAAGCAAAAATGCTTTCCTTCTTCAGAGGCCTCTGATTTTCTTCCTAGCTCTATATAACCCTCTTTAAGCATGATTTCCACTAATGAACACACAAGATAGTCTCTGATTCTTAAATGTACATTAAAGCTCACCTAATACAAAATTAACCTATCTTTGTTGCAAGAACTGTAGACTATTAAGGTAGCATGCCAAGTTACAGATTTATAAATTTGGAAGAGATTTCTATGTGAGCCACCTGTGACTTTATGAAAGATATTCCCTTTCTCTTGAAATTGGGTTTTAAATCAAAGACTAATCTGAGGGAGAAAGAATGTAAGATAGAACTGAGTGTGCATTTCCTGAAGATAAAAAACTATTTCTGCTAGCTAGTTGGTTCTTGTATTGGTTCAGTATTACTGGGCCAGTGAGGCACTAAAAATAACAATATGAGTAACACTGGATCTAGAGTGCAAGGGGGGCATCTCATGCAACATGGTGACATACAGGGAGCTGTCCTTTCTGTTTCTAGCTGACCACAGGTGCCAGCTAAGCTCTTGGATGCTTTGGCAATGATAACTCCCCTTTTTTGCTTTCATCAGGCAATATGTGTGACACAGCATTGAGTCACACGTGGCCTGAAGCAGCTTCTGTCATCCACAAAGTGAGCAAGAGCTAAACTAGCACCTGTAGTTAAATGGGAGCAGTCTTCCTAATTCCAGGGGAGAGGAAGGGCACTTTGATCAGCCCTCTCTTTGAGGGAGGGGCTCAGAAGGGCACTCACACACACAGTAGCCAAAAAGATAAAAAACCGGAGCCTGACTGAGGGAAGGTCCCTCGCTCCCTTTAAAGATCCACTGAGACATCTAGTCTAACTGCTCAGTGGCCAGTAAGATTGCTTCCTTATCTCAAAGGCCTTCAGTGCTTAGTGCCACATAGCAGGGATCAGCTGGGGAGCTGGTCAACCCCCAAAGAACCAAAGTATTTAACTTGCATGAAGGTTAGGTCAGAATGAGGAAGGACAGTTTTGCTATACCCTATTTAGCCCCCAGTTACAAGTCAGAAATAAATTCAATTCATCTCAATAAGCATTTGCAGCTAGGTCCTGATTAGTGAGTGAGGTGGCAGCATTATTCTGACTGGACCTGCATATTTCCTATGATCTAGAACCAGTTAGAATAGTTTACATAATTATAACTTCAAATAGTGCTAATTCAAATGCATATGACCACCTCCCAGGATTTATTCTCCACACTAATCTGGATCTAGGTATACTAGAGAAGATGTGTGCTCAGTCCCCAGCTCTGGTACATGTACTGCATGACTCAGGACAATTCATTCTCCAAATGGGCCCTTTGGGTATCATTTTCCTCTTCTGTAAAAGAGATTTGGATTCAGATATCTCTTAAGTCCCTTTTGGCTTGAGATCCCATGACCCTAATAATAGTTATTATTAAGAATTTCTTGGTTCTTTAGATGAGATTATGTGAATTTTCAACCTATACAATCTGATTAGTTAATGGAGTTTTTAAAAATACCAGAATAAATAGCAAAAGGCAACCACTGAAGTCAGTCAGGGAGTACTGGTGGGGGAGGTGTCAGGGTTCTACATATTTGATTACCAAAAGGTGTGACTTCCAAAAATGTTTTCTTCCCTGCCAACCCCATTATTCTGTTGGCTTTGCCTGACATTCTCATATTGGTCTCATCTTTGAATTATGCCTGTGAAAGTCCTAACTTGAAAACAAGGGAGACAGTGATGGAAAGAGACTGGATTTTTTAATCAGAGGATGACCATAGTTCAAATCACACTTCTGTTGTTGTTATCTATGTGACTTTCTGGACCACTCTCTGGACCTCATTGTCTGTTCTAAAATAAGACTGAACTAGAATGACCTCTAAAGCTCTTCCCAACTCTAAATATATAATCCTACAAATATCATCTGAGATAAATGACAAGTCAGTGTCAGACAAATTAATTGATAAGATTAGCTTCCCAGTCACTTAGGAAGGCCCTGAGGGATTAATATATAACCCACTCTATCAGTTTCCAGTTTTTGGTGGGTTTTAAATTTTTTTCAATAATTCTATTTCATTATAATTGGTTTCATTTGTAATCCTTCATATTTCATTTTATACACTTAAAAACATTATTGTAAGAAGGTATTCATAAGCTTTATCATATTGCCAAAGGGATCCAAGACACAAAATAATGATGAAGATGATGATGCCAATGTTTATATAGAACACTGAGGTTTGTATAGTTTTTTTTTATATTCAGTTTTCACAACAACTCTAGAAGGTAGGTACTGTTACTATCTGCATTTTATAGACGCAGAAACTGAAACACAAAAAAGTGACTTGCCCAGGGTCACACAGCCATTAAGTATCTGAAAGAAGATTCAAACTCAATTCTTCCTAACTTCAAGTCCAGTCAGTGCATCACCAAGCTGTCTCCCAGGCTAACAGTTAAAAGTAAAATAGAACAAAACAAAAACCTTCACTAGTCCCTACCATTCCCTCAAGCTATTCTCTTATATCTCTCTTCCCTTTCTCAGCCAAACTCCTAGGAGAAAGTTATCCATAATCACTTCCTTCACTTTCCTGTCTCTCAGCCATTCTTCACCTCTTTTAATGGGGCTTCCAATCTCATCCCTCAACTAAAACTATTCTCACTAAAGTTGCCAGCAATGTCTCATTTCCCAAATCTGATGGTCTTCTCTCAGTCGTCATCCTTCTCAACACATTTGCTGCACTTGACATTGGTAACCACCTTCTTTTCTTTGATATTCTCTCTGGGCTTTCGTGACCCTTCTCTCTTCTGGTCAGTGCCTTCCACCTGTCTAACTATTCCTGTTCAGTCTCCTTTTCTGGTTCATCACCCAGATCATTTCCCTTCACTATGGGTGTTCCTCTACATTCTCCTCCCCCAGGATATTCTTTATCCTTCTCTTTTTACATTCTGATCTTATCATTTCCCATAGGTTTAATTATACCTGATAAGGCCACTCAGATTATTATTGTTTCCTGAACTTGAGTCTTAAATCACCAAATGCTTATTAAACATTTCAAACTGAGTGTTTTAGAAATATTTCAAATTCAACACATCCAAGATGGTACTAATTATTTTCCCTAAACCATCTTTTCTAACAGACTTCCCTATTTCCCTATTTCTATCAAAGGCACCACCATCCTTCCAGTCTCCCAGGTTTGTAACCCTGTGTTAAAAACCCTTGACCCCTCATTTTCCTTATATAAATTGAGTAACTTGAGGTGAAGAGATCAGTTAGGAGGCCATTGAAATAATCCAGGCAAGAGGTAATAAGGAACTGAACTAAGGTCCTAGCTATATATGTTGAGGGAAGGTGAGGGGATATGAAAGTTGTTGTGGAGATAGAATAAGTTAGATTTGAAAAATGATTTTAAATGTGTGTGTGTGTGTGTGTGTGTGTGTGTATGTGTGTGTGGCTGCTTGCAATATTTTCTCTTTGGCCTGAGAACTCTGGCTTTGAGCTTCAATATTCTTAGGAGTTTTCCATTTGGGATCTTTTTCAAGATGCAATTGGCAAATTATTTCCATTTCTGTTTCACCCTCTGGTTCTAGAATATCAGGGAAGTTTTCCTTGATAATTTCTTGAATGATGTATAGGCTCTTTTTTTTTTTTGTCATGGCTTTCAGGTACTCAAGTGACTTTTAAAATATCTCTCCTGGATCTGTTTTCCAGGTCAGTGGTTTTTCCAATGAGATATTTCACATTGTCTTCTATTTTTTCATTCTTTTGGATCTGTTTTATAATTTCTTGATTTCTCATAAAGTCATTAGCTTCTATTTGCTCCATTCTAATTTTTAAGGAATTATTTTCTTCAGTGAGCTTTTGGACCTTCTTTTCCATTGAGCCAATTGTGCTTTTTAAGGCATTCTCCTCATTGAATTTTTGGACCTCTTTTGTCATTTAGATTCATCTATTTTTTAAGGTGTGATTTTATTCACTTTTTTGGGTCTCCTTTAGCAAGCTGTTGACTCTTTTTTTCATGATTTTCTTGCATCACTCTCATTTCTCTTCCCATTTTTTTCTCTAGTTCTCTTATTTGATTTTCCAACTCTTTTTTAAGCTCTTCCATGGCCTGAGACCATTCATATTTTTCTTGAAGGCTTTGGATGTAGGAGCTTTGACTTTGTTGTCTTCTGGTTATATGTTTTGATCTTTGTAACCAAAGTAAGATTCTATAGTCTGATTTTTTTTTTAATGTTGTTTGCTCATTTTCCCAGTCAATTACTTGATGTGTGAGCTCCTTCTCAAGCTCTTTCTCTGTTTCCAGAGTAGAAAGTGCTCTGTCCCAAGTTTCAGAGGTTTTGTGCAGCTGTTTGTAATAGAAATGCAAATTTAAAGATCTTCCCTGCCCCTAGCTTAAGTGCACCTGGAGCCTGTGGTGGGAGGCTTGTTTTTCAGGAAAGCCCACACCTTGATACTTTGTGATTGGGCAGTGGGTCCAGAAGGTTGTTACATTCTCTGAGCCAGGAGAAGACTATATAAACTCTGAGAGGCTTTGCTTTGGGGCTCACTTTGAGAAGTGTTGTGTGATTTGACCAGATGAGACTCTGGGAAGCCGTTGTTGAGAGCCCCCCGGCTTTGAAAACCCAGATGTTGATGCTTCCCTCTCTGGTAACTGTGATTTGGTATTGATATAATGGTTGGACAGTTTGGAAGCCTGTCTGATCTGTAAGTTCTGTAACTGAAGTTTGGGGTGCTGACCTTCTCCCCCCGAACTAGGTAATGTGTGTTTGTTTGATTAAAGTAAGCTTGTTAACCCATTTTGAGTTGCTTTCCTTTTGAAAAGCAGATCTAAGCACCTGTGCTGGCAGTCACCCTGGGGATATTGGGGTGCTTGCTGCTACACTGTTGTCAGAGATAGTTCCAGGCACTTGTAAATTTTCAGTTCTGCTAAGGTGGTATGATACAAGGAGAGGTGTTTACACCTCTCTTGGCCTGTGCTCTTGTCTGTGAGTGAGCACAAGTGCTCTTTTCTGCCTCAGAACTATGAGGATTCCCTCTCCACAGCTACCACAAGCTCTGCCATACCAGGGCTCCTCCTCACCCCAGTACTGCCACCGAGGACTGCAACCTAGATCCAAGCAGGGCAAAGCAAGAGAATCCTGCCTCGGTGCCAGCAAAGAGATCCTCAAAATCCCCTTCTGATCAGCCACTTGATTTCTCCACCACCTGTGGACCTAGAGCTCCAGAAATAGCTGCTGCCACTGCCACCTCTACCATCCCAGGTCTGGGGCTAGACCACGTTCATCTCACACCCAAGTCCTACAGAGTTTCACCACTGACTTTCTAATTTGTCTTTGCCATTTGTGGGTTGAGAAGTCTGGAAACCCCCACAGCTTCCATTGAGTCAGTGCCCTGAAGCCTGCTTTGACTGAGTCTGTGCCAGTGTAGCCCATGCTGGACTGGGTTCCACTCTGCTCTCAGCCGGTGTGATATATTCTTCCTGTTGGTCTTCCAGCTTGTCATGGGCTGGAGATTTGTTTCACTCTATCATTTTGTGGGTTCTGTAGCCCTGTAATTTATTTAGAGTCATTTTTTGCAGGTATTTGGAGGGGTTTGGGGGAGAGCTCAGTCAAGTCCCGGCTTTTACTCCACCATCTTGGCTCTGCCTGTGTATGTGTATACACATATATCTATAGAAAATCTCTCCATACATGTTTATGTATACACACACATATATATTCATATTTGTATATATATATATATATCTTTCCTTATGTATATAGTATACCTATTCTCATCATAAATCCTCATCATCCATCATAAAATATGCACCTATGTGCACACACACACACACACACATATGGAGATATTATATATACATATATAAAAGAGTTTATATATATGTGTGTATGTATATATGTGTAGACACACATGTATGTGTGAGTGTGTAGTCATTTGCCAAATCTAGCTTTTTCTCTCTCTACAACATCTTTTATATCCCTTAACCTTCTCTCTGCTCACTGAGCCACCACCATAGTGCAGGTCCTCATTACCTCTTGCTAGGTTATTGCAATGTTCTCCTAAGTGACCCCCTTGCCTCAAGTCTCTCCTCATTTTCTCCTTTCTCCACATTCCTATCCCTTCTCCTCAAGCCCCTGGATAACCCAGATACACCAGCACTGGAGATCATCATGGGATATTTGATAAGGAGAGGATAAACACTAAATGCTTATCCACTGCAACTGTTGCCATCTTCTTGTAATCCACTGTTATTGAATTCAGCCCAAATCCTCCACAGTGACTATCTCTCACTTCCCCCTCTTTCTGCACTGCTCCCTGGAATACTCTTCTATTGTTACCAAATCCCCCTTCATCTCTTTCATTCACTTTCCTCCCATTCTCCTGCTGATATCTGGCTTTCTTCTCAAGGTGCCACATCTCTTGGAACTCAGGCTTGGCTACTCCTTTTTGTTTGCTTGCTTTATACAATATCTTATTTTCCCCAATTACATGTAAAGATAATTTTTAAAATTCAGTAAAAATATTTTCTTTTATTTAAAAAATTTTCTCCCTCCCTCCTTTACCTCCCCTCACCCATGGTAAGCAACTTGATATAGGTTATATATGTGTAATCATGTAAAACATTTCCATATCATTTCCATATTAATCATGTTGTGAAACAGACCCAGAGAAGAAGAAAAACATGAAAAAAATAAAGTGCTTCAATCTGCATTTAGACTGCCATTGGTTCTTTCTCAGGATGTGAATATTGGCTGCTCCTTTTGCCGTGCTTTTTGACACTGATGGCCAGCAAGAAGAGTTGGTATACGCTTTGCTCTGTATTATTTTCAATCCCTCCCTCTCTTATCTTGCTTCAGCGACCATTTCTCCTCTTTTAAAGTTCATTTCATCTGACCCAGATCCCACCTGCTATTATTTATGCTTATTGAAGTCAGTCTCCCTCATCTCCATATAAGATTGGCATTTAGATAACAGCCTCTACCTTCTTTACCCCAGTCTTCTTCAAATCCCCTGACCTCAGTTCCTTAGCCTCCTCAAGTCCCATGAACACTGTCTCTAGTTCATTTCAGTCAGGTGTAAGAGTGGTCATACTAGGGGCGGCTAGGTGGCGCAGTGAGTAGAGCGTCAGCCCTGGAGTCAGAAGGACCTGAGTTCGGATCTGACCTCAGACACTTAACGCACACACAAACAAAAACCTAGCCGTGTGACATTGGGCAAGTTACTTAACCCCAATTGCCCTCCAAAAAAAAAAAAAAAAGAGTGGTCATACTGATAAGCTGATGAGCTGAATGAAAAGTCTGAGAGAGTTTCTGGGTAATTAATAATAAGTTTATTAATTAGGCTAACTGATAATCAATACATTGATGTCAGTGGTTTCTCTCCATAACCAGAAAAAACTATGGAGATTACTGGATGCTTAAATATCTTTGGTATTCACCCTGATTGGTGCATACTTAGTGGGAGAGGTGGACATATTAATGAAGAGGTGGGCTAAAAGTCTTCAACTCCTCTTCTTGAGAATGTGGCTTGATTGTGAGGTTCAGCCACCTCCACCAATCTGGACAAAAGAATCCATCTCTATCCAGACCACTCTCGTTGGTTTTTCTTCTTCATAAACTGGGTTACCCTAGACCAGGGTTTCTTAAATGTTTTCCATTCCACATCCCTTTAGCCCTCTTTAAACTGTGGATCATGAGGCCATATGTGGTTTTGACTCACAGTTTAATAAGCATTACCCTAGACCAAAAATGTGTGTGTGTGTCTGCGGTGAGGGTGGGGGACTGCTGCAAGGGCATAGACTTACTTTCTAAGAACAAGAATTTATGTAGATTAGATTCTTATTTATACCCTAAACAAAACATATTCTAGTTAGGTGAAGTCTTACCCAAGATTTCAGAGCATATACCCCAAGGATCAGGCCAATCTCAATCTGTCAGCCATGTCCTTCAGAGACTGGCAAATTGAGCTACTGGTCCCTGAATGAGGAAATAGGAAAAACCTCAATCCCAATTTAATAATTGGTTATTAATACAATAGAAAAGTAATCACTTCTTTTCCCTGTAATGCAAAGTCAGAAGTGAAAGAATCCCTGACCTTAAGGAATTTCTAGTCTAGCCAGGGAGATAGCATGTGCATTTGTAGATATATGCAGAATAGAAATAAAATAGATACAAGGTCATTTTGGGGGAGGAGAATCAGGAATTTTGTAGGATCATGAAAATCCTCATTTAGAAGGTTGTATTCTTATGGAGAACCAAAGGAAACAAGGAATTCTGTGATGTGGAGGTGAAGAGGCAGTGCAATCCAGGCACAAAAATTAGCTGAATTAAAAGCAAGATGACTGAAGACAAAATGTAGCATATATAGTTCTGTGTGGTGGTTGTTGTGTCCTTCCTTCTTGAAGAGGACTTTGACATCAGGGAGATGATAACATGACTTGCAATTGAATTAGTTTTTAGTAAGGGAGGGCCATGCAAAGTCACCAGCCTCAATTTCTCCTCCAGAGCCATCTGGGTCCAGTGGCCCAATATCGATCAGGATGACTGGAGATAGCCCCAGATGCAGTGAGAAAGCTTGGCCCTTTTAAGCTAAGGTCTTTTCAGGTATTCAAAGTGAGGCAAAGCCCATTCAGTGAATGGGCCTCTTTAAGAAGGAAGTCAAGGACAGGCCCCTTTAATTAAAAAAATAAAAATCAAACTGAGAGGGAAAGACCCTCAGGGTGTTTGACCAAAAGAGAAACTGTTCCAATTTGCTTTCACTCTGAGCTCTGAGGGCCCGAAAAATAAACATTAAGTGGGGCTTGGGTTGGGACCCATTGTTATCTAATCAATGAGATCCAGAGAACTTGGATTTAAGGTATAGTCTTTGAGAAAGAAATCTAGCAAGTAAACCCCAAGTTAACTAGGTAGGTTTTGACCATCAGAATTTTACTTTCCTTTGGGTAGAACACCCTCAAGTAAGGGCTTGGGAGGAGAGGAGAGGATGAGTTGCCCAACTGGAGCTGGCCAGCTGGGTCTCCATTCGAGCAGCTCAGATTACTCACAGGTTGTGGTTTGTCCTTCCTTCTCAAGGAGGACCAAGACATCAGGGAGATGATGACCTGACTTGCAAATGAATTGAATTTGAATGAGGGAGGGCTGTGCAAAGTCACTAGCCTCACTATCTCCTCCAGAGCCATCTGGGTCCAGTGACAAATATGTCTTACCACAGATATCTATTAGGACAACTAGACATGGCCCAGGATGCAGTGGGGGACCTTGGCTTTTTTTTTTATGGGGAATACAATGAAGGACATTTGGGATGAACCATAATAACATCTGAAAGGGAATAATGTGTAATAAGCTCAAAAGATAAAGCGGAACAAGATTAGAAGGTCTCAAAATACCAAACATAGGAATTTATATTTAATCCTAAAGGCCAAAGGTCAGACAGGAAACCATTGGTGTTTATTTAGTGAGAGAATGGTAGAGTCAGACCAGCTCTTTAGGAAAATAATTGGCAACCATGTGAAGGATAGATTGCTGTGGGGTGAGACCTGAGGTCAGGCCAGTAATTAGGCACATTGTGCACTGGTCAGGTAAGAGATGATAAAGGCCTGAAGAAGAGGGGAGACTTTATGAGTGGAGAGGAGTCTTAGAAGAGAGATTTTTATAGAGGTGGAAATGACAGGACTTAGCAACTGATTGGATATGGTGGGTAAGTGAGAATGAAGACTTGAGGAGAACTCTGGGCTTGTAAACTTAAGTGGCTTCGAGGCTGGTAGTGGTGCCCCTGACAGTGACAGGGAAGTTTGGAAGAGTGGCAGGTTTGCAGCAAAAGAAATTGAGTTTTGTTTTGGACATACTGAATTTGAGATACCTTTGGGATATCAGGGATATACAAAACATCTAATGGACAGTTTATGATAGTCTGTTAAATGCACTTGCCCTTCTTAGTTTATAACAGAACATTGGAGGAATGAGTGAAATCTCCTCCCCTTAATGCTACTCTTCATTGTAACCAATGAACTTAATACTCAGTGTAGTAATAATAGTTAACATTTATATAGCACCTTCAGTTTTGCAAAGTGTTATACATATGTTACCTCATTTAATCCTCACAATAATTCTGTGAGGAAGGCTATATTAGTATTCGTGATTTACAGATGACGAATTAGGAGAGAGAGATCAAGTGATTTTCACAGTCATATCCTATAGTAGGATTCAAACTCAAATTTTCCTGACTCCAAGTTAAAGTTTCTGTCACCATGCCACCTAGAACCTTACGTTAGAGTGTGAAAGTGAACTTAGTTCTTTCTGGTGCAGACCCCTCATTTTATTGATGGGGAAAGTGCTGCCCAGGGAAGTTAAATGACTTGTCCAGAATCATACAGCATATCAATGCCAGAGCTAACTGACTTCCAGGCCAATGCTTTTCAAACTACAATTTCCTTTTAAAGTAATTTCCTATTATCAAAGGAAGTTGAAAGGGGCAAAAGGGAAATAGTTGTGAAACATTATAACATGTCAGGTACATCATTACACAAGGAGTATTACTCCCCAAATTCCAAAAGGAGGAAAGAGATGCACAGGCAGCTTATGGTCCCAGCTGTTTCATTGATCATACGCCACTAGTCTTGTAGCACACACAGTTGAATTGCTTTTCCCTGAGGGAACCAATGTCTCCAGGTGTGCTAATAATAAAATTAATAGCTTAGAGAAACTGCTTGCTGCAGCAACAGTGGCAAGAGAAAGGGAGGATCGATTTCAGTGTTTAACTGTCCTAATTCCACAGTGTATACCCTCCTCAGCCCCCCGTGAGCCACGCTCAGTCTCACAGTTAATCAATAGATCCCTGATTTAAAACAAAGAACCAGTTTCAAGATTAGAAGTCTTTGTGAATAAAAAGATGTATGGTAAAACTGTCAGAACCCTTCAGTTCCCATCTTAACACAGCAACGAGGAAGGCAGTAGCTATCTGATATGAAAGAAGCTAGCCATATTCAATGGTATTCTACTCCACCAGTAAACAGCACTAATAAAACACTTAGGTGCTGTGAGTGCTGATGGCATAATATAAGCAGGGATTTATTGAGTCACATCGTGTTTTAAAGGGCTGTGAACATGATGTGAATATTTTCAGTAGCATAGAAGGTAATATGTTCCTGGTCTAATTGGCTTGTGATCTAGAAGCTCACTGTCTAGTTTCTTATAACTAGTATCCTCATCTTCCCCAGAGGGAAAGATCAACCTTGCCATCAGTTTCCTAGCCTCAGTAGATGTCACCATGATCCCTCTGGTTCCGAAAGCACAGGACTTTAGATGCATTTTCAATTCCTTCTTTTTCTCCTTTCTCCTCATTAACATTGTCATCAAATCTTCCCCAAACTTGCTTTCAGCTGCATTACAAGAGTCCTCCTTTTATTATCTCCTGTTTTCCTGATTCAACCTATTCTTATCTCCTCTAGACTCCTTCTAGTTTCATCTCTTCCCTTAAACTCTTTTACTTCCTTCCATAGATAAGGTAAAGTGGCACCACTCCCTGTGTGAGGTCTTCCCTCATCATCCTGGTTAACAACATACTCTTTCTCCAAATGTTACTTTGTGTTTACTTGTGTTTATGTTGAATGCAAGGTACTTGAGAGCAGTTGACTGTTGAGACTCTCATTAAATGCTTGTTAAGTTGAATGGAATTATATACCCTTGCCATCTTCCACACTACTCTGTCTGTATGTGCTAGGGTAGGCAATATGCTTTTGTGAATTCACAATTCATCTCAAAATTGTTTGTTTTTTAGAGAAAGTATTGAGAAGATAGCCACTTGATTTTGGCATGTTTTTCAGCTGTCAACTAGCTCCTACTTTCCCAATAAGTAAATAAATTTACTCCATCATATATAATTTGAATTCCTACGAGGTACAGACTGATTATCCTTCATTTTGTCTACTTAGTACCTAACAAACTGATAAAATATTTGTTTAGAAGACTGTAAAACTATCCACTCTTACTTGTCATTATTAAGTAAATATTTAGAATGGGTTGAATATTGATTTCATTTGTTTTACCTAACAATAATGATAATTCACAATTGTATACATTTTTTTAATCTCAGAGTCTTAGTGTAAGTACCTCCATTTCATAACTGTAGAAACAGTCTCTGAGAAGTTAAATGACTCAACCACACTTGTAAAATCTGAGTACAGCCCAGATTTAAACCAAGTTTTTGTGACTACAACTCCCTTGCTGTTTTCATTATGCCACACTATTTCTCACTGTGCATTTTTCTATAGCTCTCAGTCAGTTCAGTCAGTCAGGGAGTATTTATGAAATATCTGCCATGTGCCAGGCATTGTGTTAAGCACTGGGACTGTTTGTCATTCATTCTTAGAGAGGACTATGGTATCAAGAACGTGATGCCATGACTTGCAATGTGAATTGGATTTAAGTGAGCAAGGGCTGTGCAAAGTCACCAGTCTCACTTTCTCCTCTGGAGCTGGGTTACAAAGAAAGACAAAAGACAGTTCCTGATCTGATGCAGCTTATCATCTAATAGAGGAGACAATAGGAACTTAAAAGCAACTATGTATTAAAACCTATATACAGGATAAATTGGAGACAATCACTTAGGGAAGGCAGTAGAATTAAGAGCGATTGGGAAAGGCTTTTTGCCAAAGATGGGACTTTGGCTAAATACCTGAATGAAGCCAGATAATCTAGAAGGCAGGGATAAGGAAGGGAAGAGGTCCAGGCAGGGGGAACTGCAAGTGAAAACCCTAGGGTGATAGTAGGCATAAAATGACTGGAAAGTTGGAAGGCATCAGGTTAGAGAGAGCTTCAAAAGCCAAACATCAACACTGGTCTGGTGTAGACTCATTGTTTGGGCTACTTCATTATAAGTTTTTGCTATTATCATTACTATAGGGTTACTATAGGACTAGAATGACCCTGAGAACCTAGTTGACATTTTTAATTACAAAAGGTTTACCTTTTGCTTCATATATGATAGGTATACTTAAGAAGGAGAATCTTTATTTTAAGTCACACATAGTAAAGCAGAGTGGCTTATTCATTTTCCCCCCACGTCAATCCCCCAAAAGCAAAGCACTTAATTTGGAAACCAGAAACTGGCATTAAGTTGAATTTTTCATATTTATTTTTTACAGTGGCAGTGGGAGTTGATTCTCAGTGTGGGCTCTCTTCCACTCGTTATCCTGGCATGAAGACTGTTCTGTGTTAGCTCATCTGAATGAAGCCCTTTTTATTTTTGGCCGCCCTCTTTATTGCATTAACTTCTGTTGCTTTCTTGTGACCGTTTGTTTGTGGGTGCTGCAGTATAGTGCCAATGTGCATGCTACAATAGGTGATAAGCAGGATGGGCAGAGGAAAACTACCAGTTAATTCTCCTAAATGGAGTATATTTTCTCTTTGGAGCATATGATACTGTCTTTGAAGTCTTACAGACAGTTAACCCTTAAAATCACAAGTAAATCAGATCCTATTGTTAGGGCTTTGTTTTTCCACTATGATTACTGTACTTTTAAATGCATGGTCTACTGAGGCACAGTAATCTGTTGCCTACAAAGGAATATAATGGGAGGCCTACACAGAGGCAGCAGAAAGAACACTTGATTTGCAGCTGGACCATTTGGTTTTCAATCTTGGAAATATTGGGAGTGTTCTGAGATTTCCTTTTCAAGCCTTTTCTACTGTTTTCTATTTGCCTGGAATTCTTCCTTACTCTTGAGATTGTGCTTCTCGCTTAGAGTTCTTGGGACTTGCCTCCACTCTGCTTAATTTATTTATTTTTAAAATAGTTTGTAGTAGAAATTGGTCCCAGTTTTTGCAAACTGGTATCCTATAATATACTTTGGTCCTAGAATTTCTTCACATGAAATCTTCAGATTCTGTAAATTAAATAAATGCCCTACTTTGGTGTCATGAAAATTCTATACTGTGAATGTACTTAAAAGAAGGGACACATGAGTTGCTAAAGCCAAAAACTTTCTTTTCCTGGTGGCTAAATTTCTGGAGAGGAACACCTCTGAAGTTAGCTAGGCTGGGTACCTTCACAAAGCTTGGTAGGACCTGCCAGAGCTTGGCTATCACAGGTATAGCATATGGGTTGGGGGTGGTTCTAAGGTCACTTCTGCATTATGCTTAAGCATTTACAGAGAGCTTTAGGGGAAGAAAACCACATTTTGTTGCCTTTCAGAGGTATGGCCAGGTCAATGGAAAATAAAACGAAAGACTCAGCATTAATAACCTTGGTTTTACATTCCAAGAAATTATAATAGTGAACAGAAAGTAGAGTCATACCCAAGGGTTAGGATTCATAAATACTGAGTATAATGCTGAAGTTCATGGATTTTTTAAGAAACTAATTTGAGCAAATGGTTATTTCAGTTATGATGTTGTCATTTTGTTTAATGGCCACTAGCATAGTATGTTGGAATGACTAAGAGCTCTATTGGATGGAAAGAATACCTTCTGATTAAATCAGATGTGATATTTTTTTCCTCCTGATGCTTCAGTAAAACAGTTTATAAATGTACCCCATGTCTGATCATATTTTGGTTAGTGATTGGCTTTAAGGGCTTTTGTTTAAAGATTGGTATTCACTATTTTTGTGATTAAGCTCTTTGATGATTAGTCTCCTTTTGGTCTCAACTTTTATCGTGAATGATGTGTGTTGCTTTGGTGAATTTCCTGATTGGCTGACTGATGAAACTGAGATCTGATGCAGCAGTATTGGTTTTCTATTGACTCCTTGTAGTAATCGCTATGTTCTATAGTTCTGTTTCCATCTTCCGGGAATCATTCCTTTTGGTGCTTACATGATCATTAAGAAGGAACTAATTTTTTTGACTTCCATTTGTTTATTATTATTATTTTTATTCGCTATCCTTTTATTATCCTGTATTTCTTTAACTTGTGTCCTGGTTCAGCTTGACTCTACACATACCCTGTATATGTCATGCATTTTCCTGCTTTCTTGACTTTGCTCATGACATTACCTCCAACTGTAATGACTTCCTTTCTTCCTTCCTTCCACTTTTAAAAACAACTAGGTGGCACAGTGAGTAGAGCGTTGGCCCTGGAGTCAGAAGGACCTGAGTTTAGATCCGACCTCAGACAACGCACACACAAACAAAAACCTAGCCGTGTGACCTTGGGCAAGTTACTTAACCCCAATAGCCCTCCAAAAACAAAAACAAACAAACAAACAACAACAAAAAAAAACCCCCAACTCCCAAGGTCCAGTTCAAATGCCACCTTTTCCAGGAAATTTGATCCCTTACTCTAGCCTTTTCTTTGGAATTTCCAAAGCACTTTATACTTTACTTCTGTGCTTACTACATCCTTTCTTTACCAGGGATTGGGGACCTGTGGCCTTCTAAGTCCTTTGGTGCAGCCTTTTGACTGAGTCCAAATTTTATAGAACAAATCCTTTTATTAAGAGAATTTGTTCTGTGAAATTTGGATAAAGTCAAAGGGCTGCACTTGAGGACCCAGAGGGCCATATGTGGCCTCGAGGTTGCAGCTTCCCCATCTCAGTCCTATATATTTTATGAACATTTTTGTTCCTCTCCTAGATTATAAGCTATTTTAGGGGAGTGATTGAGTTTTATTAACACTAGTTTAGTAGTTTCTTGCAGCTTGTGAGCAATCTCTTCTTAATATCATTATTAAGTACTTCTAATCCCTGTGCCTCAAGCAAACCACTAGGGTCTCCACTCAAGTTTACAGGGATGGAAATTTCTTGAGTTTGACCTCTTCCCACTTCAGACTCCAGTGTTTCCAAACTATGAAAGAGTAAACACAGAAGTTTAGCAGTTTATAATTAGCCTCTTATCTCTCCACATAGCAGGAGCCAAGGATCATCTCAATCACTCACAGCAAGGTGGCAATATAGAACCTGAAGTATGATGAAAGATGCTTAGATGATTTTTTTTAGCATAACTGTTAGGCAAATTCAACTTTAAACCCTTACTAAATCTCCAATAAGGTCACTATATTTTCAACCTGTTAGGACTCCAGATGTTCTCATTGGCTCCACCCCTCTCTCTTCCAACTGGCAATTTGCCTTGTCTTGTTTGAATTCAGCTCTTACTGAAGGATCACTTTGATTTCATATCATAGTGAAAAATAAGAACAGTTAAATAAACATTATGATTCCAAGGAGATGGGTCTTCATCGAATACCTCCAATACAATGTCCTAAGCAAATTTCTTCATATATGAAAGGTTGAGTTAATCTGTCTCCTACATCTCTCTTTGCTTCCAAGATAATGGAAGAGTAAACAGAAAAGCTAGGTGTCTTACAATTAACACCTCTATTTCACCTTATCACAAAAGCAATGGATTATTTCAGCCCATTATGTGTCATAACTGAACTTGTGATGCCAAAAGTTTAGATGACACGAGCATAACTGCTAGGCAAAGGTGGCCCTGGGAATGACTTAGTCTGATGCTTCACCCATGATCACAGGAACTCCACTTCTCCAAACTCTTCCCCCAGCTCATCCCTTCCTGGCAAATGGGAGCAAAACCTTATGACTTGAAACTTCCCCCACAGAGTCTTTGGGAAGGCTTCCAGAGTCTGGGAAGATGAGTCAAGTCAACAAGTATTTCATAACTATTTATGAATGGTTCCTCAGCCAGGAACTGTGCTAAGTGATGGGGATGCAAATACAAGGGAAAGTAAAGACAGTCCCTACTCCCAAAGAGCTTACATTCCAGCGGGGGGAAACAACATACAAAAAAAGAGATGTACGTCAGAGCTTGTTAAGGGAGGTTTGGGGGTTGGGGCAAGTAGAAGGGTTGGGAATATCTATGGGATACCTACAGGTGATGGTGGTGAAAAGTATGAAATGAAAGATTGCTGACTTGGGCTCTTTCTAAAAAAATGGCGAATAGAACCCTCCTGTACAAGTTGAGAGTTGAGGCCAGAGGAGGCATAAGTAGTAAGATCCTCCTAGGACTGCTTGGTCATTAACCTTCACACCCCTCTCTTTTCTTCCCTACTCCTTAAATTTGATACTCCCTCTTGCACCACTTAAACCTCACCAACCAATTCAGGTAGTACTGAGACCTTACAAGAAGCATCCTTACATTTGTAGTCATGTGGGAGATATCACCCAGGGAGATGCAGCCAGTCATGCTCTTTATATTTGTATCCTTCTTAAGGTTTGGCACAGTACTTTGCCCATATAGACTATCGATAAACGTTCATTGCATGAATACAATTCCACGACTGTCAGATATGAATGATGGTTTTATCCAGAAGCATAAAATGGACTTCTGCCAGTGATTTCTAGTCAGAGACATTTTTTTAAAGGAGTTTGTATTTTGATAATCTGAAAAAGGGATTTGCTAATTGGCTGACCTTTTAATAAATATAAACCAGCTAGTCAATTAATGAAGAAGCACATCATACAATGAGTAGGTAAAGGCAGCTCAGGATAGTCTTCTCTGATCCAGGAAAAGCAGGGTTCAAGTTCAATCTCTAACAAATATTGACTCTCTGACACACTTAAGCTTTCAGTGCTCTAGGATAGAGGTGTCAAACACTGGCTCACTCCACCCAAAGCCCTCAACACCCCCAAATTCAGTCTGTATCAGATTAAAACGTAATGGAGAAATATTTAACAAAATGAATAAAAATACGGTAGAACAGAGATATGTTAATATGTGGTTTTTAAGTCAACATACCTCCCCAAGAATCTTTACACACATGATGAATATGATTGCACTTGTATAGCCTATATCAGATTGCATGCTGTCTTGGGAACAGGGGAGGAAATGGAGTGGGAGGGGGGAGTTTTGAACTCACAATCTTATAAAAGTAAATGTTGAAAACTAATAATAAATTAATTATTTTTTTAAAAATCCTTATATATCATTTAAAGTCCTTGTTTCTGTTTGAGATTGAAACCACTGCTCTGGATAACTCTCAAGGATAGGAAGATAGCATCCTGAACTGGTAAAAGTAGTTTCCTCATACAGGTTTCCTACACCAGAGGTCTGGTCTTTCTACAGAGGAAGGAAGGAAGGAAGGAAGGAAGGAAGGAAGACAGGAAGACAGGAAGGAAGGAAGGATTGTTTGCTATGTACCAGCCATAATACTAAGCATTTTTCACATATTTAATCCTCATATCCTTCATATATTTAATCCACAATCCTGGGAGGTAAGTGCTGATCTCCATTTAAAGTTAAAGAAATTGAGCCAGATAGTTGCTACATGACTTGCTCAGGGTCACACAGCTACCTGAGTTCAGATTTTAATGCAGATCTTCATGACTTCGGGTCAAGTACTCTATCTATTATGCTATGGTAAAACCAGAGGTTCTCAAAGTGTAGTTTGTAGACCTCTTGGGTATTCCTAAAACCTTTTCAAGAGGTTAGTGGGGTGAAATCTATTTTCATAATAATACTAAAATATTTTAATTTCTAGTATGGTAAATATTGATAGAAATAACACAGATAAACAAAAGATCTTTGGACTCCTCAGTTTTTAAGAGTATAGGGAGTTTTTGAGACAAAAAACAAAATTCTAACTGCTAGACTAATGAAAGTATAGGTGAAGTCCCAGACAATGAATAAGTGACAAACCTAAGATGACTTCTTTTGTCCTCCCCACACAGCTGATTAGAATTGCCATAGCATTGAATGTAATTCAACACCCATGGTATACCAAAAAGCAGCAGCCTATTATCATTCTAGGTTTTGTTCTGCAGGAAGTAATCAGCAGAATTTTCGTGTGTGCATTTAAAAAGTAGGGTTGAGGGAGATGGTATATAAAACAGAATCTTAAATCCAAAAGCCTGTTACATAGTGGGACCTATATAAACGTTTGTTGCTGCTAGAGGTGGTGATGAAGTCATAACTAACAAAAGAAAGCAATTGGTTCTAGTGTTAAAGAAGTGGAAAACAATAAGAAGTAATGGCCTGAAACTAGGGGGAAATAGGGAAAAATAGAAATTAGATAATGGAAAATAAAATTAATAGTAGGGTCAATTAGACAACAGAGTAATTTCCCAAGGAAAGTAATTGAAGCAATGTCATCTAAGCTGCTCAAATGAGCAGAGATAAATCAGTGAGAAGATTAATATGGATAAGTCAGTGTGGGAAGAGGTGGCCTAAGGGCCACAGATACTGCATGGAGCTTGATAGTTAACAGTTTGCCAGGAACAGTTGGACTAAGTCTACAGATCTTGGAGCAGTTGCCAGAAGCTTCTGACCCCCGTGTGGGTTAATGAAGGCTAGGTATTTTCCAAGAGCTGCCATCCCTAAATGTAGGGCTCAGAGAGTCCATATTTCCAGCATAGGTTGTGGTCACTAACCTAATGCAGTCTCCTTTCTTATTTTGAAAACATTAAATGATATGGGAAAGAATAACCTCCCAGAAAAAAAAAACAGAAAGAAAAATAACCAACTTTTCTGAAGTCTAACACTCCCCATCAAAATAGCTGGTGTAGGTTTTATTCCTATTTTGTCTCCTTAGCTGCAGAGTTGCAGTTACAAATTTGGCCTCTAGAGTTTAAAATAACTATTACGTATTCACAGTACTCTCAGAAAACTTTAAATGCCAATCTGGCCTGTGAAATATGCAGTAAAAATGAAGGAGGAGGAGGAGGAGAATGAGTAAGAGGAGGAGGAGAGGGGGGAGGAGGAGGAGGAGAAGTGGTACATACTTATTAATATCTCATCCTGTTTCTAACTCAAGTACATATTCTCTGATAAGCCTCTCCTACAAAGCGCTAACCAAAGCTTTGACTGGGTTCTTTCTTGAAAAAGACTAACTGAATGGGATTATGTTTATGAATTTTCTTTTTTATTGTCCTGACTTTATTTTTTTAACTTTTTTTGGAGGGGGGAAGGCAGAGCAATTGGGCTTAAGTGACTTGCCCAAGGTCACACAGCTAGTAAGTGTTAAGTGTCTGGGGCCAAATTTGAACTCAGGTCTTCCTGACTCCAGGGCTAGTGCTCTATTCACAGCCACCTAGCTGCCCCTGATTTGATTTTTGATGGGCTAAAAGTTCATGAACATATTTTTATTAAAAATGACTAATAACTTGATAATCTCCATTCAGATCATAGACTCATAGGATATAGGGCTTAACAATGTCATCTAATCCAGCCCCCTTTTTTTAGAGATGAAAAAATGAATTTGCCCAAGGTCTTATAGCCAGCAAGTGACAGAAACAGAATTTAAACACATTTCCTTTTGACTCCAGAATCAGTGCTTTTCCCAAAGATTCCTAATAAAAGAAAAACGAAAGAACAGTTCTCTAAGTAGGGATTGTGTTATTTTTTTTCACTAAATTTTTGGAATCTTAAATGTCATATAATATCAGCATGGTATACTGGCTAGAGGAATCTGGATATAGGAAACTAGAATCAGGAAGATCTGCCTCAGAAACTAAGATAGATAAAAGTGGTATGACCTTAAGCAAGGCATTTTTCTTCTGTGAACCTCAGTGTTCTCGTCTGTAAAATAAGTAAAATGTGCCTGGCTGACAAGTTTATAACATGGTTCAGAAAATATAGTATATATAAAACATTTCACAAACATTAAAGGATCTTTCAAATGACAGTTTCTGTCCTCTTCATTTCTGTCCTCTTCCTCTGCCTTCTCTTCTTCCTCCTTCCTCTTCCTCCTTTTTCTTCCTTCCCTTCCTCCTTTTTCATCCTTCCTCTTTCTCCTTTTTCCTCCTTCCCTTCCTCCTTTTCCTTCCTCTTTTTCCTCCTTCCCTTCCTCCTTTTTTCCTTCTTCTTCCTTCCTCCTCCTCATTCTTCTGCTTCTCTCTTCTTTTTCTCCTCCTGTTTTCTTCTCCTTTTTCTTCACTTTCCTCTCCTCCTGCTTTTTAATAGTTCATTAAAAATATTAAGATAGAAATGCTTTTTTTCTGTAGACCCTACAAACACTTCCTTAGTTCAACTGCTATAGCAGTGAAGAAAACAGATGATATTCACCTCAACTTGTTCCCACATGATCTTGATGTTCTCTGCTAGGCTTTTGTATTTTAAAAACTATGTTTTTCTATGTACTTTGGAGATTAGGCATATTTGGTATATATAAATACTATAATCAGGCCATTTGGGGCAAGAGGTTGGTGTATGATAATGGTCAGATTCTAAAACAATTTATTGGTTGAAATTTTCAGGATATTTTAAGTGTTTATTTGTAGTATAGATATTTGTCATCTGTCAATCCATGAAGCAAAGTGGGGTTCTGATGGATAATTCAAGCTTGCAGATCATATTTTATTATATACTTAGTGTGTGATTTTTTTTACAGTCTGTAGTAATATTTTGCTCATTTTCTACTGTTTCCCTGCACAATTTGCATTGCTCAGTAAACCTGGGTTCCTTAATGATAACCCTTCTCTAATTTCTGGTGGCAGTGACTTGGTCCTAAATTGCCATCATGACTCCCTCTTTTGACAAACGAATATGGTTGACTTAGGTATTTGTTAGATACTTCTTTGTCAACAAATTGTTCACTGAGTTCATGTGAATGTTGCCTCAGTGGACCTGAGGGTGTTCCATTCTTAGATCTGATAAACTTAATAAATAAACTACTTTTGATTATATTCAGCAAATCCAATGATGTGGACTTGTCAGCAGCCATTACATTTGCTTGTTCACTTGATGTCTGCTTTTTCCCAAAGTGTTTCTATCTGGTTTTGATCTGTTCATCATGTTATCTAAGGATATTTTTTAATCTTCTTCCTTTTTCATGCAAGGATGTTTTCATCTTTGAGCAGCTTCCACCATATGATGGGCATTGTATTTTGTTAATATTGCATGAATTTTTGTTAGGATAGTTTCCAGGTCTGTCATGATTTATCTTGCAGTTCTGAAAGTCTACTACTACTACTGGTGATAATTATTATTATCATTAACAATAACAATACCCTTATTATTGATTATTTTTGTTGCTATTATTGTTATTTTGATGGTGGTGATATTATCTCCATTTTTATAAGTGGGAACTGAGCTTTGAAAACCTAGGTATTATATAGCTAATAAGTGATACAGCCAAGAAAAGATCATAGAAGTAGACCCCAAAAGGACCCCAGATCTTCTCTGTTTCAACTCACTCATCTTACAAATGAGCAAACTGAAGACAAGAGACCTGGTTGAGGCCATACAGGTAGCATCAGAGGCAGGATTGTAACCCAGGACCTCTGACTCCAATTATAGTGTTCTCTCTACTAGGATGTAAGATTTTCAGATATTTGTGCTGATAAATGAGAGGTAAGGCATGGCCTAAAATCAAACCAGACCTTTGAGGAAGAACACTTAGTTGAATCACTTGGACATAAATAAACTGTATGTATTTGGCAAATGCCTTTATTACTACAAAATTTAACTTAAGTTCTTATGCTTACCATTTATTGTCAACTACTAACCCTATCTGGAGCTCCTTTAAGGGTTTTTATTTAAAAAGAAAATGTGAAGCTGAATTAACATTGTTTAGACCAATTTAGCCTCTTTTCATTTTATTAAGACTAATGCAGGCTAATATAGGTTAATAGGAACCTCTGTGGCTTAACCATGTCTGGGTTGATCTGTACTTCTTATGGGATTAAGTCTGCCTGCATGCAAGCCTACTGACTTCTGAAAGAGTGTCAGACCTTGTCTACATTTACCTTAAAATAGCATGCCATTGCTCTTGCATTTTGGAAACCATTTCATTTTGCAACAGTCAAAAATAACATTAGATCAATGTGTCACTCTTTCTAAGGTTTACATCAATTTGTGTAGATGTGGGATTCCTAACTATTTTTGTGTCCTGGATCTCTTTGGCACTCTGATGAAGCCTATGGACCCCTTCTCAGAAGAATGTTGTTAAATGAAATAAATTCATAGACATGTATAACCTGTATCAAATTGTTTACCATTTCAGGGAAAGAAAAGGGGAGGGAGAGAATTTGGAACACAAGATTTTTTAAAAAATGAAAGTTAAAAAAGTTGGGAAAATAAAATATTATAAAGATAAAAATGCATAGGACTACAAAGGAAACCAATTATATTGAAATAATTATTCAGATTTTTTTAAAGTAGACTTTAGGTAAAGGACTTCTGGGGTCACACCCTTGACTTATTTTCTATATTTCAAAGAGCTTAAGCTACAATACAGAAGTAGGAAAGGCTTCTTCTTTTACTTGATTTCATTGAGTAAATTAAGTATATCTTACAGCACCTAGAGCAGTGCCTTGTATATATTAGGTACTCAACAGAGATGTTGATTGAATTAAGTATTTCATTAACGTTGTTGCTGATAACTTTCTAAATAGCTATTTACTATTCTTTGCAAAGCTGAGTTTCACTGCCATTCAGGTATTGACCTCTGGGCACCACCAGATCTTTGTCTTGCCTCTTCCCTGAAGCCTTCCCTAAGATGCTAGTTTATAGAAAAGAAAAATAGATTTTTTTTTTGCTTTTAAATTTTTTAAAGTTTTATTGATGCTTTTTTTTTTGGTCACAGTCATTTCCAGATTATCTTTCTCAACCTCTCATCCAAAACTGATAAACCTGTCCTTGGAACAAACAAAAATAGTTCAGCAAAACCAACCCAATGACTTTATCTGGTAACATATAGAACATTTCATACCCATAATCCCAAGTTTCTCTAATGAACACAGAGAGGTAAATTTTCATCATCTCTCCTCTGGGGCCAAGATTTATCATTATACTTCCACAGGCTTTGACTTTGTCTTCATATATGCTTTTTATTACATTATTGTAGTCATTATGAATATTTTTCTTATTTCATTTATCATCAGTACATAGAAATTTTCTTATTGTACAAGTTATTATTGACTAAATAATTATTTCATGTTGTATCTCTTCCTAAATAAATTGCAACCTCCTGGAGTGCAGGAATCATATCTTATATTACTTTGTATCCCTGTTTAGGACCCAGAACTTTAGGCACACTCTATGGTACATGTGCCAGGCCTCAGTGTTACATATACAAGAAACATTCTATGAATATTTTTGAATGAATGAAGACTTCTAAAAAATTTGCTTCCATTAGAAAATCAGTCTGATCTTTAAGAAATGAAGATTCATTTTCATTTAACATTCACACCTTGAGCTGAAAAGACCTTAATCTTCTGTGTTCTGTTCTTAAAGTCCAAGCCACATTCCCTTCCACATGCTACTAGGTCTAATCACTCTGACTTTGGTGAACATTAAGTTTCTTCTTTTATTCTCTCTAGTCTTCCAACTCCACTCAAGCTTCCTGTTATGTTTCTTTCTTATGGTTCTCTATTCCTCCAGCCAGCTTCCCAAGACTTTCTGACAACTCTCACCAACTGCTATATTCAACTTGAAACCTCATCTCATTCCCTAGGGTTGTATTATAATTGGGAAACTATACTGTTTCAACTAATAAGTCAAATTAAATGTGATAGTGTGTAATACTGTATTGAGCCAAATCTTCACTGCATAACTCTGTGAATGTGTTGATAAGGGAAATTGATAAGCAGTTTTTAATAAGTAATTATATAGATGATATTATAATAATGTAAATGAATATGTTAATTTAAAATTCATCTAGGTGGAGGTTTTTCAGTGAAAGAACTCATGCCAGTGATATGTTTCATATTGTGTATATTTATTTTCTCTCAAGCTATATGGGATAATCCTTATTTTGGGAGCATTTAAGGATCATTCTTTGTCCTTTCTCATTATGGTATACAAATAAAAAATGCTTTTATTTCTAGGACTAGAATTATACACATCTCCAAATATCATATATTTGAGGGAATAATAGGAGCTCTGAATACCTAGTAGAGTGCTAATCATCCTTCAGACAGTAAAAAAAAAATCAATTAATCAATACTCATTGAATGACAATTTGGGTATCACACTGATTAGTGATGATAACAGTAAGATTGTTCATTTTGCTTCCCCCTATAATCAGTACACTGAATTCCTAAGAACATATCCCTAGCTCTGTAGCTAATACAAGTGATGCATATTTTCTTTTCTTTTTTTTTTTAAGCAATTGGGGTTAAGTAACTTGCTCAAGGTTACACGGCTAGTTATTTATGTGTGGGTGCTAAGTATCTGAGGCTGGAACCAATACCCGGTCCTTCCGACTCCTGGGCCAGCGCTCTTATTCACTTCACCACCTAGCCGCCTCTGATGCATATTTTCTTGATGAAACTTCAAAATGGGGAATCTCTCAGAAACAGAATAAAACTCCCCTGCTATTGCCCAGCATTTGCTTCACATTTGACTACCAATCATATTGATCTTTACATGTAAAAGAACATTACATCTATCTTCCAGGTTGGTTGGGAAGACAACTTCCTTCTGAAGCAGTATAGTTTGAAAGTGTTTCCATGAAAAGGCTTTTGTGGAAGTCTAGACCTGAGTTTGCTGTACCGAGAGAATGAGCCTCTCCCATCACCCTCCCAGAGTAGCATCACCATTCTGAGAGTCCCCGTTCATTAGCAGTCACGGTTTTCATTGTACTCAGCAAAACAGTCACAGAAAATGAATGTGCTGCACAGATGGGCCCATAGAAAATCTTCTTGCTGTATTCTAGAAATTTACAGCTAAAAGGCATTGAAGAGATGAAGATATTGTATCCCTGATTAAAATGAGGTGTGGCACGATGCCGTGGTTTACTATGTTTCTTAGCACTGAAGGTGCTTTACTACTGATAGAATCCTAGATGTACAACTGCAAGAGATTTTGGTATGTGCTAGTTCAAACTTCTAATTTTAGAGGTAAGGATACTGAGATTTAGGTGAAGCTACATACTCAAGTACTAATTCAGTTCAGTTTTAATAAGTATATATTGGGTTTATACTATGTACCAGGGACTGGATTGGCAGCTAAATAGAGCAGTGGGCCTGGAGTCAGGAAGACCTGAGTTCAAATCTGGCCTTAGACACTTGCTAGCTGTGTGATCTTGAGCAAGTCATTTAACCCTGCTTGCCTCAGTTTCTTCAAGTGTAAAATGAGCTGGAGAACGAAATGGCAAACTAACTTCAGTATTTTTGCCAAGAAAAACCCAAATAGAATCATGAAAAGTTGGATATGACTGAAAAATGACTGAACAACAACAGCCACCACAATGAATCTCCGCAATGCCTTCCAGTTTTATCTTCCATAGGCTAGATATAATTCTAATTCCCCCAACTAATCTATAACACATAATTTCCATTTCCCTGACTGTTCTGGTGATCCTTCTCTTCGAACATACTCTGCTAATTTGTCAGTGTTTGTCCAAAAATGTGATCCTTGTGGAGTCTGGTCAGGGTGGAGTATGATGGGACTGTTATGTCTATCCTTCTGAATAGTAGGCCTTTCTTCTTAAAGCAATAGATATTTGGCATTGTTGTTCTTTCCATTTATATTGTATGTATTATTTTATAGATCTTCTTACTTCACTTTACATAAAATTCTTACATGTTTCTCTGCATTCATCATGTTTTTCATTTCTTACAGCCCATTTGTGATATATTACATTCGTATAGGGCAATTTTTTTAAATAGTCCCTAATCACACTTTTTTTTTTTTGCTCTTTGGAGGGCAATTGGGGTTAAGTGACTTGCCCAAGGTCACACGGCTAGTTTGTGTGTGTGTGTGTGTGTGTGTGTGTGTGTGTGTGTTAAGTGTCTGAGGCTGGGTTTGAACTTCTGACTCCAGCACCATGCTCTATTCACTGAGCCACCCAGCCACTCCCCACGCATTTTTTTTTAAAGCTATCATTTTTCTTCTTTATAAGATTCATTTCATTAGCATTCCAATCTGGAAACTTTTCCTTTTCATTCCAGGCTAATTTTCTCACAGAATTTTTGGTCATGGCATTCCCAGTACACATGTCTAACTTCAACTAGTTTTCATTGCCATCAAGAATTTTGAGATGAAACTGGGCATTTTCTCCCTAGGTTTTTATCGTTCTGTTTCAGCCACCAAGTCTCTGCCGTTCTCCTGCTCTTTTGATCTATTCTCTTCCTTTTTAATAAGGTATAGTTTACTCTTCCTTTCACCATATACTAATCTAGACCTCATACTTAAATTCTCAGGGTAAAACTTGCTTTCTTACACAAGGTTGCCTATTTCACTTTGCTTATTATACAACCTTCATACAATTTTATATATTTATCTGAAGTCATAGGTTTTAACATTGAGTTTTTTGGAAATTGTCTTCTGGTGATTACTTGTCCTCAATGATGATGCCTTTCTTCATCCACTTTACCTGGTATTCTCTGTTGTATCTGACTTGGCAGGTATATAGATAGATATAGATTCATATTTTATCTCTCTTCCCTTCTCTTTTAAATTTAAAGCCCTCATTAAGTGCACTCCAACCCTCATCAAGAACTGATCTTTCCTGCACTATAAACTGTGGTATAGTAATTAGAATCTCATTTTAAAATTTCTTAGCCAGCTGATCATTTCCCTAAATCCTTGAGTTTCTTGCCCAGAACTTTATATGTCAGCATAACAATCCATTCCTTCTATGAATTACTAGGTGTAGTTTTCTGAATTTATAGAGCTCAGGGAATTCTCCATCAAGTCCCAGATACATATACCCCAGGAACAACAGGAATATATGAAACCTTTCTACTATTCCTTTTTAATCAACAAACGGTTGTATCAGTATTCCTGAGTAGAAAACTTTCAATACCCATGCTCTTGACCTTTCTATGTAGTTTGCATCAGAGTACAAGGAACTGCTTCTTCCTCAGAAGTACTCTTTACGTCAGGAGTTCTTAATTTGGAGTACTCAGACCCCTAAAGGGTCCATGAATAATTTTCAGATGACCTGCCAATTTGGTTTAAATTCTTTTTTTTTTTTGATAATTGTATTTCAACAGAATTAGTTTCCTCTGCAATACTATATATTTTATTTTGTAGATTTGAAAACGGGGAGGTTCAGTGGCGCAGTGAGTAGAGCGTCGGCCCTGGAGTCAGAAGGACCTGAGTTCGGATCCGACCTCAGACACAACGTACACAAAAACAAAAACCTAGCCGTGTGACCTTGGGCAAGTTACTTAGCCCCAATTGCCCTCCAAAAAAAAAAGCAAAAAAAAAAAAAAGAAAACAGGATTCCGAGAAGTGCCATGGGTTTCACCAGACTGCCAAAGGGGTCCATGGTACAAAAAAAAAAAGGTTAAGAACCCCTGATCTCTAAGAAGAATCTCTTACTTTTTTTATACCTTTTTAAAGTTTAAAATTTTTTTTTAATTTTTAAAATTTTTTAAAATTAAAAAAAAAAGTTTTATACCTTTTTAAAGTTTTTTTAAAATTTAGTGATTCTTTGGTTACTTACCCATGTAACTTTCTTCCAATATCTAGTTTCCTGACATGTTAGGATTCCCTTATTTTTCATCGTTTTTCTTCTTTTCTTTCTCAAATAAAACTGGATGCTATTTTATATAACTTGACTGAAGACTTTGAACAAGTCAGCAAGTCAACAGTTTATGAAGTGCATACTATGTGCCAGACAGTGTGCTAAGCCCTGGGTATACAAAGTACAGCAAAATGTAGTCTTTGCTTTCGTGGGGCTCACAGTCTATTGTGGGAGCTAGGCTGCCAACAACTCTGTATAAAACAGAGACAGAATAAATTAGAGAGCACCATAGAGGGAAGGCTCTATCATTATGGGCAGTGGGGAAAAGCTTCTTGTGAAAGGAGAATTTTAGATAAGCCTTGAGGGGAACCAGGGAAAACAGGAGGCAAAGATTAGGAAGTAAAAAAAAATTCAGACAAGAAGGGCAGCCAGTGAAAATGTATCGAGTTAGGCATTGGAGTGTCTTATAAAAGCAACACCAAAGAGGTGTCAGTAGATTGTAGAGGAAAAAGGTGAAAGAAGATTGGTGTTAGATTGGAGAGGAATAAGGTTTAAGAAGACTATCATTGTCAGGAATATGAGATATTGATATTAGATGGTTGCTAACTCTTGTCAGAGTGATGTTAAACATTGTTAATACCCAGTATTAAGGAGAAGGGAAACAATAAAATTAAGAAATGACAATCAGAACATGGAAATTTGCCAGTCATGAGCAGAAATACCTGTGGTCTGAGAAATAGAATGAGAGAGGAGAGGTACTAATTTGTACCTCCCAGGGTATATAGCAGGATGCTGGCATATAGTAGGAAAATAAATATATGTTAGTTAATTGATCCTGGAGTCTAAAACAAGTTGCAGAATTGCTTTAAATACTATACTATCCAACAGATCACTTACAATTTTAACTCTTTCCTTGTAAAATGTTCTGAAAAAATTTCTATGGTATTATATTTCTAATTTTATGATGGAAGCAAATGTGGAAAAAAGGATTTGCTTTGCACAGCCAAAATTTTTAGACTATAAATATTTACCATTCCATAATTTGAGACAGGGGTCTTTCTCTATTAAAGGAGAAAGATCTTCAACATGAGAATTCTTGCTTTGTGTATGAAGATTTAAAGTGGGCAGGAATTTTTCAGAGGAAACTGAGCCCTGGAGAGAGGAAACCATATTAATTCTAAGTTCAGACTAAACAGTGTTGCCTGTTTGAATCACCTCATTGGTGGTGGGGGTAGGGTTCAAAAAAAGCTCCAATAATGATTGTACCTTGAAATCTCAGCAAAAAGTACTGCTATTGCTCTCTCTTTCATAAAAAACCAAGTTTCATTTATATACACACATATATGTATATATGACATGCCACATTCATGTATAGAATATCACATCTGGTTGTTTTTCTTCTCTATTATTGGGAGAAGAATGGCCTGATAAGATGGGAAATATGCTTTAATATTATATTAGAAAAATAATTCCTATTTTCTTTTTCTTCCTTTATTTTTATTTTAATATCAGAGTCTCCAACAGTCTATTTTGTCTTTGAAGAACAGATATTGTATTATTCATATATTACTCTTAGAAAATCTATTTAGGTGGCGCAGTGAGTAGAGCATCAGCCCTGGAGTCAGAAGGACCTGAGTTTAGATCTGGCCTCAGACACTTAACACACACACAAACAAAAACCTAGCCATGTGACCTTGGGCAAGTTACTTAACCCCAGTTGCCCTCCAAAAAGCAAAAAAAAAAAAATCGATTTCTATCTAAAATATTTTCCCCCTTGCCTGGTTTTCTCTTCCTACTACTTATGGATCTTATTAGCTTATGGCAATAAACTTACTTGTGTCTCTGTTTGTAATTTCTCCCTGTTCAAATCTGTCTGGTATACCACTGCCAGATTAATATTCTTATAGCATTTCTTGCTTTTTTTTTTGAGGGGGAAGGTAGGGCAGTTGATGTTAAGTGACTTGCCCAAAGTCACATGGCTAGTTTTGTGTTAAGTATCTGAGGCTGGATTTGAACTCTGATCCTCCTGATTACAGGACTGGTTCTCTATTCACTGTGCCACCTAGCCACCTGGGGCATTTCTTTTATCATACAATCTTAGAGGTGGAAAGAATCAGAACCATTAAAAGAACATTGAATTTAGAATAGGTGAATTTTCATCCTAATACTGCTTTTATTCTTCAATCATCTCTGTGACCTTAGTTCAGTCATTTTACCTCTCAGGGCTCAGTTTCCTCTGAAAAATTCCTGCCCACTTTAAATCTGTGATTTAGTTAAACTTCATACACAAAGTAAGAATTCTCATTTTGAAACTCATTCTCCTTTAATGGAAAAAGCAGAAACAAAATAATAGTTGAATAATTATATTTTTTGTCATGTTAACGTTATACCTGCTGCTCCAAGCAGAGGGCTTGCCTCTTCCTTATAGTTCTTATTACTCTAAATGGTCCCTAAAAAATCCCTTTTTCAGTCCTTATCATTTTTTTTTGTTCAAGATTGAGCTCTGAGCTTTAGCCTCCCTAACTCTATTGTCATGTCACTCTCTTGTATTTGTCCTTGGTCCTCCCTTCATCTTTTTTACATGTCCTTTTTAAAGCAGAGCTTATAGAGTTCTCTAAGCTACATTGTTATCTTTAGATGCCTCCTTTCTTATTGGAATCATTTATGAACATATAGTCAGAATTTCATTTTGAGAACCTTCCATACCCCTTGAACAATACTCCGTTTTAGACTCTGACCTTGGGAATGTAAGAAACTTTTCTCTGTGCTTTTGGAAATCTGCTGTCTATATGTTTAAGGTACATGTGAACTGTGCCTAGTATTGTTTCCTGATCATAGCAATCCTTTAGTCAAACCCCTCCATACAAAGGAGTCTCATCCCCAATACCCCACTTTCTTCTAAGATTTCTCTAAGCCCTACATTCACAATCATCCTTTTTTTTTGTTGGTTGTGATTATTTCAGGGTATCAGATCCCTTAATTCAAGGAGTCTTAACCTGAGGTTCGCAAACTTTGGTTTTTTAAAATAATTTGATATTTCAATATAAATATGTGTTTTATTTCATCAATTTAAAGATATTATTTCGAGAAGGGGTTCATAGGCTTCACCAGATTGCCAAGAGCAAGGAAGGCGGGGGTGGGGGGTCAGGAACCATAGGACTAAAAAAGGCTACTCAATCCTATTATTACTCTATTACTCAATAATTACTCCTGTAACCACTAAAAAAAATTACAAAAGCAAGCTGTAGGATACTCTTTTTTAGCAACATTAGACTTCCTACAATGTCCAAAGAGTTGAATTCTTCCAGCATCACTTTATCTTGCTTCTGTGCCTGTTCAATAGTTATTGTTAATGAAAACAACATTAATTCCATCCCTACCCCCTCCCAATTAGGTGATCTGTGGTATATACAGCCATAGTGACAAAAATGTCAGCCAAGAGACCATTTCCTGTTTTCAGTGATGTAACATACTTTCCCGTTGCTGAGTGGGTATAACCTCAATCAAACTGAGACCTGCTTTAAAAGGTCAAGGTTTTCCACCACATCTGGGACCATCTCCAGTCATCCTGATATGTATCTGGCCACTGGACCCAGATGACTCTGGAGGAGAAAGTGAGGCTGGTGACCTTACAGAGCCCTTCCTCATTTAAATCCAGTTCACTTGCATGTTATGGCATCACCTCTGTGATGTCATGGTCCTCTTTGAGAATGAAGGACAAACAACATCTTTGCTAATGGCTTCCCTTTTCAGAATCCTAGGATGTTTGCACTGGTTAGTTCTTTATAAATGATCTGTTCTCCCAGTCTCATTTTATAGCTGAGGAGAATGAAGCCCTGAGTGGTTAAATGACTTCCCTAAGGTCACACAAACAGTAAATGGAAGAACTGAGAGTATAATCTCATTTGTTGACTTTATCCACTATCATCAGTAATCAAAACCCCTAATCTAGCCTTCAGAGCTGAGCTCTGTCACTTCTTTTGGAAACCTCCTTTGACTACTCCAAAGAGAAGTGAAATTTTTCCTCCTCTGAATCCTCTTGAACTTAATGCCTCTTACTGTAGACTACTTTGTATTTAACTTATTTGTTTACATCCGTCTTCCCTAGTTAAAATATAAGATCCTTTGAGGTAATAATTTAGTTAATGTGTGCTCAATGAATGAATATAAATGAATGAATGAATGAATGACATTTGAGTAATTAGGAGCACTTTCACAGGGTGACATTCAAGTCTCAGGTGGCCTGCTTCCTCCCTCCATCGCATATGATAACAAGATTACTGCCTTTAAAGCACTAAGATACATTCATGATTTTACCACAAAAAAGAAAGCATACCATATTTTAACTAAGTTCTGCTTTTTGCCAGTTTGTTTTCAGAGTCACTTAAAAAAAAACATATCACATGTGTATTTAGAGTTATCCTATTTAACTTGCTCTTTGGAAAAAAAAAAAGGACCTTCACACAGTAAAGGCTTTGTCATGACTTCTTAATGAGTTTCCACGAAGTAAAGTGTGAATCCATAATGTAGTTTTACTTTTAATCATAATCTGTGATATGTCAAATTCATGTTTAGTAGAGTCACTGGCTTGAGTTACACATTCTGCTGAAATCCTTTAGAGTTTTAATTGCACGGCACTGCCATCTAGCATCAAGCAAACATATTTTCTTCTCTAATAAAATATGTGTGTGTATGTGTGTGTGTGTATATACTCACACATATTTCCCAGTGATATTTCTTTGTACTTAAAGCATTATTAAGGCGCTCTCCACATAATCATTTTAAGAAACCTAGAGCATTTCAGTGAAGGTTTTAAACATTTCCCATACAGTGCTGTTTACTTGAATACCCTATGCTTGCCAATGTGTAGTGCCTTGATGATAGTAAAGGAAAGGGTTAGAATGATACAGTTGAATGGTCTGAAATGTCAGAGCAGCTTATTCATGAGTTTGGAGTACAAGTGTCCAGTCTGCCTTCTTATAGATTTCTCAGTAATCTGGTAACTAGTGGTAATTTTTTAACCTGACTTAAAAATGTTTTCCTTAACTATAAATTAATCCCTTCACTGTGACTTTTCCCCCCAACTTCCATTGCAAATCTCAGCCCTCAACCCCAACTCTTAGGAAGAAAAATTAAATTCTGATGCTATTTTCCAAGTTTACCTTAACTATCTATCCTAAAGATACTACCTTCAGGAATTACCCTGTAGAGTTTGAGAGGATTAAAGCGAATACTTTCAATGGTAATTTAACATGGTGATGACTTCCTTCCAAATGGCAGGAGATATACATGTATACATACATATACATACATACATATATACATACATACACACACACACACACACACACACATATGGATGGATGCTTCCATTGCCAACTTGCAAAGTTGGTGGGATAGGTCTTGAAGAGAGGCAGAAAGTAAAAATTCTTAGTCATCTTACTCACTTAGATTGGGTATTGTGCATCCCCCAAAACAATGATGGCTAGTGACACCCTAGGAACCAATTCCCATTGCTCTGTCTGCATGGTTGGTACTATAGGGACTTTTAAAAAATACAGCAAAACAAATCAATAGTATTTAAGAGGGGGGGAAACATCACAGTTAGATTGATGCTTTACATAATGAGCCCTTTATGAGATGTAATGCCAACTGTTAATCAATAGACATGCCAGAACTGCTTCCAATACAACCTTGTAGAGTTTTTTAAATTAATCCTTATTAAAAATATTGACTTGTTGTGACTTACTGGGGCTGCTGCTGGCACAGTTTTTCATCCTAATTAGGAGGTTAGGCTGCACTGCTTAGACTGCAGATAATAATGTAATGATTGTTGTCTTAAAACATGAGAATCAATATAAGATACTATCAAATTGTGTAGAGTGTCACAATTATGAAAATTACTCAGGATTTTAAAAACCATTTACCAGATAATACTTCTTTCTTTTTTCTCTTTCTTTTTATCACTTCATAGTATTTTCCATATTCCATAGATTTAGAGCTGCAAGTCATCTAGCCTGACTTTTTCATTTTATAACTATAGACACTGAATCATGGGGACTTAAATAACTTGCATTTATTTCTATAAGGGCAGCTAGATGGCTCAATGGATGGGGCCCTAGCTCTTCAGTCAGGAGGACCCAGGTTCAAATCGGTCCTCAGACACTTGCTATCCATGTGCTGCTGGACCAGTCACTTAACATTGTTTGCCTCAGTTTTCTCATCTGTAAAATGAGCTGGAAAAGAAAATGGCAAACTATTCCAGTATCTTTACCAAGAAAATCCCAAATTCAATCACAAAGATTTGGACATGACTAATTGACTAAACAACAACAACAAATTGTTTCTATCCTATTCTTATTCTTGGTTTGACTGAGAAAATACTTTAAAAAAGAAGGCTGTTCTCTGCCACTTTTATAAGACGATCTGAGTTGTAGATATAAGAAGGGGAGACAGTGTAAAGATGAATACAACTGGTACTCCTAAAGACCATCTGAACTGCAAAGATCATAGATTATAGTCATGGAATGTGGGCAACCTCAGAGAACACTTATTCTGTCCACCTCATTTTACATATAGAAGACTAAGGCTGAAAGAGAGAAAGTGACTTAACCATGGTACCCTAGTCAGTTGTTGGTAGAACCATAAGAAACTTGCATTTCAGAATTAACCAAGATACACTACATTAAAATGAGAGGCTATTTTTTTCTTTTGACCTTGATTTTCACATTTCTCTGCTTCTGTGTTTTGATTTTAAATAAAAGCATTGTTATATTCCAGATGTCAACCTAGGCTGAAAATTCCAGGTGAAACTAGTCTTTCCATCAACTCCATTCACTTTGGCACCAAAAATTGCTTTCCACAACCCACCATCTTTTCAGAGTCATTGTTACCTGTGAGAAGGAGGGGGAGTTGGGGGTAAGAGGTGGAAGCCCCAGTGTTTAGCTTTGTTTGTGAATAAGGGAAAAAAATGTTTTCCCTCTATAGCCCCTTTTGAGACAATTAGGCATTAGCTTTTGTCAAATGCTAAATTATGAGTGAATTTAGTTTAAAGTATGTGAACCATGCACTCTTTGAAATTTGCCTGAAAAGGCTCATTATAAGACTAATGCTATGAAAAAGTGCTCCCTTTCAGATTAGGTAAAGCACCTGAATACTTTTCATAAGTGGCTGCACATCGTTTGAAAGCATTCTGGTATTGCCTAAAAAGCTTTCAAGGTACCTTTCAACTAGGAAATTTCACATTCAGCATATCTGTGGTTCTACAAGCCTTTCAATAATATTTAAATTGGTTAACTATATTTCTTTTATATCTGTTTTAATGCTTTTATTGATTTGAGGTAGATAAACTTGATTGTGCATGAAATCTTATTTTTCCAGACAAAGGAGATATGATTTGAGCTTATACAGAGGGGAAACCTTACCTCAAAATTGGGCTAAACCTTTAAATTATAAGTGTTTGGGCTAAGCTCAGTGTTTAGTTTGGAGACTTTGGTCTATTCAGGCCCCTCCCTCAAATCCATCGGTGTTTTTAAGATAGAGGATATGAAACGGATCCTTAACCATTTTTGAAAAAGTTGAATTGCCTAGTTCATCTTATTGCTTTAATGTTGAAAAATTAATTAGATTTACTGCAAATAACTAACAAAATAAATATATTTAAACTTCAGTATTTAAAATTTGAAGGGTACTTAGAGATCATCTAATCTAACCCTCTCATTTTATAGATGGGGAGACTGAGGCCCAAGAAGGTTAAGGGACTTGCCCCAGAGCATACAGGTAGTAGATGATAGACATGGAATTTGAACCAAGCCAGAACCATACTTTGTTTTGTTTTTTTCCCACCGCACCATGCTGCTTAATACATACAGACCCATATAATTTAAAGCTGGAAGGGACCTTTGATATTTGCTAGTCCAGTATCCTCATTATATTAATTTTTAGAGACTTTACCTTTCTCATGTGTGGATGAGAAAACTGAAGCCTGGAAGATTAAGACATGATTATGACGCTTCAGAGATGGGTAGAAATTGAATGTATGTGAGGGGAGTAGTACAAATCATAGGGAGAATACAGGAATGATTGGATCAGAGGAGTAGAGGGTCCCATTAGAGGCAGTGTGATACAGTAGTAGAAAGAGCTTGGACCTTGGAATCTAAAATAGTCTGGGTTCACATCCTGCCTCCCCCACCTCCAGCCCCCCAGCACCCCACTTACTACCTGTGTGAATAAAGGCAAATCATTTAATATCTCTGGTCTTAAGTTTCTTCATCTTAAAAATGAGAACGATCAATGAACAAGCATTTATAAAGTGTTTAATATATACAGCACCAAGGGCATAAAAAGATCAAAAGGCAACAGTACGCAGCTTCAAGTAATGTTACAGCCTAAAGCTCCTATCTCCAACAAATCTAAAAAATTAGAACTATGTAAATTTTGTGGGTAAGAGTGTTGAGGTTTAGGGTTCAGGGGTGCTCAAGACCACAAAATACTGACGCACTGGGTCCTGCTGAATGAATTCGACTCAAGCCTTCTCTCAATGGAGGGCTAGGCTAGTTTAAGAGTATCAGATTTGGGTATAGATATTTTGATAGGATCAAGGGTGAGAAGTAGCTGGACAATGGAGGGCTAGACTAGTTAAGAGTAACAGAGATTTGAGCCTAGTGATAATTAAAGTTTATTAAAGATTTGCCATAATGGGTAGACTCTTAAGGAGCCTAAGTATTTGTGACACTTCTATTGAAAGCAGGCCAGAACAATCTGGCTCAGATTGAACTTTGAACTTTGAACAGACTGGGCTGAACTTTGAAGGAAAGTAGTAGTTCTTTTATGCAATGATCAACTGATGCTGACTTACTGCTTCTCAGTAATCTAGTGTTCCAAGAAAATTCCAAAAGACTTATGGAAAATGCAATCCACATCCAGAGAAAGAACTATGGAGTCTGAATGGAGATTGAAGCATACTATTTTCACTGTTTTTTTGTTTTCTTTTGTTTTATTTTTGTAGCTTTTCCCTTTTGTTCTGTTTCTTCCTTCACAACATGACTAATGTGGAAATATGTTTACATGATTGCACATGTAAAAACCTATGTCAGATTTCTTTGTCTTGGGAAGGGGGATGTAAGGAAGGGGACTAGGAAGCAAGGACAGAGTTAAGGAAAAATTGAAAGAATCTTATAAAAATGTATGTTGAAGACTATCTTTACATATAACCAGAAAACATTAAATACTATTAACCAAAAAAAATAGAAAAAAGAAGAAAGTAGGAGCTCTAAGCTGTGAAGGTATTTGAAGGAACAGTTTTGAGGGCAGGGAAAACAGCCTGTGCACAGGCAGATATGGGAGGTAGAATGTCATGCAGGGTGAGCAAAAAAGCACATTTGACCAGAACATAGAGAACGTTAAGTGACATATGATAATACTCACAAGATTGCCAGAGTCCTATGAGATAACGCATGCAAAGTACTTTATAAACCATAGACGTGTCAGCTCTCATTATTATGTGGAGAAGTTGTGGCAAAAAATAGTTTGGGTCACCTTGAACAGCAAGCTTAGGAGCTTGGACTTTACCCTGTAGGCAATGGGAAATTGCTGAAGATTTTTGAGCAGGGGAATTACTTGCTGCAAGTGTCATTTTATAAAGGTTAAAAGCTGGAAGCAGTGTGCAAGATGAATTAGAGGGAGGAAACATTGGAAGCAAAAAGACCAGTGAGGTACTTGTTGCAGGAATCTAGGCAGGAGGGGCAAAAGGAAATGGCCCCCGGTTTGTCATGGACCATAACAAAAGCAGAACACTGTGGGAACAGTATCTAGGATGAAAGCCCCATCACTGAACAGTGCTCTTGGTTTCTAAAACAAGTTTGGAAAATGGTCACATCATCTCTTCTGTACTGCTTGAGGCTTCCCTTGCTGCTTGTTAGGAGAAAGTTTCCAGCTATGGAGGCCATAGGGAACTGAAACCAGTCAGCTGAAGCAGCCATTTAAAAATTCTTATGCATAGACAGTGGAGAGGCAATCTATTGTAATGGAAAGGTCATTCCATTTAGAATTAGAAGGCTTGGTTTCAAATATTGTATTTTCAAATCCCTACTTGTGTGACCTTGGAAAAGTCACTTGACTTCTCCAAACTCTTCTTTTTATATTTTAGGAGAGAAGCTCTAGAGATGTATTTCCATATATTAGGAAAGAAGGGTCTTGAGAAGTCAGGTGACTTTCCCAAGGTCATACAGGAGTCTCTCTCTCTCTCTCTCTCACACACACACACACACACACACACACACACACACACACACACACACACACCCTTAACAAGAGGAATTGGAATAGGTAGTTTCTATGATCCCTTCCAGTTTATGATTCTGTGTTTAAAAATAAAATAAAATAAACAAAAGCCTCAGGTGCCAAAGCAAAACTAATTAGCACCAGAATGAAAAGTTTCCCTCTGTATGTAATTCAGCTGATTATACATCTCCAGACACTTGCTTTAAATACTTGGATGTCTACAAAATAGGGGAAATGAAACTTATTGGAACCAGTAGGATTTATTAAACAAATTTCATTTTTATGGTGCTTTCTACCAAAGCAAGGATGCAGTTTGTACCTCAAAATCTATGTTTTGCAAAATAAAGCAAATTCCACATCTACATTTACTAATACTTGAAAATAAAATGTTTTCCCCCAAACTTTTGCAGAACCCATTAGCATCACATGCTAATGATCTAATTAGCATTAAATGTCCATTCATTAGTTGCTAGATGCTACCTGAATAAAATGGACATAAGAATAACACATTCTTGTTTGAGCCTTTTTGTTTTTACCTAGACCACTATAATATCACAGGGGAAAATTTAATAAAGTTTCCATGTGTTTCCTTTTACATTCATAAACAATCATTTTTGAACATTGACAGTGTATAGAGGCATTAGGATAAACCCTGAAGTTACAATGATCAAATCTGGGCCCTGCATTCAAGAAGTTTATAATCTAGGAGGCTGGACTAGACAAATACATCAAAGGATTATTTGTATGAGGTTGCTACTGTGAAGAGACCAATGGGTAACTAAAACAAGTTCAGTGGAACATAAAATTTTGTGAGGGTATAATGATGTAGAAATGGTAGGACTTGGGTAATTATTTTTCAAAAATATCTTTATAACCAAAATTAGTTAAGTCCTCTTTATTTTCTCAGTTTTCACTTTTTTAAAATAAAGACTGTCCTTACATCTATAATTTTGTAATGGAGGAGATATCATTTATAGCACCCTTTCTACACCCTTTAAAAAAATCTTTCGCTTCAGGCTACAAAAAATAAAAATTGCAGATGACCCAAAGGGTAATGGAAAGACAAATTATGGATATAAGTAGGCTGGAGCATATTGCCAAAAATGATTTGCATGTGAGAAATTGTCTAAAAGATATCAAGGACATATGTAAGCTGAAAAGGAGTTGAGCCAGTCATATAGAAAGAATAATAATAATACAATAAAAGAAATAATTTTTCTTCTAGGAGGAGAAAAAGAAATAGTGCTTATTTTTTCACTATGTCAATAAAGTAAAAGATAAAGTGGAATATTTTTATATATTTAGCTGGTTTGAAAAACTATACTTGATTCATTTCTTTTAAAATCTAAAAAAAATCACACCGATGGAAACATTTCAAGCACATGTTTTTCCAAAGGATTTCACTTATAGCAATAGTGAACCTGTATGACAACATAACATAGCGGAATATGATTTATGGGGGGAAGTGAGGATTAACAAACAATTATGTCAGAGTGAAATGATGCTAAAGAAGTCCGTATGTTTTTCTAGGAGCAAGGGTAAAAATCAACTAAAATACCCAGGAAATCCCAGATGCTTTCTATCTATCAAGCAAATAAAAAGCACTTTAAACGTGTTATGAAGGGACAGAAAAATGGTACTGCTCTTATTTTAGTAAGTGGAACATTAGAAATAATGCTGGCAACTGGCTCGCCAAAGATAGCTATTTATTCAATCCAGCCCAGGCTAAGGATAAAATACGTGAATCTTTGTTAAGTTTTCAAGTAGAATTTTTTCCTCTCTTCCTTTAACTTTGGTTCCTTGTTCTTTTTTCTCCCAGCTAGGAAGGAAACAAGTATTTCTTAAGTAAGCACCAACACACTATCTATCTATCTATCTATCTATCTATCTATCTATCTATCTATCTATCTATCTGTCCATACATAAAATATATTCAGGTACCCTGCTAAGCACTTTACAAATATTATCTTGTTCTATCCACACAACAAACCTGAGAGGTAGTTGCTATTATTATCCCTGTTTTACAGATGAGAAAACTTAAGCAGACAGAGGTTAGGTGATAACTAGAATCACATACTTACTAGTGTCTGAGGCCAGTTTTGAGCTCATGTCTTCTGACACTAGACCCAGCCCTCTATTACACTAACTATCCATCTCCAGTTAGCATTACTCTAGAACTCCCAACGCTGAGTAACTTTGAAAATTACAAAGTAGACAATAAGTCTTTTGAACTGCAAAGTTCTAGAGGTAAATCACATTTTGCCCAAGATCATGTTACTTGTTTCTGTGTTGGTATTTTACAGCAGTTAGATAATATTTTCTTCGGCTTAATTTGGAGGGGCATGGCTATAATGTAATAACAATATTTACATAACATTTTAAGGTTTACAAAGCACTTTATATGCATGATCACATTCGATAATTAAAACATTTTACAGTTGATGAAAGTAAGACTAAGAGCTTACCCAGGGCTAGCCCCCAAGTAGTGATGCAATGGATTTTGAACTCCAAACAAGTTCAGTGTTATTTCTACCATCTGGGATTTTTCATGTTATACTGGACTTCTGTTCAATATGGACATTTACCATTCTGAAGTAATAAGCAGGAATATGGCACTTTCCAGGAATCTCTTGTACACATAAGGAAAAGAACATTAAAATGATAGTTCTGATTGTTCAACAGATTTGCACTATCCTGAGTAAGAGGATCTCCAAAAGGCTAGAGGCAAAGGAAACTGATTTTACTTGTTAACATGAGTGGGGCCCTTACAGTTTACAAAATAAATTAGAATTTGTCGACTTGATACAATTCTTTGATTTACAATAAGAAGCAAATGGATGACCGGTTAAGATAGAATGAGATGACCAGCCATTCTTGGTGGCTGTGTTTTGAATAACACTTTAATAACACCAATAATACTTGGTGGTTTATGTGTTTAATAACACTTTAAGACTTTCAAAACATTTCACATATGTTATTTTATTTCATCCTCACTTTGAAGTAGATACAATCAAACTTCCAATTTTGCAGGTAAGGAGAGATAATAAGTGGTTCATCCATGGTTGCATAGCTAGTATCTAATGTGGGATCTGAACTAAGGTCTTTCTTATGACCTTCCGTATTACCTTCCTCCCAATTACCTAGACTCATAAATTATGTCCCAAATTTTCCCAAATATGCCACACTACCTCCCATGGAAAGTAGTAAGTATTTATGGGGCTAGTCTGAAGCAAAATTGTGAAATCAGAGAAGTCTATTTACTTTTTAAAAATCATTTCTGGTTCCCCAGTGATGAAGAATGTGAACCCCTCTATCCCCTATCCAATTGAAGAATGAGACACTTATTTTTGGATATGGCCCTTATAGGAATTTGTTTTACTTGATTATGCATACTTGTTATAGGGGATTTATTTTTCTTTTTTTCTCCAGTGGGGGGAGAGGTGAGAGGGGAAGAAAATAAATGCTTTTTAACTGAAAAAAAATTAATAAAAGATAAAATCATGAAATTCTAAAGTTAGCCTTAACAAAAGGTTGGAGGAAGCTGATAGACTTTATACTTCCCAAAAGTGGTGGCATTTTAGAAGAGGAACTTGAGAAGAAGACGATCTTTAACACCCAAATAATGGAATTCAAATAGACCTTCAGGAAGGCATTTAAGGCATAGACATAGGCAAAGAAAGGATTTACCTGGTGAAGAGGGGCCAGGATTGGGCATCCAGTTATTTCTATAGATTGTTGTTTTTCTTCATCCTTCATTCTCAAAGAGGACCAATGACATCACAAAACAGTCTCAACTTACATGTGAATTGCATTTAAGTGAAGCAGAGCTGTGCAACAGCATTCCTTTAGCTATTATAGATAGGGAAGATCAAGTTTAAGTGAGCTAAGGCAGAGAGAGCCAAGCAGAGTAAGTAAAGGAAGTCAAAGGTCAGAGTGGGGATCTCAGAATCGGTGAAAATTACACTAATGAGCAGATACCAATGAAAATGAGACTGAGTTCCGAACCAAAGACAGAGATCACAGGTTCTCTCTTGTTTTTTATTGCCTCTTTGGTGGAGGATGCCCTGGCCAGTCCTGGTTGATTTAACTAAAACTGTGTTAGAATTCTACAGATGAATAATGCTCTGAATGGAGACTGAGACAGAAGTACTGGGATTGTTAAGAGGCACTTGTAGGTACGAGTGTAGAAACTATTTCAGGGCAGGAAGCCTTTCCAGAATCCTTTAATCATACTAAAACAAATAACCAGTTCCTCTAGGTATGAGGCCAGCCCTGTATGTACATTTCATTGTGTGATAGACTTTGATTAGGCATAAAAAATGATTTCTGGATATTAAGAAATTTTTAAAAAGGGAATTTGTTATGGAGGGAGACCTTCAAAGGTTTCTAAAATGCAATACTTCCTTATTACCTTCCTCCCAATTACCTAGACTCATAAATTAGGTATTATCCTTGACTTCTCACTCTCTCTCACCTCCTCCCCCATATCTAATCATTGGTCAAGCCTGTCGTTTCCATTTTCATAAAATCTCTTGTATGTATACCTTCTTTTCTCCTCTGACAATGCAACAATTCTGATTCAGGGTCTTGTCACCTCACGTCTAGACCACTGCAATAGCTTGGCAGCTAGGTGGAGCAGTGGATAGAATATTGGACTTGGGGTTGAGTATATCTGAGTTCAGATCCATCCTCAGACACTTACTACTTGTATAACCTTGAACAAGTCTCTTAACTTCTTTCTGCCTCACTTTCCTTTTCTGTGAAATGGGGATAATAAAAGCACCTACTACCAAGAGTTGTTGTGAAGACAAAATGAGATGATGTTTGTGAAGTCTTTTTCAAACCATAAATTGCTATATGAATGCTAATTATCATTATGGTGTCTTAGATTGGCCTCTCTGCCTCAAACCTCTCTCCACTCTACTCCATCCTTCACTCAGCTATTAAATTGATTTTCCTAAAACATAGGTCTGACCATATCACCCCCCATTCAGTTAACTCCAGTGGCTCCCTCCTTTTTCCAGGATCAAATATAAAATACTCTGTTTGGCTTTGAAAGCTTGTCATAAACTGCCCCTTTCCTGTCTTCTTACAACCTACTCCCCTTACTTTGTGATCTAGTGACCTAGAACTCTTTGCTGTTCCTCATATAATATACTCACTACATCTTCTGATGTGTAGCATTTTCTCTGACTATCCCCAAGACCTAGAAGACTCTTGGCCTCCTAGCCCCTTTCCCTCTCTTGATTATTTCTGATTCATCCTGTATATGGCTTGTTCGTACATAGTTTTACAGGTCATCTCCTAGGGAGCTCCACAGGGACTGTATCCTCAACCAAGGTCTGGCATATAGAAGGCATTTAATAAATGCTCATTAACTGACTGACTGTTTCTGGAATACTTTGAACGTAGTCTTTCCTAAAAGCATAGCCTTCCAGTCTTCTCAATCAGTCAGCAAGCATTTATTAAACACTACGGGCCAGGCACAATCCTTTCATTCTAGAGTATACAAATGAACTAAGGGTGCTGTTCACAAGAACATTTGGCATCATGTATGCAAATCAGTCTGCTGCTATTTCATTTCAATCTTAGGTTGGCAGGGTTAGGAAGTCATCCCTTCCCACTCTCTGCACATCCAGGTACAGAAATAAGATTTAATTGAAATGGCAAGAAGTGGGAGTTGTTAGTAGATGCCATCAATCAACAAATAAGAAACCTCTGATGATTTGAGCAGATACAAGACGTTGGGAACCTCGTTTCTGTCAGACAGAGAAATTCTTAATGACAAATGACCATTTTGCTTCTCAATAGGGAAAACAAGACAGAAGTTTCATTATAAACAGAATATTCTTGTAGAAAATCCCCTACTGGGGGCTCTAACTGGAATGCATTATCTTGAGATTTATAGAAGGTGATAAAATAAGCCTTTTTCAGCCTGTTGTGCTATTTTGCACAAAATATTGTCTGTGAGATAGTATGTACATAGAAATTGACCTTTTTTTTTTTAGATAGCTCTAATTGGAGAGGCACAGATGCATCAATCAGGATCATTGAGTTCTTGCTTTCAGTCAATGTACATATTTATAACACATTCATGCATCTGAAACCTTGTTTCCCTTTCTACAACACACATTATGGCTCTTCTCTGACTTAGTAGATGGTCTTCAAGAGTTGCTATGGCTTCAGAATTTAGCAACATGAAGCCAACTCAGTGATGGACCTCTGAATTTCTCTCAGCTTGCTGGCCTTTGTTTAGAATTTTATATCCTTCTCAGTCTAGTTCCATCTTATGTATCCAGTCTGATTTCACAGTATTCTCTTTTAGACCTTCTGTGTTCCAGGTAAGTTAACCTACTTGATGTTCTGGTATAGAACATTTCCTACCCAGCAGACTTTCCTACATGCCTGAATGGCTCTCCTTCCCTGGCTTCACCTCTTAGCAGTCTTAGCTCCCTTCAAGGTTATCTCAAGCTCTACCTCATATATGAGGCCTTTGATCATCTTGGCAGTAGTTGTTAGTATTTTCTAACATTATTACAACCAAATTACATACATATATATCTATATATAAATATGCATGTCTGTATATGTGTATATATGTGTGTTTGTGTGTGTACTATATATGTAGTATATGTGTGTATATATATATGTATATCTAGTACACATATAAAGTATTTATTTGTGTATGCATTGCTTTTTCTAGTAGAATGTAAGCTTCTTGAGGTCAGAAGGTTTTTTTTGTCTTGGTACCACCCTTCCATAGCACAGTAACATAATAGTTCTCTAATTAAATGCTTGTCAAGCAGGATCAATAGGCATTCCATCACTTAAAATCTTTCCAGATTGGTAGAACCTGCTAGAGTTTGTGTTGTCTTGGCATTACCTTCCCAGGGGTCATCTCAATATCATATGGTGGCATCAGAGAAGAATTTTAATAGATATTGACTAGAGAGAAAGAAAATCAAAAAGCCTGTGTTAAATAAGGAATTAGTTCTGGTTTCTTTTAGTCATCAAAGAGATTTTCAGAGAAATATGGAAAGATTTTAGTGAAGTTATCTAAAGTAGAGTGATCAGAATATGGAGAACAACTTATACCATAACAATAACATCGCAGAAGTAAACAGACAATTTTGAAAGACTTGACTCTCATCTACACATTTCAGAGGACCAATGATGAAGAATTCTACCTCCCCCACCCAACAGAGAGCTGATGAATTAACTATAACTGTGGAATATGAGACACATTTCTGGACATGGACAATGTCAAAATTTGTTTTGCTTGCTTAGGCATATTTCTTGCAATTTTTGTTTATTTTCAGTGTTGAGAAGAAGTAGGAAGGAGAAAAAAAATGAATATTTGTTAGTTGAAAAAAATTGAAGTAAATAAATAAAATTACCAAAGCAGGAGTTTCAAAGTCAGAATGTACAACAGTTGGCTTCAGATGAGTTTATTGTTTCATTTATACTTTTTCCTACTCACTGCCCATGACCTTGGAAAGGTCACTTGCCCCCTCTAGACTTCACTTTCCGCATTAGCAAAATTGCCAGAGCTTGTGCTAACCTTTGAGAACTCAGGGTGATCTTTTTTTTTTTTTTTTGGAGGGGGGAAGGCCAGGCAATTGGGGTTAAGTGGCTTGCTCAAGGTCACACAATTAGTGTGTCAAGTATCTGAGGCCAGATTTGAACTCAGGTCCTTCTGACTCCAGGGCCGACTCTCTACTCACTGTGCCACCTAGCCGCCCCAATAATAGGCTTATTTTAACTGTCATTTTGGATTATTGGATTTTGAATAGTCCTAAGTGATTTTTTTTAAATGTGGGTAAGGCTGGACCTGGACATTTGAGAATAAACAGGACAACCAGCAAATGAAAATATTTGCATATGTGGATATATGCCAGGAGTAAAATATTCACCCCTTAGATTCATGGGTTATGTGGCAGGTTGGTATTTTCTTTACACTTCTTGGATCAACTAGATGCAAAACTAATGAACAGTCCTAGAAACTTAGGGTTTAAGGGACTTCAATGACTAGCTAGTTCAAGTCATATTGAATATACACATACACACACAAATACAAATGAACCAACAACAAAAACTTTTTATAGCATTGGTTTAAAAGAAATATCCAGTTTAGGGATGTCAACGTATCCCCCAAATCATATTTCAGGAACTATTTTTTCCCAGTGCTAATCCTTATTATTCTTTCCCTATAATGTTATATTATAGCTTGGAGATACACATATACATAAATACACACAAACACACATATATTTACACACACATTTTATATAAAACCTGTTTTGTTCCTCAAAATAATCAGTTTTCATATTATTTGGAATTTTTTTCTTTTTCGCTCTTTGACTTTTCTCTTTTCTGATTTCTTCTGTACCTTAACCATTACAATCCCCCAAAGTTCAGTTATTGGCTCACTTGTCTTCCCTTTTTACACTAATAACCTTCTAAGAACACGTCTGTGAATTCATCTGCTTTCACAGCTTCCACCACAAACACTATGCTGAAAAATCTGAAATCTGTATGTCCAGCTCTAGTTTCTCTCCAATTCTTTATCTTCAACTGCTCACCAGACATTTTCACTTGAATGTCACTTGATGTCATCTAAAATTCAATATGTCCCAAACTAAATATATCTTTCTGCTAAGTTAGTCTCCTTTATCAATTTCCCTGTTTCTATCTATGGTGAAAACTCCTACTCAATGCTTGTAGAATTCAATTGTTGAATGTTTCACTCTTCTTTATTTCATCTATACTTAGTCAGTCGCCAACTCCTTTCTGTTCTTTTTTTTTCCTCATCGTCTCTCTAATCTGTCCCTTTCCCATCATATCTCTGCTTCTGTTCTTGCTGTGATCCTCCTAGCTTCCCCCAACTTCTCCTAGCCTATCCCACACTGCACCCTGATACACTGCCTCAATAATTTTTGATCACTTTCCATTCCTGAACAAATACCACTCTATTGTTTATCAAATTGAATCTTTGAGGACAGATACATTCTCCTCTGCTCTTGAATTTCTAAACGTTGATCCTGAGCTATAATATCCAGCCTTTACTCCCCTCTCCACATACCCTGAGCTTCAATCCCACATCGCCAGTTATCTCTGAGATATTTCTAAATATGTGTCCTACAAATAATCCAAGCTCAACATGTCCAAAGCAGAGTTCATTTTCTTTCCCTCAAAACCTAGACCTCTTTCAGATTTCTTAATTTCTTTTAAAAGTATCCCTATTCTTACAGGCCCCAATATTCATAACCTTGGGTTTATTCTTGACTCTTTACCTCACTCCACAAATCCATTCAGTTGCCAAATCTTGCTGTTTTTGTCTCCACATCATTTCTCTGATCTGTTACCTTTTCTTACCTCCCATAGCTACCTCCTTAGGTCAGGTCCTCATCTCCTATTGCCTGTTATTGTAAAAACTCCTCTCTTTAGCTTTAAAAGCCTTTCACAGCCTTGTCCGAACCTGTCTTTCCAGACTCATTCTCTACTCCCTCTCTCATATTCAGCCTATTCCTCACCCACAGCAAGAAATGGTCTTATTTGGCTTTGAGCAGAAGGTGGAGTTATAAGACATGAGTCTTCTGAAGTCTTTTGATTTATCTTTCTTCCCACTTCTCCTACCCCTCCCATCCCCATCCCCCCAGTTCAACACAAATACAAAAGCTCTGTTTCATTTATCTGTCTTCCACCTGGTGGTCATTAAATTGGGCCTCTTGATCTGGAATTTTTCCTCTCCCATGGGGCCAGAGGAACAGAGTTTTCTATGTATCTTTCTTCTCTTAATGTCTTAGTAGGTCAAGTAATGCCACTCGGTCCTCCCCACTTTCTCATAGCAGACACTGCTGAGTTTGGATGAAATATCTTTTGGTATTATATTTCCATCCTCTTTTCAGAAATAACAGAGTATTATCATTTTAGGGTTTTAGTTAAGGATTCTATTCTTGTTAAATAGAAGTCTCTTAAAATGTTTTTTACTGACCTAGGAATTTCCCAGTAGTCCATGTCTCATGAGACCAGAGTCCATAGGTCTCTACTTTTACTGGGCATCCATGTTCATCATTGAGCTAAGAATTTCTTCCATAGTCCATGTACATGGTAATTCAATTAAATAATTCTCTCTCTCCCTTTCCCTCTCTCTCCTTCCCTCTCTCTCCTTCCCTTCCCCCTCTCTCCCTCCCTGTCTCTCTTCTCCAGCCCCTCTCTCTTTCTCTCCTTCCTTCCCTCCCTCCCTCTCTCTCTGTTTCTCACTCTGTCTCAGTTTTTCTCTTCGTGTCTCACTCTGTCTCTTTCTCTCTGTGAAAATTGTTTTTAATTCTTAGGATTCATCTTCCAGATGATCTTTGCCTAGAAGGTCCTGAATATTGGCCCCAATATATTTCATATATTTGCAGGTGACATTTCTACAGCATTAGTAAAATATTTCTCTTTTTTGACATTATAACACAAGTACATATAAACAGTACAGTACAAAATGATGTTTAATCTGTGCCCTCTTTTTTTGGTAATGCTCCTCCCCCCATCTTCCAGTTCCAGTATTGTTCTACTCCCTGTTCTCTACCAAGAGACATTTTCTCATTGCAAGTCCCAGCTCAAGTTCCATCTCATTCACAAAACCTTCCCTGGCTATTCCAGCCATCATTAATCTTTCTCCTCTCTGAATTCCATAGCATTTATGGTCTGTACCACACAATTTAGCACATAATTATATACTGCCTCATATTCTCTAGTTGTTTCATATGTGTAAATCTGTTCTCCCCAACCAGATTGCAAACTCCTCCAGGGAAGGGCCTATGCCTTATTTCTTCTTCATTTCCTATAATGCTTACTAAAATGCTAAATATATAATAATAACAATAAGAGCTGACATTAATACAGCATTTTAAGAGTTTACAAAGACCTTTCCATATATTATCTCATTTGATCCTCAGCAATCCTATGAATGAATATTATTATCCCTATTTTATAGATAAGGAAATAGCTTCAGAGAAATTAAGGGACTTTTCTTTTGAAAATGTGAAATTAGGCTTTTCTAGTCTAATGTGCAAGTTAGAGTAGTAATCTAGATATTTGTCTAGTGATTACGTGACCTTCAATCATGAAGCTTACTAATATGAAAGTGTTAACTTTCTGATTCATTTCCAAACATCTTGGCTCCTTGGATGACTAAAACATGGTGGCAGCTGCCCCCATTTAAGAAAATTTTTCTTTGTTTTCACCCTTGCCCTTTCACCTGTCATGACTTAGTCATGGGACAAACAGCATTATAATGGACAAAGCACTAAAACTTAAGTTAGAAAACAGGTTCTTCTCTTGGTTCTGGCACAGATAAGCTATATGATATTGTCCTGTTCATGTCAGTTTCTGAAAATTTAGATTGTTTTTGGTGCAGCATAAGGTTACCTCCTTTACACTGCTGTGTCCCTGGGGAAGGGAGGGGGTGAAGAGAGGAACTGGGGAGAGTTGTTTGCAAGAAGTCTTCAAGCAGATCTTGAATAATTACTTGTCAAGGACATCATACTTGAAATTCATTATTTGATAAATATTGGATGGCATGTCTGAGTTGCCCTTTATCTCTAAGATTTTAAAATTCTCTTTTGTAGAATGCTGAAAACATTAATTAAACAGTTAACATGAAGAAATCACTGCTAGGTGTTGAGGTTACAAAGACTAAAAAGTAAAAGGTGCTTCCCTCAAGGAGCTTACATTCTAATAAAGGCAAAATAATGAATACAGAATAATCACAACTCTTACAGATCTGTAATCATATCATTGTGGATATTCCCTCCATTGGTGCAGATCTGTTCTGTACCTTCCCATCCTGTACAACTAGTCCATGTGATCCCATAAATTCATCAGAGGGGTCCCATCCAATGTGTCAGGAGGCCTTCTTCATTTTCTCCTGATATTGCAAAAATACCAGTGAAGCATATGAGCCATCCGTTGCTTATTCCTCATTCCCACCATGTAACCAGTAAGTCTCCATTTTCAATCACACATTTGTTTAATGGTATTCTTTTTTTTAAGTTTCTGCTTTGTAATTCTCTCATATTTGTGTCTTGAAGTCTTAAGGCTACCAAGTACCCTATGGATGATACTCATTTTTGGTTCTTCAGAGACAGATGAAGTAAATACGAGTAAATTTAAGGAGGGAGAGATCATATTACTCAAGGGGAAAGAAAGAAGATCAGGGAAGGTTTTTTTGTGAAAGAGAATATGTAGTTATCATAGGATCACAGGACTTGTCCTCAATTATTTTTGAGATTATCTTTGAACTCTAAAATTCTTTGATTCCGAATCAGTATTTCAGATCAAGTCAGCCTATACTTGATCCTACTATCCCTTCTGAATCAATTTCCTTCCCCATTTTCCTAATGTAATTCCAATTCTGGTATTGAGAAGAAGAGAAGACCATAACAGGGAATTATTAACCTTCTTAATTTTAAAGTTATTCTTTAGTAAAAAGCCCTGTTTCCATGTAAAGAAAATTACTTTGTTTTGTTGTATTTCCTATTTGTGTATGTACATATGTGTATACTATATTTACAATCAAGTCTTCAAATATTCTGCAATAGAATACTATTACAAGGGTTTTAATATACATCAATTTGAATTATTTACAATGAATTTGAATAACCATTCCTAGTTATTGTGATTTTGATGTAGGTTTCTTTATTATTCTTGATTGTTTATTCAAGATTTCATTAAAACTACCTCTTTCAATCTATGAGACTATTATCCATTTAACTTTTACAGGAGAGGATAAAATGGTAGCATTCAAATGTCAAGATATTTATAGTTTGATGGGGGTGGAGGGTTCTTTGAGTGATGCTCTTTGTGGCATAGTAGAGAGATAGTGCTGGATTTGGAATCTGAGAACCCTAATCCAAATCTCAGCACAGTCACTTGCTATCTGTGTGACTGGGGCTGTTACTGTGCTTCTTGGTTTCCTTGTTTATGAAATGATGTGGTTGGAATTGATGACCTCAAAGGTCTTTTCCAGCTCTAAAAATACCATCCTGTGATCTGCATTTAGGAAAAAAAAATCCTAATTATATAGCAGCACATTTTATATGTGCCCTCTTCAGTTTTATATTAATTTCCATAAATGTGATGAGTCTTATTTTGGAGATAGAATCTGAGGAGTCAAAAATATAGACATGGCAGCAAAGACTATATAAACTGCAAATAGTTGCATAGACTAAATGTCCTCAGTAATTCAGGCCATTTATTTGCTTCAGGCAAAAGGGTGAAAATATTGTTCACCTCCTTCCTAAAGGAAGATGAGAAGAGGTGGGGACATAACACAAAGTGTTTTAGGAAATTCCTTCTAAAAAAAAGGCACCATTTTTTGCATATGAAGGAAGGATATTTGATATATTGCTTGGACAATCTGCAAATGTCTCCAGAAAGCATTACATAGTGGTCAGTAAGCCATTATTTGAGCTGCTAGGGTTTTAGGAAATGTTAGGGGTAGTATTAGAGCTTCCTGTGGGATAGAGAGCCATGTTATCCTAGGGGAAATTAGTTGTATGGTACCTCATCAGTAATATGCACCCAGAGTGCCATCCTGTGGCCTGAAATGAGCTGTGTTTTGTTTATAGCTTTGATTACACGTATTTATAAGTTACATATGGACTATGGGTACAGCATAGGCTAGATTTAAAAGGATTTACTCCCCCTCAAAAATTAGTTAAAAATAAGAAAACAAAAAAGTGTGAAAGAAAGGTAGATAATTATTATCAAATTAAGTTCAGTTAGAATCCTCATTTTGTCCATTGTTGGTATTCTGGTATCTAATCCATAGTTAACTGTTTTAATTCTTTCAGACTATGCATTGGTTTCCATGGCTTTCCCCCCTTTCTTTAACATACACATTAGGAATGATGTTTGCTTTTGTTTTTAATTTTAAAACATTTTTAAAAAATCTATTTTTATGACATTAGAATATTGGGTAACTTGCCTCAAAGAAATATTTTATACTCTAGAAAACTATATTCAGAAATTATTCCCAATTGAAAAACACACCTGGCATCTTTAACCTGGACTTAAAATGGGTCTATCACTTTCCAGCTCTTTGTATGTATTATTACATTTGACTTTCTAACTCTAATATTCCTCTGAGTCTGAAGGGAAGGAGATATCTTACTAATGTCTGGAGGACTCTTCAGACTCCATGGTAATGAATCTCTCCCATATCCTTAAGTACATAGAAATTATAAAACCTAAAAGGCCCAGGCTAGAACAGGGTTCAGCAGGACCCCAACACTCCTGATCTACTTGCAGTATGCATGATAAGAAGAAACAAAATAGGCTATGTTCTCAATTCATTTCAGAAATGGTTTAGCTATTATGCTGAATATGCATTTCTCCCAGGGATTTTCTTTGCTGTGTAGCTAGAGCTGGAACCCTTTACAAAGCAGCAGGCCAAATTATTCATCTCTGACTAATGGAGGTGGGAGGCAGTTGCCATATATGAAGTATCTTCCAGGAGCGTTAGTAGACTATCAGATGGAGAATGATGAATGGCAGAGAGAGAGAGAGAGAGAGAGAGAGAGAGAGAGGGTTTCCTAGTCCTGGCTGCAATGCCATTAAAATGCATTCCAATTAAAATATTTATTTAGCACTTATGTGTCAGGACCTGTGATCAGTCCTATAGATGGATAAATAAAAAGGAGCTTGCCTTCAAGGAGCTGACATTCTACTGGAGGAACATAACTATACAAATAAGTATAATACCAAAATAATGAGGAGGAAGGAGCATTGATAACTTGGTGGGGAGGAAAGAATGCGGGAGAAGCCTTCACAGAGCTGGTAGTACCTTAGTGAAGCCTGGAAGAATGGCAAGCATCAAAGATGAGGATGGAGTGCATTCCAGGTATGAGACACTTGGAACAGAGAAGAGGTAATGTGGAGTTCAGGAATCAGCTGAAGTCTAATTTCACTGGAATGTGGACTTCCTGAAACATGGAATAAGGTTGGATAGTTAGGACTTTAGGTCATATTATGGAAGCCCTTTAATGCCAGGCTGTGGAGTTTATATTGTATCATGTAGGCAAAGAGGAACCACTGGAGGCTTTGGAGCAGGGAAGCAAGGACTTTGGAACTGCTTTAAGAATGTCTCTTTGGCAGCTACATGGAGGATGGATTGGAGAGTAGAGAGATTAGAAACAGGGATATCAATTACAGCAGTCCAGGTAAAGGAAGATGAAGGCCTGCTCTAAGATAGTAACCTTACAAGTTAGTTATCCCTGGAACAAATGACATAGGCCCTAATTTGTCATCGTCCTCCTCACAGTTTTTCTCCATTCTGAAGACCAAATGTTCATGACCCTCCTGGAGATAATTCCCTTTTCTTTTAATTTCATTTATCACATGGTAGGAGTCATATAGGAGGGAAAAAATCCTCAACTTGTCAGGATGTAGAAAACTAGTACATTATTGATAGAAGGCGCCATTGGAATTCTTCATTTGATATGTGAAGAACTGGAAACCTGGAGAGTGAAGAAGGTCACAAATAGTGAGGGCCTGAAATTAGACTACAGCTCATGTCTGCTAGTGCTCTAACACTCTTTACATTATACAATAGTCCTTCTTGGGATAGACATTTTCTCTTCTGTCCTCCAGTCTTACCTCTTGTAGAGAGTACCAGTTCCCTTTGAGGGATTCAATAGATAATCTAATTTAGTACTTCTTGTAAGAAGCAATTAAATGATTAATATTTTCTTAATAGTAATTAATATAGTATCCTAATTATCCAAACCATATCTTTGCTTTTAAAAATCACCTAGTGCTTGAAATAGAAACACTCAAGCAAGATTATGCTCACAACAAGCAAGGAGTTTCAACTTGATTCTTTTTATTCTTTTTTCCCCTCCTTTTAATCCTTAGTTTACTTTTACGTAAAAATAAATAAATAAAATCCCTGGAGATAAGTAGTTTCATGTTATTTCCTCCTGTTTATAAAATCCTAATATGAACATAACAACTCTGACAAATCCTGGAAATTAGTTTAATATTAACCGTAGTTTAGATGATAGCTTGAAAAAAAACACATGTAGAATATTTGATGCATTTTTGGAATTAAGTGTTAAGCAGCACAGATTACTGGATAGAGAACCCATTCAGAGTAAAGAAGGCCTGAGTTCATGTCCTAATGCTAACACATACTGACTGTCTCTCAGTAGACCATGGAACTTGCTATGATTATAGGTTGCAGAGGTAGTTCCAACCTGTGTGGTAATAGGAATCTTCTCACCCAGCATTCCCTGTAGCAATGAAATCACAGTTGTTTTCTCCTCCCCCCCCCTCTTCCCCTCAAAGCCAAAAAATTGATAGACTTTAAAATCTAACCATCACAGTGGAGAAACTTAAATATGTTAATGGGCATAAGTGCAACAACTAAAATGGAGAAACATTGGAAAGTGGGTTACAAATTCCATTCTGGAAAACCAGAAATCAGAAATAAAGGGTTGGAGGTATTTTTTCCTACAAGAAGACATGCAAAAATAATACATGGAAACGAAAAGGCAACTTAAAATTTTACATCAAAAATGTTATGAATATGAAAATTACACCATATTGCATGCAGCAGACCGTCTTACTGGCTTCTAAACTGAAGAAAAGAGGAATTGGCAAATCCATTGTTTAGCTGCTTTGTAATACAGCCCGGCTGCTCTCTGCAAGAAGTTGGCTTAAAGGAAGAAGAAACTGACTCATCAGCCTGTCACTTCATTCCTCTATACATGCTCCTTCACAAGCATTAGTGTCAATAAAACTAAAATTGATGGTGAAGGAAAAAAAAACTTGCAACCTGTTTCAACAAACTAAACTGAATTCCCAGATTCATGAAGCAAACCACAGGAGAAATAAGGTATGCATTTGGAAAAAATGTGAGAAGAAATATGCAATATACTGCAATTATTTATAGAATTCTAGACTCAGTTATAAAAAATACAAATATTTCAATATGAAATGTTTATTTGTCAAATGCTTCCAAAAACAAACAAAAAATTTTCAAAAATCGTTACCCCCAAGAGATTATATATGTTGTAATATAATCCAGTAATGATTAAATCAAGCACTCTAAGAAATATAACATACAGGTAATAAGAGACATGTATTATAAATCACTGAAGTAAGAAACATTCATTATAAGCAGCCTTGCCAATATGTAGGCACCTTGTCAAGATGGCAGTGGTTAAGACCAACCACATGCCTTTGAACTCTTACAGTTCAGTATAGAACAGATAGAAAAATTCACTGAAGTGGCTATAAACTAGATGGCAGTTTCATCCATATCTTTTTGCAATATCCACAATTGATGTGTTGTTGAAACACATCCAGAGAAAGGATAAATAAAATGTTAGATTTGAGATACAATTTGTATAGTACTTGGGAAATTTCTGAAGGGTCCACAAATAAAAAAATTGAAAAAAGTGGTAAATTTTAAAGTTCAATGAACTTTAAAGTTCAATGAATACTAGTGTGCTGTTCAAAGGAAGATACTTCCTTTAGCATTTGTGTCTGGATTCTGCAATAACTGACTGTCAGTGTACCCTGATGTAGGCTTGACCAAGAGAATGGACTAGGGCTCAGAAGCTATTATCTAGGACAGAGACTTCACAGATCTTGGAACAAAGAATAGTCCATGGCCCAGTACTTTATTGTATTCTCCTCCTAAAGCCTGAGTCTGTGGCATATTTTGATACTTGTATGTGTAACACAGAGAAAGTCAACAATGAAATCAGTCTCCCAAAAGTCAGCATTCTCTGTCATAGAGGTCTCATTTGGGCTTTCCTGTTTTGAAAATTTGAAAATTCCCTACCAGATCACCAAAATGAGTCTGCCTAAATACTCATCCAGTTTTCCCTACTTTTTATCCATTGCCTAAAACCATCCTTAAAGTGGGAGAGAGATCTTTGTTAGTTAGGGCTATTAACCACTATTTTTTTGTCCTACCCATCAAGTACTCTACCTTCCTGTTTAGCAACATTTAAGTACCTGTACTCAATATTTTTTTTCTTTCAAGGCCAGGTATGCTCATATAAAAACACATTTAAATATCTAAACTCGAATAGGAAATCAAGATATGATACCATCTATTAAGCAGACCCACATGAAGAAGAATGGGTTTGTATTGAAAACTGTCTACTGAGTTGAAATGAGACAATTGAATTTTGCTTGTTGTTTTTGCATTGTGTATGGTGAATATCTACACACAGAGAAACATGACTCCTGCTGAAAAGCTGTTATATTCACTGACTGTTATGACCTATTATTTGATTGTTGTATTGTGTATCTTTCAATAAAAAAAATCGTATCTAAAAATGCTGCTGAGTGAATGGCTTTATTGAGCAGCTCCTTAGAAGTGTGGCTGTGGATGAATATGGATGAAAAATGCCAACTATATTTCTTTCAAGAGCTCTATGCCTGACTTATTTGCTAGAGATGGAATATATTGGCTGACCGTTTGGCATGTTTTGGTTTTTATCTGGCAAAGTGGTACAATATTGAGGTAAATTGTTTCTATCTTTCAAGAAAGGTTCAGCTGTTAGAAAAGTAAGCTTACTTGGTCCAGCTCTTTGAGATAAAAATTGATGTCTTTTCAGATCCTTCACAGAAAAAAAAAAGTACTAATGATTATAGCCTTTTGGTATTGAATATATTCAAAGGAATTGTTTTGTTTGGCATAAAAAGGAAGCATAAAAGGTGTTGAGTTTGAGGCATGCAGTGTTTTGTGTGCCTGTATCATACAGAGAGTTGAGAACAGTCAACATTTATGAGATTGCTCTGAGCTGGAACTCACCTGTTGGATTATATCCAAATGCCTTTTTGATAAACCTAAATGAAGTAAGAATCCACAAAACCCTAAAGATTTAAAAGTCACATAGGAAAAACTTAGAAGGGCTTGGTACTAACAATAGTCATAGTATGAATAATTATAGCAGTCATTCTAATGTAACCCATGGCCCAATGCCCCAAGCTCTGAGCTAACATGGACTATATTTCAATCCTGGAAGCAGCCCTAAAAATAATAACGCTGCCTCTTTTTCATTCACCTAAATTTTCCTCTGGGATCCTCACACTATATCATGTCTGTGTCTCTACAGGTATGGTTTAAAAGACCCTAGCTCACACTCAAGTTTTCAAAGTTGTTGTGTATATCTGCAGGGATGGTATATGTTTGGGGGAGGAAGTTGTATGGAAATGTAGTTTTTCCTTACCTAGAACCCAAGCCTACTGTTAGTACTAGTGTAGTTCTCTCTCTCATTATCCCACCCTCTCTTCTTTCATAGAGCCATGCCACCGGGATATCTCTGCTATAAAATAATCTGAGCCTCCTTCCCAAATGAGGTTTTTTTTTGGCTTTTTTTTGGAGGGCAGTTGGGGTTAAGTGACTTGCCCAAAGTCTGAGGCTAGATTTGAACTCAGGTCCTTCTGACTCCCAGGTCAGTGCTCTATTCACTGCGCCACCTAGCCACTCTGCCAAATGAGTTATGAGTGAGCTTAGAATTACCTCTAGGAGGAGTTAATAGGCACAGGTGAACATTCCATAAGGTGATAGGGTCATGGAATTAGAGATTTAAAGTTGGAAGAGTCCTTGGAAGCTATCCGGTTCAATCTATCATTTAACCAAAGTTTTTTCATTAGACATTTAAATAGATATTAGTATATATTCTTTATGTATCCATTAAATCACCTTCTCTGAATGTACAATTTCCTTGAGATTTTGCCTCAATAACAGATTAAACATTTCTTGGACTGCCTTCTGTGTTGGTACCCTCTCTTCCCTTAACTATCCTGAAAGCTTTTGCTCTCAATGCTTCTCTCCCTCAAAATCAGTATAAGTGAATTTGTATGTAGGGCAGCACATGGCAACTCTATCATTTGACAAAATAGGAAACTGAGTCTGAGGGAGTTTAAGTGACTTGCTCAGGGTCACATAGTATCTGAGGTAGAATTCCAGCTCAGGTCTTAACTGACTCAAACACAATGCTCTATATACTGTGCTACCTACCTGCCCAAACAATGGCTCGCCCCTCTGTAACCTCATCAGTTTGCTGAAGTTCCACTGATTAGTTCCTTCCACCAATAAATTAGAATTTGTATTTCTAAGTCATTTTCCTGTCTTTCATGTCATCTCTTTCTCATGATATCAATGTGATACAGATAAAGGTAGAGCATTCTGCAGATGGAGAAGTCAGCACAGAGTGGTTCTGTTACCATTCTCTCCAGGCAAACCCCCATTTTGCACAGCTTTGACATCAGTTATCTTTTACATTTTCTCTCTGTGGACAAAAATGGGTTTGTGATGTTCCTGGGACCTAATCACCTTACAAAGACATACACGCATTAGCTGACCATCCTTACCCAATCTTTTCCTTTTGTATTCAGTCTCCAAGATTGTGACTTTGACCATTGAGTTAGTGTGACCTTTGAAGCAATGATCCTTCTCTTCCCTTATCTGTTACTTTTTTTTACTGTTTGTTCAAAGTAATTTTGATAACATAAATCTATAGTGATAGGATTCTGGAAAGGCCGGCTCAAATACCATTTAATCCCCCTAGGCAGAAGTAATCTCCCCTTCTTTAATATCCCTATAGTATATTGTTTGTAATTCTGTTAAGAGTACTTATTCTATAGAACCATAGAATCTTAAGATTGGAAAAGGACCTTCAGGATTATCTAGTTCAAACCCTACATTTTGTAGATCCAGAAATTGAGGCCCACAGAGGTGAATCAGTTGTATGTGATTAGAGTCACACAGATAGTAAATGGCAATGGTAGGACTGAAATCTAGGTCTTCTGATTCCAGATCCATCACTTGATTATGCATACATTGCTTCCAAATTCTGTAAGTATTTGTATATATGGGCAGCTAGGTGGAGCAGTAGATACACTGCAAGCTCAGAGTCAGGAAGATTCATCTTTAGGAGTTCAAGTCTGACATCAGACACTTACTAGCTGTGAGACCCTGGGCAAGTCATGTAATCCTTTTTGCCTCAGTTTCCTCATCTGTAAAATGGGCTGGAGAAGGATGGCAAACCTCTCTAGTATCTTTGTGAAGAAAACTCCAAATGGGGTCATGAAGAGTTGGACACAATTGAACAACAACAACAACAACAACAACAAAATCGTGTGTGTGTGATCGATGATTTTGCCATTATAAGCTTCTTTGTGGTAAGGATTATTCATATTTGTATTTTCCCTATTGCATTCAACTTAGTGGATTGTACATAATAATAAGTGCTCTTACTTTTTGTTGAATAGAATCAGTCCCTAACAGGCATATGAGTAATGAGTTAGACACATTACACTAAGAAGTAGGTAGAACTGGTAACATCAACTTGATAACTTATTGAGCTGAAGATCTGTCTGTTGTAGACCTCTGCTCTACAAATGTACTGAGAAAGCAGGAGATGTGTCTCCTACTCGACGTCCCTGATTCTGATAAGTTCCTGGAACCAGGCCTCTACCTCACCTGCTCCAAATCAGTACCTCCTCCTTTTTCAAACTTTCTTTTATGTGTTATCTTCCCTCATTGGAAGGAAACTTACTTCAGAAAGGGAACTGTCTTTGCTTATATTTATGTCCCTAGCTAGCACTTAACATAGTTCCTGGCATGTAGTAACCACCTAATAAGTGCTCTTTCTCCCTCTCTCCTTTCCTTTTTTTCCTTCCTCCCTCCTTCCATTCCTTCCTTCCTGCCTGCCTGCCTTCCTCCCTCCCTCCCTTCATTCCTTCCTCCCTCCCTCCCTTTCTCCCTTCCATCCTTCCTTCCTTCTTCCTCCCCTCTCTTCCCTCCCTCCCTTCCTTTTTCCTTTCCTTCCTTTCTACTTCACTTATCTCTAGTGGATAGTTCATTACAGGATTTGTTTTTAGAAACATAAAACTTGTGAGATAACATTCTGGTCATTAGAAGAAGCAAAGTGATAGGCACTAAGAAAAATGGAATCTACCATTGATGTTGCATTACTGTTAGTGATAGTACTAGTTCATAACTTCACATAACTTCTTCAAAAGATAAGTTCTACAGTCTAGTTATATTTGGGTTCTTGAATATGCTTCAGTCAGATTGACATCCTGTTAGAGCTAGAACTGAATAGAGATAACAGTGTCAGGACCAAGAGAACAAAACCACAGTTAGGCTGATACCCATAAAGCCCTCTTCCTTAGAAATAGGACGTGAGACTCTGGGGTGGGTAGTTGACATTCCAGAAGCCAATTGATAGATGGTTTCCACATTCATTTCTGTAGTGGGCAAGAGATGATGACCCACATAGCGGCATAATGACTGCAACAATCACTTTAGGATGTCACTATGGTCTCCCGTCATTGATCTGTTTCTGTTTCATAGTATCAGATATTTAGAGCTTCAAGAAACCTTCAGGATCAGCATAATTTCCTCATTTTTACATGTGAGAAAACTGAGGTGTGTGGAGTTGATGTGATAGACTAGGTATGATTGGACAAGATTACTTGATGTACAAATGAATGACCCTTTAAATAGGGAGTGTTCCTCATCATTCTTTACTATGTTGTCATGTATATTACCATCTTTGGTCCAATATGTAAGTCACCTATTAGCCATCTATTACAGTGTCTACCCCAGTATCTTACTTCCTACTTCTAAGGTAGAGTAGATCCTGAATAGGTCAGCCATTTAACATCTACTTATTTTACGTTCTTTTGTCCACTTAAAAATCTCTCCTGTTTCAGTTATTTTCAGCTTATATTGTATGATGTACTTAAAATTCTTTGTATGGTGCCATGAGCTTTTCAGTCATGATATAGTCTATACATCTGGCAATTAAATAGATTAAACAGAGAAATTTTAATAAGTAAACAGAGAAATTATAATTGCAAAACATGTTTATTGATGCATTCACAAATGGATAAACTTCTGATGAATAACAACTATTTCTTTATTAAAAATGTTCTTGGTATTTATGGGAGAATAAAATTTCCCTTTTTTCTAAATGTTGAAGACTTGCACATTACATGTTAGAAATTATGAAGTTATGAAGGTCCTATTCCTAAATTAGGAGAACTATCACATTATTTCATAATTCATGCTCGACAGCATAAATGTACTTATATTTTCATTATTTTTGGAAATGCTTTTGACTTCCCTAATATCCAAATCTGAGGCCTTATCATGTCACAGAGGTGACCCTGGCTTGACAAAGGTTGTACCAAATAGAGCACAAACTCTGGAAGATCCTAACCAGCCTGGAAGGCCTATAATTATGGATCACTTTATAGACTGCATCCCTGTCATTCAAGGACCTAGAGTTTGGGACAAATGTGATCACTGACCCAGGAGCTTCACTTTTATATCCTACCACTGCAAATAAGGATTTTTAGAGGTCCTATAATTTAGAGGAGAAGGCACTGGACTAGGACTCAAACTTTGGTTCAAATCCCACTTCAGACAATTTCTATTTCTGTGCTAAGTCATTTAACATCTCTGGGGCCTTAGTCTTCTCAGCTTTAAAGTAGGGGGATTGGGTGAAAGTCACTTCTAGTTCTATATCTATATCTATATCTATATGGAAAGGTTCATTACCATGTTGACTATAGAGCAGTGCTTTTTCCTTCCTTTCACGTTGACCATAGAACAATGTTTTTCCCTTCCTTTTAGCCAACCAACCCTCAAAGACCATCAGATAAAATATAGAGACAGATGTTAACCTGGATTAGTGAAAGGAGTATCCATATCAGTCAAACCATGGGTGCTTGAACTATTGAAATGCCCAGTTTTTAAGAGAATGAGTACAAAGTTGAATGCTCTGCTGTCAGCAAATGCTTTTTATAAACATAAAACATTTCTACAAAACTCAACCCTACATGTTTAATGTGAATGTTTTTCACGAGTATGAAATCATAGATACTGAAAATTATTTTTGATCTGACAGTCACAGCTGTGGTTCCTAATTTTTGACCACTTACCCATAAGAGAATGGTGTAAGGAAACACTAACCTACAGTCTAGTTCTATTTGGCCAAAAATTATTCACTAGAAACTAAAGAATATGTCAAAATTGATTTATGTGAAATAGTAGTTTTGCAATGCGTGTGTTTGAAAGCAGGATTTCGGTTGATTTAGATTTTATTTTGCTTTCTTGCATTGCCCATTCTGCATTAGATTTATGGTGGTGCCATTTTGACACGTGCTGCTGCATGCTTGTTTTTGAAATTGTTTGAAAGTTGATATTATTACCAAGATATTTGGAAACACAGAGCATTCAACAGTGGTGCATAGATATCTTTGGAAACTTGATGAGGCTTGTAGTGGTTGTTTTTTTAAATGCTTATTCTTTTCATTCATTCCATATTCTTTTTGTTTGGCATTTGCTTTTGGAACTTAATTCTACTTCAGGTGGAACATGCCAGTCATTCAATAGATAAATATGGAGCATCAAATATGTACCAGACACTATGCTAAGTGCTGGGGATACAAAGAAAGGCAAAAAGCAATCCCTGCTTCTGAAGAAATTTACAGTCTAACAGAGGAGAGAAAATGCAGTCAACTTTGTACAAAAAAAGGTATATAGAGGATAGTTAGGAAACAACAGAGAGAGGAATCATTAGAATTTAGGAAGGTTAAGAAAGGCTTCCTATAAGGTATGAAACTAAAAGAAGCCAGGGAAATCAGGAGGCAGAGATGAGGAGGGAGAACATTGTAAGCATGGCATTCATACTGGCTAAATTATGACATCCCATTGCGGGAGAAGGGTTGGTGATGGTGATGGTGGTGTATTTTCTGCAATTTATACATATATGATGAATGAAGTGCAAGCCACAGGTTTTATCTGTAGAAGTTTTGACTTCCTTGTTATAAGAAGTAGAAAAGAAAAAGAAGGGAAGCAGCTAGATGGCATAGTGAATAAAGAGCACTGGCCCTGGAGTCAGGAGGACCTGAGTTCAAATCCAGCCTCAGATACTTTACACTTAATAGCCCTGTGACCTTGGGCAGAGTCACTTAACCCCAACTGCCTTGCCTTCCCCCCCAAAAAAAGACCAAAAAAGAAAAGGAAGGAAAGAAAAAAAAACATTAAGTGCCTATGTGCCAGGCTTTATATAAAGTGTTTTATAAATATTATTTCATTAACTCCTCACAACCACCCTGGGTTTAACAGCTGAGGAAATTGAAGCAACCAAAGGTTAAGTAACTTGCTTAGGATCTCATAGCTAGTAAGTATCTGAGGCTGTTTTTGAACTCAGGTCTTCCTGACTCCAGTCCCAGTGTACTTATCCACTACACCACTTACATTGACATGCTTGGTATTCCTCACACATGATGGGAAACAGCATATCCCATCTCCTTACCTCTGTGCTGACTGTCCCCTGCCCAATGCTTAACATATCCCTAGCACATAGTGGGCATTAATTAATGTTTATTGACTGTCTCTGGAATGTAGTTCCTTTTCTCACCATCCTATAGAATACCTGCCTTCCTTCAAGACTTAGGTCAAGCACCACTTTCTGCATGCAAGAGGCTTTTCCTAATCTGCCCATCTGCTAGTGCCTTCCTCTCTAAGATTGTCTTGTGTCTACTTTGTATAAATCCTGCATGTGCCTATATATGTTTTATATTTATATATTTATGTATATATATATACATATATGTGCTGTTTATCCCCATTAGACTATTAATTCTATGTTCCACCTTCAGTGAAACACTGATTTAAAGAAAAAAAAACAGTCATATGGCTAATAAGCATTTCACTTCATAGAACACCATTTCTAGTATGGTTCCCCAGAAATTACTTCTAGAACCTGAATTACATTTTCAGAAATAATCTGAAATGCAAGTTTCTGCATTACATGAAGCTCTTCCTGGCAATGAAATGCTTAATGGATAGACATAGACTGAAGGAAGCTCTCACAAAAATATGTGAGTGGGCAAGAAAGTGACAAATGGGTTTGAACATACAAATATTTGTGTAGAAATATCAAAAGAAAACCAAATCAATCTATACTTTAAAATGGTCCTGAGATGGAATTTTGAAGTCACCATTATTTTTTACCTAAGCACTTCAACCCTCTTCCTACTCATCAAATAAATAGGCCAACTCATGTCAAGAACATTTTGAAAAGAAGATAAAAAAACATTTTCACTCATATATAAACAGCAATAATGAGAAAATTGTGGGCTCACCCCTAAAACACTACATATACCTGGAGTCTCTTTACCCTTAATATACTGAAGCCATCTTGGAAAGCTCCAAAGAGGGGCAAATATAAGATTTAGGGGATGTGGCAACTTTCACATAAAGGGAAGTCTAAAGAGAAAGGCTAGGGGTGGCTAGGTGGCACAGTAAATAAAGCACCAGCCCTGGAGTCAGGAGGACCTAAGTTCAAATCCAACCTCAGACACTTAATACCTACTAGCTGTGTGACTTTGGGCAAGTCACTTAACCCCAATTGCCTCTCCAAAAAAGCAGAGGGAGAGAGACAGAGAGAGACAGAGAGAGACAGAGAGACAGAGAGAGAGAGAGGCTGGAAGTGTTTATGATAGAAAATCTTATCACAAAGAGTGTGCATATGGAAGAGACTTCTATGCCAAATTCCAGAATTCTAGAATTAGGGGTAATCTCTTAAAACTTGAAGGAAGTCATTTCAGGAAAAATAGTGTGGTATAGGAGAAAGAACACTGGATTTTTAGTTAAAACCCATGAGTTTGAATCCTGACTCTGTTACTTACTAGCCATGTAACACTAGACAAGTCACCCAAATGTTCTGAACCTGGGTTTACCTTATCTCTGCTATGGAGATTATATTTGTATCACCTACCCCCACCTGGCTTTCACGAATTAAGTATATAGCAGGGTAATAACCATAAATAATTTGTTATGTTGAGAGTGTGAAGACACTGAATATAATATATAAGAAGATAGGAGGATTTGGGTGACTTAATGGATTTAATTGGATAATTTGAATCCATAATGGTAAGAGTGAGTTAGAAATGTTCAGAGTCAGGATGGACTACATGTGTAGGCAGAACAAGTAGCTATATATGTGATTTAAATTCAAGAGACTTTCATAGGGCTTACTATCCAATCAAATAACCCCTCGATCTGCTAATTAATGCTTGTCATTCCTTTAAAAGGGAAAATACCAATCCACAAGTAGAGACAAGGCTTAAACTCAATATTCCAGGGATAAATAAGACATAGACAAAATTCCCTTATGCCATAAATGACATAGGTCAGATTCTTTCCTGAAATCAGAGTCTGATAGAGAGATTGTGGTGGTAAAGAGAAGACAAAGGCAGTGCCGTATTATGAGAATATTGGCTTTGAAGTTAGAGGGCCTAGATCTCAGTCTTTATTTCTGCTACTTATTATTTCTGCAACTATAGGCAAGTCAGTTAAGCCCTTTGAGCCTCATTTTCTTCATCTGAAAAATTAAGATTTTAAATGAAAAAAACCCTTAAGATTCCACTAAGTTGCAACATTTTGATCCTATGAACCATTAATGATAGGAGGCTACATGGCAGGATCTGGGAACTGGGAAGAGAGGGAACGAAAGCATAGAGAAATATGGGGATGCTAATTATTTCATAGTTTTATCTAGGTTTGGCCCTGTTTTGATACATTTCTAATCTTTGAAGAGCCCATGGAAGTCAACTCTTATGTTCTTCCTTAGTTCCAGAGAGAATGGAGCAGAAGCTCAACCTTAATATCCTCATCCATATAGATGAGAATTGTATATCCTGATTTACAAGTGAAGATAGCATTGTTCCAGCTGAAGTCTTATATCCCAACACCACGCCAAGTAGAATTCAGAATTTCTTCATTTAGGAAGATATTTTGTCAACCATTAGATTTCTCTTTTCCCTCTATTTTGTGTTATAAAAAGTAAGAACATAGAGACCTATAATTATATCAGTGCTCAATGATGTTTCAGAGATAGGTTCTATACAGATTCATAATTCAAACCTCTGACTATGCTCCAAATTGTTTAAACTAGTATAAAACTTCTAATGATACTGGTAAATTTCAGAAAATGAATTTTGCCTCTGTTTGGCAGAATCTCAAGTTTAGTTGTGTAGGAAGAAGTGATGGAGTAATGCACCTTCACCTAGATGGAATGGAAGGTGATGTTCATTAATTTTCCTGTATATTAAAGGTGGAAACATATTTATAGCTCAAAATGTACATACATTAATTGAATATAGATATTGGAATTTAGGGGGCATGTCCTACAGGTATGTCATTTAGTAGTTTACACATTCAATTATGATGAAATTAGAATAATATGAAGTACAGTATCTTGATTATCACCGATTTTAATTCAAAGTTGATTTTTCACTCCTCATTACTGCTGGGCTCTTGCAAACAATATTCTATTGTAGACCACATCTTCATAGTCAAATAGTTGGCTGAAGAGTGTTGAGAATCCAAGACCCCACTGTGCTGATTGTTGACTATAACAAAGCATTCAACTAATTAATGCACAGTTCTCTAAGAGGATGTCTACCATGCAGATATCAAAATAACATAGAATTCTTCCAATTATGAAAAGAGATAACATTTTTCAACAAGCTTTAACTTTTGTCAGGTGAGACAGAAAACTGGGGTACATGGATTTGCCAAAGATATTTATCACTACCCCAGAGATAACGGAGGTAGCCCAACCTAGAATCCAAATGGAAAAGGGCTTCTCTTACACATCGTGAAGTCCCATAGGTGCTGCTTTTATAAATGACATTGTATTTGTTGCATTAAGTCCTGGAACATTGAAGAATCTTTTGACATAATATCCATAACCACAGAAAGGTAATTTTTCCTGCTTTTCACATAAAGAAAAATTAAGCAGATAAAGAATATTTATTGTCCAGCTATAATATGCAATTAGATATATAGCCCTTAAAGTTGGCTTATCAGTATATATCTTGGACAGGTACTGAACATGGACAGTAAACTGAAATTTGACTTGAGCAGGAGAGAGGAGGCTGCCATTTTCTTTGGCAAACTATGCAACAGTATTAACGCTTCATTGAAACAATGGCTCATTGTCTTAACAGATGCGTGTGTGTGAGAGTATGTGTAGCTCTTTATCTCTCTATACATATACACAGACACAGACACAGACACAGACACAGACACATATACATATATATTTCTGGTGATGTTTTAAAGCTACAAGTCATAGAATAAGATAATTCTTAAAAGAATTAAACTTGAAAGTCACCTAAAAAGCAATGGAGGAACAGAGGTGAGTTTGAGTATAGTTCTACATACTTCTGATAAAGAAGAGTACATGAAAAGTAGTTAAAGGAAATCCCCCAAGAGATATCTGAGAGGAAAGAAGGTGAGCTGGTCATATACCAAGAGCAGGAAATAGGCAATGATTAGGTCATATGGTTCATTGGTATCTACAGAATGCCAAGAGGGTTAGAGAAAAAGTCCTTGGCATGCGCCCACTTGGAGGAGTTATGGAAGGAAATTAATAATGGCTGCACAGGATCAGCAGGCATGAATGGGTCACAGAGCATACCAATGGAAGGCCTATTGCCATGTGTGAGACCTGAGATCTACTGAAATCTCAAAATATCAAAGTATAGCTATAAAGCCATTGAAATTTTCTTAACAAAGAATTCTCATAAGTACTTTTATTACTTCTGATAAATGTGGGGCTCTGTATATGGCTCAAGAGACAGTTTGACATAATAGAATGTGAACATGGATTCAAGAGGTCTCAGTCGAATCTCTCCTCAGATACTTGTTAACTATATGACCAATAGCATCTCACTTAATCTCGCTGAGGTTCAGTTTCCTCATTTGTAAAATGTAAAAAAAATTAGCTATTTCACTGACTGAGTATGAGGGAAATGCCTTGCAAATCTGAAAAATTCATATAAATATATAGAGATATAGTTCTTGTAGCAACACTTAAAATAATAAAAGATATGGCTAGAAAAAATCTGAAGAGGGCAAACATTAGGATTCAGGGAGCAAAGTAATTTTCATATGAAATTAAGCTAAATAATGAAGATAGGAAGATCATGAAATCTGCTTCCAAATATTCAAAGGGCTGTGCCTGTGGTTAAGCTGAAATATGAAAAAGAACCAGTATGGCATATAACAGATAGGGTATTGAACCTGGAGTCAGAAAGCCCTAGGTTCACATCCTCATTTGTTTCTCAGTGCCTGAGGTCTCCTTGCCCTGGAACAGAATAGTCCCAGCCAGCATGCTCACATTAGAATATTCCTGCACAAGATCCACCCTCCTTCTCCTATTGTTGAGTTTCTCCTAGGGTCTCCATTTTAAGGAAGGGTCCAAATCAAGTGGTTATCATTCTCCTCCTTTCCATCCTGCCCCTCACCCCCAGCCCTGTTTCTGGTTTTCTAGATTTTAAAATGAGACCCCTGTAGCAGGTGCCTGTCATCTCTCTCTACCCTCTCTCCATTTTTCAGATCTCTTTTGTGTGTTTTCTTCCTCTATTAGAATATAAACTCCTTGAAGGTAGGAGAAAGGAACTGTCATTTCCTTTTGTCTATATTTATATCTTTAGCACCTCCTTCCCTCCCAACTTTCATCGTTTCCTCTCTTCTTCCTTTCCTCCTTCCCTCCCTCTGTTCCTTCCTTCCTTCCTTCCTGACCATGGACAAGTTACTTAACATCTCTGATCCCTAAGAAACATTCTAAAACTATAATTCATAAATGAGCTGAAGTAAAAGAAGTTCCCAAAGTGACAAAATCATTGACCTTTGATTCAGGAAGACAAGCGTCACGCTTCCTTACTTCAGAGTACTATACACCTGTTGAATGAACTGGTCTTGTTTTATTTGGAACCTGAAGTGAACAAACTAGCTTCATGTAGGTTGTTCTCTGAGTCACTACTTTATTGAAATCTAACACATATAATCAATTTTAATGCATCTCTAATCATTTGGTTAGTTACACAGTCCGTAATTAATCAAGGGCAAAATGTGCCACTAAAATCTTTCAAGAGGCTTATTTTTAAAATGTTGGTCACTTTGATCAAAGTCTATTAAAAATTCTTAACAGACATCTTTTTTCATGGCTAACAAGTATTCTCTAGTTATGGGAGACCATTCTCCAAAGTCATTAAAACGTGTTTAGCTGTACTGTGTTAATTATGCAATGATAAATTATTCTTTCTTTCTTCATTAGCAGCATTGTAGCGGTAGATATTAGCATTGTTTGTTCCTTTTTGGAAAAAATCATTAATATTTAAAAAATGAAAATTTTGGAAACTTAATGTTATGGAATGACAGTTTTAATTTGATTTTTTAAGAATTCTGTTCGCAGAACTCCTAAACTATAAAAGTTTAACTGTTGCACAGCTATTATTAGATTAGCTGATCATCCTAGGTTAGTTACATTTATTTATATGTTTAGCCTGGAGAAGAGGAGACTTAGGAGAAACAAGATAGCTGTCTTCAAATAGCTATTATTTGAAAGAGGGATTTGATTTGTTACATATTGTTCCAGAAAGCAGACCTAGGATCAGTGAATGGAAGAGAGTAAACATATATCATGGAAAGAGAATTTGAGGTACAGACTGAGGTTTAGTCCTAGTGTTTATAGGGTCTAACTGTGTGACCTTGAGCAGGTCACTAAAATAAGGAAGTTGGATTAGATGATCTCTCAGTACTTCCCAGTTCTAAAAATTTCTGGTTCTGTGGCTATTTCTTCTGCCATGAAAAGGTTCAGATGCAGAAAATAAATAGCACAATGATAGCTTGGCATGTATCACTTTCCCAGTTTATGAAATACTTTACAATTTCTTATTTAACCCTCCTAATAACCCTGTGGGAAAAATAGGATCAGTCTTGTTATCCCCATTTTATTGGGGAAAGGGAGTGTTGAAGAGGTCAAACAAATTGCCTAGGGTCACAAAGTAAGTAGTTAGCTAAGATCTGAGATATAATTTCAAATCTTCAGGTTCCAGATATAGTGGTCTTTTTAAGAACCCATATATCTAATTTACTGGTATTATATACCTAGCAGTGCTCATTAAATGCATGTTTCATGAATGAATAACAATGCCAGGGTAGGATAGAAAATCATCAGAGCCAGCCATCCCCCAGTATGATGGATCTGTAAGATACTTTCACTGGCACATCTATATTTAAAGGGTATGCAAAATAAACGTCCATCCTGATCAAGAACTGTGATTGTACCGCAGTGGCTTAGAGATCCTTTAATAGAGTTCTTTGTGGCAGAGCTCTTTGTGTATCTTATGGACCCTGATCAACAGGGGACAGATCTTCTAGTCTCAATGTGATAGATGTGATACGTTGGACAAGAAAACAGTTGTAAGCTCTGTGAGGGAGAGATCATATGTTAATGCAGTAGATGTTTACTACAATAAGTATCTGAGTTAGACTGACCTTTTCCTGCAATTACCTCAGAGTCTTTGTCTGTATGTCGAGAAATTTATGTTAAATGAACATTTCAAAGATTCAAGACTATGAATGGTCTTTCTTTTTATTGATGTCTCTTCTACCTTCAGTATATTTCACACCCATCATCACCTAGGCCCCCAAAAAGTTAAGGAAGGTCTAAGATCAGAAGTTCTTGAACCTTGTTTTGTCTTGTGGACCCCTTTGGCAGTCTGATAAAATCCATGACCCCTTTTCAAAAGAATGTTATAGAACATGTAAAATAAAATGTATAATATATCAAAGGAAGCTAATGAAATATAGTTATCAAAATGTTAAAAGGTATAAGACTTCCTGAAATATATCCTTTGGAGTCCATAGACCCCAAGTTAAGAGCCCCTGCTCTAGATTTTTGAATTAGAATCAGTTTCAAACTAGAGTTCAAAGCCAGCACTGATACATTTATTTTTACTAGTCAGTCACAGGACATCCTTAGTTCAAAGGAAAGACTTTTTAAAAAATACCACAGTAATATATAGCTATAGAACATGGTCAAAACATGAAAAATACTCTCTCACAAATACATCAGGTGGAAGAATGGCCATGCATGAGAATCAGGCATAGGACAAAGACATAAGGAAACATGTAATAGAGCACGTTTAGAAGGTCTCCCAGGAAGGAACACATTTGGCCAAAGCACATTCATGGAAAGATAAATTATACCTCAAAGTTACAGGACTGTCAGTATCTTCTAGTGACTATTTCCTGATGGGTATCCCATCAAAATTCCAGCTGGTTTTGAACTATTTATCTAATTTCAGGGACTCCTAATACATCCTGTGGGGATGTCATTATTTACAAACTTCTTTAAAGGGAGAGTCACTGCTCTTCATCCACTTTATCCACTAGAGGACATGTTTGGTATAAAAAAAAATACTTCAGTACTTTCAACAAATTTTTTTTGTCTCCAACTGGATGTCCTATTGATCTCAGCTAAGGTACAGTTTTATGAACCTTCAGTTTTTCTGTCCACCATCCACCAAAGGGAGTGAGTAAAATAATTAGTGAACCTCTCCCATACAGGGACAAGCAATAGCTATTTCAAATAATGAATGTGATGTTCTTCCCCCAAGCCAGCCTGCTTAAAGAAGGTGGCACATGCCCAGGTTAAGAGCACATCCCTTATCTGAACTACTTTTCAGTTCAATGTGCATCTCACTTATGGTCAAAAAACCACTTTAGTTCTTAGTTGTTATCATACTTTTCCCCCAAGTGAGGGAAGATAATGTTCCCAGGGCTTTGCTTCCTAAAACTGAAAAGGAACTGAATGAAACTGTAGTGGAGAAACTACTCTCAGCACTCCCTTCCCATCATGCTCCTCTCTTCTATGCAAAACACAAGGATCCTGCTTGTTCAGAGAAAACTGAAAAGAATAATGGCCTTTTTCCCACTTCCCCCTAGCAACAAATCAGCCTAGTCTTCCTCTTGTCTAACTGCATACATTTTAATCTAAATTTCAGAGATTTCCATATGATATACTTAAAGATGGAGAGCCAGTCTTGGAGTGAAGAAAATACGGGTCCAAGTCCCATGTCCTACATCTAGCTCTGTGACTATGGGAAGTCACTTGTTTTCTTGATGCCCACTGTCAACTCTCAGGCTGCAGATTACAGATCTACATCATTGGAAGGGTTTTCACACTAGAAGTTCTCTACCCTGATAAAATCAGACTCAAGCCTCCCTTCCCCAACAATAAAATAGTACTCAATTACTGCTCTGCTCGTTATTTTTAGTTCTTTAATATCTCTATTACATCCTTTTATTTGTGAAACCTTTGCTGAAGGGGGAAAAACCCTTTATTGATTTTTAAATCCCTTTAAAAGCTTTGGAAAATACTCCCTCTTTATCAGAGAAGGTGAAAAAGTATTTTTCATGCTAGAAATCAAAGCCACAATGGCCTGGGTCAAATCCTAAATTCCAAACTACTAGAATATCCCTATTACCTTGAAAGTGAGTAGTTCATTATATTTTCCCAGAAGAATTAAACCTATTTGATGTAACTTCAGCCTGCAAATGAAGGATCTGTATTTGTTTGCCATGCAGAAGGAATCAAATAAATGATTCCCAGTGATTATTCACTTCATGGGCTGTTAGGGCCCTCAAGTTAACTTCCAAGCACCTTCACTTGACATCATCTACCTTGATAAGTACCTCTTCTCCCCTCCCATACATAGATTGCGTTTTCCTTACAATCTATGAGCATATTCTGAAAAGCTATAGAATGAGTCAGTATATACTTGGAACAGTCTGACTGGTGTTAAGTGTGGAAAATACATAATTTTGGCAATAAGACAGTTGAATGGGAAGTATCTTGTCCCTCCCCCCCCTTCCCCCGGGCTGTTTTCCCATTACTCATGCTTCACATCCTTCCTTCTCCCCTAGCAGCTGCAAAGGAAGACCAGACATCCCTGGGGTCTTAGAGGATGAGTGGCTTTAGTTCTAGATCTTCCCCATAATCAGCTAAAGTGAGTACTAAGCCACAGTGCTCTCACCTTTACTCCTCCTCCATTTCCTCCCCTATTTGCAATGAAAGCAGCACTTTTGTCATTATGCCATATGCTGCTTTCAATCTAAATAATATGATTTATGTGGCAATTTGCACACCTTAGGCTTTTAGCATTGCTCATGTTTTCTTTAGCAAGTTAATAGGCAGACTGTCTCATCATCATGAAATTGGACTAAAGTGTCAGGATGTCCATGGTGCTTCTCCAGATCCTATAGAAAATGGACTAACCAGTTCCCGACCCTTATAAACAGCTTCTGAAATAAATACCATGTATATGACGAGCATAATATAAAGGATTATGCACATAGCAAATGATACTAAGAATGAAAAAAACTGGAAATAAGCAAGTATTTCTTTTTTTGTGTGGACTGGTCCAACAAATTGTGGTATATGCATATGTTAGGATATTGCTTTGCCATATGAAACAGCAAAAATCAAGCATTCAGAGAATCATAGGAAGATGACTTTAAATTGATGCAGAGGGACATGTGAAGAATGATATATATATATACATATATATATATATATGTATATATATATACTAGAAATATACACAATAACAATATTCAGGTAAAATTTAAAAGACAATAAAACAAAGTTGAACATTAGAGAATGTAAGTTCCTTGAGGGTGGGGACTATTTCATTCTTTTTTTTTTTTTAAATAGGCATTTTTTTTATTTTTTGCCTAGTTCATCTTTTTTTTTTCTTTTTTTTTTTTGGAGGGCAATTGGGGTTAAGTAACTTGCCCAAGGTCACTCGGCTAGGTTTTTTTTGTTTGTTTGTTTGTATGTGTTGTGTCTGAGGCCGGATCCGAACTCAGGTCCTTCTGACTCCAGGGCCAGCACTCTACTCACTTCGACACCTAGCCGCCCCGGACTATTTCATTCTTAACTACATCTTCCTTTCCTAGAACACAGTAGACTTACTGATTGATTTACTCTGGAGAAGATATGAAGGAATACACTTGTATTTTTTCTTTGGAAAGATAGGAGGCCATGAGTACTGTCAAGAGTACAGAATACTACCTATAATTTCAAACTTGGTGGCTCTGTATGTTGGTTCTGTTTATTTTTCTTTGGTAAAAAGGAAGGTCTGCAAGTGTGCAAGGCAGGGCCATATCCGAAAATAACCATGATGTAAAAGTAAAAGGCATCAATAACAACATTTTTTAAAGTGAGAAAATGTAGCAAGGAAATGTGAAGGAGGTACTGTGGACACAGTGGTGATCATGTGGACAAGGAAAAGGTTGGGCATTTTAGTGGTAGTTTTCATTTGAGAACTATGGTATTAATGATAAGCAAATTTCTGAGAATCCTTTGATGGCTATATTCTATGACTCGGTGAAGGTGTGACAGAAAGGTTGGTTTGGCTTCATTTTCATCAAGTCAATACACAGTTGCCCTCCATAAACTTTCTCTTTTTTCATGAAAGTTATTTTATGTACCTTTTTCTGAGAATTTTATAATAACTCCTGAAATAACTGAAGCTACTTTGAGGTACCACAATCAAAGTCAGAATCTACCTGAAGAGGAGGGAATCATAAATGGGATTAATACTTCTTGGGCATATTTGTGTTAGGCTAGTAGTTGGAACTATTATTTAATTCAATAAATGCGAGCTTGATACCTACTGAGGATTACTGCAGTAACTCCTAGGTATAAGAAAAGAAAAGAAAGGAGAGGAGAGGGGAGGGGACAGGAGAGGAGGGGAGGGAAGAGAGGGGAGGAGAGGGGAAAAAAGGGAAAGGGAGGGGAGGGGAGAGAGGGGAGGGGAGCAGAGGGGAGGAGAGAAGAGGAGAGAAAAACTTCCTTACCTTCAGGTAGCTTACTTTCTGGGAGATATGCCATCAAGCAAGCAACACTTCTTAAGTACTTAATGTGTATGTGCTGGGCACTGCATAAGACACTGGGCATAAAAGTACAAAGAAGAAAACAATTCCTATTTACAAAGTGCTTATATTCTAATGAGACATAAGTAGGTAGATAGGTAATATATGCATAATAGGAGAGAGAGAAGGAGAGAGGGGGGAGAGGGAGAGAGAGAGATGGATGATAAGTTCAAGATAGTTTGGGAGAGAAGGCATTAGCAGTTTGCTTTAGGGAGAAGATTGTGCTTAAGCTCCCTCCCAAAGGAACAGAAGGACTCTGTGGGGCAGAAGGTCTATAAATCCAGTTATGGGTCATGACCCAATGCAGATGTGCAGAGAAGGGTGATAGAGGGTCAACAAATGTAAATATGTAAACAAATAATTCAATACCAGATAGTTTTGAGAGGTAAGAGAACTGTTAGCTTGAAGGATCAAGTGCCACAGAGGAGGGGGCACATGAACTGAGCCTTGAAGGAAATCAGGGATCCCAAGAGGCAGAGGCCAGGAAACAGGGTATTCAAGGCATGGGAGATAACCTCTACAAGAACAGTGAGGGAAGAGTTGGAATGCTATGTTCAGAGAATAGAAACAGTTATTTTTAATTTAAAAAAAAAACAGAGTTAATGAGGGGAGAGTGATGTACAATACCATTTTGAAAGGTAGACTAGAGCCATACTGTGAAAAGCTTTAGATTCTTAGCTCAGGAATTCATAAAGGGTGGATCAGAAAAGAGAGAGATTGAAAACAGGGAGAAGAGGTTTTTAATTAGCACATGCAAGATGTGATGAAGGTCTGAGCCAGTGGAGTGGCCAAATGAGTGGAGAGAAAGGGACAGATGCCAGAGATGATATTGAGAAAGGATCAGGAAGCTTTGGCAATTATTGTAATTAGACAGTGTCTTCTTCTCATTTTTCCTATGTATTTGGTGTTTATGTTGACCTTGGCTCGAACTAGTTGATTATTTGACTGTACTCAGAAAGCTCATTCTGAAATGACTTCCACTTTGGTAACCTCTCATTTCCTGTCAGTTGAGACGAAGTCAAGTTAATTATTTTTTGATGTTTTAGTGCTTCTCTATTAACACTGGTCACTGGAGAAAAATCTCTATTAAATGATTAAAAGTTAATTTTTATAAACGGCCTAAAAATTATATTGTTCTCAAGACCCACTGGACTCTTTTCCTCCTTGTGATCACAATTATAGTGGAAATGAAAAGGAGGCTCGCCAGACTGTAGGTCATTTTTTACTTCTCTCCATTCCATTGATTGCCTTGGCTAACTTCATCACTTTATGGTCAACAAAATGGTAATGAGTCTTTCTGTACTTAGACTGGTCCTTGGACTGCAGACTTATTCTATCACAATGATGGTACCAATAATTTACCACAATGATAAAACTTGCCTAAACTGTCATAACTTCCAGTTATCCCACTCCAGGATGACACTAGAGTACAGTTTCTTTGAAGAAGGTCTATGTACATTCCCTCTATTACAATTCCAACATTGTGTAAGAAAAAGAACAGTAGATTTGGAGCGAAAAGATTAGGTCCACCATTTATCTTATGTGATCATGGATGAGGCATTTAATTTCTATGTACTGGTGTCTTTGGCTATAAAATGTGTATTCATTTGATAAGTTATTTAATAAAAGTATAGTGGTTCTGCTGTTAGGCAAGGTTTTGTTTCAAATTTGCACATGTGCCCTTTTCCCCCTTCCCCAAGTCATAGCAAATCAACAGACAAGATGATCTATGTTGATGACATGGTTTTCAGATCATGAGCTTGGACTGGATTTTAGGAGCCACTAATTATTGTCATCTAGAGTAGTTAGCAATTATACTGAAAGCTGAAATTATATCTGGCAGCAGTTCTCCAACATTAAATTGGGCAATGCTGATAACCCCAATATCCCAGTCCATTGAAGCTTTGGGACTTAAAGAAGATTTCTCAGAAAGGATTAGACTAGTTGGTAGATGCCTAATGGAGTAAGCATTTATTAAGACATGTTTTAATTCACACAATAAAAGGCATAAAACAAACAAACAAAAAAGCCAGGAAGCAGGGGCAACAAAGGAAAGATGCAACCAGAAAGTGGACTTATTTTCATAATAATATTAAAACACTATTTTGCCTATTAAAATCCTTTCTTTTCCAACTAAATATCTCTAAGGTCAATTTTTCTTCAACCATAAGAACAGATAACAACAGATTGAATGCAGAAGCAAATATGAGAATACAGCTGTCTTCTACTAATATTATTTATGAACATTATTTGCAAAAATTAGCAAAAACTTATATTTTCTTATTTGGGAAAATAATAGATTTTTTAAATAAAAATATATTTCTTATGTAAACATGCAATGAATTTGCTATTGTCATTTTAAAAAATTAATAAATATTTTAAAAGTGATAAGTTTTAGTTTCTAATATGGTAAATATCAATAGATATAACCCACATAAACAAAATCTCTTTGGAGTGTTAAATATTCTTTAATATTGTAAAGAGGATCTGAAACAAAAAAAGTTTGAGAACCACTGTTGTGAGCCATCCTTCCTCTCTATTCTAGAGAGAATCTGCTATTTTTTTTAAATGATTAAGGTTGCTTATTGATACTTCCCAAAATTTTTCAACCTCAAATCTTTCATAATTTGGGTCTCAGTGAATTATTTTCAAAGTTCTTGGGCAAATCTGAAACCCTTTTTAGAAAAAAAAAAGTTTTGTCATTACCCATAGGTATTCTTCCATCCCATTTCAATGAAGAAGGAGGTGACCCTCCATGTGACAATGAATACAAGTAATACTCCTAAACTTTCACAACAGAATGTCAACTCTGCGTGTCTCATATCAAAAACATATGGATCTCTCTTTAATCAACAACATAGAATTAGCACTTGTCAAAGAATTTATCTCTGAATTGACTACAACCCAGCATTTGCCAAAGGCTTATTTGAAATCTTTGATGAGAGAGAGAGACAGAGAGAGATAGAGAGAGAATGAGAGAGAAGAAGAAGGGGGTTGGTGGGTAAGGAGGGGGGACACCTAATGGACATACTATTTATTTTTCTATTTTTTTCTAAACTATCACTACATTAATTTAGATCATAAAAAAGTGGTCTATTTGCACCTATTTGTCTTAGGTCCCTTTATAAATACCTTTACTAAGTTAAGATGAAATGCTACCCTACAAGATTTAAGAAAGTATTGACTTAATACTTTCATTTGAAAGATGTTTTAGCATCTTTTGCAAAACCATACCTAAGGACATTGTCTAGTGTGTTAACCAGCATCCCTTGCATAAGGACTTTTGTGATAAATTGCTCCTAAAATTCAGTGCCAGAAAAAAAGCAAATCTCTGCAGACAAACTTGTGTCCTTTTTTTTTTTTTTTAATCAAACAATGAACACTAACATTTCTCCCAGTCTGCCTTTGCTGTCAGGAAGCTGAGTTAAATTCAGCACTGAGCAACTATAACTAACTCAACCTGGGAGCCTGGTACATCTGTTTCTCTGCTCCCTTTTAGCTGGTTTTTGTTCTATTTTGTTTCTCTTTAAGTGACAGTCTTACACATTTCAAGTTTGTAATATGCATCAAATAATTTTTGGAAGGAGGGGGGCTATAAATTACAAAGAAACAAATATTTTACTAAACAAAGAATCCAAACTACTTCATATTCATGTATGTTTTGAATGTTAATAAAATCTTGACAGTTTTTTTTTTTCTGAGACAGCTAACTGGTGTAGTGTATAGAGCACTGGATCAGCAGTCAGAAAGATCTGAATTCACATCTGGCCTCGGGCAATTATTATCTTTGTGACCTTGGACAATTCACTTAAGTTTTGTCTGTTTCACTTTCTTCATCTGTAAATGTGAATAATAATAGCACCTACCACCCAGGGCTGTTGTGGGGATAAAATGAGATCATACTTGTAAAGTGCTTTGCAGGCCTTAATACTCTATAAATGCTAACTATTGTTATTTTTTCTATTTAATCATGTGGCTTTAAAATACATATATCATTCTGTAGTATCCTATTTTACAACTTAACTCAGCATTTAGCACAGTCCCTGGAACATAGTAGACACTTAAAGATTTATTGAGCGACTGATAAATTAAGGGGGCATGTTCTCCCCAGAAGGACACACCTCCAATTTTATTATGAAGTCAGTGAAGAAATAAGAGTCACTTATTGGAAATTTACATGGCAAATAATCATACTCATAAATGACCACTTCAATGTCCTAGAGATGCTGATAATTTGAGAAATTCTACTCTCAAAATCTGAAACCAGTTCTATAATCTAAAGCATTTCATTATAGTCATCTCCCACAGAGGCTTTTATCTCACTGTACAGTAGAGTTTACAGTATTATAACATTTGATACTATATTAGACAACAGAGAGTATTACTCAAATGTGAAACACTTTCATTCCTTGAATCTCTTAGTGATTACAACATTATGTTTCTGGTGAATGATAGTACTGATGTCTGTAAAAACATTATAGCATACCTTTAGGGGTCATTAGAAAATACAAGAATACAAGTACATAATTTTGAGATTGATGTTCATGAACTGTTTTTATTTATAAAAGGTTTTGGTTTAGAACTCATTTTTATTCTTTTCTTTCCCATAAACTAGTGATTTACCACTGTATAGAAGTGGCTTAAGCTTCTAAAGATTCTTTTTTTTTTGCATGAGGTATTTGTACGGATCCTTATCTAACTTCTCACAAGTTTCATTGATCAGTCACCAAGCATTTATACATGTATATATTTATTTTTACTTTTTAAATTATGAACTTGATGGCAATAATGAATATGTAAATATACAAATGTAGCCACCAGGTGGAGCTGTTCGTCAGGGTTTGTTTATAGAAGAGAAATTCTCTTTTGACATGCTGCCATCATGGGAACATAGCACTCAACTGTGGTCAGTGTTGTTTCTTTTAAACTGGATGATTTCTAGTCACTAGCAACCATGCTTTATGTCACCTTTGCAGGGAAAAGGAAAGGGAAAGGAATGAGTGAAGACATGTGACTAGAGAGTCACAACCTTTCCTAAGCAACAACATGCTCTGACTTTTGATTAGCCAAGAACCAAGGAAAAGTCTTCATTTCCTATTAGTTTTGCCTTTTGGGAAGGTTATCATAGATTATTAACAATAAAAAGAATCTTTCTTCCTTCTTTTTTATAGTCTCATTTGCACAATTAACATAGAGATGCATTACTGAGAAATTATGGCCAATCATAATTTTATATATAAATATATGTGTATATATGTGTGTATGTATATATGTATGTATGTATATATACACACATATCTACATACATATGTGTGTGAAGAAAATCAGGAAACAGAAGTTTAAAAATAGAATGAAAAATTCAGAATACTTGCCAGCTATAGGCATCTTGTGGACATGGGGTGGATGTAATGCTTTTGCAGCTCTCAAAATGGGTAGTTCTAGTCAGCAGCCTCAAACTGTTCCAGGTATTCCTCTAAGAATTCTTTTTTCATGAGAATGACACAAAACCTTAGTCTGCAATGCTCAGTCTATGCTTCCTTAAATTATCAATTTTAAAATTGCTATCTCTTTCCTAGGATGCAAGATGTGAATTCCACCACAACATCAGCACTAGGAGTTCTCTGCCACTGTAAAGTCCTGTCTTCCTCCTTTGACATATAACCACAATGTTTACATTCCCTCCAAATATAGGAAGAGAATGCTCTCTGTCTGAAATTATAATTCCCATAATTAAGCCTCTTAATATTTTTTTCAAGGCCTAAAGAGCAAAGTCCAAACCCTTGCATACACAAAGAACAGAAAAATAATATTATATAAAAACCTGTTAACTTGTATCAGTAAGCATGTTTTAAGCCCCTACTATGTGCCAGGAATTGGGCTAGGTGCTGGGGATGTCCAGACAAAAACAAAACATTTCCTGACCTCAAGGAATTTTATTCTATTGAGGATAACGATATATCACATATAAATAAATTTGAAGAATATTCAAAGTAATTTCAGAGGAGAACTGCAGAGACTTCATGTAGCACATGTAGGACAATTGAGGTGAGTTTTAAAGGAATCTAGTTTAAAGGATCCTGAGAGATGGAGGTGAAGATGAAGTGTATAACAGATGGAGTACAGCATGAGCAAAAGCAGGAAGACAGGAAATAGAATGACATGTAGAAGGAGCAACCCAGGCAGGTTTGGATAGAACATAAACCATGTCAAGGGGAGTAAGGTATAATAAATTCTCATCTCTTCTTGATAGCCATGGCAGCCAGTGAGAGTTTCTTCAATTGCAGGTTTTCCTGTAGCTTACATGCTGACCAAACTAATACAAGTGTTTATTAAGCACCTACTTATTATGTCTAAGGCACTGACCTAGGCTCTGGGAATATAAATCCAAAACAACAGCAACAGCGGCAACAGCAACAACAAAATAATTTTTGCCCTGAGATACACACACACACACACAAACACACACGTATGTGTGTATGTGTGTGTGTGTTTGTGTATATACAAATATATGTGTGTATATACACACACACACACATATATATATATATATATATATTCAGTGTTGGGGGAGAAGAGGATATAACATTTGTAAAGAGCAATATAGACATGGTAACTTGAGGAGGAGGGAGAGAGAGCTTAAAAACGAGAAGCATTGGTAAAAGGTTTCCCCAGATGAGGTTGTGCAGGAGCAATCAAGATTCCTGGCTATTTGTTCAAAGCCAATGAATTATCTTCTGCCTCCTTCCTAATTGCAAAGTAAGATGTAGAGGCTTAAAGCAAGAAAAGGAATGATAGAAGAAAAGAGATAATCTGACATCATTATTACTGTCTCCAGTATACACTGGCAAACATCAATGACAGAAAATAATTGGCAAAAAAAGCATAATTAGCGCAAGCAGTCAGGCAAGAACCATATCATATATTACACAGAAAGGTCAAATTTAAATCTATTGTCATAGCACTGATTAACTATAAATATATCTTCTCCAGAGGAAGAACATTGTATGCCACTTGCTTGTAGCATAGGAAAAGCTTAGGGACTTTGAATCAGTGCCCCTATTGTTCTAGCTAAGGTGGCCCAGTGGCTAGAGCACTGGGTCTGGAGTCAGAAAGACCGGAGTTCAAATGTGACCTCAGACATTTACTAGTTGTGTGACACTGCGAAAAGTACCTAACCTCTGTTTGCCTTAATCCATTGGAGGAAGAAACAGCAAAATACTCTTGTGTGTTTGCCAAGAAAACCATGGAAAGTATTAGTGTGCTGTGGTCCCCAGGGTCCCGTGAACAGTCTGACACAAGTGAGTATCAAGAGCACACACATTTCATTAACTTACTGGTGATCATCAGCGAAAGTGTCCCATGTAGCAAAAGATCCCTATTGAGTATTTGGTAAGGAAGCCCTGGGGCCCGGAGCAGGTTATTTTATTTTTCTATTCTTAATTTCCTCTTTTGGAAGAGTGTTACTTTAGTTGATCACTAAGATATATTTACACTCTAAAATTCTGTGAACCTTGAATTCCTTTTGTGCACTGAGACATTTTGTAAAAGCAGGTTCAGTCAGAAGTTAGTGACCTTCCTGACCTCCAAGATATTTGCTGCCCCCAACTCCCATTTCTATATATTAGATTGTTATGCTAACAACCCACTCTGGGAAGTATATCATTTACAGATGGGTCTTTGATCCAGGCTATGTGTCATTTCAGAGTTATTACTCTTATCCTTTCCCTATTACTTTTTATCTCTTCAGGGCAGTTAGCAGCATTTCAGCTTTAACTTCTGTGTTGGTAAGGGATATTTATTTGAGATGACATTTTAATAGCATGTGCTCATTTGATCAAAGAAAAACAACATGTATCAAACCCTTTGCAATGTGGAACTTTATCAAAATTTCTCTAGTCAAGACCCTGATGAGATAGTAAGACAAGAGGTCTGAAGGTTGTTAGACCAGCCTGTCTCTTTAAACCGTCATCTGTTCTTCATCCATGCCTTCCAACTCTAAAATTCAAGTTCCTCACCACTGCCACCACCACCATTAACTAACTATCCCATAGCAAGGCTGTAAAGATATCTTATTTCAGATGCTTCCCTGGAAAGCATGTTTCCCTTTTTATGGTAAATGTGTCTGGTCTACTGAGCATACAGTGGAGTAGTTCTGTTAGTTTAAGACCTGGTTGTGCAGTTTAGGAACCCTTCAGTGTAAAGTCTGGTTTCAGTTGAAGTGTTGCCTGGTGAAGGTACAGCTCTCATATCTCTCTTATGATTTCATGCATCCAGTTCAGAACTTTTCACACAGAAAACTCAGGAGAGCACAACATTAAAAGTATGGGTAACTTGTACCATGGGAGCAACTAAATCATGCTTCGGGTAGTTTATTTTGGCTGTATTTTATCAGCTTCAAACCAAATGGATATCTGATTTTCTTCTTTATGTGTGCGTGTCTCTCTCTCTTTTTCCTTTCACTGCTCCTATTCCTCCCCATTCGGCCCCCTGCTTTGTTTTAAAGTGTTAGACACATAGTAGGGATCCAGTTGTTTGGTTTTCTTCCCTTTATTTATTTTATTTAAAGCAATTGGGGTTAAGTAACTTGCTCAAGGTTACACAGCCAGTCATTATTTATGGGTGGGTGCTCATTTTCTGAGGCTGGATCCGATCCCGGGTCATCCCAGCTCTGGAGCTGATGGCACCACCTAGCCGCTCCCTCTTTATTTTTTTTATTTTTTATTTTTCTTACTTTTCTCTATTGTTTGGTTTGTATAACAGTAGCAACTACAGGGATTGGCTATTTTTTTTTTTTTACCAAGAGTCTATTGGATTTTATATAAACAATGAATAAAATAAACATTTCTGTTTACAAAGTAGGACAGAAAAAGAGAGAATGGCACATGAAAATAGAATTTCAGTTATATACATCTTGCTTTTTCTTTTAATTATAATACATTCAATATGAAACTTTCAAAGCTATTATACTTTTTGGAATTTCTTTCTGGAATTCCTTCTGTCCTCCTCTGTGTGTTTTTAGATGCTTCAATGAGCCTCTTTTGTCTTTCTTCTTCATTTCTTTTCTTTTGGCAACCCTCTCAATAGCCTATCTTTCCAGCATTTTTTTTCTGATGCATTGAAAACCAAAAGAAAGAAAAAGAAGGAAGGAAGGAGAGATAGAAAGGAAAAAAAGATTGAAAGAGAAACAAAGCTGCTGTGAACATATATGTGTGATAGATAGTCAAGCAAAGCAAATCCCACATTGACCTCATCTATATCTATAGAGCTATAATCTCATTCAATACCTTGAAACCATCACTTTTCTGTGGGAGGTGGATAGCATAGCTAAACATCAGTCTCCTGGAGTTTTGGCTGGTCATTGCATTGATAAGAGTTCTTAAGTCTTTCAAAGTATTTTTTTCTTTTAACAATGTTGCTCTTATTGTATAAATGATCCTTCTGCTTATCTTAATTTCACTACATATTAGTTCATACAAGTATTCCTAGATTTCTCTGAAATCATTCTTATAGCACAATAATATTTTTATCTTCATTTACCATAATTTGTTCAACCATTACCCAATCAATGGACACCCCCTTAGTTTCCAGTTTTTGTTATAATAAAAAGATGTACATATGTGCATACATATGTGTATATATTTGTATGTGTGTATATATTTATATGTGTACATATATGTACACACATATTTATATGTGTATATATTTGTATGTGTACATATATACATATGTATTTATATGTGTGTATATTTATATGTGTATGCATATGTACACATATATTTACATGTGTATATACATGTATATACATTATATTTATGTGTGAAAATATGTATATACATATATTTGTATGTATGTACATTATATTTATATATGTATATACATTATATTTATATGTGTGTACATATGTGTATACATATATTTACATCTACATATATTTATACTTAGGATCCTTTCCCTCTTTCTTTGATATCTCTGGGTACAGGCCTATTAGTTTATCCCTGGGTCCAAGCATATACAGAGCTTAGTGATGTGTGTTGATAGTTCCAAATTGCTTTCCGGAATAGCTAGACTAATTCAACTCCTCAGTGAATTGGTGTTTCTTTTTTCTCACTGCCCCTCCAGCAATTGTAAGTTTCCTCTTTTTGGTTGCCATTGCTTGTCTGATATGTGTGAGGCAGAACCTGGGTTGTTTGGATTTGCATTTCTCTAATTATTAGTGATTTGGAGCGTTTTTATAGGGTTGTTGATAGCTTGGATTTCTTAATTTGAAAACTTGTCTCCTCATATCCTTTAGCTACTTATATATTTAGGAATGAATCTTGTTCTATTTTTGAAACAGTTTCCTAATATATCCTGGATATGAGACTTTTATGAGAGAAATTTGTGGCATTACTTCATCTTATTTGTAGCACCTCTGAAAGGGGTAAAATCTGAGAAAAGGAGCATTTCAAGCATTGTGATACTGAAAATGTTTCCATTAGCATCCATTAGACTGGTAGGTCAGAGAATTCCATAGGCATAGTTTGCCTAGGTTTTAGCCAAACATTTAATGAAGTCTCATGACCGTTCTTAGGGGAAAGATGTATGGGCTAGATGCAAATCCAATTCAGCATATTCCAAACAGGGTGAATGGCTGGTCCCAAAGATCAGTTTCATCTCAAACTAGAAGGAAATCCACCTTGAAGTCTTGGGCTTGATTGGGCCAGGGCTTTTTCACCTTTTTATCAGTGATTTAGATTAATGAATAAATTACATCTTTATCAAATTTCAAATGAAAGCAAACTGGGGGGAGGGTAACAAGGTAATACAATGTATGTTAGAGTCAGAATCAAAGAACATCTTAATAGACTTGAATCTCAGGCTGGATCCAATAAAATAAAACAATATTTAAAAGAACAAAAAATAAATAAGCATAAATCTAAAATATTATGAATAAAATCATAACATGTGAAGTCAATGTTTGTAACCCAAGTACTAGGTTGGGGAGGCATGGTTAGGCAGTAGGTTATGTGGAAAAATAGATGAGAAGATTTAATTCATAGCTCAATATGAATCAGTAATATGATATGGCAACCAAAAGAAGTTAATGCTGTGCTGAATTGAGAGGAAAAGCTTTTAGGATTAAGGAAGTAATAATCTCCCTGTATTCTTCCTTGGTAACAGCACATTTAGAGTGCTGTGTTGAGTCCTGAGAACCATATTTTACAAGGACATTAATAAGGCGAAAAGTCAGTGCCCAGAGGATTGCTAGAATGATAAATGATTATTTTGCCTGGAAAAGAGATGACTTAGCAGGGGGTAGGGTGATGACGATAGCTTTCATCAAGTATTTGAAGGGTGATCATGTTGGAAGAGAATTTATTTAATTTATTTATTTTGAGCCCAAAGCACAAAACTGGGCACAGTGGGTAGAAGTTGACAAATTTGGGCTCAACATAAAGAAGGCTTTCTCCCAGTTAGAGCGATACAAAAGCAAAATGGACTGTTTTAAGAAGTATTGGGTTGCCTATACTTTAGAGGCCTTCAAGAAAAGGATGGATGACCCAGCAATACCACTTCTAGGGTTATATCCCAAAGAGATCATAGAAGTGGGACGAAGACCCATATGTACAAAAATATTTATAGCAGCTCTTTTTGTGGTTGCAAAGAATTGGAAATTAAAGGGGTGCCCATCAATTGAGGAATGGCTAAACAAGTTGTGGTATATACATGTAATGGAATTCTATTGTGCTATAAGAAAGGAGGAGGAGACGGATTTCATATTTACCTGGAGAGGCTTGTCCTAATTGATGCTGAGTGAGAAGAATAGAACCAGGAGAAATTTGTATACAATCACAGACACATCATATGAGTGATGACCAACTATGACAGACTGGACTCTTCTCAGCAATGCAGTGATATAAGTCAATCTCAAAAGACTCATGAAGGAGAGAGGGACGACATTCAGAGAAAGAACTAGAAAGAACTGAGTTTGAATCCTGATGGAAGCAAACTACTTGATCTTTTTCTTTTCATTATTTGGTTTCATTTCTTCTTTACCATTTCTCATTCCATCTAGTACAATACGCCTTTATAACCTAATGTCTAATGTGAAAGTATTTGCAGATCCTATACTGGACTATATGCCGTCATGGGGGGAGGGAGGGAAGGGAAATTTGAAACTCAAGGAACTATGGAATTGAATCTTGTAAACTAAAAATAAACAAATAAATTAATAAAAAAAGGATGGATGACTACTTGATGTGTATGCTGTATGGGATGTTTTCCTACTGAGATCCCTATCAACTCTGAAATTCTGTGATTATTGGATTACACACAATTAATTACAGTTTATGGAACTGGGGGCTTATTGTGATTCTGTCCTGGGCTTCCTATGGAAGGGCTGAAGAGAAGGGAGATATTTTTTACACGTTACAATGACTTAGCAAAAGCCCAAGGTACAGCCTGTTCCTCATCTTCAAATGAGAGGAGTACAAAGGGATTATACAGAGGTGGAGGTGAGGAGTCAGTGACCTCTAAACTTCAGTCTATTACATTGTACTTTCAATAGTGGTTCTGATGCTACAAACTCTGAATGTTAAGGACAATTTTGACTGCAGAAAGCAAACTATAGATATGGAAACGGGGTCTTTATCTTTTCATGCGTATTTCTCTAGATGCACATAAATATATATGCTTTGTTTACATAGTAATAAACTTAATAATAATGATAGCATTTATTTGGCAAAATTTAAGGTTATCAGTTTTTCTCTACATGGGATTTCTCTCTTAGATCCATAGTTTGTAAAGATAAAACCTAGTTCTGTTTTGAGATTTAGCCTTTCCAGAACCTCTTTCACATTCTAAGAGTCAGAGGGACCTAGCAATGTTTTTAAGTGACTACAATAGAATAGTGTAGCAAAGCACTTTATAAATATCTCGTTTAATACTCACAAACCTGGTAACTAGGTGCAATTATTTTCCCCATTTTAAAGATGAATAAAGCTTAGACAAAGACTAAATGACTTGCCCTGCTAAGTATATAAGGCTAGATTTGAAATCAAGTCTTCCTGACTTGAGGCCCAGCACTCTTTATATTCACTCTACACTTAACTTCATGTGAGGCTATTAGGCTGGAAGTTTATATGTCTTACATTTCATAACAGGTCAAATGCAAATATATTTTCATGTACATATAAATGGCTTTAAGAGACCAGGGAACTTTATTTTTTTTTAAATCTCTGAATCAGGAAAGCAAAACAGAACCATGAATTTGATTATTGTAAGATTCCTAGAGATTAGAAGATATAAGAATCCATAGGAGAAGAGAGATAAAAGAGAACTTGGAGTTTGTATAATTCAACCCCTCAGATTGCAGAACACTGAATAGTTTGTGGAGGAAGAAATCTTCCATTGGTCACATAACTTGTGGAGAAGATGGGACTGGAACCCAAGACTTTGGACTCTTACTCCATATGGAAATAGAAAGTAAATTATCTTGGTAGCAGTAATGTAGAAAACAAAGGCAATTTACTACTACTGCTACTACTTCTACTACTATTACAACTACCACTGCTAACACCAACATCACTCCTTCAACTGCTACTGTGACCTCTACTACTGCTGCTCCTGCTATAGCTAACATTAATGAATTAATTCCAACACTGTAACAATGATGATAACAACAACAAGCATTTGTATAGTACATTAAGGTTTGTGAATCAGTTTACATGTTACTACATTTGAACCTCACAGCCAACCTGAGAGGTCGATGCTGTTATCACCCCCATTTTACAGAAGACGAAACTAAAGCCAACAGAAGTTGAGTGACTTACCCAGGGTCACACAGTTAGGAAGTGTCTGAGACAGAATTCATACTCTGGTCTTTCTAAATTGAAGTCTAGTAATCTATGCCCTATACTAGCTAGCATTATCCAATTATGATTCCTAAGTGTTGTAAATAAGGTCCACAATAAGGCAGCTAGGTGCCCCAGTAGATAGAGCGCTGGGATTGGAGTCAGGAAGACCTGAGTTCAAATAAGCCCTCAGACACATACTAGCTGTGTGACCCTGGCCAAGTCACTTAACATTAAGTCTGTCTGTCTTAATCCGCTAGAGAAGGAAATGGCAAACCATTGTAACATCTTTACCAATAAAACATCATGGACAATATAGTCTGTGGTGTTAGAAAGAGTCAAACATGACTGAATGATTGAACAACAACTAAACAAAGGTCCACAATGTCACTTCCCATTAGGGAAGGGGATCTAAGGTATCCTGTGGGGGCCTGTTTATTCTCTTATGCTCTGATTCCAGTTCAGAATAAAATTGAGAGAAAATCTCCAAACCAGGATTTAGGTATGATTCATGTCTGGGGTTTCTCCTGATAGGATCCCTTCTGGAGAATGGTACTTAGATTATGGGTATCAAGCATAGAACATCCATTTATTTCCTCTACCACAGAAAATGCTGAGGATGCAAAAACTCACAGGCATGCATTGACAAATGCAGAATACATAAAATATCTCAAATAGCCCATTATACCCATTAGACTTTGTAGAAGATAAAGACAATTTTGTGGAATTAAAGAATAGTTATTACAGTTTCACCTTAGACCTCTGTTCTCTGAGTAGCTCACAAGGTCCACATTTAGGGCATGGGTCTTTAATCATTCACCTCCAAAATGACCATAATAGTGATTATCTTTTCCTCGTGTAGCATGCTATTGTTGAAGTCACTTCCAATTGGGTATCTAGTACCTGAATTATGATTTCTTAAACTCTGCTCTGCTGAGACAGTTGTCAGATGTTAACTCCTGGTTTGTGCTGAGGGAAGAAAACAGCAAGGTAAGGGAAAAGTACCAGAGGTACAAGGTTCTGTATCAGATCTCTTGCATTTTCTCCCACCTTCCCCCCCCCCCATCTTGAAATTTCCAAGGAGAAAATGTATGGACACAAGGAGAGTGGTACGAAAGAGGAAGATCTAGAAGAGATTGGCCAGTGTCATTTCCACACTTTGATGGGCCAGTCCTTGTGACTCACAAGTATATTCCTCCTGACTCTCATTGGCCAATTGTCTTCAGCAAAGGGAACAATCAGGAGTTGATATATTTATCTAGATAAGGATGTATTTCTCAACCAGGAGCCAGTGACACAAGAGGTCTCTCTTTCTGACCAAGGCCCCTGCCCCGCAATTACATCAAGTGAATTAGAGGGACAAAATTCATCAGAGGACCCCCATAAACCTTTTCCTTTATAGGATTTCCCTCTTAGAGCTATAGTTTGCAAAGGGAATCTCCAATTCTCTTTGGGGTTTAGTATTTCCAGAGTCCACTTTGTGTGCCAGGAGTTGGGATGAGGAGGAGGAATCTAGCACTGTCTTAAAGTGAGTAGACTAGAATATATGAACATGCCACTTGGGGGTCAAGTAATGAAAATGGTCAAACTTTAGACAATAATGCAGGATAAAGGAACATTTTGTTATTCATTAGGTCCATTCAAAAGGCCTGAAATATTAGAGAAAAGTGCATGGTAGAATGAATTTGTTTTCAGTCAACTGACTCATCAACAAACGTTTATTAAACACCTACTATGTGTAAGTACCATTATGTAACATTCTTGAGATACAAAGACAAAAAGAGAGTGCTTGTCTTTAAAGGTCTTACACCTACAAGAAAATAAATAAATTTATCTTAATAAAATTATTAAAATATGAGAAAATAATAAATTTTATTAGATAAGAAAATCAAAATATATACAGTTCAATTTGGGGAAAATCCTGTTAGCTAGGGATAGGGTGGAGTTAGTATAACATTTCTTTTGAAGGTGACATTAGATATGAGCACTGAAGGAAAGTACGTATTCCAAGAGGCAGAGGAAAGAAAAGAGTACATTTCAGGCATGAGAGACAGCTTCTACAAAGGGATTGAGACAGGAGATAGATGGTTATGCACAATATACATCAAGGAAGCTATTTTGCTTGAAACACAGAGTGCGTGAAGGTGAGTGATGGGCTGGACCCAAATTGTCAAATGATTTAAATGCCAAATAGAGGAGTTTATCCTAGAAGCAACATATAGGTACTGGAGCTTTGTGAGTAGGGCAGTGGCATAGTCAGACTTGTGCTCTCAGAATATCAACTTGGCAACTATTTGGAGACTAGATTAGAGATGGGGAGAGACTTGAGATTGGGGGAGCAATTATTAGACTGTTGTGATAGTTTAGGTGGAAAAGTGATGATGGTAAGTTGATATTGAGTGGTAACTGTGAGTACAGAGAAAAGGATGGATGGGAAAAATATCATGGGAGATAGACTCAACAAGACTTGGTAAAAAATTCTTGTTCGTTAGTCAAGAAGGTATTGTTCAGCACTTTTCTAGTTCAGACATTTTTCTTTATTATTAACTATGAAATAAGCCCAAATAAGAAATCTCTTCATCAGATTTCCAAAATAACTGTGAAACACATTCAAATATGGAAGCAGGCAATTTTGAGAAACATGATACTAACTCCTCTTACAAGATACCCTTTTTCATTGGTTTATCATAATTAAAAATGGGGAAGAGAAGTCGGCATGTTGGCATTTTTCAGAACTCACAGATTGCAAACTTCATGTAGGCGTTTTAAAACAGCTGATTTTCCTTGGTGCCTAACCTTTTAAAAATGTGTGTAAAGAAGAAATTATATACGTTTATATATGTATGTACATACATGCATATGTAACATACATATAAGCATATATGATACATAAAATTTAGATTTTTATGCATCATTTCATTTAAGAAGTTAAGAAATAAAAGTAGCAGCTGTTGGTCAGTGAAAAGACTGACTAAAATATATCTGACTTAACTAAGGCAGTACCTGTTCAGAGATATCAAGTGGACCATGGATACTATAGTTGTCTGTAAATTAAGCTTATTGCACACATGCACACACACACATACACACATACGGGCTGTCAGTGATTAACAAGTCAACTCCCTTAAGTAGTAGGATAATCTGAAAAGTTAATAGTGAACAGTGTTACAGCTCATAGGGTTAGTTAATTAGACAAAGGCTTCCAGGCAAGCTCTTCGGATTCAGCTCTGATAAAGTGATGGAACCCACTTAAGCGACTGATGAAAAAAGCAGTGTGAATCCTCTTTAAGACAGGAAATGTAGAATGGAATGGAATGAAACACTGTTGAAGCCTTCAGGAGCTAGGGGTATCCAGTGGCACCCAATGACTACCATTTGTCAATCCAACTGAAAGTGAAAACTCAGTGAAAATATTGATGTTATTGGTCTCCTTCTTTCTTTATTCTTATTCCTTTCCCAGTCATTTTGAGACTTTTATTATTTCCCAGTAATTATTTGCATTTCTAATGGTGGTTTGTTGACTATGCATCTAGATGTATATAAGAAGACAAAATTTTATTATTGTTCTAGGGTCTTACTTGAGAATCAGTTATAAACACAGAAGCAGCTACCTATAGATTCTGAGGGCCCTTGCCTAGAATCACATCAGTATTTTTGTCCCATTTATATATCTTTCACTGCCCCTCTCCCTCATTGACTTGCTGGTCAACATATGTTATGCTACATTGATTATATGGGTGCCATTTATCTGGAACTCTCAAATATCTAGGACACAGCTGAGAATCTAAGAAATAGGAAAAATAATCCATCTTTTGATCATCAAAATATGTTATTATTTCATCCACCAAAGCCCTTGCACTTAACCAAAAGATAGATTGTTAGGGTCCTGAAGGCTCTAACTTGGTGTATATGTATTATTTTAAATACAGTTCATAAAAAGCTATTTACTACTTAAACACAGGCAATTAGAAAGAAATGGAGCTGCTAGATGGAGGCATCCTTATAGCAACAAAGAATTTAACCTGTTGACCCAAAAGCAAGGGAAGATGTGGTAGAAAAAGTACCAAAAAGCAGGCACAAGAACACAAAATGCATAAAACTGTGAGGCTATTAGAAAAAGTATTAGGAAAAGCCACCCTGAATACTGAAGAAAATTCTAAGAGCATTACTGTCTTATAGCATGCTATAGTGGAAGGTTAAATTATATTTTTTATATTCTGTCAAAATATAGAAAATTGTTTGATATTAGATTTCCACTAAAATGGTTTTTTAAAGTTCATATGATCCATTATTGTGTGATAAATACTAGATAAGGGAGTCATCTCTATGCTAGAAGATGACCTTTGTATATCATTCTTTCAGGGTATCCAGAAAGCAAATCACAAAAACAAAATTCCCAAACCCTGCTATGTTATTAATAATTAACTCTGTTTTCAAAATGGGTTCAGTTTCTCAGACTGGAGCTTTGAAAGTTACCCTTCATTTTTAAAATTAGGAACTAAAAGTACTGCGTATTGATGTCATAATTGTGCATAAGAAACAAAGTGTTGGTATCCACAGAGATTGATTTCTTCTCCATTGCTATGAATGGAATATTAGAGTAAGAAAGATCCATCTACTCATGGTCTACACTGGAGAGCAGGGACTTTCTTGCTTTTCTATTTATATCTCAGTGCTTAGCACAGTGCTTTGTACATAGTAAGTGCTTAATCACTTCCTTCCTTTTTTCCTTCCTTCCTTCTTTCCTTCTTTCTTTTTCTTCCTTCCTCCCTTCTTCCCTTTCTTTTCCTTCCTTCCTCCTCATCTTTTCTTTCTTCAATCAACCATTAATAGCTGATATTTACATAGAACTTCATCTATATTATCTCTGATTACAAATCCTGAGACCTTTCCATAGTGTCTGTCTTAGATATGTGTGTGAGTGTACATTTTTAAAGAATCCTGTAATAAAGTGCAAGTGCCCTTGTATATCTTCTAATTTATCCTCCCACCTTGGATTCAGTACTTCTTGTAGAAATAGAACTAAGTAACTTGCTCTGTTATTGAAAAAATTATATTCTGAAAATCTTTCCATTATAAAATCTCCAGTAAAATCTGTGTTTCTCTAATCTCCACCTTTTTGTCCTAATTCTATTCTTTGGAGTTACACAAAATAAACATATTCTCTCTTCTATATAGAAAGAGGTAGGTTTTTATGTGAAGGATCAGTGTGAAATCATTGAATGTATTTCCCAGTTTTCCAAAAGCAGTCTAGCTTCTTTTCTTTCTCCTGTATCATTAGGATGCCCAGTTCATTTTTCGTCTCCAGGGCCTCTCCAAGATACAAATACTGATGGACTAACTCAGTAGGCTATCCATTCAGCTAAAGATTATAATCTGAACAAAATGCATTCTTCATCCAAAATTTTTCCCTGTGCAGTCTTTGAATTGATATGGACGTAATTGTGGTGAAGCTGTAGTATTTTTAGGGGGTGTCCATTATAGAATTTTATCCATAAATGAAAGCATATTTCTTGCAAGGATAAGGAATTACATGATCAGTGTACAAAGCATGTTAGTTGGTTGTGTAGCTAGATCAGTTGATATCTGATAAATAGCCCTGATGTTGTACTGTTATCCAAAAAAATATAAAACACACATACACACACAATCCTAGAATATGGATACAAACTTCTAGGGAGCATTTGGGAGGACATGGACAAAAATTACAGAAGGAGTGAATAGACTGTAATCTGCACGGATAAATGTGGTGCCCATGTCACTGAGATTGCAGACCTATCAAGGAATTGCAGTGTTTTCTGTAGGAAAGAGTAATATGTTTGAAGATAGTTAGCATGTCTTCCTACCTCCTCAGTTTTCTAGACTAACATGTCTAACTCTTCTGCTTTTCATATAACATAGATTATAAATCTGACACCATCATGAATACCCCTCTCTAGATGCACTCTACTTTGTTAGTATCTCCATTAAAATGTATGTGACCCTGGATATGGTGGGACAGGTGCACAGATTCTGAGCAGCCTAGTTGTAACATTGGTATTCAGGGTCAAAGGTAGCAACTATGATCTAGATTTTCCATTTTAGTAGGAAAGGATACAATCTATATTACTCTTCGATTTGATTTGATTCATAACCAAACTCATGGGAGTAGGGAGGTTCCTTGAAATGAATTTTGGCTATATTTTAAAGAGCTAGAAAGTGCTGTATTCTAGCTGTAAAGATAGGTTCAGAAGCACATGCTAGCCTTCTAAAATACTTACTGGTGCATTATGGAGTCAGGGAACAACAGTAACCTAGAGAAATTCATGACCGGTGCTCTGGGTCACATTTCTTACTTTAATTGCCATCCTTATTTGCCCATTCTGTTCAGGCCACAGCACTATGGTCTACACAATTTTGCATGGCAAACATAATCAATAAGGTCACTTCTTGGATGTGTTACCACATTTTTGTTTTGTCCGGTAGACAGAAGGCTTATGTGTTCAAATGATATTTGGCACATGCTGATGTACAGTTTGCTAGTCCCAGGGTATCAAATATCATTTTTGTATTTGCTACATGGCTGCCAAATCATGCATTGAACTCTTGCCCCACTATCAGCTTTTCTAGTGTTGGACCTTGTGTTTTCATTTTGGTTTTTTTGTTTGTTTGTTTCTGTTTCTTCATCTGTTATGGGTACAGAGGCAGAGAGGGGAGAGGTACCAAGCTTTCATTGCAGGTGTCATTGCTGGACAACTAGACATGCACTTTCCTTGTGGTTCTTGCCATTTTGGTTTGCCAGTGTTGTGGCCACATACTGCCACCACCTGTGGTGAATGGGCAGGGAAGAAGCGATCAGGTGTATGCAAGATACAGCTTTGTGTGGAGGAGAAAGAATGAAATGGGATTTTTGAAGTCCTTATTTGTTTTAGTGGTGGATTGTCCCCCTGCCAGAATTGTTTTTCATTATTATTTTTCTAAACCTTGCTGTGAATGCTTATCTTAGTGAAATTTAACTTATACTCTGGCACAGCATTAATAGCGTATCTATGTTTCATCCTCGAATCTGCCTTTGCAACCTCCTTTCTCAACTGCTGTTTTTTTTTTCCTTTCTGCAGTTAAAAAAAGGCAAGAGAAATAATTAATGATGGTAGAATCTGGTTTTCACTGTACAGCTTCAGAACAATAACATCTGACTGTCAGACATATTATGTGTATACATTTACAAAATCAAAAGATGAGATTTTTATTATTATTTTTTTAAAAATCTGTTAAACAGAAAAGGAAATCACCACAAGATATTTTTCCCATTTAGATGGATGGCTTAAGTATGTATTAAACATTTCAAAACGAGATTTTTCAACTGCTGCTACCAAGTTTGCCCTGTTGTGTTTTTGAACAGAGATGAAACATGAGTCAGAACCGCATGCAGTATTTCTTGTAATCACAATTTCTTTCCCCCTTTGATGTTTTCAGGTGGCAAAGTGACAAGTGCCAAGATTCAGGACTGACTTTTCTCAAAGCATCGGCTTTTTGCCTTATTGAGAAAAATGGACATAAAGGACCGAAGACACCGCTCTTTGACCAGAGGTCGGTGCGGTAAGGAATGTCGCTATACAAGTTCCTCCCTGGACAGTGAGGATTGCCGAGTGCCAACTCAGAAGTCATATAGCTCAAGTGAGACCCTGAAGGCCTATGATCATGAGACCAGGATGCACTATGGAAACCGAGTTTCGGATCTGGTTCACAGAGAGTCAGATGAGTTTCCAAGACAAGGTATGGAGAATTGACTCAACCGTTTGTGCCTGTTTCTCTCACCCTACTTCCAAGACAACAGTATATTGTGACCATCACCACAGCGACAATCTGGTTTGCTTTGTATAGCTTTCACAATTTGTGAAAATTGAGAGGAAATCATAGGTTTTTGAGCAGATGCTGTGTTAGAATTTTAGTGAAAATGACTGTATCCTTTCTACCACCATACTGAATTAATAGAGAAAAATATCATTTAAGTTTGGATCCAAATTCCCTTTGCAGGCAGATATGGGGAGCATTCCTACCAGATGTTATGAAGATCATGTTGTGTAGTGTAGGTGGAAGCATGACTTTTGATACCTCAAAACTAGGATTCTGACATTTTGTCTGTATATCCTTTCTTTGGCTTTGTTAAAAAGGAGTAGCTGTTGCAGGTAAGAACTAATTAGTTCTGAGGAATTTTTATCCCAGTTCCTGACAATGGAACTATATTGCAGCATTGAAACAAAACATTAGTTCGTTGGTTGCTTCAGATTGCTACACTTAATTTTATAAAATTTAGAAAAAAAACCATATATGTTTATTTAATCAGTTAGCATGATCACAAAGACTTTAAAAATCCACACTGGTTACAAATTTGTTTCCAAACAACATATTCTAATACAAACTGTTGCCTGTTTAGAATGCCTGCAATATTTATATCTCACAATTCACCAGGGAAACAGTTAAAACTGTGTTTCTGTTGTGATTGTAGACCCTTACTGCATACAGTTTTGCTTTTATCTTGTCTCTCAGTTTCTGAGTTGTCTTCATGTAAATGAAACACATTCTGTAGTTCCAAGAGAAAAGGAAGAAAAAAAAACCCATCAACTTGAAAATTGCTTGGTGTCAAGTGTCTTTGATCAGCTAGATAATGTCAAGTAGTTGATTTCATTAAGTTCTCACCTGACCCTAAAAAGCACATAGTAAGAGTTTTAAGCTCTCAAAAAATAAGAAGATTCACAGCTGCTTCACTTAGGGTGGCATTCAGCTTTCAGGATGCACAATTTAAAGCAAATTGCTTTGTTTTCCTATGGCATCAGCTCAGTGAGATGCAAATGGTTAGAAAGGTGACACATGCATTCACTATACTTCATTCACTGTACTTTCAGTTTCGACTATAGGTTTGGTCTTACTGAATGGTTGAAAACATTCTTTTTTGGAATATTGCTGTGCTGAGCTTGAGACTTTTCTACCCCAATCAAATTAAAGCTGCTTTCTGGCAAATTTGCTGCTGTGTTATAGCACCTATATTAATGGTGGACAGTGGATTGACCTGTCACTCCTTCCCTTGTTTAATATTTATATAAAATGAAACCAAGACCATGGTATTTTATTTTCATATATGCCCTTGTTCATTCTGTTTAACCTTGTCCCTTCTATCGATAATAATGGGAGTCGCTTGGGCAGAATAGGCCCTTGAGCTGATAGCTAGGCAATTAACAATTCGCACATGCAGTGTGTTGTTATTGAGCCCATATTTGTTTGTGTAATGTGTTTGCATGAATTAAAAACTGCAGTCCAAAAGTAGAAATGAAAAGGCCCCAGAACGTATTTGCATATGCAAGTGCAATTTCCATCTGAAGACAACTATGAATTTATGCATGAAAATGTAGTCAGATTCGGAGTGGATCCTCTTTGATGGGTTCTAAAATTGAACTCTGCAGGAAGTCAATAAGCACATATTAAGAGAGAGGTGGAGGAGAAGTAATCCTACAAGTAGCAAATACAACTTTGAACGTAGCTGCTGCGGAAAGGGTTAAAGCAAAATTTGTCTGTTACCAAACATGATACTTTTACAATGTAATAGTTCTCCTTTTATTTTCTTATTCTGGTAATGAAAGACCAAGATAAGCTCAGTATTTACTAGTCTGGAGGTATGTTATCAATGAATATAAAAGGTTGATCTTGTGAGTTATTTTCCACTGAAAATCCAGGATATTTTGACACTCTAATGGATCTGTGGTCTCATTGATGTGGGTACTCCTCTCTAACAGTACAAATCATAACCCACTTCTTCATTCCCGTTCCATGAAACTCCTGTCTATATTTTCCTGTAAATCTTCCAGAAGGTGCCAGCTCATGGTGCTGCCTTCCTTACTCATGACCTTTTAGCATTATAAGAGTACCTTGGTTGTACATCTATTATCTCTTACCATTGCTTTACTAATTATCACTAATTACACATCAATTATTAGTAAAGTCATTATTATGAATAGCCTATTACCTTTTCTAGGCATATGTCTCCTTGATAACATTTTTATGCTTCTAATCGACAGTTCTCTGTTGATTTATGTCTACTGGACATTTTTTCTTTTGGCTACCTACAACATTATTTCTTCAGAACCTGTGTTATGGTATTCCAACAATCATAGCATAAATGGATATATTTTTTTTTAATTTTAGCACAGTAGGGTGGCTAGGTAGCATAGTGAATAGAGCACCAGCCCTGGAGTCAGGAGGACCTGAGTTCAAATCCGGCCTCAGACACTTAATACAAAATTAGCCATGTGACCTTGGGCAAGTCACTTAACCCCTACCTTCCCCCCTCCAAAAAAAAAAAAGGAGAAAAAAATTAGCACAGTGTAGGGCACATAGTAAATGTTTAACAAGTTTGTGATTATTTGTTCAATTATTATTATTATTTTACTGAACCTGTGATTTAACTGGTTTAGAGAATTCTCAGTGAGGACACATTCCTGCCAATGCAGATGGCACCTGTTCTCCGATTTCTATTTTTTTTGCATTTCTTTTTTTCCAATTTATTTACTTTTAGTTTTCAACATTGAATTCCACAAGTTTTAAATTTTCTCCTCCCTCCTCCCTAAGACAGCTTGCAATCTGAAATGGGCTCTACACATACTTTCCTATTAAACACATTTTCACATTGGTCATATTGCATAGAAGAATTATAACGAATGGGAGAAACCACAAGAGGGAAAAAAAGCAAAACCAAATAAAACAAAAAAGAAAATAGTCTGCTTCTCTCTGCACCCTGACTCCATAGTTCTCTGGATGTGGATGGCATTTTCTATCATGAGTCATTTGGAATTGTTTTAGGTCCTTGCATTGGTGAGAAGTGCTAAGTGTATCAAAATCATTCATCACACACTGTGGCTGTTTCTGTGAACAGTGTTCTCCTAGTTCTGCTCACTTCACTCAACATCAGTTCATATAAGTCTTTCTAAGATTTTCTGAAGTCTGCCTGTTCATAATTTCTTATAGCACAGTAGTATTCCATTACATTCATATACCTCAACTTCTTCAGCCATTCCCCAGTTGTTGGGCATCCCCTCAATTTCCAGTTCTTGGCCACCACAAATAGAGCTGCTGTAAATATTTTTGTACATGTGGGTACTTTTCCCATTTTTATGATCTCTTTGGGATACATACCTAATAGTGGTATTCCTGGGTCAAAGGATATGCATATTTTTATAACCCTTTGGGCATAGCTCCAAATTGCTCTCCAGAATGGTTGGATAGGCTCACAGCTCCACTAACAATGAATTAGTGTTCCAACTTTCCCACATCTTCTCCAACATTTATCATTTTCCCATTTTGTCATATTAGTCAATCAGGTAGATGTGATGTGATGCCTGAAAGTTGTTTTGATTTGAATCTCTCTAAGCAATAGTGATTTGGAGCATTTTTATATGACTATAAATGTCTTAAATTTCTTCCTCTGAAAACTGCCTGTTCATAACTTTTGAACATTTATCAAATGGAGGATGACTTGTATTCTTGTAAATTTGATTCAGTTCTCTATATATTTTAGAAATGAGGCCTTTATCAGAGATACTAGTTGTAAAAATTCCTTCCTAGTTTTTCTGCTTCCCTCCTAATCTTGGTTGCATTGGCTTTGTTTGTGGAGAAACTTTTCAATTTAACATAATCACAGTTATTCATTTTGCATTTCATAATGTTCTCTATCTCATGTTTGGTCATAAATTTCTCTATAAATCTGACAGATAAACTATTCCTTGCTCCCCTAATTTGTTTATAGTATCAGCCTTTATACCTAAACTGTGTACCCATTTTGGACTGTATTTTTGGTGTATGGTGTCAGACATTGGTCTATACCCAATTTCTGACATACTGTTTGTCAATTTTCCCAGCAGTTTTTGTCTTATCCCAGAATCTGGGGTCTTTGGGTTTATCAAACAGTAGATTACTATAATCATTGACTGCTGTGTTTTGTGTACCTAATCAATTCCACTGATCTACCCCTCTATTTCTTAGCCAGTACCAATGTCTAGTCACACAGAATTACCTGGTTAGTACTGAAAAGCTAAGAGTTTTGCCCAGGGCTATGTAACCAGGATGTGTCAGAAATAACATTTTAATACAGTTTATTCTAACTCTGATGTCTGGCCTTTCTCTATAATGCCAGTCTCCTATTTCCTGGGCCCAGGGTCTTTATCTTAGAACCATGAACTTGGACTTCACTTTTTATTTTTAATATTTTGATAATTGTATTTCAATATAATTGGTTTCCTTTTTCAGTCTTATATATTTTATACATTTAAAAACATCATGAAAAAGGGACCTGCTAACCACACACATACACACAAAATATCAAGAACCCCTGTTTTAGAAGAAGATTACTATTAAAAAGACATGCTCTTTTGTTGGAGAAACTCTCACAGACATTGAAAGCAATGCACAGTTACAAATGTACTCTCTCACCTATCCTTCTGATCAGTTTAAACCCAGTTAATTTTCTACCTGCAGTGTCTCTTTAAAAACATATCTACTAATCAATAAGCTCTGTGAATCATTCACTCAAGTGGACTGCCATGTTATAATTTTAGAGCTTAGCACAGTACTTGGAACAAAATATGCGCTTAATAGTCACTGGTTTCCGGAGGATCAAATGAGATACACTTTTTAAAATACTTAGTAGGAGCATAGATTTAGAGTTGGAAGGATCCTCTGCAGTTACCTAATCCAGTCCCCTTATTTTACCAATGAGGAAATGGAGACCCAAATACATTAAGTCACTATCCAATATCATATAGGTAGTGAAAAGTAGAGCAAGGATACAAAGCCATGTTGCCTGTGCATGATATGCATTCTTCATCCACTTTGTTTACCTGAGTAGATGGTTAGATTGACCTCTTTTAGCTAATTATGGACTAAAAAATATGAAAAACTGGAAGACACTAAACACTCAGGAAGAAGTGTATGGTTGTTGTCATTAGCACAATAAAGCCAATATCAGTAGCTTACAACTTATCTCAACTATTTATGAAAATTGTTTATGAGAACATCCTTTCAGAGTTTCTCAAATAATATTCCTTGACATACCATGTCTTTGTATTCACACAATTATCTTGAAAGGTACAGACAGTGCAAAATACCACCATAGTTATCGTTTATTTTTTTTAATACCATTTGAATCAGCAGAGCCATTTAAAAGAGGTAAGCCTGATATTCAGGATACTGACTATAAAATATTTTTTACATACATCTCTATATATTTTCCAAACAAAACCTCAGGGTGGTTAGAGGTTGCCAGCTCACAAAAATGGTGTAAGATCCTTATGTAGATCCTACCACTCATTCATTTTCTTCCTGCTAGGACATAGATTCCCTTTCTTAGAATAAGATACAGGTGCAGCTAGGTGGTGCAGTGAATAGAGCACCGGCTCTGGAGTCAGGAGGACCCGAATTCAAATCTAGCCTCAGACACTTGACACTTACTAGCTGTGTGATCTTGGGCAAGTCACTAAACCCTAATTTCCTTGCCTTCCTACCTCCAAAAAAACAAAAAAAAAAACAAAACCAAGAATAAGAAACAGTTCTGGGATTCACCAGTATCCCATCCAAGTTCTATTCTTGTTTGTTTTTCTTTCCTAAAATAGAATATAATAGAATTTTAGAGGTCAAAAAGCTATTACATGTCATTTCATTTATTCCTCTCATAGATTCATAGACTGTTAGAGCTGAGAGCGACATATGACTTAACCAAGTCTGCAAGTGAGTTAGCAGAGCTAGGAATAGAATCCAAGTTTACTGACTCCAAGTCTAGTACTCTTTCCATTTTATCTCACTTTCAGCTTTCTTTTGGACCCAACTCATTTTTCTAGAAGTATTAAGAACACAGATTTACACAGACACAACATATGTGTGACGACCAATTATGACAGCCTGGACTCTTCTCAGCAATGCAGTGATATAAGTCAATCCCAAAAGACTCATGAAGGAGAGAGATGCCTACATCCAGAGAAATAACTAAAAAGATCTGAGTTGGAATCCTGACGGAAGCAAACTAATTGATCTTTTTCTTTTCATTGTTTGGTTTTATTTCCTCCTCACCATTTTTCATACCATCTAGTACTATACGCCTTTGTAACCCGACTAATGTCTAATGTGAAAGTATTTGAAGATCCTATGCTGGACTATATGCCATCATGGGGGGGGCGGTGGGAGGAGGGAGGAAAGGGAAATTTGAAACTCAAAGAACTGTGGAATTGAATCCTGTAAACTAAAAATAAACAAATTAATAAAAAAAATTAAAAAAGAATACAGAGAATACAGCAGAGCTGGAAGGAACTTCCACAGTGACCTAGTCCAATGCTCTTATTTTACCAATAAGGAAATGGAGGTCCAAATACATTAGGTGACATATCCAATTATCACACAGGTGATAGAATAGCAGAGTAAAGATTCAAAGCCATGTTCTTTGACTCCATACCCAGTACTCTTGTACATTGAGGAAAAGTGGGGGGAGCTGAGGGTAGGGACAATTCAAACCCGTTTATAGAAAACACTAGAGGAGAAATTTTATCCCATTGATACAGATGAGACATTATTCTTAAACTTACAGTACTAAGGGGTTGCTGTGGGACACTGAGATGAAGTGACTTGTCCAGGATCATATGATGATTATGTATCAGAGACAGAACTTGATTTCAAGTCTTCTTAACTTAACTTTAACTTCTTAATTTTAAGGCTAATCCCCTATCCCCTATACCATGCAGTGTTATACGCAACAGGAATTTAATAAATGTCTGTTGAATTGTATTTCCTCTTTGACCTCCCAAAGAGTAGGGAAAAAATATTGGACCTTAAGCCTTAGACCTGTTATAATAATTATTTAGGAATAAGTTATTGATTCTGTACACTAAACAGCCAAATTATCTGAAAGTTAATATCCTAATCATAGGTCAATGGTTTTTCAGGAATTAGAACCAAGCTAGGGGGCAGCTAGGTGGCACGGTGGATAGAGCACAGGGTCTGGAGTCAGGAAAACCAGAGTCTAAATATGACTTCAGACATTTACTATCTATGTGACCCTAGACAAGTCACTTAACTTCCATTTGCCTCAGTTTCCTCATCTACAAAATGGGAATAATAATAGCACCTACTTTGCAGGGTTGCTTTGAGAATCAAATGAGATAACATTTTTAAAGTATTTAATACAGTGCCTGGCATATAGTGAGTACTATGAAAATGTTAGCTATTATAATCATTATAACAATGGCTATTATTATTATGTATAATAATAATATTATTACATATTATATTTATTATTACTATTGAAAGAGTGCTGGTTTGGAAGACTTGAGTTTTGAGTCTGGCCTTTGACATTTACTAGCTGTGTGACCCTGGACAAGTCACTTAGCCTCTCTAGGTCTCCATTTTCTCATGAGGAACTAGACCCAGCATATAGATACTTTTATATGTTATTACTTCATTAGGTCTATGATATCATAATTATGGGAACTCCTCCCAAAAAACTCAGATCACAACCCATCCACACCCCCTTTTCTTGTGGATCTCTTCTCCATGTGCTTACTCTACCACTTGTAGGACTTTGGACAAGACACTGAACTTTCCTATGCCTCAATTTCCTCAACTGTACAATGAAGGGGGAGGGAGGTTGAACTAGATGGCCTCTGAGATGCCTTCATTTCCAGATCTATGGTTCTTTGAACATGCTTTCTTTCCCACTTGGACTTGGTTTGGAAATATTAGAAATAAATAAATGTGTGCATTGTGGCCGGTTAGAAGGGCTCAGGAAATTCAGTTTATGGACATTTTGGGGCCTAATCCTTTTAAATAGTTTCCATGTTAAACCTATTACATAACATGTACTGGGAAGTAGCATGGCTGGCTCATCAACAAGGGAAAAAAATATAAGAACTGAATCTCATCTTAAATCAGCTATTAAATTTCATTTTTTCTTGACACACTTACTAGCTGTGAGACTTTGGGCAAGTCACTTAACCCCAATTGCCCTCCAAAAAGCCAAAAAAAAGTCATTGTTTCTCCTAATAAGTGATTTACCTAAACTTTCCTTGCTTTAAGTTTTATTATGTGCAAAGTAAAGACTGATTTGCAAACACATATGACATTTTTACTTCAAAGAAATCCAAATGTATTTTTTCCGCTAATAATCTTATGTAGTCGAAATAGCAATGATTATTTCCACTTGACAATGGGAAAAAGAAAAAAAAGAGAAATAAGTTGATATGTCAAAGGTCATGCCAGATGTTTCTAATATTTGCAGGTTTTCTGATTCTCAGGTGAATGATGACCACAAGAACTTGTAAAATCTCACTAGCACATGGCCCACATTCACCTACCACTCTTTGTTTTCTCTCTCCAGTTCTCTTTTCTCTGTGTGTGTCCTATCACCTCTTAAGGCTCCTAACACTTCTTCATCACCTGTGCTTAGGAAATAGAACCAGTGTGAGAATATTGCATTAAACTGCCATCATTAAACCAAGATATCCTTTTGCCCATGACCATTCAGTCTGACACAGTAACCAAGAAGTATGCTAGGGAGTTCTAATCCCAGCCCAGTCATTAAGTTACTGTGTGGCATGGGGCAAATCCCTTAACCCACCTGGACGTTAGATTCATCATCTGTAAAATTTGGGTATTGGATTATGTAATCTCAAAGGCCCTTTCTAGCTTTGAAAATCTGTAATTATGTAGCAAAGTTGCTGTCTAAGGTTGCAATATGTGTTTATTATGACGGTCTACCCCAGGTAGACAAAAAGCCTATAAGGTTCGGTCTAGTTGTCTGTGTTTTTTTTTTTTTTAAACAAACTCCTTTCCAGTGAAAAGAGGTAGTCCTGAGAGAGGGAACCAAGATTGAATTATTTTTTTATACCTCAGGCTATCTCAACATTGACTCATCAGGCCTCAACAGGAAAGATTACTTTCTTTTAGTCTGTACCATATCACTTCTCCGAATCATGTCTGCCAAAGAAACAACTTTCACATGTCCTTTGATTTACTTGAAAGAAAAAGTTCTATTTTTATGGTAAACTTTGTCATGTTTGTGGTAGGTTTCTACCCTATGGATCTGTAGAATAAATTCATGATGCTTGAAGTTAACAAATTATTTTCTTACATAAAATTTATTTTTTGTTCCAACATACAACTTTATTTAGGAAATTCTTTGTATGGAAACTTCATCCTCTAATGAACATTTAGGATCCCATCTGTAATACATAGTCTTGGCACAAGAGTTCATAACTTCTTTTGATATCATTTGATAGTCTGATGAAGCCATGGACCTCTCTGAATCATTTTTTGTTAAATTTGTAGTTGAAGGAAATTCTAAATTTCATCTTAAGTTATAGATGTAAATTTTCCCCACACATGTTCACAGATTCTCTGAAAACATATATATATATATATATATATATATATATATATATATATATATGTCATGGACCCCAGGGTAAAAACCCATGTCTTAGAGTACTTGAGAGGTTATGTGACTTGCCCATGGACATTCTGCTAGAATATATCAGCACTAGGATCTGAGCCCAGTTCTTATTTAAACTATGGTTGGCCTCATATCTACTATAATATGCATCCTCTTGTGTGCTTGTGTGAAGCCTAGCATAGCAAAATTTCCTCTATATTCATAAATTTAACATAAACCTTGAACCTGTAGCCATTTAAGAATTGATTCACTTTCAACATGTGATAGCCTTTCAGACTGATTTTTTAGAATCATTATTAAAATTGGGTCTCAGGTCTGTATTCCATGGAGTTTTGTGTCTAGGGCTTAAGCCACTGTCTTTAAAACATTATTTTTGTTGTTGTTGTTTGGCTTTTTAAAATAGGATACATGGAAGTATATGCTATATTTAGCCATTTTAAAAAAAATCTCAGTTTTACCATTCTCTGAAAAAGAATGACTTTATCATGTTCTGGTGAAGTTTGAGTTTGTTGGGGTTTTTTTAAAGTATATTCTTAGAATGACTGAAAGTGACCTTGAGTGGGTTGTTTGCAGTTTGCAGTTAACTCTTCCTGCCTCTAGACAGGACTTTACTTAATAAATCATTTCAGGAAGATTCTGTGGTTAATCCTTCTCTTTGAAATCTTTACCAAAGGAGAGCTTGCACCCTCACTGCATAACATAATCTGGTACCTTTTTAATGTCTAGCCTAAATTCTTCTTGCTGTAATGAAAGTGTATTGCTTCTTAATCTCATTTTCTGTGAAAATGAAGGAAGACTGCTCCCCCCCACCCATATTATATTCTGTGCTGAACAGAAATGTTTTTCCTCCATCTATTTGTTTCCAATGACTGGCAATGATTCTGACATCTTCAAATCCAAAATTGCTCGTACAGCTTGTTGATAGGGTGTGTATGCCTCCCTACGCACCATATCTTTTGCTTCCAAAGATGAGAATTTCTCACACATCATTTTCCTATTTTTAAAAAAAGAATGATACCATCTAGCAGCAGTCATCCTGTGCTGACATGGTGTAAGAAAGATGTTAGGAGAAATTATTTGGAAAACCACAAATGGGGTTGTTAAAATCCTTTCTCTAAGGCAAAAAGCCTATTTGGCAATGTTGAATATTTTTAATGCATTTAGACCCTTTGACAAACTGTATTCAAATGATTATTTTAACTTGAGAATTGTGTTTACTAGAGAAAATTAGGCCCTTGCTCACCAGTGCTACTTCTAGAATATTCATCCTTTTATACCATTTGGCTTTTATTATTTTGATGTCTGTGTCATATGGCTGTGACACTCTGCCCAGCATGACATGACAGATGGGGATGTAGGGTATAAGCAACCTAACAATACTTTATGTGTACACCTATAGTGTAACATATATATGCACATACACACATCTCTCATGTGTTATATCTGCACGCCCCTTATGCTCTGGGTAGATTCACTTCACTACAACTTTCTATCACCCTGATAGGTCTAGATTCCCAGAGATAAAGCACCAAAACACATGGTCACTTGCTAAGGGTCCTAGTGGTAAGTTAAACATGTTAATGGGAAACTTCTTATATACTCATCTTTCTAACTCTTGAGTCCCTATCCAATATACTCTCAGTCTATATAAATAGGCATTTACAAGATAATACACCCACAAAATGTGTAATATTCACATAACCCACAATAATTTTAATTCTTAAACATAAACATTTATCTAACAAATATAAAAGAAGTTATATCCTACAAACCAGTATATTAGCACAAATGCAAAAATAATAAAATACATGACCATACTATAAAGTCAAATCACACTGTTTTACAAATGTGCTCAATATCTATGGTGAAAGAGAGGGTAATCATATATAGGATCCTGACAAGGAAATTTGAAGCATGTGAGGGAGAAAAATTCATGTACTTAGGGTAATGCACATCTCTGAACATCTACACTGCATGAAATTGCTTCTTTGCTCACTATTTGATTGTTGATCCTCACCATATTTCACCCGGGAAATATCTTTTCTCTTTTCTATTCAAACATAGCCTTTAAGCTCTTTTAGTTAATCATCATTTCTTAAAAGGGTGTTGAGAAAGTGTTTAGTTTTAATACAAATAAATCTCTTTGAACCAGAGAACTACAAAGATCATCTATCTGTCTCTGTTCTATATAGATCAGTCTACACAGTAATTTGCTCATCCAGATACTGAGCTGTCCAATCAGAATCAAGCTCAGAACAATTAAATTCATTTTGACTCTTTGAACCATTTCTACAAGATACTGAAGCAGCTGCAACAAGTCATTCTAAGAACCTTCACTTTTTTTCTAATATAAGGTGAATAAGAGCTGTAACTAGAGAACATAGCCAATGAAATTAATTTTCTCTCTAATCCAATCAAGTAAATATCTCTTACGTACCCACTGTGTGCCAGGCACTATGCTAAGAACTGTGGATACAATTAATTAAAACATATACAGTCCCTGCTCTCAAGGAATTTGTAATCTAATGGGGGTGGAGGGAGAGACTAAGACAAAAGGAAGCCGGAAAGCTTGGCCAGAGGGAAACCAAGGAGGACAGCATCTTGTTCCATGGAGTAGAAACCAGGCAGAAGAGCAGATGCAAAGTTAAATAAACTGAGTCCACTTTCTGCCCTCTATAAAAGAAGCACTGGGGGGCATTTGGTATTCTACCCTCCAAGCTACCAGTCATAAGGGAGAAGAGGATGAGGGACATAGCAGCATGCTAAAGAGATTACAAATTAGTGAGTTTATCTTGGGAGAGCGTCTTATTCCCTGTAGTTGAAAACAGGTATACTAGCCAGTGCAAAGTGGAATATTTCAGGAATCACTTAGCTTTTTAGCACTGACTCCCAACTGCCATGCCTCAGATAGAACAGCTTTTGAACCTTCTCCCCTTATCTTCAGTTCTTCTCAACTTTCTAAACCCAGTTTCTGTATCTTCAGTGACTTAAATGAGAGCCTCCTGACTCTGACTTGCTTTTCATTTTTAAAAAAATCACAGTTCCCCAATTTCTTCTGTTAAGTCAATAGTCTTTTAAAAATCATACCCCTCAGTCTCCAAATCTTCGTATTCTCTCTCTCCCCCCTTCTTTAATCTAAAACTTGTATAAAAAATGAGCTGAGGTTCCATAATAGCTTGCATCACTGGTCTAATGCTCTTTGGTAAAGTGCAAACTGTTTCTTTACATTAATATTTCTATAGTCTTCAATAAATGAAAGATTTTATTTGCGTCTTTAAAATATCACACTCATATCATTCCCACATAAGCAATGCATTGTTCTATGTTGTTCATAAGGAAACTTGAGTCTTTATTTTTAATATACAGAACATCCTGTGTTCCAAACTTTACAAATCCCATCTGAATGTTATTTCTTCATAAATATCAACTCAACAAGCATTTATTAAACACTTAATATGTGCCAACAAAGGACAAACAGCAATTTCTTTGAGTAGAGAAAGAGCTGCCCACCAGGGACCAAACTTCCATTTGGGCAACATATCTTTCTTTCTCATTCCTTCCTTCCTTCTATCCTTTCTCTCTTCTCTTCTCTCTCTCTCCTTCCTCTTTCTTTCCTTCCTTCTTTCTTCCTCTCTCTCTCTTTCCTTCCTTCCTTTCTCTTTCTTTCTTCCTTTCTTTCTTTTTTCTTTTTCTTTCTCTCTCCTTTCCTTCCTTCCTTCCATTCTTCCTTCCTTCCTTTCTTTCTTTCCATAAAACACCATTTTTGCCCTTTTCATCATTAAACCACGCCATATGATACTGCACCTTTAAGGGACATCTTGACCAATTGCATCTATCTCCTTTAATCACCTATGATGCCATAATCAGTTTATTTCATTGCTACTTTCACTTGTTCAATAGATTCACTTGCCGTCTTGACTTTTTCTGTGCCAGTCCCTCCTCTGACTCATTCCTTCTCTTTCATTTTATTCTTGAATTATAGAACAATGCTGAAAAAAGTCATATGGATATATAAAAGTGTAATAATATACAGCTACAAGCTGTCCAACTGCACTGGGCACTTGCAAGTATTGAGTATACTTTTTGATTACCTGCTATTTTTCCAAAATAACTAGGGACATTCTGATAATTCTCTACCTGTCTCAAGTCTCCAGTTCTATGTTCTTCTTTATCTCAGTTTTTTTTTCTTTTTAAAGTTTTCATTCATTTTAAACTTAAATACAAAATGAAAAAAAGAATATTTCCATGTTTACAGCAAAACATAGAGGATTCAGTATAAAATTATAAATTTGCATTTTTGACTGTTTAAAAAAGAAATCTATGTAATAAATACTACACATAATTTTTCCAAGCTACCCACTTTTCTGTGCTTCCTTCTCAGTTTTCTTTTGTTCTTAGCTATGCACTTTTTATTTTTTTCTCCCCTCACCCCACCCCACCTTAAAGGAGGCTACAATTAAATACAAATATATATGTAAATATATATACCTATATATTTGCATACATATGCATATGCATACATATATATAAAACCATACTGTACATACTTCTATTTATGAGTTCTTTCTCTAAAGGTAAATAGCATCTTCCTTCATAGGTCCATGTTTTTCTCTTCCCCATTTGAAAGGCATCTATAATTTTAACCAATTGCATAGCTATAAGGTGATATCTCAAAGTTGTTTTAAAGCCTGACCTCCTATTTTACTAAATCAGTTGAATCCAAGAAGGAGAAGATAAGTAAAAGTCTCTGCTCTCAAGGAGATCACAATTTAATGGCTACTCATTCATCTTGATCTCTAGGCTATATCAGACAATGGTAACCACCTTTTTTTTTAAATCTTTATTCTTTTCTTATCTCCATGATGCTAAATTTTTGCTAACTCTGCTCTAGCTCCTCTTCTTCCTCCAACTCTCTAGCTGTAGTCATTCCTTGTGATTCACCCTCTTTCTCTTTTGTTTCCTGCCCATTCTTATGGTTTCCACAATTACTTATGTAATGGAGACCTCAAATCCATTCCCTCAGGCATCTTCGTTCTGTCCCTCTTTGTCTCTTTCTCTATGTCTCTCTTTTTTTCTCCCTCTCTCTTCCTCTCTCATTTTTGTTTTTATCTCTAGTTGCTTATTGGACATTTCAGCTTTGATGGCCTTCCATTATCTCTAACTCAACATGTCTCACAAGCAAATTTCTCCCTAAGAACAAATTCCCATTTCAATTTTTCCACTTGTCCTTCACACTGCTCTTCTCCCAGTTATTTGAAGTCATCTTAATAGCTTACATTTATAAAGAGCTTCAGAGTTTCATTATTATTATATTTGATTTTCATAATATCTCTGGGAAGTAGGCAATGATATATCCATTTTAAAATGACAAAATTGAGACTCAGAGAAGTGAATCAATTTATTCAATATCATAAAATTAGTAAATAGTAGAAAAAAGACAATAACCAATGTCTGCTGAAATATAGTTTCAACTGTGCCAACTTTGATACTTATCCTCATTCATCCATCTAATCATTCAATTAAACATTAATAATATGTATTTTGTATTAATCACCTACTTGGTGAAAGATCCCACAAGCCCTCCCAATTCTTTATTTATGATTTTTCTCCCATGCATCAGTTCCTCTCCTTTCCCGTTGTTCACTTCCTGGTCCTTAGTCTTGCTACCTGACTACTAAATTATTGCAATGATTTTCTGCTGTACAGTACAAGTCACCAGGCATAAACAAACCACATCCCAAGGTATTGAACTGGTCAGTCACCATTAATAAGCTTTGAAAAACCTTGGTTCAGACTGTTTCATCACTTGCTGGTAATATTGTAGAGGGGACTTTTTTCAACTGTGTGTTAGATTTCTGGGGTAGGAAACCTGTGGCCTTGGCCTGAATTAGATGATTTTGAGATCCTTTCCAGTCCTATCATTTTCTGAGCACTCTACCCCTAGTAACTTTCAAATATTACCTGCCCTGGATACCTTTAACAATTTAAACTTCCTAAAATAACACTTTCATCACGGTTTTTCCATGCTAAAAATTTTAACAATGACTCCCCCTTGCTTATAGGACTCACTTCAAATTAGTTATACACTTAAAATTAGCATTTAAGGTTTTCTGTTGAGGAGCTTGACCCACCATTCAAACATTAAGATACATTGGAAAGAGTGTTAGATTTAGAGTCAGGATCACCTGGGCTCAAATCTTGATTCTACCTGTACAATCTTTGACAAATCACTTAATCTGTCTTGGACTCAATTTCCTCAACTATAAAAGGAGGGGGTTAAACTAGATGATTTTGAAGGCTCTTTCATCTCCAAATCTTTGGTCCTGTGATCCTTATTTCCACTTATTCCCAAAGATATCTTTTGATAAACCAGTTGCCCACTGTGTGTCCTCCCTCCAATCTCTACCCAAATAATTAATCCCATCTACAACATGCCTTATGAGTGGTCATATAGCTTCAGCTTAAAGTGCCCTAGAAACACTGTTGTCTGAGACAACCCATTTTACTTTGGGACACGTCTAGTTGTTAGCAGATGTTTCCTTACATCCATCATCTCTCATTAGGACAGTTCCTGGCACATACCAGGCATTTAGTAAGAGTTGGTTGATTGAGCCTACTTCTGCCCTTCAGTAGCTAAGTAGAGCAAATCTAATCAGGGTTCTACCACGGCCTCCTTTGGCTCTCCTCATTTTGTATACTAGCCTCCTGATATGGTAGACTGCAAGACTTTGAGAAAAGGGAATGTGGGCTAGTGGATAAAAAACAAATCCTAGAAAGAAGACATCTGGAGTTCCAGTCCCAACTCTGAAAGATACGAACTGTGTCTTTCTGAGCGAGTAAGTTAACTCCTCAGCGTTCCAAGCAATTCTTTAAATTGCAGAATATTCACCAATTCATGTTGATAGAAAGCATTTCCTTCCCGGGGAGCTCCCCATATCAATTAAATTACAGTTCTAAATGAACAAAAAATATTTCTTTAGGTTTTTTTAGATGACACATTGCACTGATGACTCATATTAAAATTCCACGAAAATGACCTAGTTCTTTTTTTTTAAAAAATGTTGGGGCGGCTAGGTGGCGCAGTGAATAGAGCACCGGCCCTGGAATCAGAAGGACCTGAGTTCAGAGCCGGCCTCTGACACTTAATCCACACAAACAAAAACCTAGCCTTGTAACCTTGGGCAAGTTACTTAACCCCAATTGCCCTAAAGGGGCGGCTAGGTGGCGCAGTGAGTAAGAGAGTTGGGATGACCCGAGATCAGATCCGGCCTCAGAAAATGAGCACCCATGCATAAATAATGACTAGCCGTGTAACCTTGAGCAAGTTACTTAACCCCAATTGCTTTTAAAAAAAAAAGTTTTTTTTACACAAACAGGGTGGTACAGTTCAATTTAGAATCATGAAGATCTGAGATTGAATCCCATCTCAGTCACTTTCTAACCAGGTGATTGAGAAAATCACAAATTCTCTGAACCTCAGTTTCCTCATCTCTTCATTAGAAGTGATAGCAACTACTACCTTAAAGGATTGTGATAGAGCTTAAATGAAATAATGAACATTAAGCCCTTTGCAAACCTTAAAGCACTGTACTCAGGTCAACTATGGTGATGATAATTCTTATCTTATATTCAATGGAGTTCACATAGAAATGGTCCTGGAACAAGTCACTATTTTGTTATTGTTTTTTATTGTTATTTAATGTTTCTTAGACTATTGTGCTGATGACTGTTCTTATCATAAAGGTAATACTGATGACTAATGATTGATTGATGATTATTTCCCAATAAAATGTCATCAGAGACTTTTAAAATTTTGTCTTAGTACCACTAGAATCTAGCCCAGTTCTATTATATAATGGTACTTAATAAAATTTTATTGGCTGACATTATTACTATTATCAATTTCTGATCACTATTCTTTTATACCATACTTGTGTAGGTTTTTTTTAAAGTGTAGTACTGTGCATTTATCCCTAATAAATTTAGCTTTTTACTTTACCATTTCAGCCTTTCAGGATGTTCTTAGATCTCACCTCAACTGTCCCTCCCAGTCTGATTCATCCTCAAATTTGATAAGCATTCTATATGTGCCTTTATTCAAGTCACTGATAAAATGCCTAACAAAATGGGACCAACACCAGAGTCCTGAAGCATTTTCTTAGAAATATCTAATACTAGGGGCAGCTAGGTGGTGCAGTGAATAGAGCACCAGCCCTGGAGTCAGGAAGACCTGAGTTCAAATCCAGCCTCAGACTTTTAACACTTACTAGTCATGTGACCTTGGGCAAATATCTAAACCCCAAATGCCCTGCCTTCCCTCTTCCAACAAGCAAAAAAAATATCTAATACAGTTTCATATCTGTCCATTATTAACACTTTTTGGGTCCAGTCATCTAGCCAGTTCTATATTATATAACTGTTCTATCATCTAGTCCACATATCTTTATCTTATCTCCCAGGAAATTATGAAAACAAATGTCTTGCTGAAATCCAGATACACAAGGCCAACTTCTGGAATTAGATGGGAGTTCTTGACACAGAATACAAAACCTGTCACTAAAAAGGAATATAGGTTTGAAGGAGGCCTACAACTATCCAAACACATCTGTTGGAAATCTCCCTCTGCAAAAAAAAAAAAAGAAGAGTTGATAAATTCTTCATTTGCCTTGCTTATAGTTTATCTTTCAGTAAATCAAAGTGGAAATGGGTACTGCTATTTTGGACTTAATTCTGACCTTAAGAAAAAGTAGTCAGTGAATTGGAAATGATAGAGACCTAGAGACCTAGGGAGGTCATCAACATGCTGACTTAAAGGAGATTTTGTGATAGATTAGATGAGAATGTTGGGCTTAGTGTAATTTGTATCCTAGACTTAAGGAGAATAGAATTCAAAGAGTATAGAGGTAAAGTAGAGAGGATATCATTGCCTAAAAATCGAAAATAAGCTGAAGAAAGATTACAGATTCTCAAAAATGAAATTATGAAGCAATTGCAATCAATTCCAGTGGACAAAAAAAGGTATCTAAAGAGCTGAGTGTAGGTGTCAATGAATTCAGATTTTAAAAGAGATAGAAGTGAGAGCAGATAAATGAGAATAAATACAAGGGGGATATTGTTTGTCCTTCATTTTCAGAGGACCAGTGGCATCACAGGGTGATGTCTTGACTTGTGAGTGAATTGGATTTAATCAAGGCAGAGTTTCACAAAGTTATCAGCCAGTTATCAGTTATCTCTTCCAAAGTCATTGAAGTCCAGTGGCTAGATAAAAGTCAAAACAGCTGGCAATGGCCCAGGATGCAATGGATGACCTTGTGTCCTTTGATATCTGACCAAGCTCCAAGAGCTCCACAGTGCCTACTTCAGCAGCCTTCATGGCCTTTGGAACAAATTGTTGTCATCTGCCCATTCTGTGACAGGGAAAGTGTTTCCATGCTTGGAGTAGATGTCCTTCCTAACCCATTGACAGATTTGAAACCTACTGGTTACCTTAAACATGATTTAGCCAATCTGCCAAGACAGTTTACCAGGATGTGGCCACTGCTCATGCTACTGCTTTTTGGAGCCACAGGTGACAGTTGAGTTCCAGGTAGACACCAAAATGAGCAGCCCTTAAGAGTACTCTGCAAGCCCTCACACCAGAGGTGCTAGTCCTCCTTGAATACCCCATACCACAGGGGAGTAATAACAGGCAACTGAAAGCCAAGATAAAGAAAGAGAATGATAAAAGAACATTTAGCTGCCCTTTTGGAGTCTGAGGCATCCAGACACTGAAAGAACGTTTATCTTTGGTTGCTACATGATTAATATGATCTTTCAAGAACCAAAGATAATGAAAGAGTTGTCATAGGACAGACAAATATTTTCTTAATTTTCCAGGAGGAGAGAAAGACAGATTCTCCAAAATATAAGCCTATATAGGCTTAATGTAGATATTTGAAAGGGAAAAAAAGACCCTTTAGAATGGCCTAATAAAGGGATAGTTTGGAACTAATGAAAAGGGAGAGCTGGTTGATAAAAGTCAACAAAGTTTCATTAAAAGGTAGTTCCAGGCTAGCCTTATTTCATTTTTAGACAGTTTTATTTGATTAGGTATTAATAAAGTACCATAGACATAAGCATAACCCCAACCTTTACACCTTTCTATTCATCCATCTAAAATAACTTCTCCCAGTGCTTTTCTGCAGAATCCAACCCATTCTATAAAACTCAAGTTTCAAATTACTTCCTCCATGCCATTTTTACGAGACTCATACAATCCTGAGAAGTTTTCAAGTGTTTACTAATCTCAAACACCTTCAGCTTTTGGGGATCCTACATTTAACCTCTTCCTTCCCTCTGCCCCCATTTAACTATAAGAAGGTGCTGCTGCTCAAGTATCGGGTCCATTTGTATACAAAGAACCTGGCTGTAGTCAGTACTTTTGCTTACCCCATTGTTAAGGTAGTCTACCTGAACAAAAATTGGTGCTCAGGGAAAAGATGGCACATACATAACCCTGTTCATGTACAAGTAGGGACAAATACAGATATCATATTGTACTTTGTAAGGCAAGAATTGTTGCCAAGAGATTAACACCCACTCCCTCCATGCCCTAATCAGAATGGAGAGGGAAGCCTCCATAGAGAAATGTACACAATATGGTTGTTCCCAGTTCCCTGTATAATTCTCACAAATTTTGAAATTATAAGTCAAGATGATTTCCTTTATGATTCATTTGGTATTTAATCACATTTTCTTATATTGCTGTTCAACTGTATGTGTATTTCTTGTCTTCCTACCTGTATCTTAAGCCCCTTTAAAATGGGATCCGTGAATCATATTTCATAGGATTATAGGTTTAGACATAGAACTGACCTAAGAGTACATCTAGTACAACCCACTCATTTTCTACATGAGAAAACTGAAGCCCAGAACAGTTCATGATTAGCTCAAAGTCACATAGGCATTAAGGGGCAAAGCTAGGGTTTGATCCCCATTTCTCAGATTTTCAATCTAGTTCCAGTTCCACTTATAGTATCTAATAAAATGCTAGGAACATAGTAAGCACTCATTACAAATATTGAATGAATTGTTATTAGCTAATCTTATGCTGAAAATACCTGTGGAAAACATGCAATGTGGGAGGCAAAAAAGCTGCTGATTTGTGACTTGATACAACTTGCAGGTAGGGGCCAGGAGCAGGTGATATTCTCTCTGTTGCCAAATAGTACACATTGGGATTATCAAAGGAGACATTACATTTTCAGTGTCATGTTTTTGGCTCATAATCTAATTTTCAGCTCTAGCAACTGCAAAAGCATTCCTAGGGGAAGGAAAACGTCTCCCCCAAATGAATGGATGTTCACTTCTTGAATTCCTCAATTGGCATGCACAACTCACGAGTTCCCTCTTCCTGCTTTAACTAAACTCCAAGCTTTCAGTCAGAGCAGAAAGTTATTACTCACTATTCTTACTACATTGACTGCTTTCTCATCCACTCAACTTCAAGTCAGATCTAGTTTGGTAATAAATCTCTGCTGGGAATGATCAGAACAAATACTGAGTGTGCTTCAAGATATTAAAAAAAAAGTATAGCATAGTCTTATTTAATAATGTCCAACAGCCTCTTAGAATATTTTACCAAAGTTAGTATGAGCATTGTCTGCATTTCCTTTCAGATACAAATATCATACCAGGGCTAAAAATCTGAGAGAAGTCGGGGTCTGAGAGGAATTCTTCTATATTTTTGGCTGAACCAGGGTTCTTGTTTTCTAGATTCTTTTTGTTGACCAAAGCTATAAAATATGTGTCCTTGTTCATAGTAATTTAAGAATTGTCCACATTGAACAGCTACTATCCCAGTAGGATAGATTTTTTTAAAAAGTAAAGTAGTTCCTTTAAAATGTGTTCTCTCTCTCTCTCTCTCTCTCTCTCTCTCTCTCTCTCTCTCTCTCTCTCTCCCCCTCTCCCCTTTCCTCTCCTCTCCTCTCCCTCTCCATCTCCCTCTCCATTCCTCCCACCCTCTCTCCCTTTCCCTCTTCCTCTCCATTAAAGGGCCTAAATATATTAAAGTGATTCATAAAATTGAATGTATTTGTAGCACTTTGAACTGCATTATTGAGTTTATTGAAATTCTAAGCCCAATTGGTCTGAATAATATTCCTAGAGGATCTACATGTGTGGCAGCTGGGACACTTTCAGTAAATAGGAATACCATTATAATATCCTCAGAAATCATCACTATTTGGATCCTTTTCGATGCATTGCAGGATGAATATTCATGGCAAACATTTTTCCAAATTAGAAATTTAAAAAAAAAATTATGTCTTCTCAGAAGTTTTCAGAGTGTTATCACAGACAACACCAGCCATTCAACCAGCAGACTTGGGTTCGAATTCTTATTAACTCTCAGGTGAAAATTAGCTTAGTGCTCTCATTCTGGTTCCAGTGTCTGTGTATTACAATACCACTGCACAGTAATGACCCAATTAGCAGTTTCTGCTTCAGAGGTTCAGGACTTGGACAGCAGGGAAGCTTCAGGAAAGTGCTGAGTAGCCTTGAACAGATAGCAGTGAGGGGAAAGCTAATGTGACAGTTGCCTATGTGAATCCCAGCTCTATCCCTAGCTTTTTTGTCCTGTTGGGTTTGTCCTTTATGTTTCTGTTGGGTTTCCCCCTTTTATTTTTTTCTTTATAATGTTACCATTTCTGTTACAAAATGATTATTTCATAATGTGTGCTTGGGAAAGGAATTGAAGATATTTGATTGTTCTGGCATTTGTTACCTCATTGGTTGTCATCTGGCCCTAATATGTATATCCTTGGCCTTTGCAATGGTTTCCCAACAAACCACTCCATAGGGTTAATGTGGGAATTGTCTTGGAATAACCTTCCCATTAAACTGTGAGAGGGCTGTTTTTTAGGGTATAAGGCAACCATAGGTTTAATTCAATTTAACCTCTATATGTGAGGTTATGTCTGGCACTATATGTCTGGCACTGTGCCAGTCCCTAGAAATAACAAACATAGAATTTAAATAATGTCTGTCCTCAAGAAGTTTATTTCTGTTGTTCTTTCTTGAGACTTGAAGACATAATTATGGATTTCTGTTGGTCATGCTCTTATAAGACCGTCAAGTCCTGCCTCTTCATTTTATTTTATCTTATTTTTTTTATTTTTTATTTTTGCTTTTTGTAGGGCAATTGGGGTTAAGTAACTTGCCCAAGGTCACATGGCTAGGTTTTTGTCTGATTGTGTTAAGTGTCTGAGGCTGGATCTGAACTCAGGTCCTTCTGACTCCAGGGCCTACGCTCTACTCACTGCACCACCTAGCCGCCCCTGCCTCTTCATTTTATAAGTGAGGAAACTGAGAGACAGAGAGATTAGGCAGTGTGTCCAGGTCACATAAGTAGCAAGTGTCTGGAGTAGGATTGTGAACCCAAGTCCTCCTGACCCCATATCTAGTGCCCTTTCTACTATACCACACTGTCTCTCTCTTCCAATTCCATATTGTTACCCTGAAACATTTTGTGTAATCATATGATCCACTCCTCCCCTTGACTTAATTCATTTCCTTTGGAAGAGAAAAATGATTATGCTTTGTCAACTGCTAAAAGCTATTTACTGAAAACTACAGTGAACGAGCACGAGGAGACAGAAAAAGTGGTTTCTTCTTTTAAAGAGGAACATAGATGATATGATACCAGGTATGGGGCTGGAGTGGAGTTCCTTTGTGGATTATAGGATTTAGATCTGGAAAACACCACACCTGTTCCAACTCACCAGTTCTAACCTCTTAATTTTAATAATGAGTCAACTGAAGCCCAGAAAGATGCATTGATGTGTATAAAGTCCTGCAAGTAGTAAGCAGCAGTTCTCCCAATGCCAAATTCAGCATTCTTTCCTCTTTACTACACTTCTTGTTCATAATGTTTGGTTGTACAGTGAATCCACTTGTATCTATAAAAGAATGATTCTTAATGGGTCTCGCTGTCTTTAGATTCTACCATTTAGATTTTCATCCTCAGTATTGTCCCTTGATGCCTTGTCTGCCCTGAGTATTAAATCAATTGGATTTCAGTTAAACTGAACATTTAGCTAAGAGTTATGAAAGGTAGGACACTTCTACAAAGCACTTGTATGTGGTATATTTGGGGTTTTCTGATCATTTGACCAATGAAGAAAAGGCTACCTTAATAAGAAGGTATATTATGTCATATAGTTCATGGCAACTCACGTGTGTGATGCTTTAATGTTTCCTCTTAACTATTATCCCCATACTACTCAAAGAGAAGTTAAGTGACTTGGCCAAGGTCATAGAGCTATTAAGTGTTCAAACATAGGTCTTTTCTAATCTAAGGCCAGTATTTTTATACCATGGTGCCTTTCAAGCAATTCTGCTGTACAGCAGAACTCAAAATCTACGTCATTTGCAAGAAAAAAAGGACGTCAATTATCTCTATGATCACAATCACCTAAAATTTGAGGGGGTTCTATATGGTCAGTTTGTTTTTTGGTCCATACCTGTGATTTTATCATTCCTTGTTAGGGGGGATATCCTAATATGAAATTTCTCTCTACCAGAGCAGGTGAACAGCTCCTCTGTACCTTGGAGGCTTACAGGGTTGCCCAGCATACCCAAAGATAGATGACTGGCCTATGATGACCTAGAGAGTATCTAGGTCTCAGTGGCCGGACTCAAACTCAGGTTTTCCTGCCTTGACAGCCAACCCTATATCCACCATGCCATGCTTCCTCTCCTCTCCTAACTTAAAAGTGTAAAAACTAAGCAAGAATTTTTGAAGGCCCGTGTAGATACTATTTATAGTTAGACCCTATGAATTATACATACCTTCAGACATTATTAAATTATTATTATAATATATTAATTTTATATTTATGTAATAGAAATATATTAATTATATATTATATAAATGTATTAAATTATTATAAATTAAATTATTATTATTATTATTATATGGACATAAAATGTTAGGTATTACTCTAAATACAAGAGAACATCCAGCATTTGAAATTCTTAATTTCTCCCACTTTTTTTTTCTTCCACAATTCTTTCCATTCAATAAGTCTGGCAACAGATAGAACTGAGCACTACTTTGACAACAGGTATCAACAGAGTCATATTGAACTCCTGGGGGCACACTGGTGCAGAGGTGGCATGGTGACCACCTTTCTGCCAAACTCTGATAGAAAAAGGATGTCCTCTGGTAGAAGGAAGGAAAAGTACTTCCTGTGTATTATGTAGAATAAATATTTAAGCTGCCTTTATCTGGGCCACAGAGGTTTGTCTTCATAATTGTGTGTGTGTGTGTGTGTGTGTGTGTGTGTGTGTGTATGTATGTGTGTGTGTGCCTCTGAGGGAGTTTGAAAGTGAATTTAAAAATCTGTGAAGTATTTTACACATTAAGAAAAAAATTGGCAAGAACTCATTGTCTGGTACCAGCTTCCTCTTGCCTGGCACATAGTTGGTGTTTAATAGGTGTTTGCTGACTGCTTTCAAGCCAGTGGTTATTTACTCCTTTTGTGAACTCAGTACTGTGTTTTTAATATGTTGACTTTTTGATGCTATCACATGTGGCTGTATCTGAACCTACCTTGAAATAATGGGGCAAGAGTACTGAAGTAGAATGATAGGACTGGAGTGTGGACCATGCAGATTATCATTATAATAGACAGCACTTAATACAGCATTTGAAGGCTTGTAAAACACCTTACAAATATTATTTCATCTTATCCTCACAGCAGCCCTGGAAGTACATGCTTTTGTTACCCCCATTTTAGAGATGAGGACCCTAAAGCAGAGAGGAGTTAAATGGCCTTCTTAGGGGAACATAGCAAGTATCTGAGGCTGGATTTGAACTCAGTTCATCCTAATTCCAGGTCTAGTCCTATCCACCAGCATATCTGCCCATTACCACATCAAACAAGGTGCCTCAGATCCAGTAGTCCAGTTTCACTATTAAGAAAGCTTACTTGCTAGCTACTTGATCCTTATGTCCAGTTTCTTTGGACTGAAAGTACGGGCAACATCCTTTGCATTCATCTGATTCTCCACTGGGTAACCTAGGGATAGCCAATAAGTTGCTCTTTTTCCTTCATTTCCTTCATTTCCAAACACTAGTTTTAGACTTTTTTCAAAGCATTTCATAAGGGTGATTGTAATGACATGAAGGAATTTTTAAAGCTCCTCACATAGGATTATAAGGCAACTGTTATTATCATCTGATTAGACAAAAAAATTATTTGTTAACAAAATGACATGTATTGTATTTTTACTTAGTAACTCTCCATTCACTAAGAGACAGCAAGTACAACAAATTCAAGTCACCTGGCTTGGTCAGAAATTGGGGTTTTCTAGTAAGGACAAGTAGATGGTGCAGTGAATAGAATCTTGGGCCTGAAATCAGGAAGATCCTGGTGTAAATCCAGTCTCAGACATTTACTAGCTATGTGACCCTGGACAAGTTACTTAACTCTGTTTCCCTCAGTTTCCACAGTTATAAAATGAGCAGTAGAAGGAAATGGCAAACCACCCCAGTATCTATGCCAAGAAAATCTCAAAATGGGTCAGGAAGAGTCAGTCATGACTACGCAACAAATAGTAAATATCTTGGCTAGTAGATAATTGAGAGGTTTTATTCATTTTTAAAAGCAGAATGCAAAAAATGCATCATATTGGACCTAATTTCTTCTTTCTTTGTTGACTCCCAAGGTATTTCAGGATCTTATAGGGACTTCTGGTTCCCATTGCAGTTAAGAATGTCAGTTGTCCCAGAGTATAAAGGTGCTAATTTTATGAAGCCTTCTAGTTCAAAGACTGTGAATTTTTAAAAAAATAGGTTTACAGAGAAGTCTTGTGTATTGTTTCCTGTTGAAGTACACAGCTGCCTTACCTTTCACATGTATGTATGTATGTATGTATGAGGGGTTGGAAATCAGGTTTGGAAGTAATAGCTCACATATTACTTCTCTATAAAATAGTACTACCTCAGGCTGAACTTTTGTTTCACACAAATCAGCATCCTCAAAATACTCGACTTCCTTTTCCTTGTTGCTTTCTTGACCCTGTCCCCTGTAGACAGCTCTCTTGGCTTTTGACCTCTCCTTCTTTGAACTCATATCAGATTTTCTTGACCCAGGCACTAGGTTTGGTTTTTGAATTCCCAGTTTTGAATTTGAGCCATGCTATTCTTTAAGCAGCTGCTGATTCCTTAACTGTCATTATATTCAGAACAGGCCTTCATCATATCCCTGGGTGAGTTGACTAATTCCAATCCAAACTCCTGCCAGTGTCTAGCACTTGTTCATTCCTTCCCTACCCTGAAGGCACCAGTGACATGGAAACTTTGCAAACAATGGTTTAAAAAAAGAAAAATAAAGAAGACACAAACCTGTTTCCCAATATAATTGCAATTGAAACTCTGTCCTTAGCTGCCATCTTTGTAAGTGGGGAGGAGCTAGTAGAGTGATTACTTTGATTCCATCTTTGGCACAGGGGACTTTCAGATGAAGAAATTCCCCCACCAACGAAGTTGAATACCTTCTCTGCAATTTACAGCCTTAGAGACTTGCTTAGGAAACTGGGACAAACAAGGTTAAATAACTCATCACACACAGTGTGGATCACACGGCCAAATTTATGTCAAATGTGGGACTTGAAACCCAGATTTTCTTGACACCAAGGCAAGCTCTCCTTTAGCCACTAACCCAGGTTACCCTGAATTCTTGTTTTATAGTTTGTAAATGCTGAAGATGAGAACTTTGCTCTCATTCCTTGCCTTATCACATTCTACCCTGTCCCAAGACACCCTGTGACACTTGGTATCATATACACTTATCAGCATACAGAGTAGAAGTTTTCTGAGGACAGTTATTAGAAGGACAGACCTTCTTTTGTATTTGTGTATCTAACACATATGACAGTATCTTGTGTGTGTATATATAAATATATATATATACATACATATGCATGTATGTATCTGAATTGACTTTAATTAAAATCAGTTTTATGTTGAAAGCTTAAGTCAGTAATTGATGTCAATCTTAGTACTAAGATAACTTTTTCATTGGTGTTATTTAAAGGACTAGAAAAGGCAAGCAAGAGATTGGTTGATTTTAAGGTTCTAGCTTATACTGCACCCCTTCTTGTCAAAATAAGTATCATTTTTCCATTCAGTCTGTGTCTAGTGGACTTTTTTAGATTTTCTTACAGGAGATTTTATTGTTTTTGTTCAGTACAAGTGAGTTTTCTGCTTGCATTTCTATGAATAAAATTCTAATTCTGGCTTCCCATTTTGCCCCTTAAAAGAAAATACTTCATTGTTATTCTAAAACTGTAGAATGTAAAAATTCTTTTCAACAAACCTGCATTAAGCACCTACTAGCTGCAAAGCCCTGGGCTAGGTTGTAAACATATTCATCATACCTCATAACAAATCCGTAGGAATCACAAAGTGTCTCAGATTTTTTTAAAGAAGGAGATGGGAAGGGAAAGACTATTAAAAATGTTCCCTTGCTTAGCTTAAGCAGAGAGCTCTAGCATCTCTTTGTCTGAGGCGATTGAAGTCCTGCCACAAATAAACAGTGAAAAGTGCTTGCAAACAAAATTCTTGTGCACAACTGGTTTTCCAAAAGCTCCTATTCCTCCCCCCTTTTTGATATTCAATCATTTTCTTTCTTGCCAAACAAGGCTGGCAAGAGGTGGTAGCAAAAGGTGGTATGGAAATCTTCTGGGGCATGCTTGTGAACTCTGTGTGCACTGATTTATTTTTATCCAGATCTTGGGCAGATGCCAAGTGATGCCAACATATTTTTGTCTGCTTTCCGAAGACTATAATAATATATCTAGCTTGTCTGCTAAGTGGTTAATAACAATAATATTAATAATAATCATAGTACTCTATTCTTCTAGCTTAGGATCCCAAATAAATTTATAGAAGCATTTATTAATCCTTACAGAGATCTTAGAGTGAGAATAGAAGCCCACAGGGAGAAAAAAATTGCTGAGGCTTTCCATGCATTATGTGGTGGGGTGCAGGGATAGGAGAAGGAAGAAAGGGAAAAGCACGAAAATAAGCAACTGTTATCACTTCTGTTTATTTTTGCATTTTATTTTGGAGAAACATTTTCTGAAACTTTATTGAAGCCCAAAATGTAAATGAATGTTTCTAGCAAAAGGGGGTTGTGTCCTAAGAAAAGGGTGGTAGAGTTGGCAGTCGGGAATGGGCTTCAAGCAAAGAAAGGCAGTGACTGCTTTTACAATGAGATATGTTCCTGGAAACTGTATTATCAGGCAGCATTGTCATAAATTAGCTTGAGTATGTGCTGCACCTGTCGTTTGCTCGTCATTGGCAGATAAGTTGAGATGAATGGGAAAAGAAGGAAAGAAGGAAAGTTCAGGGGCATCCTAAGGCACTGGGAAATGAACAGAGGAACAAAATGGGAGATGCGAAAGAATCAGGAAGTGACCCTGGAACTTGAGCGTTGGGACTGGTTTGGTTTTGGCTTGCTTTTTTTCCTTTCCTTTCTTTGTATTCCAAATCACTTAGCACAATTTCTGTCACATTTCAGGCACTCGATAAATGATTGTTGGCTTGACTTGACTAGCTCCTGTTAGGTTGTGAGCTTCTTGAAGTCAGGAAGAGGATTCTGCTATATTTCTTTATCACCCAAAGTGCCTAGTACTGAGCATTATACATAATAGTATTAAATAAATATCTGTTAAGAGAAAGTACTAATGGAGTCTGAGTGCAAATTGAAGGATAAATTTTTCACTTTATTTTTCTTGCCTTTTATTGCAACATGGCTAATATGGAAATATGTATTGCATGATTTCACATATATAATTGATATCACAGTTCTTGTCTTCACAGTGGGTGGGAGGAAGGGTGAGAATTCAGAACTCAAATTTTTTTTTAAATGAATGTTAAAAATAAATAAATAATAAATGTAAAATAAAAAAAAATCTGTTAAATAAATAAATGTAACAAGGTTAAGAAACCATGACTGATTTGCCTGAGGGAAAAGAAAGTAGATCTGAAGATTGTAAGGCAGAAGCCCATCCATTCAAACTGATGTCAGGGAGGGAGCCCAAGATTGATTCAGGTGCCTCTGGCAGAAGTAATTTGGGAATTCCACACTTGTTCACACATATTGTGTCCTGAAGGCAAATAAATTTGCCTCCCTATTGTATTAGACGGAAAGTAGATTTCCTGAGATATGGCCTTAGCCTTTTTAGAGTGGACCTTTTGTGGAGAGTAGTCAGCGTTCATTTCTGTAGAATAATGTCCCTTTTCCGTAAACTTTGTCTTCTGAGACAGAAAAGTTTGTACTGTCCTTTTGTCTTTTATCTCAAACTGAGCCTCCTCTTGTCTCACTTACTTTCCATTGGCTGCCCTTCAATATTTGCTCTCTGGTCATCGTTGGTGTTGACTTTGTTCTTTTTGGAAACAAAGAGCCAATATAGATTTTAGCTCTCATCCAAGTTGATATCAATTAAATTTGGCATTAGAAAAAAAGGGGGGAAGTTTTAAAAATTATTATTATTGAAAACCTGAAACAATGTTCTGCCTCACCACAAGACCCTTCCCACTCCCCAGTGTGAAGAACACAAGCATGTCAATTCTACTTGGAAAATTCTTATCTACAGGTAACATTCACAGGTGCAGTGTTCTAACTAACCCAGATGTTTCAGGAATAAATTAACAGGCAGGTAATAATCATGGAATTGTAGGTTTAAAACTAGAAGGAACTTTTAAAGGTCATTTGTCTAAATCTCTCATTTTTTAACAGATGAGAAAACTGAGACCTAGAGTCCTCCCTCCCCCATCCAAATCAAACATGATGCACCACTCTTATATTTTGACAAATAGAGCAGGCCATTTTTTGCAAGCATCCCAGCACCAAAAACCAGCCCCAACTCACATTCTTAGATTTCCACTTACCCTTTTTAGCCATTCTCCTTTCCATGTTAAAATCAGCTAACACAGGACTTTAAAAGTCAGATCTCAGGGAAGCCAAGAGAAAGAATTCTCATCCCAGTGTTAAGATGGTCTGGACAAGCAAGGGACAAGAATGCAGAGTATCATTATAGTTATTAAGACAATACAGAGGGTTATTTTGATACTTATATCTGTGAAGCCACTTGGAAATGGTAGTTCAAGCTTTGTGTTGTCAGACAGCACAGACTGTGGGCAAAGGGGAAGGTATGGGTGATTGGTTTTTGACTGTTTATCTCTAATGTGTGTGGCCAATGTCACTCCCATCACTGATGGCTGTGATTTATTCTATTATACTGTCAGGATTAAAACACCTTAGCAGGAGAAAAAGAATGGGAGGGATACAAATGCTGTGTCACCAACATGACAGATGCTATTTCACAGGGAACCATAAAAAAGAAGAAAAAAATCCCACAACCTTGCTTTCTTTAAAATGTCATAGACTCTTTTTTAGATCTGGAAGGGGAAAGGGTCCTAAGATCATCTCTTCCAGGTCCCTCACTTCACAGATAAGGAAACTGAGGCTCCCAAGGGTTTAGTGACTTGTCCACTTCACACATTTAGCATCTGGCAGAACCAGGACCAGGGCTAGTTCTCCTGACTCTCAGTCTAGTGCACTTGCCACACTCCTATGTTCAAACATTCCTACCCTTCAGTAGAGAGAATTCAACTTTTCATTGTGCAAAGGTATTTTTAAGCAAGGGAGAGAAGGAAAAGAAAGAGCAGTAGGATTCCCTGCTTCACTGTCTGGCATCGGCACAAGTGCTATTTTAACAGTGGTCCTTGGCATTCCCCACTGACGCAGTAAAGATGAGACTATTCATGTCTGTTTCTTCTGCCTCCTTCCTCCTCTCTGAACAAAAAAGAGACCCCTCTCACCTCTGTATCCTTGTTAAGCACTGGGGTGGCCCATTCCCTGCCTACCCACTTACTGCCAGTTTCTTGCTGTTTCCTCACCAGTCCCTAGCCTGATCTGATGAACCCTGTCCCTCTCCTGCTGCTTCTTGTCTGAATAGGGATGGTGTATCAGAGTCCATCAGATTCTAGCCTGCAGAGAGCCCCAGGGCTCCTTTCCCCCTTCCTGCCTGCCCTCCCCCCTTTTCTGGCAAGATATCACAGCCTTCCCTAGTACTTGGAAAATAAACTGCTTCAACTCAGTTCTCGATTTTGACTCTATGTACATGGACTTGAGTCTTTACAGATTTATTTTAGGGTTGGTGGGGAAGAGGTTAGGTTAAAGGATCAAAAAACAACCCCTTGGAACAAAGAAAAAAAATAGGCAATCTCATTTATTACAGTACCCCCATCTAACAATATATACAACATTCTGCTATAGAAATTGTCTCCTTTTCAAGAAATAATCTTTCTCTAACAAGTCTTGAGTTTACAGAATCATAAAATCATACCATAGAAGAATAGCTAATATTTATGTAGTACTTCAAGGTTTGCCAAGTGTATTGCAATTATCATCTCGTTTTATCCTTACAACAACCTTGGGAGGTAAGTAGTATTATTCCCATTCTACAAATGAGGAAATGGAGATAGATGTAAAGTGACTTACAGGATTTGAAGTCAAGTCTTCCTGATTCTAGGTTCAGCATCTGTCTAATGCACCACCTAGCTGTTCCTTATTTACTAACATTATTCCTGTTACCTTTTTAATTAATTAATTTTTTTTTGTCTGACAAGGAAAGAGGCCCAAGATGGATAACAGTTTGACCAGAATTACAGAGATAATGGTTGAATCCCAAATCATGACTGTCATCTCATAGAGCATTTTTTCAAATAGGGGAAGGAAGGAAGGAAGGAAGGAAGGAAGGAAGGAAGGAAGGAAGGAAGGAAGGAAGGAAGGAAAGAAGGGGAAGGGAAAAAGAAAGGAAGAGAAGAAAGATGGAAAGAGGGAGTGAAGAAAAGATGAAGGGAGTAAAGGAAGGAGGGAGGAAAGGAAGGAAGAAAGAAAGATGAATTTCACCCTATTTGCTGTGATTCATCTTAAATGGACAGTTTTTTTTCCCCTAAAACTCAGACTAGAGTGTTTTCCTTAGAAACATGATTGCAGGAAAAAATTTCTCAAAACCTAATCTCTCCCTTTCTCTGGAGTTTGCCCTGGTTCCTCCCACCTCCCAGTCAAGACAAGGAGAGAAACCAGAATCTGAAATCCAACTCATTAACTCTTTGTTTCCAGGAGATAATAGACTATTATAGGATGGGGGTACAGAGAGCTTATCTCACATGGGTAAGGGTCTGAGCTGAGATTTCTTTCGATCCATTTGGCGTATCTTTAATGCAAACTAGATTACTAAAATAGACAGAGAAAATAGCATTCAGATATTTAAATATATGATTACCCTTTCTTTATAAGTACTTAGCTGGAAGTGTCTTAGAATGAATACCAAAGTACATATCTGTGAATGTAGACCATATTGGAAACAGATTTACTGTCCCAAAGTGTAATGCTTACTCAGCCATCTGATGAGATTTGAGCACTAAACAGTTTGAGAGGGATGCATAAAGCTGTTTTATTACAAGATGCTGTTATGAGTTATAGCAGCTTTCCTTATGGTATACTGCTGTCGCCAAACAAGTTACATGAATATAAGCAGTTTTATTTGCAATTTTTGCTTACATTTTCTTAGAATATTCGAATTATGGCTTCTCACAGCCCTGTTCATCCTCTTGTGGCAGTCTTAAGTATATTGCTTCATTCAGAACCAAAAGGCGCCTTTAAAAATATTTGTGGAAAGTCCTCCTTGGGGTGTATAGTGTTTGTATTTATTGATGTTATCATCTTGTGCTAGCTGGGGGAAAATGTGTTTTTACTCTTGAATACAGTGTGTGTTTTGTTCCTGCTAAAACTTAATATTAACAAATTAATTGTTTCTACCTTTAGTGCAGGGTTTGTGGTAATGACTCCTGAGTAGGTTTTCATCCAAGGAACTAATAAAAAAGTAATGGATTTTTATTTGATCAGGGTTGGATTTTATAGATGTGAAATAAGAAAAGAAAAAATGTATGGGAGAGATTGTTGTATGTTTACATGGGATCTAGCTGGAATGTACAAATTACAGGCAACAGAATGAGTGTTGTTAATTCCCCCAGAATGTGTGAAAGTGAAAGAGAAATTGATGGCATTAATAAAAGTGATAATAATGTTAAATGAGTTTATACTAAATGTAAATAATTGTTAATCTGGGACCTGACTGAACCTTGGACAACTGAAGACTTAGTTTAAATCTCGTTTATTCTTAGATATTGGACATCCTTTAAAAGTAGGATTAATTATGTATTAAAATTATGATTAATATTGGACATATCAAGCTCAGCACACTGAGTTTTTTTGCTATAGTGCTTATTTTGTTTGGGGAAATCATATAGTCATTAGTACATTGCATAGTATTGGATGGGATATAGAAAATATGAAAATGACTGAGTCATTGAGTCATCAGGAAAGCCAAACTAAAGATGACACTTGTTCAAGAGAAAATTTTGAAGGACTCTTGGATTGTCCTCTAGTTGGTCTGATGTGAAATTGCTTGACATTCTTGCTTTATTCTAGAATTGTGCCTTTTAATGATCTTTGACATGATTGTTTTAGGTGAACCATTTGTTATAAAAAAAAATAAGACTATTTTCCCAACCATTTAAATGTGAACTCATTTTTCTCTAAGGCCCCTTTTGGTTTGGGGATTTAAAAAAAATTCAGTTTGAAAAGATATAGTTTAGTTTTTACCAGGTTCATTTTTATTTATTTATTTTGCTTTTTGGAGGGCAATTGGGGTTAAGTAACTTGCCCAAGGTCACACGGCTAGGTTTTTGTTTGTGTGTATGTGTTAATTGTCTGAGGTGGGATCCAGACTCAGGTCCTTCTGACTCCAGGGCCGACGCTCTACTCACTGTGACACCTAGCCACCCCCAGGTTCATTTTTACATGAATGTTTCATGTGTGCTTTATTTAAAGAATAATCCCCCAACTGGCAAATGGTGCCTCAACTATAATTGTCATTTGATAACTATTTTTTAATTAAAATAAATCAACAAGATCCCTACAACAGGTAAAATCATTATGATTCTACTTATTTTTAGTTTTGAGTCAATTGTATCAACAATCCATCTCAACAGATATTTCTTAATGGCTTACTATACATAAATAACTTTCTTAGAGGGCATATAAATAAGAAAAATGATACAGTCCCTGCCTTCAAAGAAAATATAGTCTACTAAAGGACTACTACATAAACATAGATACAATTTTACATGAGGATATTATAACATTCTATGATGTCTAAGTGGGAAAGGTTTTTAACGACCAAAGGATCAAGGATGGCTGCCCGAAGGAGGGGCTCATAATCATCTACCTTATGTGCCTCCCCTTCCAAATTTGTCGATTTCTTTTGATGACATCCTCCTCCTATGTGATCCAGGTTTTATACCTTAGAATAATCTTGGACTCTCCTCTTCTCTTACTCCCTATATCCCATAAGTTGTCAACTCTTGTTAATTCTACCTCAATAATATCTTTCACACCTTATTTCTTTTCCCCACTTATTACTACTGCCTTAATTTCAGGTCCACATCATCTTTCTCCAGGATAATGAATGGTTTCTAATTGATCTCCCTGCCATCAACCTTTCTCCTCTCCAGTAAAAGCCTTCACACCCATAATATGATCATCTTCACAAGGCACTGCTCTGACCATATTATTCAACTTCTAAAAGAAAAAATCTTCAGTGGCTCCCTGTTACTTATAGAACACCGTCCCTGGAGTCAGAAGGACCTGCATTCAAATTCAACCTCAGACACTTAACACTTACTAGCCTTGTGACCCTGGGCAAGTCACTTAACCCCGATTGCCCTGCCTTCTCCCCTCCAAAAAGAAAAAAAAAAAGAATAGATCTAGTGTTCCATTCCAGTCTTTTCCCCCATCTCATGTCCCTTCACACATGCTTTCTTACAGTCAGATTAAACTGATATATTTTTTTCTCTTAACTTAAAATGCTGTTTCCCTCCTCCATGTATTCATAGAAACTGCTCCCCTCCCCACAATGTACTCATTTGTCATCTCTACTTTTTAAAATTGCCGGCTTTATTCATAGCTCAGCTCATAAGATACCTTTTTTTAAGGGAAGGCTTTCCTGATTCCACTGTTCATCAGTGCTCTTCTATCTCAAGTCATCCTTTATGGAGTAATCTATTTATGTTTTCTTGTATACATACATACATACATACATATATATATATTATATGAGATAATATTTATAAAGTTAGTAGAACAATGACATTTGGATAGCACAGGTACTATATTAATGGGTATTCCCTTCCCTCCTCCCTGCCTCTCAATCTCTCCACCCCAGGAACTAAAGCCTTTGCTCATTCCTTTGCTCTAATCATACCCTACTTTGTGATATGCTTATTCTTTGGGTGAATATAAGCTCCCTGAGGAAATGGACTCTATCATTTTTTCTAAACCCTTTTATTATGAGAACTTAGTACAGTATCTTAGGATAGTAGGCATTTTAAAAATGTTCATTGAATTGAACCAAATTGAATTTGGCATCAAAATGTTGGTAGCAGATTTTTTTAATAGGCAAAGAGAGAATAAGAGGGCACGAACCTCATGAGTAAATGCATGAAAGTCAAGTATGTGCTATGTTGCAGAAGAGGGGAAAGGCGATCAGGGTAACATGAGCTGAAATAGGAAAGTTAGGAAGAGAGTTAGGGTTTGGTGGTTTATGTTGAGTCCGATTTTAGATTTATAACTTTGTGGTGCTAGCAGAACATTCTAATTGGAGATGCCTAACTGGCAGTTCAAGACATGAGCTCAAGATACCTAGGTACCTCACAAGCCCTATGGGACAGATCTCACTGATGTCCTAGGTCAAATTCCAATTTCTCCCCCTTGCGTATGCTTTCTTTCCTTAATAAAATTACAGTGGGCTTAAAAACTTTCAAATAAGATATGGATCTGGCTAGACTTTCCTTCAGTGGAGTATCAAGGAATGAATGAAATCAATTGATCAATGAAAAAACATTTAATAAACACTGTATGCCAGGCACTATGCAAAGTGCTAGGGAATTCAAAATCAATTTGAATTGACTTTGAAATTCAGAGTCAAATAAAGAGTCCTTGTCCTCAAGGAGATTATGTTTCTAATGCATGAGAATGGTGGCCATGAAAGGGAATGTCCAGGGAGTCACTGAGATGGTAAATTGATACTTTCCAGGAACAATTGATTCAATTATTATGCCCAGAGCAATGAGTAGAAATAGAACTGAGGTTAGCAACGGATGGAGCAGCAGAAAAATGAAAATTTGGGTGGGATGGAAAACTGGATAAGATGTGAAGCATAGTCTAATGGTATAATCTAGGCCCTGAAGTGGGCCAGTTGAGTTTGTGTTATGTCACTTTCTTGTCAAGGCAGCAAAGCCTCAGGGTAAAGTTCCAAAGTCTGTATCACTAAACAATGAACCAACACAACTACTTCCCCACCATCACTACATGCTGTTTATACCACTACATTGCTGTGTACCAGTGGGGGGACAGATCTCATCCCAACACATTCTAATTTTAAGTGTCTCTTCATCCCTCTAATATATAGATTCATTCTCCATCTCTAGATCCTTGAACTGGGTCTTGGAAATTCACAACACTGATTCATTTTTACAACTATATGCTGTACTCTCTTCTCATTTAAAACCCGTGTCTGTCACACACCATTTACATAGCAATGCTGAGTATGAGTCCCCACTCCTTCCCTTACCACATTCAAGGGTTAATTTCTACTATGACTCTAGTTTTTTTACCACCATGATACTTCCTAAAAGCCCAGGGACTTGGTGATACTGTTTTGTTGTTGCTGTTGTTGATGTTATTGTTTGACCCTATACCTTAACACCTAGTACAGTGCCTGACACATAGTAGATGGTTAATAAATGCTATTAAAAGGATGAACATGAGGAACCATACGTACCCTATAGTTCGACACTTAATATATAATCTCCCCCTTTGTTGATCTCAAATGTATCAGTATTATCAGTATACCTTGCACCTTTATCCCCCTCTTACCTCCTCCTCCTCCCCCCCTCTCTTTTCCTCCATCTCTCTCTCTCGCTCTCTCTCTCTCTCGCATGTTGTAGGGGGATAGAGTGGAAGGCTAGACTTAGAAGGATGTGTTCAAATCCTGCCTCCAACATTTATTAGCTATGTGATCATAGACAAATCACTTACCTTTTCTGAGCCTCAGTTTCTTCATCTGTAAAATAAGAATAATATTTCACAGAGTTATTATGAAACACAAATAATATCCATAATACTTTGAAAAATGAAAAATACTGTCTAACTTAGTTATTATTTTTATTAATAATAATAATCATTATCATCAAAAACTACCTCAAGAGGGAAGGGGTTCTTTGGAAAAGGAAATGTCACTAAATTATATATCATTAGGTTTTGTTTGGTTTGGTTTTTTTGGAATCAAATAACATTGCAGGCAGTCTAACATTTTCCCACACTGACGCCTTCATAGAGATCCTTTTCTTTCCTTTCAGGAGCCTCAGGGTTTTCTGTTGCTCTTCTTCAGTATGGAATCACTTCTACTCACCCTCTCAAATTCTCTTTGTATTGAATCTAGGGCATTTCCCATTCTATCTTCCAATCTCTTTCTCTTTATCTGTTTTAATCTTTATCATGGAAGACTTCCCCTCAAATTTTCTGCTTTCTTCTCTTCTCCCCACCTTCTCACTGTTTTTCTCTAGGTTCCCTACAGCCTAGGTGAAAGCAACCCAAGCCTTGCCTTTCTGTTGAAGTCTTTTTGGCTTCTCCTTGCTCAAATACAGGATCTCCCTAATAACTCATCCCCTTGGGACCAGAAGTATGTTAATCTACACACACACTCCAGTCTGTTGTGAGTACCAGTAGTGCCTTATCTCTGGTGATCTTGGATTTTACCTCTTGTCATGGAGACTGGGGAAAGTGAATTGCCCAGATAGCCTAATGAGCTAGTATTGCCTAGACAAGTAAACTCAGTCCCACACATTGAAAGCCTGACCCTGTAATGACCCAGTATCACAGCACCTGGAAAGGGGGCTATATTTGTTGTCAAAAGACCTTTGTTCATATCCTGGCTTAGCTATTTGCTACTTACAAGGTGCTGGGTAACTGTGGACTTTTAGTGCTTTGTTTGTAAAATGAGGGAAATTGACTAGATAGCCTTTAAGGGACCTCATGGTTCTAAATTGGTGATTCTATGATTTGAGATTTCTGCCTGAACCCCCATGACCAAAGTTTAGGCATGTTGGTCACTGGAAGCATCAACATAATATGTCTCTTGCAATGCTCTCCTTCCTCTCCCCCTGCCCCACGCCATTCCATCCCTGCTTGTGGTGAAAAGGTCCCTAATCTCATGAATATAATGCTAGACTGCCTGTCCACCAATGCCAAGATTGTTTCCCATTTCTTCTAGAACTAATAGGGAGATGGTAACTGGTCGATAACAGGGCTTCATAATTAGAGAAACAATAACTATTTTTTTGCCTCTTTCAGACTTGCTCTAGAACTCTAGCTGATCAAAAGATGACTGGAGGGGCGGCTAGGTGGTGCAGTGAATAGAGCGCCGGCCCTGGAATCAGAAGGACCTGAGTTCGGAGCCGGCCTCCGACACTTAATCCGCACAAACAAAAACCTAGCCGTGTAACCTTGGGCAAGTTACTTAACCCCAATTGCCCTAAAGGGGCGGCTAGGTGGCGCAGTGAGTAAGAGCGCCGGCCTCGGAGTTTGGATGAACCGAGATCAGATCCGGCCTCAGAAAATGAGCACCCACGCATAAATCAAATGACTAGCCGTGTAACCTTGAGCAAGTTACTTAACCCCAATTGCTTTAAAAAAAAAAAAGATGACTGGAGGAGTGTATCACCAAGGCAATATTCACAATACCAACAGCGACTATGAATATGCTGGTGTAGTTTTGAATCACAAAATATAACAGACTCTATATGGAAAGCAGGGCCAAAACATTTATTCACATAACAGAAAGCCAAATCCCAACACCAGAAAGCCAAATTCATTATAGCAACAAAGAAGTTAATGTATCTTATCACTGCAGGGAGCAACAACATACCAAAGCCTTCCCCCTGCTAGGGCCTTCCCAAAAAATAACCAATCACAGTCCTAGCTATCTGCCTGCATCCTCTCTCTTCCTCTCCTCTGTTCTGACTCATTTCCTGCTTCACCAGTTGAGCAAACTCCTCCCACCACGGGCTCCAAGTGATTACATTCACCCTGTTAAGAGGCAGGGAAGATCTTTACATTTACTTAGGCCTATTAAGAGGCAGGAAAGCTTTTCAAATTCCCATTACCATAATAAGGAGGAAGAGTTCCTTTCCAGGTAGTGATGACACTGTTTTTAAGGATATTACATGAATAAGCATGTTAATTTCTCTGATGACTTGAGTTCTAGGTCCACTTGTGTGCACTTGTGGGAATGGAAGGGAACAGACATTTATTAAGTATCTACTATCTGCCAAGCACTGTGCTAAGTGCTTTACCAATATTATCTCATTTGATCCTCACAACAACCCTGGAGGGCAGGTGCCATTATTATCCCCATTAACATTGGGGAACCTGAGGCAGACAAAGATTAAGTGATTGTGGAGGATTATGCATCAAATAAGTGTCTGAGATTGGATTTGAATTTAGATCCTCCTGACTCTAGCCCCATTGCTTTATCTACTGTACCTACTACCTAGCTGACTCTGTGGGATCATATCCTAGAGTAAGTATTACATATATGTTTGTGTGAGGTCAACAAGCATTTATTAAATACCTATTCTATCAGGCACTGTGATAAGTGCTGATCTCTTGAAGCTAATTTATATTTTTGTGACTTTCACTAGTAATTCCAGTCAGCTTGCAAGTAGGAATAGAGATAATAGTGAGTTGTTGGGAATTGTTAATATTGGGAAAGGGTGATTGATATAGGGAAAGACTGTTGAGAGAATCAAGATTGAAGAATAAGTGATTGAGCATTTGGTCAGATCTGTGAAAGAAAGAAAGAGTAGGACAGAGGCAGTGCCCTGGGAGAACAAAAAAGAACAAAGCAACAGAGTTCTCTGTTAAGGTGAAGAGAACATTCTTGTATGTAGGTTTGGGAAAGGTAAAGGGATGTATCTATTCTGTATATTTCATTTCTGTATAGCCCATTCTTTGAGTGCTTGCAAGGTCTGAGATGCGATTATTTTAATGGATAACTGATGGAAGTCAGTCATCTGAGAGTCAACAGCTAGATGGTGCAGTGGATAGAGTATTGGACCTAGAGTCAGGAAGACTCATTTTCTAAGTTCAAATCTGGGCTTTAGACATTTACTAGTTTTGTGACCCTGGGCAGGTCACTTGACCCAGTTTCCCTCAATTTCCTCATCTGTAAAATGAGCTAGAGGAGGAAATAGCAAACCACTCCAGTATCTTTGCCAAGAAAACCCCATATAGGGACATGAAGAGCTGGACATGCCTGAATAATAATAACAGAGGACAGGAATAGATTCAGTCAAGTTGAGGGAACGTGTAGTTGCCAGATGTTTGAACAAGCAGAAGATCTAAAGTCCTAGAAGGGAAGTCATAGTTAAGGAGATAGGCTGACATCTGCCCACTGTGGTAGAAAAATGGTTTTTACCTTTCAATGATGTGAATGAAAAAGAGTAACAGAAGGAATGGTATAAATAAGAAATTGTATTTTGTAATAGTCATGTTCTTCTACTCTTAACCACAAGGCAGTGTGGTACTGTGGAAACAATTCTGGGTTGGGAGTCAGAAGACATGTGTTTCAGTCCATTGTCACTCTTCCCCTCTGGAAAAAGAGCTCTCATATCTATTCCAGCTCTAAAATTTTATGAGTCCTTGGAAACAATAAAAACATAGCGATACATATTCCATGTCTTCCCGTATGTTCCCTAATTGCTATCTAATCAATGAGTGACTGAAATCAGTTGACAAATATAACAGTGTAAATGCAAACCCACTTGACCTAACACATAATTTGCATTTATTACCATTACCACTAATAATACTAATGGTAATAGTAACAATAATAACTTGAGTGTTTATAGGCCTTTTCTAGTTTACAAAATCTTTTTTTATCAACTCTCTGAGCCTACCACAAAGATCTTCAAACAAAGACTAGATGACCAGTCACTGGAGACATTCTGGGGGGATTCCTGTGTTGGTATGGATGGAACTAACTGACCTTTTGGGTCTTCTCTACCTATGCTTCTCTGATCTCATTTTATCCTTTAAGCTCAAGATATCCACACTGTACATTGTACATTAGAGACTCAAGGAAATGGGTCACCGTTTCCCCAAATAGGAAATAAAACGAGCTAATAATAATCCTTCTTGCCCTTGAAGCTGTTTCAGTTGTCTCAGTATAGATGACCCTCCAGACCTCTTCAATTATTTTTGACCAATTGGCTTTGCTCAGTTGCTCTATGTAAGTACTTTTTAACATTAGTGAGTATCAATCGAGCTCCCATAGATTAATTATCAGCGTACTAAATGTTTGGACTATTTATTTTGAAAAAGACACTAATCCATGCCTGCAAGATACTTATAATTAAATGTAGCATAATCTAGTCTAACAGGTAATCTAAAGTTTTCCCCCCAGGTGGAGGATGTTTAAATACGGCTTTGATGCTTATTACTTCATTGATTTTTAACCCCAAACAAACATTTCTGTATTTCTAATACACTTAAATGTTTTGTGCCATTAGCAGCAGCACCAAGATTGTTGATATAAATATCATACTGTTCCAATGACACTCTCTAATGATTTGATTCTCACACACACACACCTACTGTATAAGTTTTAGAGCTTAGATATCCTCCCATGCAGTTCAGAAATGATGTGAACTGATGGAAGAAAAAAAAAAAACCTCACATGCTTTCTCTTTTTTTTCCTCTACTGTTTTCCTGATGCTTTTTGTTTTTTGGATCATTGTAACTTTCTAATAACTTAGCCCTACAGAGAATCCTCTTTTGTAACAATGAAAAGCAGGCCAAAGAAACAGCCACAATGACCATATCTGCTAGCATGTGCAATGCTCTATACCTGTAAGTCACTGCCTCTCTACCAAGGAGAAGGAAATGTGCCACGTCACATATCCTGTGCAATCAAGATGACTTGTGTTCTAATTCATACCCAAAGAAACTATCATAGCATTCTATACCACTAACTCTTATATGATGGAGTTTCCTTGAAAAATTGGAGTTTTAAATAACATCAACAACAATAATATCTTGCATTTGTTTGTAAAATAAACATACATTGTATTACATGAGGTTTTGTAACATAATGAATGAAGAATGGAGTCAGAACTGGGTTTGAATCCTGGCCCTGTAATTTATTAATTTATTGAAAAAATGAATGCTTTTACTTCATTTAACTTTCATGGACCCTTGAGGCTTTTGCAAAGAGAATTAGCTACTTCAGGCTATGAAGTTCCTTTCTCTTCTCTGTGGCTACAACCCTCCTGTCCTTATTAAAACTGGGCATTAACTCAAGAACAGATACTTCATTGAGAGGAAATATGGTATAGTGGATGGCATGCTAAACTTGGTATCAGAAAGACCTATGCTAGCCTGTGACATTTACCAGTTATGTGACCCTGGACATTACTTTACCTTTCTGAGCCTCAGTTGCCTCATTTGTAACATGGAAATGATAATTATTGTAACACCAATAAGTTAATGCATATAAAACACTATTTAAATTATGCTAATATGAAGCCCCTCAACCTTCCTTGGCCTCAATTTCCTCATCCATAAAATGGGAATATTAAAAGTACATTACCTACCTTGTAGGGTTAGTGTGATAAAAGTATTTTTTAAAGCCTAAAGAATCAAATGTTTTTAAAGTAATGAATGTATCTTTGGGGCAGCTAGGTGGTGCAGTGAGTCAGGACCTGAGTTCAAATGCAACCTTAGACACTTAACACTTACTAGCTATGTGACCTTGGACAAGTCATTCAACCCCAATTGCCCTGCCTTCCCCCTCCAAAAAAAAAAAGGCAAAAAAAATGCATCCTTTCAGGGTGATATTTTATGAAAATTATTTAACAATATGTGTACTCATTAGCTTCCATAAAAGAAGGCTATATGTAACACAACAACCTGTGTAGTCTCTGAATCCTTCCCTGCTCTAAACACTAAGATATCATATCACTTGTGGTAAACAATCCCTTTTAGGATATAAAAATTTTGTAGATGGGAGAACTTTGATTCAGCGTTAAATAGTTTGCAAATTAGGTTGGATAATAAAAATGACATGTTACCTTTCCTGCATAAAGTTGATGCTACTGACTCATCATCACTCAAGTTTGGGCTTTGAGTAGTTGGAGTGTGAGTAATTGATGGTAGGTTTTGAGTAGAAGTGAATAGATCCTTCTGTTTTCCTTCTCCAGATGCCCATTTACAAGATGGCTGCTTCAGGTTTGGACTGCATTCTGCAGTGGTAAAACAAAACCAGACTTTTTTTCAGGAACTAAACAGCGGAAAGACTGGCCTTATTAGCATGATACCCTAACTGATAATGTTTTATTATTATTCATTTATTATTCATGTAAGAACTATAGCTCTGGTACTTAATGGCAACCTATAATTAGGTCAGTTGCCGCCCACTGTGAAGCATTATTTTGAAGTTTTCTCAAAAGGAACTTTTTGTAGGTCTGTCTCATCTGGATTATCATTGCAGAAATGAAGGTGCAAGAGACAAAAGCATGTTTATAGGATTCTTCTGTCTCACTTTCTATTTGTCAGTAGGATGTTTTCCACCTATACAATAAGTCATCCCTAGGGAATGCAGTGCCATGATATGTGAAAGGAAAAATGAAATGATGTCTGATTCCTATGGGAAAAATAGATCTTATGTGAAAATTAATCTCAGTGTGTTACAAGGCTTCCTATATAAACCAGAAAGAAGAAAGAAAAATTCATGTAAGAGGAGGCAATTTTTTTTTCATTCTCTGAAGTTACTTGCTTTGAACTGGTTTCTCCAGTGTGGGCCCTCCTTACCCGGGTGCACATCATGACCCCTCCAGTACTCCTTTATCTTATATTTTTTGCAAAATCCCTTTATATACAATCTACCCCAAATGCAAAATGTCTTCCCTAGTTCTCTTAACACCTTGGAAATATAAATATGATATTGGAGCTTATCCATATGGCATTTCCCATTTCTCCTACAGACAAGGAAACCCTACCACATTACTACACAAATCTCTGAGCATGTTCTTTATTCTCTCTTCATGTTATTTTTATGCCAATAGGAAATGAATCATTGGTAACTTTAGTTTACATATGCCCACCACACATCTTTTCATTTTGCTTTAGTTGACATGCAGTTGGGTTATTTGGAGATCATGGCATTCCATGATTCACAGCTATCTAGCATAATACTGGTACATTCACAACGGCAACTACTTTGGGATTACTATAAACACCACTTTTCCCAACATGATTCAGCCCAGTTTGTCCTTCACATTCAGTTCTGAGTTCTGGCCATGACAGCTCTGCTGCACTTGGATATGTAAACTGATCATGTTTGGGACCTGCTCTTGCACACTTTGAAGCTCCAACTCCCTTGGCACCTGCCTGACCACTGTCTTATTCACAGAAACGCTGGGCACAATGCCTGGCATGTAGTAATGCTTTTTGAATGATTGGCTCAGCTATGTGCATTAAGAACAAATTTGAGTAGAGATGATTTGTTACTGTGTGTGCTGGAGACATTTCAAGTGGATAGGCACTAGGACCTCAAATCTGGTATTGCTAGAAAAGTGACCACCCCTGAGGAGGAAGACCCAGTGCTTCTCCAGAAAACAGGGCTCAAGGACGCACCACTTCAACCATTCTTCACAGTTACCTTTCAGGTTGATAAGAGCATTTGTGCCTCTGCTGTTGTCTTTCTAAGGTTAGATTGAGGTATTTCTAACATTCCACTTCTCTTGGACCAAGTGAATAACACCTATAGGATATCTGACATGTGCTTCCCTTTGTCATGACCATTATGTGATTAAAAGCATGTGACTCCCATGTGCCTTGCCGCAAGACAGCCATTAATGGTTTCTGGAGGTGAGGGAGGGGAGAGCCTTACCAAAAACCCATCTAAGACCCTAGTTCAATTCAAGAACTATCTCAGATATTTGATTTAAAAAACATATATAATGAGCTCTTCTATAGGCTAGCACAGATAGGCATCTTCTCCTACAGTGCCAGGCCCCTAGGTTACAAGATAACTGATTGAGGTTTGGGATGTGTCTTATAGGGGTAGAGCAAAACCAAAACTAACTCTTCAGGAGTCAAACAAATGAATGACTGTGACTTTATTAGCATAATGCCCTAATTGACAACATTTTATTTACCCCATAAAAATAAATTATTTCTGAACTAATCAATTTATCCTAGAGTTTAAGTCACTGATAAAATAAATCAAGATATGCCATTATTCTTCTCATAAAAGGTCAAAGGCATGTCCCAATTCTGCTTAGGCAGATGGTCTTAATAGTTCCAAGTGAAGGCTTACCAACCTGTAAGCTCATAAAGTTGAACAAGGAATGCCCTTCATTAAACTCCATACAAGTAAATACAAAATATATACATATTAAATATAAAGAAATTTTAAAGTGGGGGTGATTGTATTTACAGCTTCCAGGTGTACACTGAATCCACACTCTGAGCCCTCATTGGTAATAACTAGTAGACATAATTAGCTCAAAGAAAAAAAAAAACAATAACAAGACAAACAAAAAAATATTTACTAAGATGACAAAGTAAGAAAAATAGCTGTAAAACTTTTCTTCAGAAACATGGGACATATTCTCCCACAAATGGACAGTGACATTAAAAATAGTGAACATAAGTTAGAGTATACTGGTAGTGAGTAAAATACATGAGAAAAACATGGGTAGAGATTGTTACCAGGTTAGCTCATTTCTCCAGTAGGACACGGTCTCAGTGTCCTTTTTCTCATGTACTTTCCCTTAGGGTGCAGTGTCTCTATGGGCCATGCTGCTCATCTGGTCTCCCTAGGTTTGCTTCTCTAAAACTCAACTCTTGCCCATCAAGTCTTGTTCTCTCTTAAACCCAGTCAGATCTTTTCTCTAGTCCAGAGATCTGAATCCTTGAATCTGTATTGAATGCGAGTTCTCTATCTGTTTCAATAAAGATCAGGCGTCTCTCGCCCTGTTGGGTGCATTTCATCTGTGAATCAAACTCTCTTAATCTGTTTAAAGGACACTGAGGGATAACCAATCTTTTGCCCAAAGAGTGGCCCTCTTACTCTTTTAATTCTTATTAGTGAGGACGATTTCACACTTTGTAAAGGGATAACAGAGTGTTAGTTGGTTTTTATACTTAGTTAATGTATTAATAGCTTATCTCTTCCCCTTATCCCCTTGCTTTCTATGAATACCTTTGCTTGTTAGAGAAGACACCGTACTCACCATATGTAATTATATATACATAGATGCATATCTACATATTCCATAAATGAAATGTTATAAAACTAGCATGGTAATATAGCTGAAATGTTAACTTTAATACCTCAGTGAATCATTGATGTTGGTCATAGCCTATCCTTATCTCTTCATCTCATACAACTCTTGTATATGTCTTCCCATAGATCCTCCACTAGAGATTTACTCAGTATAACTGGTCTTTCCTCCGAATTGACATTTTATAGAAATATTGGGAGGAAAAAAATGTCTATGGACGATCTTCTCTATTTTGCAAAGAACCTCCTCATTCATCCAGCAATATGACTATGAGCTCTTCTACCATTTCTCCCCCCCACACACACACATACACATGCACAGTATGAAAAAACAAAACAAAAACAAATTCCTTTTCTTTCCTACTGAGGTGGCACAATTTACATCTGTACCAATTGACTTTTTAAGCCAAGATGTTCATGTGTATATGCCAAGTGACTAACAGTAACTCCTTTATGTTTCCTAGTAGACTTCTTTGGCTTAATAACATGGGACACTTTGAAAGAGATTTGAAGGGAGGGAGTAAACGTGTGCTTTTCATGTTCCTTTATTTCCCCCTTTTTTCTGCTTGTATTAGTTTAAAAAAAAGTGAATGTTTGTTCCATTATGCTTATCAGTATATGCCCAGTTTATTTTTGAAAAAAAGAAAAAAAAAACATTCAGGACAAGTGCTTACATTATCACTGTGATCTGCTCAAAGCCTGAAATTCATTAAGTAGATTGTTAATAAAATGAGGAATGATATATCACAATTGCAATGCTTTGTCTCCCCAAGTTAATGAAGAGTTATAATTTTCTAGCCGACAAATTAAAAGGCTGTTAAAATGGTTGGTAAGACTGTCAACGGATTTAGCAACATTCCAATTAAAATAGGGTATTAAAGAGAATTAAAATCTTGAATTTTGAGAGATGAGAAAAATATGTTTAATGTGTGATTTAATATGATTAGGAACCCTGGAATCTGTACCTAAGATTGGAATGATATCATCTCAAAGATAATCACAACATAGAAAACTGAAACATTACCCTTTAATGTAACCTTGCAAACTTGATTTTAAAAAAACACTAGCCTTGAATGTCTTTAAACCAATCTATTATCTCACATTAAAATTATGCAGGGCATTAAATGTATTTAGTATTCTTCATCATTGGATTCTTTGGATTGTTCCTTTTTCTGGTAATATGTACAATCACCCTAGGTTGCCACATATTTCTTTTGATGAAACTTTGGGATAGTGATTAGTAAAAATTTAAGTTCATTTATTATCAAAAACCCCATTAGAAGATAAATCCATTTCTTAATCAAAAAGCAGGTCCAGTTTTCCTTTTGTCCCCTTATTTAGCAAATTGCATGCCATGTATAGTAGGGGAGTGTCCCAGGTGCCACATCTCAGAATTATGCACACAGCTTGAGTAAGGGCACATATTTCTTTTGTATGTGTACGTACACAAAAATGTATTTTCATTCCAATGTTTCAGTCCTTTTCCCTTTATAAACTGATTTTCTTTCTACCTCTGGCATGACCTATTAACCCTGGCCTCATATTCTATCTACTTTCCAGTGGATAGTTAGTTCTGTCCAATATGCCCTATTCAGCACTAAGCATTGAAGGCCAAAAAAAATCTATATCCTCACAATATCTGTGGTGAAGCTACAGTGTTCTTTCAGGAAGCATTCTGATCTTCCCATTACAAGTAGTTGTCTTTGATATTGTCTTTTGCAAGCATGGTAAATTCTGTGCTCTATTCATTCTTGCCATAGATCATATTCCCCATCACTAGATTGTGCCACCACCTATACCTGCCAAATACCATCATCCTTCCTATTGCATATCATAGAACTGGAAAATCATAGTGCTGGAAAGGACACTGAAAGACCACCTCATCTATGCTATATCTAATGACCTAGGGAAGTCAGTTATTTTACCACCTATCCCTCTAACCAGGAGATGCACCCCAGAGATTATTTACTTTTATACCTTTTCAGAGTGTGTGTATGTGTATGTTTGCATATATACCTGTGCACATGTCTGTTGGGCTAAATGGAAATTTTCAGTGTCTTAGTCCTCAGTCCTTGCAGGCAGGGTCAATTGTATAGGGAATGCCTGTCATCGAGATTATCAACGATATCACTGAATCAAGTTAATCAGACAGCATTCATTTCGAACTCTTAGAGCAAAAGCCAAAGCCCCAGGTAAAGCTGAAATGCCCAGTAATGACCATTTCAGTGTCTGTTTCCTGTTCTTTGCCTTTGCTTTTCTTCCTTGCCTGCTGAGATCATTGTGTGGGTGTGAGAATCTGAGAGCTAGGTTTATAAGTTGTAAAGGGGCGGTGGGGGAGAAGGAGGAGGAAGAGAAGCTAGATAAATAAATAAATGGCAACAGCGGTATGCTAGCATGCCCTGCTGCCATGTCTCTCTCACTACACAAAGTTGGCACCTCGGATTAACGGCAGCCTCTGAATTCTCAAGTCAGGAAACAATGAAAAGCAGCGTCGGGAGCTCCCAGCGGTGTAGCCTTCCTGAATTCTGAAATCCTCTGGCCACAGTTCAGTAGGAGGCATCAAGATGGAAGGCAGGTGCTCTGCTCCCTCAGATACTCGATGTACTTGGAGAGCATGTACAAAGGTCTTTAGCTCAGTTGTGTTGGCTCTGCCACTGATTTTTAAATGTAACCCAGGTTTATATAACATCTATATAACCGTTGAGCCCTTTTCAGTTGACAGTTGTATAATAGCAGTGGGTCCCGGTAAGGAAAGTTTAAAATTAACCATTTCCTTTTTTTTTAATCTGCTTCATTTTTAGGAATTTTAGGAATGAATGTGATGACATATAGGTTACACTAGGTTATGCTACTGACTTGGTTTAACTTATTGCATGTACTACAGCATTTGCAGAATGGAAGAAATGATGGGCTGTTGTCTTTTTTATTTTTTTTTTACAAATACATGTTTTTCTTCCCACAGCATGAAGAAAATGAGCTAAGTGCACATTATAACCACCTCAGTGATTAAACCATCTTCTTTTCATCTGTAAATATCAGATAATAGAGTCAGAATAAATACAAGGCTGTAATTAACTTTAACGCCTTTACTCATGCACCATAAGAACAGGGCTTAACTACTTTTCAAATAGCAGCTGACTCAGAAAGCAGAATTCAGGTTTAAAAAAAATCATTTTGTGATTTATCCATTGGAAGAGTATACCCCATGTTGCCCTGTATTAGTCCTTTTTGTGGTACTGGAGAAAAGATCCTTGATTGTTTTGAGGAATTCCAAAGCAGTCTGAGTATTCCTAACTTCCTTTTACTGTTATGACATCAAGACAAAGTTGTGAGTCATTTTCAATCAGGAAAACCAGGAAGACTTTGAATTTATTAACCTTGGACAATGAATTATATTTTTGTAGCATTGTCTTTCTGAAAATGTGAATTCAAGATGAAATTAAAAAAAAAAAAACCTCCGTTTCTCTGAAGACCACAGTAGAAACAGGACCCAAAAGTTTTCTCCCAATAGAGTAATGCATTTAGTCTTGCCAAGATTATTTTCTGATGAGACCTTCTTGTTGTAGAAAATTTAACTGCTAACTATGACATTCCCTAACACCGAAAAAGCACTAATGCATTAATCCATACTGACCCATTAGCAAATATTGCTGCTAGACTATAATTTCTTGGGAGGTGTTCAGTTCAACAGACATTTTTACTCTGTACAAAACTTAATGACTCCAAATTTCTCCCTGAGAAGCCCATATGTTTAATGCCATTGCCCTTATGATGATGTTATATGACTACAAGACATGGTATACTATAGTCTCTGAATAATTTAAAGTATCTTTTAGAGGGAAACGAAAAGGTGTATGGTGGGTACAAGAAGGCTGTTGCCCATTATAGACAAGGATTGGTAAAGAAGAATAAAGCAAAAGAGGTGTCATCCAAGAAATGTAGGAACTAGACCTGTAATTTCATTGGAATAGAGAATTCTTGCTAAGAAAATTCCCTCTACCAATATAGGTTAGTACTTTCTCTACCAGAGCACTTAGAGAGTAAGTGACTTGCTTGGGGTCACATAGCCAGTATGTATTAAAGGTGAGACTTTAACCCAGATCTTCTTGGCTTTGAAGACAGTTCTTAATTCACTGTGCCATTCTGTCTTATCTACCTAGAATTACATATAACACAAGTTTAAAAATTATAAAAGGCATTGGGAAGGAGTTAAACAAAGATGCATGAGAGGTTCAAGATAGTTAGATACAGCTCCTAGCTGGGGAAATCAAGGAAGGCATCATGGAAGAGCTGCCACCTGAATTGGACATTGAAGGAAGAAAGATTTTAATGGACAGATATGAATGGGGATGGACATACATTTCAGACAGCAGTTGACATGCACAAAATTAAGATGAGAGAAGAAAGAATGAGATCAAGACAGAGAGAGTTGTACATTTTGGCTGGAATACATATAGAGTGTGTGAAGATGCTGAAAAAATAAGCAGAAATCATATTGAGCAGGGCCTTGAAAGCCAGGTTAAGGACTTTGTATCTTGTGGAGTAGAAAATATAATCCATAGGAGATTTTTCAGCATGACAGTGATGTGATTAGAACTGTCCATTAGGAAGATTACTTTGGTAACAAAGTAAAGAATAAATTGGAAAAGGGAAAGATAGGAGGCAGGGAGACCAGTTAAAAGACTGTGACAATAGTTCAGGGAACAAGTAATGAAGTCCCAAACTTCATTGGGTATTGATGACTGGAATGGAAATGAGGGGATGGAGGCAAGTGATACAACAGATTAAATGGACAATCCTTGCCTCATGCTTTACTGGAAAAAAATAAATCAAGGCATTCACAAACTCCCTCTTCTTTCCTTGCACTAAATGCCGTCTGTTATCATTTACCATTGTCTCCTTCTTTCTAGTCTTTCCTTGCTAAGGCCAAACCCTCTCCATGTATTCTTGATGCTATCTCCTCTGGTTTTCTGTCAAAAATTGCTCCCCATCATCTCTTTTTCTCTTATCTTAAATCTCTATTAGTACCTTCCTTTCTGCCAAGTCTACCCCATCCTAAATCCCTTACCAAAATCTATCTTCTCCACTGCTATTCTATATATTTCTTCCCTTTCTTAGCTAACTTCCTTGAAAAACTTTCTATACATGGTGCCCCCACTTCCTTTCTGTTCTTTCCTGTCTAAGTCTTCTTCAGTCTAGCTCCCAGCCTCATCATTCAAATGAAACCTCTCTCTCTGTCTCTCTGTCTCTGTCTCTCTGTCTCTGTCTCTGTCTCTCTCTGTCTGTCTCTCTATCTCCTTTTCCTTTATCTTCATCTTTTTTAACCTTTCTGTTGAATTTAACATTGCCAACCACCTTCAGTGTAAACCTGGATCCTCCTGGATGCCCTCCCCTCTCTCCTGGTTTTTGTGACAATGATCTATCTTGGTTCTACTACATGTCTGCATCTTAGTTTCTTTGGATGGACTTTCATCTATGCCACACCCACTATTTTTGTGAGAATATCCCAAAGATATAACCTCGGCAGTCTTCTCTTTTCTCAGCCCCTGTGAGTTCAACTGTAATCTATGCAGATGGCTCTGGGACCTATATACCCAACCTTACTCTCTGTTCTGAGCTCCATTCTCAACTAAATGGTCCATTAGACATTTTAAAATGAATTTCTCATAAGCATCTCAAACTCAGCATGTCTAGAATTGAACTCATTATCCTCATTTGCAAACCCATTCCTCTTCTCCACTTCCATATATCTCACTGTTGAGGTTACCAACATCTTTCTAATCAACCAGATCCACCACCTTTAGTCTTTTGCCATTTCCACACAAAATGCCTTGTATTAATCGATCTCCTCTCTATTCACATAGCTATCCTTCTAGTTGAGGCCCTTATCACCTTTCACCTGAACTACTGAAATTTACCTTCCTTTTGGTCTCCTATCTTCATATCTTTCCCATTCCAATCAGTACTCCACTCAACTGCCAAAAATATTTTCCTAAGGTACACATCTAGCCATGCTACTCTCCTATTCAGTAAACTCTAATGATTTCCTATTATCTATAGGATAAAACACTGAATTCAGAACCAGCCTCAGATATTCACTAATTGTGTGACCCTGGGCAAGTCACTTAACCTCTGCCTCAGTGTTTTATCTGTAAAATGAAAATAATAACAGCATCTACCTTTTAGGATTATTGTGAGGATCACGTGAGATAATAATTATAAAATGCTAAGCACAGGGCCTGGCAAATAGTAAACATATAACTGTTTCCTTATTCTGGCATTTACTCTTTATAAGCTGTGCTTCTCAGCTTTCTAATTTGTTCATTTGTTTTTATTATTGCCATGTCTCCTGGTCCCTTGCCTCAACCATACTAGCCTTTTTGCTGTTCCTCATATGTGATGCTCCATTTCTTGTTTCCATGCTTTTGCAGTGGCTGTCTCCCATGTCTATAATGTTTCTCATCCCCAACCCTTATAATCACTGGGTTCCTTCAAGACTTGACTGTATTACCTCCTTCTATATCAGATTGTTATTTTCTCCTAAATGTCAGTGCCTCCCTTCCTAAGTTTTCTTTGTATCTACTTTATATGCATTTTTTACATAAGTATATATTGTCTTCCCCCATTAGACTATAAGCTCCTTGAGAGCAGGCACTATTTTTACTTTTTCTTTGTAATCCTTAGCACTTGGCATAGTGTCTGACACATGATGAGCACTTAAGTAATACTTGTTGATTGATCACCAGCGGATTTAATACGGATAGCAAGAGGGAAGAGGCCAAGATGACTTCCATTTTGAACATTAACAACTAGATAGATGAATGGTAGTGTCCTCTTAAGAAATAGAGAATTCAGAAAAAGGATATGTCTTGGATAAGAAAATGAGCTCAGTTTTATCTGTGTGCAGTTTGGACTTTTTCAGGACAAATGGAAATTCTAGCAAGCTATTGGAAAGGTGTGGAGACCAGGTATATTTGGGAAATGTCTACAACTACATGATAATTCCATTAGCAGATAAGATTATGGACTGAGATATGAAGAGGTAATGCTTCTACCCGTGTCTATCCTTCTGTACATGTAGATATGGTCACATTGCTCTTTGTACATTGGTTCTTCACTACAAAATGTCCTTTCATAAGACTAAGATTAAAGGACAAAAATCCATGTAGGAGAGAAGCTAAAAGTGGAGTGTCAGGACGAATGTTGACCCATTTTATTTGCACAAGCTGAGTAAAATCCAGGAAAACAGAGTGTTACCAGAGCTAGCTGCTTCCATAGACTTCTAGGTTTTACAAGGAAAGTCTCAGGATATTCAGCATGAGAATTTGACTTCTGAGGGCTTTTTTTTCTGGAAATGTCTTACACACCTTGAAAAAAACCCATCATCTTGAAAACTACTAAAACAAGTACTATGTAAGTCGAATTTCTCTTGCAGAGAGTATAGCATTTGTGAATATGTAACTCATGATTTGTAGGATATTTCAGTTCCTCATCATCAAGAACTAATTACAGTGAATGTGGTTCTTTTCTTTTATAAAAGATGTGTCTTTTAACAACAGGCAAAAGCAATTTCTTCTCAGAAAATTTTCTGGTCTGCATTTTTCATAATTTGCATGTGTCCTTCTTTAGGCGTCAGTGATTTGCTATCCATGTAGGCAGACACATCTGGAACAAAACTGGAATGGCAACTGGACATCATTTTCCCAATTTTACTGATGTCCAGATATATTCATATTGATTACTAGTACCTAGTCTGAGGGAGACATTATCTTTGGTTCAGTATTCTAGGTCTATGCAACAGAATTCCCTTTTTTCCAAATGAAGCCTTCTGCAAACTTAAAGGAACTTAAATATGCTAGAAAAAATAATACTTTTGAGAAGTGTTTTTGAGAAAAAAATAAGAATTCATATCTAGAAATTAGGTACGATTCAGATGGATAAAAGGAGGTTGTATTGTAGTAGAAAGGTGCTAATTTATATAGTTTGTGAATTTATCAGCATCAGTTAATCAATCAACAAGCATTTATTAAACACCTACCTTGTGCCAACGTTTCAAATATTTTTCTTTAATTTTGTTTTTGATTAAAACATAAATTAAAATAATGGTATGGGTGATGCCTTTTGACTGGCATGTAATTAGATTTAAACTAGGCAGAGTTTAGCAAAGTTGTCAGCCTCACTCTCTTCTGTTTTCATTGGAGTCCAGTTACAAGACAAAAGTCAAGATGATTGGTGTTGGCTTGGGATGCACTGTATAATCTTGATGTCTTCAATGTCTAAGCTTTAAGGCTTAGTGCTCCACAGTACTCACTTCAGCTGCCCTCATGGCTATTAGTAAAAATTGTTCTCATTTGCCCATCCTACTGGGGGAAGTGTTCACATGTGTGAAGCAGACACCCTTCTAACTTTCCCATGGGTTGGAGACCCTTTAATTTCTCTCAACCTGGTTTACCAGGGTGTGGTTGCTGCACAGGCTGCAGCTACTTGGAGTGGGTGAATCAGGTGAATATCAAAAGTAGAAAGCAGCTCTGAAGAGGACTCACAGCCCTCATGCCAAAGATAGTGGTCTTCCTTGAACACCCTACACCAAAAAAACACAAACTAAATGTGTCAGCAAAAAGAGAATGATCAGAGAGACTGTGGCACAATATTATAATAAAACACCATATTGCAATGACTGAAAAATATGAGAAATACAAAAAAATCTGGAAATGTCTTCTTGAAATAATGCAGAGTTTAAAAAAGGAGAATGCAAAGAATGGAGAGCACACTGACTTCAGCCATATGAAATGAAAAGTAAATGAGAATAAACGGATAAGCAAAGAATCCTGATGAGGATTTAGAGGGAGTAATTTTTTTTTAAATTATGGTACTTTATATGTTGAAATTAATTAATTTAAATGTAAATAGTTCCTAAGCAAAATTGGTTACTTGTATTTCTGTTCAGTGTTGTTTTTAATAAAAAAAATTAATTAAAATTATAAAAAAATCAAAGAAAAGATACTTCCATGGACCACAGTTTCCTCATCTTTCAAATGATGAATTAGGATGACTATCTCTAAGAGCTAATATTCTGAGATTCTAAAATGCATTTATTGCAAATCTACACCAGGACAAAGAAGGTTCACAATCACGAGAACCATCTAGCTAAGAGAACAGAAATTCTCTAACCTTTTTGTTTCTTCTGGTAACTAATTCAGAAGGTTAATTACAGACTTGGTGAAGAGAAAGCAATCGAGGGAGGTGAAGCCCCTAACTCATCTGCCCTCCCATCACAGGGCTGCCTTAGGGACCCTGCATTAGGAGGGGCAGCATAGAATACTGAGCAACATACTATGCTTGGATTTGGGTGCACTGGATTAACAGGCTGCCTCTGCCCTTCACTATGTATGCCTTTGAATAAGTCACTTAACTTACTTGGCCCATCAGCCTCTTCATCTGTAAAACAAATCAGCTGAACTAGATGATTCCTAAGGTCACTTCTAGTGCTATCTATAATATGACCACCACGGAGTTGTTGTTGTTTTTTTTTTTTAATTATATTCACCTACAACATTCTGCTCCAGGGTCATTTGGGATTGTGCTTGAGTGAAATGGGGTAGGGGTGGGGGAACAAAGCTTGGAGAAAGGGCAACTACAGTGATGCAGTAGATACAGTAATGGGCTGAATTTCTGAATTCAAATGTGGTTCCAGACACTTAATAGTGGTGTGACCCTGGATAAGTCATTTAACCCTGCTTGCCTCAGTTTCTTCATCTGTAAAAATGATCTGGGGAGCGAAATGGCAAAATACTCCGGTATCTTTGCCAATGAAATCCCAATATGAAGTCAGACACACCTGAAAAATGACTGAACAACAAGGCTGGGAGCATAAGCTGCTTTGTTAACATCCTTACCTTATCACTGGTTCTGTGCCTCATCCACTTGTCCTGACCTGTTCTCTCAGATATCCTTGGTTCCTTAATGTTTGCCTGGTCCCTTACCACCTTCTTTTTCATGACTTCTTATACACTCGGAGATTTTCTTCTGGGAGGATTCTGACTCACTGTTTCCTTGACCCTCTCTCTTCAGGTGTGTGTGTGTGTGTGTGTGTGTGTGTGTGTGTGTGCGTGTGTGCATGCATGTGTATGTGTTTGTGTTTGTGTGTGTATGCATGTATGTGTGTGTTTGTATGTATGTGTGTGTCTCCTCTGCTTCCCCTTTCCTCTCAGACACCTGTTGTCCCTTTCCCATTATACCCCATTATTACTCTTTTATATCATTTATTACTCTTTATATCTCTTCATATGCTCCAGTTTTTGTCTCTTTCCTTGTCTTTTTTTGCCTTCAAAAGAACACTAAAACCCATCACCCCAAAAAATAAATGAAAAGAACATGAATCTTATTAGATTAAGTCATTTTTACCTACATTACTGATGGGTCATTCCAGGTGCTGGAGAGTTTGTTGAGAGATCCTTTAAAATCATTTATAGATCATCTGCAAATAGCTTTAAAACTTTGTTATTCAAAACTGAGCCAAGTCAGACAATGGTCTAAATAGCTCTGAAGCTTGTCCTTTCTGGGCCAGAAGGCCAAAGTGACAGATGCACCAACCATCTAGCCAATGCTGGAGTATTTACTTTGTTGATTGTAGTTTGTGGAATAGAAATGGTCATGTGCTATCATTATGTGACATGATAACATTTTGATATCTAAAACTATGGCACAGCTATTTTGGCTAAGAGCCCTAGGATCCTTGATGACCTTGTCAACTGGGTCTCATTTTCTGGTCTCATCCAAATAACCTTCACACAGGAAACTGATATTCTTTTTTTTTTCCTGCCCTGGAACTATTGAAAAAATGACTTGTTCAAGCTGGGAATTAAACTTTTGTGCCTAAGAAGTAAAAGGTAGCTTTTTTGTCGTTGTTGTTTGCAATATATATATGCCAAAACCACTAGGCCTTCCCCTCCAGGCCTGTGTTTGTTTTGCTATGTTTTAAATTTTCATAGAACTATACATTTAACTGATGAGAGAAGGGCGCTCCACGTTGAAAGCAGATGGAACCTTAGGGCAGTCCTGTCAGCAGTTGTGACTTTCTAATAGGTTTGTCAGCTCAGTTCTGGAGAGCTGTTCAGAAGCCCAGCTTACTTTTGAGAGAGATTATAGAACGTGCACCAGGAAAACTGGTTTTAATATTTAAAGTTTGCAAATGACAATGGCTAGAGAAAAGTGATTGCTTTCCATTTCAGAATCTATTCTGTTTGGAGAATAAGTGTAGGTGTTCGTTAGTTATAAGGATCCCTTTCTGGGAGATGTTTTTTCCCCAGATCATTTCAAGCTATGCAATTTTAGCCTGATATAGCAGAGTATAAGTTACCTCCTAGAATCCCTTGCCTTGCCCATAAAAATCTGGATCATAAAAATGAGTGAGTTTACTCACTTTGCTCCATTCTGTCAGGCTAAGGAAGCACAACAATGATGAAGATCCTGGCCCTTCCCAGGGGAAAAGGAGCCCTAAGAACCCAGAGGAGGAATTCACCTTCACCCAATGCCAAAAAACCAAGACCTTTAACTGAACCTTCGTTGGAGAAAAGAACGGCTATTCTCCCAGCAAAAACAGCAGGTTCTATTGAGTTCTCAGGCAGTAACTTGAAGAATTATGATCCCCCCAAAGGGCAGGACTGACTATGGAAAACTGAGCTATCTATCCCATGTGTGTGTGTGTGTGTGTGTGCGGGTGTGTATGTGTGTGCCTGCAAGCTGTTGTGAGGACAAAAACTGCTAAACCTATTTCTTTTCTCCTTCTACCCACCCTTTACCCCACAAGGAAGGAAAAGAGGAGAAATTCCTATAATAGCAACAAGACATCATCACAACTATGTAGCTAGCATTTGTCAAGGCTCTAAGCTTCTGTCTCCCTTGCTTCTGTGGCCTCAGTCTCTGCTTATTAACCAAACTTTTGTTTATCTTACCTACTGATCTGATCTGGTATAGTTTGTGACTATATTTTTGCCATCTTTTGACCCTCCCTCCCATCCTGTCAGAAGCTACCATTCTTGACTGTGTTCCCCTAGACCAGCCTTGCTACTGGTTCTTCTGTCAAATAGGCAATTCCATACAAGATAGTGCAATGCAGCCCACACTTAATAATAAGTGTCTAGTATGCATGGAAGACTATGCTTGGCACCAGGATCACTAGACCTTTGTTCTTTGTGTCCACATAGTATATGTACATGTTGTCCCCACCATTAGAAGGTAAGGTCCTTGAAGACAGGTTTTTTTTTTTCATTTTTTCTTTGTTTCCCCAGGACTTAGCGCTGTGTCTGGAACAAAGTATATAATATATGCTTGCCATTGTTGTATGACCCCTGCCCTCAAGAAGCTTACTGGCTCATAGTGGGATGAAAGCAAGTATAGTTATAATGTGTGCTATTACATGATAAGAAATAAATGCTGGGGGCGGCTAGGTGGCGCAGTGAATAGAGCGCCGGCCCTGGAATCAGAAGGACCTGAGTTCGGAGCCGGCCTCCGACACTTAATCCATACAAACAAAAACCTAGCCATGTAACCTTGGGCAAGTTACTTAACCCCAATTTCCCTAAAGGGGCAGCTAGGAGGCGCAGTGAGTAAGAGCGTCGGCCTCGGAGTTGGGATGACCCGAGATCAGATCCGGCCTCAGAAAATGAGCACCCACGCATAAATAATAATGACTAGCCGTGTAACCTTGAGCAAGTTACTTAACCCCAATTGCTTTAAAAAAAAAGAAAGAAAGAAAGAAATAAAAAAAGAAAGAAATGCTGTAGTTAACTCATGTATTTTATGGGATTTATGTATTTATATGTAAGATATAGCTTATATATCTAGTATTATTAAAGCATATAGAGCTTTAAGATTTGCAAAGACCTTTATGTGTTATATTTCATAAGTGAGAAGCACTTTAGAGAATAATAAAACAAAATGTTTTGTGAGGTCTGAGAAAGAAGGTTTTTGCCATATGGAGGTTGGGGTGTCAACAAAGGTTACCTGGAGAAAGTAGCATTTGAATTGGCTCTAAAGGATGGTTAAAAATTGAACAGAAATTGACCATCTTTCTCCAATTCCTGTAAGCTATGACAACAATTTGCCTATTTGATTTTTGTCCACCCAACATCCCTTTGACAGAAATCTGCCAGAATCATGATTCACCTCTGTGTCAACCCTTCAAACTTCATCTTGCTGGACCTGACCCATCAGCACAGTGGCTAAAAATTATTTAGAACATCAAGGAATAACACTGGACAGAGAAAAAGAGGAATATCCCACACATCATTAACCCTACAAATGTGTGTGTTCTAAATTTTATTCACCTAGCATTAAGTTACAAATGTAATAGATGCTGCCATAGCAGTGTCAGAGGTAGCTACAATCTGTCAGAAGGGAAAATGAATTGCTGATTTATGGTATCAGAAAAAACTTAGCAAACTTACTTGACACCCTCATACTTATTTGGCAGAAAGGTCTGAAAGAGCTGAATTTGACCTAACTGGAGCTGAAATGGCAAATGACATGGAACTGTCCTTTCCATTCTGCCTTCCATGTGTACCTGCTATAGCAGCCCCTACTGGCAATTAAATATAATTATGCTTTCACAAATCTACCAAGATCATATGACTTATCTTCTTACCTCACTTATTTTAATTTATTTAAATGGAGAAAGAACCACTGGTCTAAAAGGAAAAAAAAAACTTTATGAGAATTTAGCAAGAAAATAAAATTAAATAATCTAATGACAATATTTAAGTAGGAAATATTAGGGCAGATAAATTCTTGAAGGTTTATGGCTAATGACCACTTGACATTTTTAAATAGAGCATTTCAGTAAATCACTGAAAATTAGCAGATGAAAATTTATATTCATCTATTTAAATGATACTTATAAATAAGTAAATAAGGTTTAAATATAGTTTGAGTGATGCTAGAGTTTTTAGCTACAAATGTCCTAATATAGAAATTTTGCTCGAATTCCAGACATTAGATTATACTCTCTCCCCCACGACCCTATTCTGCCTCTCCTCTACTCACACACACTTGAGACTACCTAATTTATGTTCTTGGTTATAACTTTTGGTGGAAGCTACATTTTATTCCAAGACTTTCCACTGTGCTGCAACTGTCAGTGGAGTCATTTAATTGGGAGAAGAACAAATTAAGTTGGTTTATTCATCTACTCAGTCATTTGATTTATGGCCACATCAAAAGTAAGAATCTGTGATGGAGAGTTTTGGTAGGTAGAATGTCAGCTTTTGGAATAGTGCATTTAGTTTACATCTCACTGAGGCCCAGTATAACAGGAAAGGGTTAGATTTAAGAACTAAAACTGTAATTTCAGTGAGAGACAAAACTCTTAGAGGAGGAAACTCCCTGAACGAGCATAGGTTGGCATCTTCCCTGCAACTGAACAATCTTAGAGAATTAACCTGGAGCACTGAAGGGGTAAGTGACTTGGCCAGGGTCAAAGAGCCAATAGGTATCAGAGACTAGACTTGAACCGAGGTCTCCCTGGCTCTGAAACCAGCCCTCCAGCTGCTCTGCCATGCTACCTTTCATATGCTAGAAAACTAAGGAAAATTCTCAAAATTCTACCAAGCCATTGGGAGAAAAAGCTCTTATCTGGAATGGGGGTTATTATTATTAGTATTATTAGTATTTTGCTTTGATCTGGATTTTTGTTTGCTTGGCTTCATATACTTAGTTGCATGAACCTAGGCAAGTCACTTAATTGCTATCTGACTCAGTTTCTTCATCTGTAAAATATAAAAATGTAAAAAGTACCTATATTTTGGGGTTATTTGAGAGGATCAAATGAATTCTTTTTATGTCATTTTTGCAAAATGAGACACTTGCAAAGTGCTTTATAATGCTTATAGAACTATGTAAGTGCTAGCTGCCATTATCATTGTTATTGGAATTACTACTATCATTAAAATATCTCCTCATCTGTAAATAAGGGATTTGAATTAGCCATTAATATCTAACCAATTCTACAATTATATAGTTTTAGTTCAAATTTTGTTACCATATGCCTAGATTAATCTAATAATGTCTTAATTTGTCTCCCTGCTTTCAGTCTTTCTTTATCCTGAAACCTGGTTTACAAAATACTACCCAAATGATCATATTAAATCATTGGTATCACAGTGTAACTCCTATGCTCCAAAATCATCAGTGGCTCCTCATTACTCACAGATTAAAGTCCAAACATTTGCCTGGCATTCAAGGCCCTCCCTTGCCTGGCCCAAAGCTACCTTTTCAAACTCATGTTAGACCCATGTGGCACTATTATTTCAGCCAGACTCATCTCATCCAAACATGCCATTCTTGACTATTTATGCAATTATCCCCTCTTACAATGCAACCTACCTCCTCCATGAAGTTTCCAGTAACCTCTTCTCTCTTGTCTGTTTATTTACCACATATGTCTTATATTGTTAGTTATCTTATCATATGTAAATCTCATCTCTGGAACTATATTATGAGGTTGTAGAGGGTAGGAGTTATGCCTCACTATTTTTTCTGTGTCTTGCAATATCTAACAAGTTGCTTTGCACTTTGTAGTATTTAATAAATTTCTGTTGGTTGATTCATAATTATGTTGTAGAGTAGCAAGAAGAGCATTATTATGGGAATTCCAACTGCTTTTTGAAGCATTCAGTCTTTGGTTACAAGAGGCCAAACTATCTAGATAAAAAATGGAGGCTTTGGTCAACAAATATATACATATATATATATATATATGTGTGTGTGTGTGTGTGTGTGTGTGTGTGTGTGTGTGTGTGTGTGTGTGCAATAAGGAAATACATCCAGATGTTTGTTCATATTAACACAACCAAAAACTGTGTTTGCTCTTCTCAGAATTCATACGTGCAAAGTTGTTGTTCAATCGTTTTTGTCTCTGTGACCCCATGTGGGGTTTTCTTGGCAAAAATGCTGGAATGGTTTGCCATTTCTTTCTCTAGCTCATTTACTGAGGCAAATAGGGTTTGCCCAGGGTCACACAGCTAGTAAGTGTCTGAGGTCAGATTTGAACTCGGGAAGAAGAATCTTCCTGACTCTAGGCCCAGTTCTGTGCCACCTAACTGCCCATATACAAAGTTATAAAATTATAAAATCTTAAGCATCTGCTTCACAATTTTGGAAAGCCCTACTCTTTAGAATTAGAAACTTCTCTTGTATAGAGTAACACAGACTATCATTTCTTCATTGCTAGAAGAAGAATAAACTTTGTCATTTGGATATAAAAATGTCCATGAAAGCAATGATTCAACAGTATATAAAAGAGCAACATGGGATATAAATGTGTTAAAAATGAAAGCTGCTAAATGATAAATATCATTGAGTCAGACCATCTCTATTTATTGTGGAAGGCAATAAATAAGGGAAGAATGTTGTTAATGATTGATCAGAGAGCAAATGGTAAGAAAAATTACTTTGGAGGCATTTACTCCTCCTTTCATGCAGCCAATCAGAGTGTAAAAATGAGAAGGTCCCTAGATTGCATACTATATTTACAGCAAAATAGTAAAAAAATAAAACAAGATAGTATTTAGTTCATTGTTTTCACACAAAAGAGAAAGAAGGAGGGAAAATTGCCTATATCGACCCAAATATTCCAATTATGATGTTTTATTTAAATAATCACAAATGGGCTATTTGTTCAAACTTATTTCTATACTCACAGCATGAAATAAGCCTGCGTCTCCTAAAGTTTTTCTATGAATCTAAGATGGGATAAGTAGAACTATAATTACAGGAAAAAAATTGGGCCTTCTGATTGCTGTCTAAAGTGTTATGGCATTCCTTTTTCCCAGCCTCTGCACTTTCATTTGTCTTTGTTGTTCTTTTCTTTAGCTAAGGTTTCCTTACAGTATTTTAAATTAATTATCAATACCTTTTATGCCTTTTTATATTTTTATTCTACGTTTGTACGGTTCTCTCTATTCTGTGACAAAATTGCTTCCTTTGCCTCTGTGCACCTGAACTGCTGTTGTATCATGTCCCAGGCTGCATTGCTGGGGATTGCATCTGCTTAACAGCAGCCAATTTTGCTCCTACAAAATCTGCTTTGTGGTGAAAAAGCACATGTCTTCAGAAGGAAGGGTTAGGAGGCCAGCATTCAGGCTATCATTCTCTAGGGGTTTGGTTTCATCTTTTTTCAGAGCTGTAACTGTGGCCCATCACTTCAGGAATATACATTTCATAGGTGGTTCTCTTATGTAAATTTTCAGTTCCATAATACTAGCATCCAAACTATTTAATTCAACACTGAAGGTAAAAGCATGCAGTAGGGCTGATCTTTCAAAATGGTTGATTTACTTAACTCGAAGAATCATAGACAAAGCTGGAAGTAAGCTTAGTTGCTATCTAATCCAACCTCCTCAGTTTACAGATGAGTAAACCAAGACTCAGAAAAATTAAACAACATTCCTAGTGTTGTGCAACTCCAAATCCTGTGACATACCATACTAAATAAACATATACCATATTACCAGAAACAATAAGCTAAGTCCTGGAAGGAGGGGGGAAATTAGGGAGGAAGTCAAATATATGTGACTTCACCAAAAAAAAAAAATCCAAAATCATATGAACATTAATTAGAAGGGACAAATTGGGAAAAGTGAGGGAAACCTGAAAAACTGAAAGAGGAATATGAGTCCTATAAAAAGGATAAATATCAGATGGGAAAAGAGAACAGAAAAATATTCTTAGAAATGCAAGAATTTCTATATAATATGTAGTTATTGATTCTAGTTTCATGGAAATACTGGCTATTTTGTCCTCATTGCCTATTGGATTGGGGATGGAAGACCAGGAGTTGCTTTTAACCTGGTGTTTCCTTGATTGGTTTCCCTCCCTACCCGATAACTACACTCAAGTTTATGGGACCTTTGGATGTATTGTATTCATAGCTCTAAGCCCCTACTAATTTACCTCTAGATCAGATCAAGCAAGATGATACATTGATTTAAAGCAAAGATGGTTTAAAAATGGCAAAATGATGAAAAAGAATTTGATCAATTATTCAGTATTCTTGCTACCATTTTCCAAATAGGCAGCTAGGTCATGTAGTGGCTAGAGTCTAGGCCTGGAGTCAGGAAGACCTGAGTTTAGTTATGACCTCACATATGTACTATCCGTAGGAACCCAGACAAGTCCACTAACTTTCCCTCAATTATAAAATAAGGATAATAAGAGTACCTATCTCCCAAGGTTACCATGAGGATAAAATGAAATATTTGTAAACTGTTTAATCCAGTGCCTGGCACATAGTCGGCCTACAAAAAATGCTATATATTATCATTATTATTATCATAATTTGGCTATCACTTCCAAAATATCTTCTAGAAACTCTAGTTAACTCTTGATTAAACTCTCTCTATTCTCAGCACAGTGGAAGATGACTACATCAGTTTACTAATAGAAATATGTTGTATTTAGTTACTTCCTTTTCCATTTCACCACACTAGCAACCTTGGTAACACTGATTTTTTTTTTGGCAAAAGAAATAAAGAACATTATTTCTCTCAGCCTAGTGGAAATCTTGGAAGCTCTGTTGGCTTCTCTGTGTAAATGGGAAATCTCTTTTCATGTCTTTCTGTATCTCTTCCATTCCAACATTCTACTTCTCATTCTTGCTTGGCTCCATACCTGATATCCACACCCTCAGCATAGTGGGAATACAGCTGTCATTTCCTCTCATTTCTCTTATATCTCCTGGTTTCATCTCAGCTTCTCAACTATTGCAAACTCTTTGTCTTACCACAATCTGTAAGTCCCTCTATTTTTAAAGAACATGTGCCGAAAGCATTCTATCCAGTCACATTGATTCATGATGGGTAGTGTCTGGGCTATATTCACACACACGCTTTTTGGAAGTGTAATTCAAAGATTTGATAGCAATGCTCTCTTAGCTGCAGCTCCTGTTGGAAGACAGAGTTAATAAGTGGTCAAATATTCTTATGTGGTCTGCATACATAATGGTGACAATATGATATTGATTATCCTACCCATATCCAGTCAGCAATGCTTGTGTGTATATTTCAAAATTAAAATAGAAGGCATTGAGTCACATCCAGATAACACCAGGGGACTGATTTAAACAGATTTAAATGTCCCATTTTTTATTAATGGTTCATTTTCTTGGTGTTATGGCTTAAATTATACCCTCGATGTTATCTTAAAATAGTTATTCTTTGAAAATAAAATATTTTGTTACTAGGTACACTTGCTTAATGGTGCGAAATTATTAAATAGACCCTATGTGATATACATACATACATACATACATATATATCTATATATATCTTTCTCTAGAATTGGAGTTAAGTGGTGCTTTTTAAACTTGGCTGAAGGGATCAGTCAAGCCAATGTATTTGCTATACTAGTAACATCTATAAAATATGCATTGTTGCTCTTGGCGAAATGTTTTTATTTTTCTCTTCCATTGTTCTTCCTTGAAATATTCTCATGTATACCCTTCAATTTGATTTGTTCTGCTTAGCTGTATATATAATATGCATTTTGGCAGTAATTGTTTCTTTTATTTTTCTTTCCAAAATGACACAAGACGCTGTTTGTAGGTCACATTGTCTTTAGTGTTGAAGCTCTGGTATTTTCTTTAAAGGAGACTAAATTGAGGTTCTGCTTGTCAAGACCTTTGCAACTGTCACCAGAGCCATATTTGTCCTTTTAAATTTGAAGCTGGAGATCAGATGGGAGACTGAGAAATCAAGAGAAAAGAAAGAGGACACAACTGGAATCCAGTTGCTCAAAAGACATTCAATTTTAAGTTTTCTTTTATAAGTGTGTCATAATGTTTTTTTGTCACCTAATTGTGCAACTTGGGTTCCTAGGAAAAAAATTTGAATGTTTTATTTTTCCAAGCTGGAATTTTCTCTCTCTCTTCTTCTCTCCCCTCCCCTTTTCTCTTCTTCCTCTTCCTCTATTAACTCTCTATCTCCCTCTCTCCCTTCCTCCATACATAGATTAAAAGAGGAAAAAAACCAAAGCAAAAACACTTTCTCCATACAGAGTTATAAAAAAGGGAAAAAACCCACTATTTTATCCAGCTTTCACAGAATGTTAGAGCTGGAAAGAACCTTATGAGTGCCTTTCATTCCCTTCATTTTACATATGGGAAAATTGCGACCCAGGGGAGTTTAGTGGCTTTTATGGGGTCACAGTTAGTTAGTCCTGGGCATGGCTCCAGTCAGAGTCTAGGGGTCTTAGTTCCCTGTTCAATGCTCTTTTCACCAGGCAGTTCTGTCAATAAAAAATCACTCTTATTTAATGAGAGATGGATAATTGATATTTATAATGATAACTCAGAGGTGCTAGAAGACAATAAAGTGCCTTTTAAATCATTAAAGAAAGATTGCATTAAGTGTATTTATTGTATTCTAATTTGGGGGTGGAGAGTTAATGCTGAGTATATAAATGTAGATGAATATATCTATGACAGTGTTCTAATAATCAAGATATTTGATTAAGCACGTCATTTCATTCTTTACCTTGGCCAATTTTTTACATAGGTTTATGTAGGTTGTTTATCTATCTATCTATCTATCTATCTATCTATCTATCTATCATCTATCTATCTATCTATCTATCTATCTATCTACCTGTCTGTGTCTATCTGTCTGTGTATATACATATACATATATAAATAAAATTTAAATTTAAATATATATATTTCCATCTTTCTAAACTAAACCATGCATATGGTTACGCATGTGTTCACACACCCATCGTGCCTGTGGTTTCATCCAATGTTTTCTCTTTAAGTTTCTACTTTATTTTTCAGGTTGGGCAGGGGTCCTAGATAGGGGGTGGGTGGAGTGATTTGTAGTTACTCTGGATTTTTTAGCTAGCTTGCTGTGGCCTGCTGATCTGGATGAGCTCAGTATGGGAGAGTTTCCTTGAAGTGAATGCCAAGCTTAGGCTGCTGTATCCTTTGATTAAGAGCATGAAAAGCAGGATCTGGTCCCTTGATTGCTTCTTTTTTCTTCTTTTTTTCTGTTACTTCTTTTGTTCTTGCCTGCAGGAGAGTTAGGGATGGAAATTGAAGAGAGTGAGAGGATGGATGTAAAGAAAGTTGAAAAGGACTCCCTCTACTTGCTGAGGAATACAAATCACATACAACAAGTTTGAAATGGGAAGTTTGGTCATGACTGGAGAGAACTAGAATGGAAGATGGTGGTTCTTTAAACAAGGGCTAACCAATCACCAGGCTGCTAGTGGCACAGTAGATAGAATGCCAGGCCTGTCATCTTCCTGAGTTCAAATTTAGCTTCAGATACATACAAGTTGTATGACCCTGGGTAAGCCACTTAACTCTGTTTTCCTCAGTTTCCTCATCTGTAAAATGAGCTGGAGAAGGAAATGGCAAACCAAACCATTCCAGGATTTCTTGCTGAGAAAACCCCAAATGGGGTTACAAAGACTCAGACATGAGTGAAAAACAACTAAACAAAAATCATTCACTATGAAATGATTGCAAATATCAAGGACTAAAGTAATGTGAAATGGAAATATCCCTGGATTTTATTCCATACTCTGAAAAGGATCTCCTTCCTTATAACATGATCCCTTAGCTGTGATTCTAAATCCTTTTGTATGATGTTCTATCCCTTACTCAACTCCATCCTATAATAGATGGTCTTAAAATGAGCTTCTGGTATCATAACTTTTAAGTAGAGTCAGAATTTGGTAGATAGGTGGCACAATGGAAAGAGCCATGGGCCTGCAGTCAGGATGGCTTAAGTTGAAGTCCAGTTTCACACATTTACTGTGTATCATTGGGCAAACTCAGTTTCCTTATCCAAAAATACAGAAACAAAAATACCACCTGAGTCCCAGAGTTGTTGTGAGGATTAAATGAGAAAAGAACAACAGTTCCTGGAACACCATAAGGCACTATATAAATGCTAGTTTTATTATTGTTGTTATTAATTTGAAAAGTAAATTTACTTATTTGAAAGTTTACAATTAGGATTCCTGTGACTTTCTTTTGAGAATTGGTATAAGACTATCAAAATTCTCATTCAGAGATGTTCTCTTAGCAATATTGCTAATCTCTATTAAGCATCCTATGTTTTATAATATTATCAATGTATAATTTGGCAAAGTGCTAATATTTTTCCTTTGTTTTCTTGATAATCTATATGGTAGATGCAAGCATGCAATTCAGAGGGCAATACTATAAGGTAGACAATACAGATTGCTTCATGATAAGACAAGAGCTAAGATTTCTTAGTTGCAAAATTGTAGAACCATACATTTATTGATGAAAGAGGTCTCAGAGATCATCTATTCCAAGTCCCTAGTTTGTCTCAGCAGCCAGATGACATGTAGATAAAGGGCTCAGCCTAAAATCAGGAAGATCTTAGTTCAAATCCAGCCACGGACACTAGCTTTGTAGTCCTGGGCAAGTAACTTTTATTTGCCTCAGTTTTCTCTCCTGTAAAATGGGAATACTAACCCCACAAGGTCCTTGTGAGGATCTAATGTGATAATATTTGTAAAGCACTTAGCGCAGTCCCTGGCACATAGTAGCAGGCACATAATATATATTTGTTCCCTTCCCCTATATAGAATAGGAAACTGAAGCTCAGATGGTTAAATGTACAATATGATACAGCAGAAAGAAAGTGGGATATGGCATTAAAAGACCTAAATCCAGATCC